>OY856410.1:325143882-325773882 GCA_963693085.1 Alisma plantago-aquatica
GTTTTCTTGACAAGTTTCCTAGAATTTCATGTCCTAGAGAGATTTACTTTGAGATCAATCTTTGGCATGGTACACAACATGTAGCATAAGAACCGTGGAGGATGGTACTAGAAGAAATGAGGGAGTTAAAGAAGAAACTAAAGGATTTGTTAGATAAATGTTTTATCTAGACAAGCACATCACCGTAGGATGCACCGGTATGATTTGTTAAGAAGAAGAATGTCTCAACGAGGTTGTTCATAGAATATAGACAGTTGAAAAAGGTTACCATAAAGAACATGTATCCCTTGCTGCAATTTTATGACTTGTTTGATCATCTGAGTGGGGCTATAATGTTTTGAAATATAGATCTATGATTAGGATGTTGGTATGTATGCCCAGAGAGCCAATCATATGATGATTATAATGACATTAATGTAAATGATTTGATTACTAATAAATGCCAAGATTCCAATTTATTTAGTTTAATTCAGTTATGAGATAATGATGTAACATAATAATTGTATAGAAAATGATGTTGCTCAATGATGTATATCTTCAAGTATGTGACTTGAACAATGAGATCATACAAATGTCAAGAGTATATATATATATACATTCTCATTATGTCCCCGATCAGTTGTTATTGTGGAAGGTAGATAGACAACAATAACACATAATATCAGAGTGTGAGTTGGTTGATGACATAATCTCATTAGTCATGATATGGCGATATCAAACCAAGCATACAAATACATATTGGAGAACACTGTATCAGACAGACCCACCGTGAGACTGACACATGGAAGCCATTATCATGGAAGTCATAGTTAACTCTAACAATGATAGTGGTGATTGTAGTTCTTAGACCTAAAGCCACTACACTCATCACATGTCTTTCGGTATGCTTTGACATCATCAAACACAATCTTAAAACATGGGTTGTCATAAAGGTGATGATTGGGTGACTATGACACATGGGGATGGACTATGAGTGATGTATATATGATGTGTCCCTCCTATAGGAGTATGATATCCTAGGCCACTTGGTTGGAGAGACTGAGGAAATGAATGACAATGCACATGTGAGTCAATATGAAATATTGAGCTTACATATATCTTGGACAATCTGATCTGGTTCAAGGAACAAGATTGAGTGTTGAAGAGGGTGACTACTCCATGCCTCGAGTTCAATCTTGATATCAGTTATAAATGAACAATAAAAACACTGTAACACCATACACAAATTATAGGTTGGGGTTGTTCTCCAACTTTCCATTTACTTGGGTAGCATTGATGTGCGACTAGGAACCACTCATTGCTTGTCATGACATAAGTTGTTATGGACATTCACTGCCATCGTAATATGGGACCTATAGGATCACACACATAGGTCTTGACCTAGAAGATGAGTTTAATCCTGAATGATATTTGAATGATTACTAAAGTGTTTAGGTATTCAATTCATGCAACAAATCAATTGACTGGACTACCAACCGATCGGCTCACCCAGTGAGAAGACCGTTTGGAGTGTCAAATTGATTTGATCTGGATTGGCTAAACTTCTACACAAAATAGGCACCAACCAATCGACTCAGTGAGTGAACCGATCGGCTTGGGCAGAGCAAGACGACTGGTTCACCTGGTGAACTGATCGACTCAGTTGGAGCTGGAAGAAGGTTCTAGTAACTTTATCAATTTTGTGAGAAAGTTCAACCATTTTGATTGCTCAATTTTATTGATGCAAGGAATTGATGTTTAACATTAATTGGAAATGAATTTCCAAATTCATGTGCAATTGGGAAACTGTGAAACGAATGTCTCACTAAGTGAGACGATAAGATTGCGTCCTAGAGGGCCATCTCGATTTCCAACCGATCAGTTCAGTTGTCGCATGTTGTGAAAATTCAAGATCTTCTACTCCCTTCTGCTCCCACACAGATTGGGAACCCATGCCCTAACCTGTCATATAAATAGAGGGGTATTGGAGGCTTCTCAAAATACAACTCAATTACTTATGACAATGTCCTCTCTGGTTGTGGTAACCAATAGAGAGAGCCTGAGCAAGTCCTACCTGTTGAAGGGAGGGATATCAAGGGAGAAACAATTGTGGGAGAGCAAGTTAGTGACTAGTATGAAAATGGGTGGGACAAGTCCTTCCTATCTGTTCTGGTAAGATGAATGAGTTCTAGGAAATCCATGTGGACTTCCATAGAGGCGAGGAGGCAATTGTCTGCTGCTAGGAGGAGAAAGTCAACCTATAGTCCGTGGTGCAGGCCAAGAGGCACAACAATCAGATGAGTCCCAGTGCAACTAGAAGATAGTAGTTCATCTACAACAATGAGGAGATGTCGCTGGACTTGCTCCAGAACCAGGTATATCCTCAAAACCATCCTTTCCATCTTATAGTTATTGATGTGATCCACTAGTTTTTTAGAATATGGTAGTTAATTTTTTTTTTATTTTCACTGCCTATTCTGTAGCCATATTTACAAACACATGTTATCATTAGTTAAGGATCAAGGCTAAAGAAATACCTAAAACAATCTTTAAGACTAGGTATGGGCACTATTAGTTTGTGGTCTTGTTGTTTGGGCTAACCAAAACACCTATACATTTCATGGACTCAACGAACTAGGCATTGAAATGATACTTAGGGCATGTCTGGTCAGGTCTAGAATCAACCAACACGATGAGTTATAAAATAAGAAATTAAAAGTAATGAACTTGAACTGCCTGATGTCAGTTTGGTTCGACATAAGGTCAAGTCATCTAGTTAACTTGCAAACGTTTGGTAGGCTGTAGTGAAACTATAAACTTGTTAAATATGACGTCAGGTGGTGTGATTCTTCTCAAGGCCACACACTAGCGAACTAAAGGTGGCTAGATGCAACCCCAAGGTAAAACACATGGATCTCTCAGAATTTATATATGGACCTAGTCCAATGCACATGCTCAACTAATCTCATGTACCCACAAGCACACAGGGTCGTGCTATAGTATAGGCTAGTGGTAAGATTAGGGTCAATCCTCAGGGAGAGAGGGGGGCACTAGAGCAAGGTTTGTGTTAGCTATGTTACTAAATCAGAGTCTAGGGTTTGAGGGTTTAAAGTTGGGTTTGGTTTGATTACACTACAATTGCAATCAAGAAAGAGTAAGAAAGAAACAAAGTCAACAAAAGTCCTAGATTACCCTAAGCGAGTTAAGGCTATCAAACCAAGCAAGGCAAGTAATTAGACTATAGAAAGGAGTTACACTATACTAGCAAGGCAATTTATCAACTAAGAAGCAAGATAAGCAATGAGACAAGCTAGAGCCTAAGCTTGTCTCATTGCTTATCTTGCTTCTTAGTTGATAAATTGCCTTGCTAGTGTAGTGTAACTCCTTTCTCTAGTCTAATTGCTTGCCTTGCTTGGTTTGATAGAGCCTAAGCTATCACTAATTAGACAAATTAACTAAAGCAATCTTAAAGGAGCCCTAACTACTTGAACAAGAACTAACTATCTAGAACTAGGCAATTAGTTAAAAATTAACAGAGGCAATTGACTACAATATCATTAACAAGCTAAGAAGGCAAGGGTGTATTTTAAGCAATATGATGGATAGGTGGGCCATTTGGGGATGAAACTTGATATTTGTTGGGGGAAGGTTAACATAGCATGCAAATCTCATATTTCAATCTACATTACCAAACCAAACAACAAGGCAAATGCTATTAGAATATACCCTATACTACTAGTTAGAGAAATAGGGCTAGGTGTAATTCTAATAGGACTTAGAAAGTCTAGGTTTCTAGGGTAAGTGGTATTAGGGAAATTGAGAGCCAAGGGTAGGAATGGTAGTAGAGATGAGGGTTTTTCACCTCATGTTACTTGCCATCTAGCCTTTAGGAAACTCTAGGCAATTGCACTCATCACACTTACACTAACAACTTAGATCTCACACTCACTTGTAGAAGAAGGGATATGTATGTAGGAACAAAGGGGGATAGATAGGGATCCATTTATTGGACCTAGGAGCCATTCCTAAGATTGCCACATACATTCCAATTTCCCCTAGAAGCTAAGTGTCATCAAACATAAAAAACAAGCAATTTATGTTCAAAAGCACAAACCACATGAAAGATAATGGAAAATGAGACAGAAGCAAGAGGAAATCATCATAGAATGAATATGTTCAATACAAGTTATTTTCCCCCAAAATGGTATCAAAGTCACATTTCAACCCCAAATAGCCCACCACTAGGGGCTTATCTAGACATGCTCAAAGAAAAGATAAAGGAAATGACAAGAAGGGGATATGACTTGTAACATCCCACTCTTTTTATGCAATTTTGCAAACTATTTTATTCCTTGCATGCTCTTTTTCCAATAAGATAATTGTTGAGGACCTAAATGTAATTTTCCCATGTTAGTTTTGCAATTCACTTTATTATGTCCAATTGCTCTCTTATCCTTGTTTTGTTTAAAGAAAATGTTTTCATATATATATATATATGCTCCTTTGTTTAAGAAAATGAGGATAAATACTTTTATGTCAAATTTTCTCTCTCATATGGTAATTAGTGATTTACATGTTTAATTGCTTGATCAATGGCCTCCATATTGATTAATTGAAAAGAAATAATGTTAAGTGCACATTTTCATATCTTGAAATTCTTATTTGAGAAATTAATGGCTTTATTTACATTCATCATGGTCATTTAAGTGCACATAATGGTTTTTGCTATTTTAGGCCTAAAACGTGTACAAGTAGTAAAACTAATTAAATATGGATGTTCTAGACCCTCTAATACACCTATGGTTCAAATTTGAACCCATTATGACCATGTTTGACCCTCCAATTGATTTAAGAGAGGTTTGAATATAGTTTGACCAAAGATTGAACATTATTCTATTAATGTGAGGTATTTAACCTAAAGTCTCGGTATATCCCTCAGTCACACGTTACATTTATTTGCTTTCTACCTTATGCGCACCATCGAACAGATGCTACTTAATCAAAATATGATCCAACGACTGATCCTTTGTTTCCTACCTCTATGTATCTTGCGGGTCAGATGTCCATTTCACAACTTCCCTTCATCGACCTCATTCTCCCTCTCCTCACATCCGTTTTTGATATTTCTCCTCCTGAGAAACTGCAAGATCAATCCACACCCAATGAGCCCTTGCACGTGTGCTCTCGTGCCCTACAGATAAAATGCCCATTAGGGCACTGCTTCCCCTCTCTGCTATTTTTCACAGTCGCCATCTCGGTGCATCTCGAACTCACATAATGATTCCAATTACGCCATTGACCTCCGCAGGTTGCTGCTCACCCTTCAATTTCATCTCCAAAGCCCTGAGGTTCCCCGACCTACTCAAGGTGTCATCTCCGACATCCTCGACTTTGCCCGGCCTCCTCGGTCCACCTCGGCTCGATCATGAGTGCGGTGAGTATCCTCAACGTCTATTCTTCATCCTCACATTTTCAGTTTGCCACGAGAACTCCCTGAACGTCGTGTCCTATAGGACCAGTAGGAGTGCTCACCAATGTGTTGACGCCATGGCACCTCCGGGGCCCCTTCGGCCAAGGGAAGCATGCCCCAACCTTTATTTGATTGCGGTGGATGTTTCCCAACCCTGAGAAGACAATTTTTGTCATGGTTTTTATGGTTTCCAGTACCCGACCTCTGCCTCCTATTTTTGCTGTGTTTTCTGGCAAGCTTGGGACACAGTAGTCCCTTGCCCCAGATGTTTGGTACTCCAAATCGAGCTCATCTTTGTGAACTATCCTCCATCATTTTCGTATGGTCTTCACGACTCTCTTCCTTGGCTCCTGGTCCTGCTCTTCCTATACCACCATGACCGAGGAGCTCCTGAAGCTCAAGGCCGCCCCTGGACCCGAGCTTTAGCTCAACAGTTTTGGCTTGGCATAAGGAAGCCGTAGAGAACCTCAGTTCTCCAGGAATGATGACCTTCTGCTCACAAGACCTGGGACCGATCCTCCATCCTTACTGCTCGAGCCATGGATCGCGGTGGGGAAGAATCCAAGGTGTTCAATGACCCCTGAGTCCCCACGTTTTTTTATTTGATGTATTTCACCGTCGAGGGTATTTCAGGGTTTTTGCCCATCCTCCCTTCTTTGATCGTGAGTCCTCAATGGCAAGCCTTGTTGCTGAGTTGGACATGCCCGATTGGTCCAACTCAGGACCGGCCCACTGGTTTTGAAAGCAAACTTGGCTTTTTCTCGATTTATGATTGGTCGATTATTTGGAAATTCATATTAAATTGCCTGATTATCAAAAAAAATCTGCAAAAATAGGTTTTGGAAAGGATTTTTGATGACAAATCCAATTTTGTGGTTTTTATCGACTGATTTTGCTGGTTTCACATCTCAATAATTATATAACACATATTAGGGTTTAATTTGAATAGCAAAGGATAATCATGTTAATTTCAGGTGATTAAGAGGATCCAATCAGTCAAACAAGGTTTGACTTAGGTGCTTTAGCTCAAGGTAAGTGGGCCATGCCCTTGGCATAGATAATAATTGATTTATTGAATGTTTATGAGTTTTGTTAAGCACCTTATATTAAAGTCATGATTAATGTATATTTTCTTCAAGTAAATGGTTATTGGATGTTGATTGTTATAATTTAAGTCTAAATGTAAAAATCACATTAATGTTATGAATTATGATTAAGGTACATGAAACCAAGATTAATAGGGAAGAAATTCCCATTCATGCTTTAGAGGGAAGAAATTCCCATTATGGTTCATGGGGAGCAATCCCAATTATGTTCAAGAGGGAGTAATCCCATTAAGATCAAGTCTAAGTTATTAATAAGATAATTAAGTCTAAGAAAGATCATGGTTAAGGAAATTTGATTTAGATTTATATGCACCTTGTTATGGGCTTTCCGAGCATTATGGACTTTCTGAGCAATTACGGGCTTTCCGAGCATTATGGGCTCCTTATGGGGCATTAAGAGAGGAGAATATACTTCTTGTCAAATTCTTTATGTAAAATATGCCAAGAAATGATTAATGTTAATGCATGTTCATGTTTATGTCAAATCATCTTATATGTTATTTTCATGTCTTATAACATGCCAATGCCGCTTACTTACCATGAATGTTTTTCCTTTGCATGGCTGGGGATGAGATGTCTGCAGAAGTTGGAGCTAAAGGGAAGGAATCAACTTAAGGAGTTCTAAGAATCCAAGGATCTAAGAAGTTGTTGCCTGGTGGGACGTCCATCTATGGATATCCTATCTTTCATGTTATCTAGTTTATGTTTACCATACCTTTAGAATCATGATGTAGTTTTCTTTCCAAGGACTTATGTATGAATCTATGTTTCAATAATGCCAAGTGTTATTTATTTCTTGATATGAGATCATGTATGTGACAACCCTCCCTGAAATGCCAAGTACCCCACATTATGGATAATGTTGGGGATTAGGCTGTACTTCCACTGGTTACGTATGAAACCCTAGGGAGGGGTGTTACATTAATGGTATCAGAGCAAGAAATAGATGGCCACCTAGGCAACAATAAGGATTCATGCAAGTCACTTTTGGATCAAGAAATAGAAGTAGAGAACATGATTATGTATTCTAGTATGTCTAGATAACCTAAAGATGACTAGAGTCCTCACCTCATTAGAGAAGTACATGTTAGCATGCTCATGTAGTTGAAACCAAACCCTAGATGATGACATGTTTCTCCTTGTCTCAATGGTAAGGGCCACCCAATTGAGATTTGAGGAAAATGTCATTTAATGTGACTTTTTATGTGTCTTACCTTCTTAATTGTATGTGTGGTATGGGATACATGTGCAAATAAGTTGGTGAGATGTAGCATAAAAAGATCCAACATTTCTAAATATGTGCTTGATCACTACATATAAAGAGATGGAGGATATATGACCTAAGGTTAGACAACTATGAAGATGAGTCATGGTAAATGAGAGATAGATTCCCTAAGTGTAATGAGTTAGGTGTAATGTTAAGGAGTAAGTATGAGACTTAGGAAGGGTAGTTAAGTAATTTATGTTGAATAATAATGCTTTGTTTATGTATGCCTCTTTTATAATGGAAATTATATGGAAAATTTGCAAGTTTATGTGAAACCCTTAAGGTGGGTAGAAATTCTAGGAAATTTCGAGGAAAAAATTTATTTAAGGTGGGTAGAATTGTAACATCCCACTATTTTTATGCAAATTTTCAAACTATTTTATTCCTTGCATGCTCTTTTTCCAATAAGATAATTGTTGAGGACCTAAATGTAATTTTCCCATGTTAGTTTTGCAATTCACTTTATTATGTCCAATTGCTCTCTTATCCTTGTTTCATTTAAAGAAAATGTTTTCATATATATATATATATGCTCTTTTGTTTAAGAAAATGAGGATAAATGCTTTTATGTCAAATTTTCTCTCTCATATGGTAATTAGTGATTTACATGTTTAGTTGCTTGCTTAATGGCCTCCATCTTGATTAATTGAAAAGAAATAATGTTAAGTGCACATTTTCATATCTTGAAATTTTTATTTGAGAAATTAATGGCTTTATTTACATTCATCATGGTCATTTAAGTGCACATAATGGGTTTTGCTATTTTAGGCCTAAAACATGTACAAGCAATAAAACTAATTAAATATGGATGTTCTAGACCTATAATACACCTATGGTTCAAATTTGAACCCATTATAACCATGTTTGACCCTCCAATTGATTTAAGAGAGGTTTGAATATAGTTTGACCAAAGATTGAACATTATTCTATTAATGTGAGGTATTTAACCTAAAGACTTGGTATATCCCGCAGTCACATGTTACATTTATTTGCTTTCCACCTTATGCGTGCCATCGAACGACTGGTACTTAATCGAAAGATGATCTAATAGCTAATCCTTTGTCTCCTACCTCCATGTATTTCACAGGTCAGATGTCTGTTTCACAGCTTCCCTTCATCGACCTCATTCTCCCTCTCCTCGCATCCGTTTTGTGAGATTTCTCCTCCTGAGAATCCGTAAGGTCAATCCACACCCAACGAGCCCTTGCTCATGTGCTCTCATGCCTTACAGATAAAATGCCCATTAGGGCGCCGCTTCCCCTCTCCACTATTTTTCATAGCCGCCATCTCGGTGCATCTCAAACTCACATAATGATTCCAATTATGCCGTCGGCCTCCGCAGGTTGCTTTTCACCCTTCAATTTCATCTCCAAAGCCCTGAGGTTCCCCGACCTACTCAAGGTGCCATATCTGGCATCCTCGACTTTACCCGACCTCCTCAGTCCACCTCAGCTCGATCGTGAGCGCGATGAGTATCCTCAACGTCCTCACATTTTCAGTTTGCTGCAAGAACCCCCTGAACGCCGTGTCCTATAGGACCAATAGGAGTGCTGCCATGGAACCTCTGGGCCCCCTTCGACCAAGGGAAGCATGCCCCAACCTTTATTTGATCGCGGTGGATGTTTCCCGACCCTGAGAAGATGGTTTTCACCATGGTTATTGTGGTTTCCAACACCCGACCTCTGCCCCTATTTTTGCTGTGTTTTCCGGAAAGCTTGGGACACAACAGTCCCTTGCCCCAAATGTTTGGTTCTCCAAATCAGGCTTGCCTTTACGAACTGTCCTCCATCATTTTCGTATGGTCTTCACGACTCTCTTCCTTGGCTCCTAGTCCTGCTCTTCCTGTACTTCCATGACCGAGGAGCTCCTGAAGCTCAAGGTCGCCCCTAGACCCGAGCTTTAGCTCAACAATTTCGGCTTGGCATAAGGAAGCCACAGAGAACCTCAATTCTCCAAGAATGACGACCTTCCGCTCACAAGACCTAGGACCGATCCTCCATCCTTACTGCTCGAGCCATGGATCGCGGTGGGGAAGAATCCAGGGTGTTCAATGACCCCTGAGTCCCCATGTTTTTTTATTTGATGTATTTCACCGTCGAGGGTATTTTAGGGTTTTTGCCCATCCTCCCTTCTTTGATCGCGAGTCCTCAGTGGCAAGCCTCATTGCTGAGTTGGCCAAGCATGATTGGTCCAACTCAGGACCGACCCACTGGTTTTGAAAGAAAACGTGACTTTTTCTCGATTTATGATTGGTCGATTCTTTGGAAATTTGTATTAAATCGCCTGATTATCAAAAAAATCCGAAAAAATAGGTTTTGGAAAGGATTTTCGATGAGGAATCCAATTTTGTGGTTTTTATCGACTAATTTTGTTGTTTTCACATCTCAATAATTATATAACACATATTAGGGTTTAATTTGAATAACAAAGTATAATCATGTTAATTTCAGGTGATTAAGAGGATCCAATCAGTCAAACCAGGTTTGACATAGGTGCTTTAGCTCACGGTAAGTGGGCCATGCCCTTGACATAGATAATAATTGATTTATTGAATGTTTATGATTTATGTTAAGCACCTTATATTAAAGTCATGATTAATGTATGTTTTCTTCAAGTATATGGTTATTGGATGTTGATTGCTATAATTTAAGTATAAATGTATAAATCACATTAATGTTA
Source organism: Alisma plantago-aquatica (assembly GCA_963693085.1). Lineage (NCBI taxonomy): Eukaryota > Viridiplantae > Streptophyta > Magnoliopsida > Alismatales > Alismataceae > Alisma > Alisma plantago-aquatica. The sequence continues at coordinate 325,154,384 of OY856410.1, forward strand.
TGAATTATGATTAAGGTACATGGAACTAAGATTAAGAGGGAAGAAATTCCCATTCATTCTTAAGAGAGAAGAAATTCCCATTATGGTTCATGGGGAGCAATCCCAATTATGTTCAAGAGGGAGTAATCCCATTAAGATCAAGTCTAAGTTATTAAGAAGATAATTAAGTCTAAGAAAGATCATGGTTAAGGGAATTTGATTTAGATTTATATGCACCTTATTATGGGATTTTTGAGCATTATGGGCTTTTCGAGCAATTATGGGCTTTCCGAGCATTATGGGCTCCTTATGGGGCATTAAGAGAGGAGCATATACTTCTTGTCAAATTCTTTATGTAAGAGATGCCAAGAAATGATTAATGTTAATGCAAGTTCATGTTTATGTCAAATCATCTTATATGTTATTTTCATGTCTTATAACATGCCAATGCCGCTTACTTACCATGAATGTTTTTCCTTTGCATGGCTGGGGATGAGATGTCCATAGAAGTTGGAGCTAAAGGGAAGGAATCAGCTTAAGGAGTTCTAAGAATCCAAGGATCTAAGAAGTTTTTGCCTAGTGGGACGTCTATCTATGGAGATCCTATCTTTCATGTTATCTAGTTTATGTTTAGCATACCTTTAGAATCATGATGTAGTTTTCTTTACAAGGGCTTATGTATGAATCTATGTTTCAATAATGCCAAGTGTTATTTATTTCTTGATATGAGATCATGTATGTGACAACCCTCCCTGAAATGCCAAGTACCCCACATTATGGATAATGTTGGGGGTTAGACTGTGCTTCCACTGGTTACGTATGAAACCCTAGGGAGGGGTGTTACAGGACTCCATGGAGCTTGAAGTATCTTCTTCTTATTCACCTCCTATCTGTTGTATAACGACCTCCCTCCTCCAAGGTGGGTGAAGGGCATGGAATTGAAGGGGATTATGGTACAAAACCTAGAAAACTAGGTTTCTATGGTGGAAATGAGGTGGAAACGGTGGATGGATGGCTTGAATGTGAGGAAGGAGGCAATGAATAGGTGGAGGGGAGTAATTACAACTAACCTAGTGCTGTGACCGCCACCGATGTATATATAGGTGGTGGTGGAAGCACTAGGGTAAGTGGGGGCATTGTTGTTAAAACAATGCAAAAAATGCTAGGGTTTAGGCAGTGGCACGACCGTGCTGGAATTACGGTCATGGTGGGCGGGAGTTGGAACGGCTGTGGTGGTAGGGAACGGTCGTTCTAAGAAGTGGAAAATGTCAGAGGAATTTTGGTGAAATGAAGGCTGGTGGTAGCACGGCCATGCTGGGAAGTACGACCGTGGTGAGGGCTAGGTAAAATGGCCATTTTGGGTGGCATGACCGTGGTGGGGGAGGTGAAGTGGAGGTTGTTTTGGGCAGCATGCCTGTTCTCTTCTTTGGAAACATGTCCGTGTTGGTGGGCACGACCATTTTGGGGTCTTCACAACACGACCAAGATAGGTAGCACGGCCATTCTGGTCAAGTTGCTGTAGCTTGCAATTTTGATGTTTGACTCTGTGATTTTTGCATTGTCCAGCACGGTCGCTCCTTGGCACCACACCCGTGCTGGGGTCTTCAGTGGAAAATTTACTTGAATCTTCATGATCAATGGACTTCTTTGCTTGATGTCAACCCTTGGCCATTAGGGGTAGGTTGAGGGATCTTTGGGGTCTTCTTTAGACCACTCTATGGGTGGAGGAACCCTCGAACTCCTTCCTTCTCTCTCATCCATCCAAAGCATGGTCCAAGTACTTGAAAAGTATGCTAAGAACGTCCATAAGTGCATTTGACAATAATATGCATATTGAGGTATTTAACTAACATTATACTATGTTTAGATGTGATTGAGTTACAAAAAGACACAAGACGAAGCCCTAAAATAGGGCTGCATCCTCAGGTCATCAATTGATTTGGTGTAGAAGCAAGTTCCACATGCAAGTAGGATTGGTAGTATCTGACGTCAGTTCACGCATCACTGTTGCATTCTCATTAGCAAGTGAACACAATGACTTTTCATAGAAATTGAATTGCATTGTATTACAGTGCAGTACATTTTCTTAAAAATTCTATAGAATCGACAATAATCGCACGGTCCATTTTCCTAGTGTGAATTGAAACAACATAAAACCAAATGAAATAGTTGATAACCAGAGTGCAGTTAGTAAACATGTTTTCCAACTAGGCCAACTAGCTGGGCCCTTAGACCAGTTTGTAGTGGTATTCATAGAAACATCTTGATCTTTTCCTGGAACTAGGATCAGCATAAAAACATCTTCATTTGACCTTGGAACTCCCGAGGCGACATCAGTTGTATGTAAAGTTTAGCAAGTGTGAGTTTTGTGAGGGAAGTGTCTTTTTTGGGCCACGTCATACTGAACCGAGGGGTTTTTTGAGTTCCTAGTTGTATGTAGATGAGATTGTAAAATTACATGGAGTACCGATGACAACAAAATCTGACAAAGGACCATAATTCATCAATAGGTTTTGAGACCTATGCACACTAAATTGTGTAAACAACTGAAGTTTAGTACAACTTTCCACCTAGAGACAAATGGCTAATTGAAAAGGATGATATTGACCTTATAGGACTTGCTTAGGTCATGTGATCTACAATTCCAAGGAAGTTGGGATGTTCATCTCAACCTAATAGAGTTTGCTAGTAACAACAACTATCACATGAGTCCAACTATGGAACCATATGATGCTTTATAAGGGAGAGAAGCAGATCACCCTTATGTTGGTATGAGGTAGGAGGATATCAACTTTTGGGCCTAGAGTTAGTGTAACAAACAACAGAGAAGAACAAAATGATCAAGCAACATTTGAAGGTGGCACAAGACTGACCAAAGTTGTGTTGATGTTGTTGTAATACCCCAGACCTGGACTTACCCACATCTTGTTTTGTTGACTTGACCACCTATCTATGTGTGTTTTGGGCACTTGTTTGTGCACCTTGCTTGAGGTATTATGTAAAAATTACCCTTGTTTGAGGGTTTGCTTACAATTTTTCAAAGCATGTTGGTTGTTTTCTTTCTTCCTCTTTTGCTTGCTTGGAGGATGTGCTTTGGTGATCTATCATAAATTTCTTACCCTTCCACTGGTTGAGAATTGTTGGGGGTGGCCTGCTATTCCATCATTTGAGTACCAATGGAGGTGTGCCCTTATTTGTATTGGTTGAGAACCGATGAAGCTTTTTCTATTTATCCATCAGTTTGCGTGGATCAAAACTTTTGTAAGTTGAAAACCAACAAAGTTATTCCATATTTCCATCAATAGAAGACTAATGGAAGTGGCCAGCGATATGACCTTCTGTGTTTCCATCAGTTGTCTACTAAAGAAGTAGTTGTCTAGATTTGTGGTGGGTTCCCATGAATTGAATGCTGATGGGGAGCATATAGCATGTCCCAATGACTTTGTATGAATGCTCTATTAATGATGAGTCTAATACACTTCTTCATATGGATTTTCTAAGGGAATTGAACTGATGAGTTTTCTTCTCGCATCTACTGATGGAGCTTCTGGAGATGTGTTCCAATGGAATGTCTGGGTCTATCTAACATTGAGATGATTAGATGATGAGGTATAATCATATGATCATAGACATGAAAGTTTGACCTCTTTCCTATCTCCTATGGGGTTGTATGAATACACCCCTTATATTCCCTTCTTGCCTCACCCATGTAAGATAAAACTCAATTTTCTTTTGTAGAGCAAGACACCATCGTTTTATGACAACCAATGATTCTACTTTCATTAATCTTCATCCTTGACTCTGGTCTGCCTTTGTTTTCTTCTCTACTGACATGAGATGAGCCATCTAGTGGCTTCTGATCTTAGAAACTGAGTAAGTAGAGCCTCGATTCTTGATCCTTTAACAATCTTTTGGCTTTCTTCCCCTTTTAGACATTTTCTAGGTGGTTTTTCTCTAGGGTTTTGGCTGTAGGATTCTCACACCCTATTCCACCTTATCCATCCTTGCATAGTTGCATTTTGTCCATGAAACAACAACTATAGAGGCATTTGAGGGGAGGAGATCAATTCTTAGAGAGTTTGCTTTCAAAAATGGAGTTTTTTTATAAAGTTTTTAGTTTTATAGTCATTCTTTGGAGCAGACTCATTTCTACCCTTATTAAACTATTTATATAAAATTTGACTCATTTATTGCCTACTATATGCATGCTGTGATATTGTTGTTATATAGCTTGTAAGGGGCTAAAGATGGAAAATTTGTGCACTATGACCCTAGACCAATGAGTTTATAGTTGTGTGTTGGGGTTACATACTATGAGTACCCCTTCTTATGTTAAATAGTACTTATCTGTTACTTCTTAGTCTAGTTAAAACTCCCAATATAACATGTACTTAGGGTGTACATCAAGCAAGATCAACACACATATTAACATTTAACGAGCATGCATGTCATATTATACCAAAAAAGGTGTGATCTTTAGCTAATACATGAAGGTAAATCATTTATGAAAAAAGATGGGTTTTGATGATACTTTCAACTTGTTTGGTTATGAGAACCTAGGGGTACGATACCTGATGGTTTCTAGGAAAATTCTTTTGACCTTGATGGCCTTGGAGGGTCAAGTTATGCAAATGCCTCGACCTGACTGGAGGCATGGTTTACATGCTTTACCATGAGAAGTTCTATTCTGATGGTTAAATGTCTAATATCTCCCCAAGCTACCTCTACATGATTTCTTGCATGGTATGTTAGATTGATTTATACCATGTTTGATGTAGCCATAAGGAAAAAAATCTAACTATCAAAGAGGAATACACATTTTAGATCCTTGACTTTGTATATCTATTCCCATGGGTTGTTAGGAGGAGTAGTAAAAGTAGTAAATCTTGTAGCAACATGGAGTTGGGAGAAGATGCTCAAATCCATCCATATATTGATAAATATATAAAGACACTTAGGAATGCTATACATTATTGTGTTTAAATTGTGTCTGGGACTCAATAAAGGTTGATGGTCTGATGAAAATATATAAGATATGATGCTAGAACGAAATATGTCATGGAGGGTTTCTACCCTAAGTTTGTGATGTGTCCCAAGTACTTAGGGTGGGCCTAAGATTGGTGGATCCACTTTGTAGCATATATCCATGGTAGGCCAGCTAATGGGCTCCCTGCCTTTTATCTTACCTCACTCTGACTTGAGGTTTTGAAGAGATCTAGGGAAAGAAAATGATATTGTAGACCTTCGCTGTTTTGTCAATTTGTGAAAGAAAGCAACGTCATACTCGAAACTTGGGTGACATTTTTGATATTTATTCAGTTTGGGCCAAGAAACCAATGTTGTAGGTCTATTAATAACACCTATTAAAATGTTTCTTTCCCAATTTCTCTATTCTTATTCCAAACTACCATGAAACCCTTGATCTTCTCTATCATCTCCATGTGGTGCCACTATTTCTACTACTAAAAGCCATCATGGTCGCCTCCACCCATGCAATCACTCTTGTAAACCTAGATCATTGCCGCTGGGTGCTTTTGCTAATCTAGTCACCATCATCGCCGCCCTTACTTACCATACTACCATCTTCTGAAGAGATACTATTATTGTTCAACCCACTACCACCACAACTGCTTCTGCTATTGCTAGCTGCTTCTACTGCCATACCCAGTAGCTAGTGCTACCACAGATTCTGCTCTGTTGTGAGGACATTTTTTTTAGGTTTTAGGGTTTGCATTTATGCATACTTTCTTATAAAATTCCTTATACAATTTAATTCATGCATAATTATCTATATAATTGAAATTAAGTATATTTGCTTGTATAATTGAAAATCATGTATGATTGCTTGTATAATTAGGTGCATTGTTCAATTTGAATGTTTTATGTATGAGTAATCACACCTAAGAATTCATACAGTGAATTAAAATGAATTTACCTAAATTAACTTAATGCAGTCTGATATCTTTATGCATTTATCTAATTTTAAAACTATAAACCCTAATTTAGACATTTTTGTTGTTGTCCTAGAAACCCTTCCAAAATTTACTCACTAGGAGTAAATCTTGGGTAGTCCCCAGTTTGAGTTTGTTATTGCACAGTTAATCTCACTTAGGGTGTAAGTGTATAATGCATGTTTGGTTTTCAAGAATATTGTAGCATTGATTTCCCCATTTGTGCTCTTGGTACATATGTAGGTGGGTATTTTCCCATCTACATTGGTATACTTGGAGAGATATGGGGAAATGTTGTCAAAATATTATTGAAATCCCAACACACATAATACACTTACTAGTGGGATTTAGTGTTCAAGAATTTTGTAGGTGGTACACATTCATCAACATGAATGTAAAAGACATGTGTGTTGTTGTCCTAGAAACCCGTCCAAGATATACAAATTAGGAGTAAGCCTTGGATGGTTCGTAGTTTGGGACTATTCTTGAACACTAACTCTCACTTAGGATGTAAGTGTATAATGTGTATTTAGTTTTCAAGAATACTTTGACATTTGTTTCCCCAAATTTTCTTCTGGTACATATGTAGGTGGGTATTTTACCATGTACATCGGTTTACTTGGAGAACTGTGGGAAAATGTTGCATATATATTCCTGAAATCCAAACATACATTATACACTTACTAGTGAAATTAAGTATTCAAGAGTTGGATAGGTGGTACAGATTCAACAATATGAATGCTAGATACTATTGTAAAAACCAATTTAAATATATTTTTATTTAAAATACTCAATGTAACTCCAGTTTAGGGAAAGAATGGACTATCATTATATGTCTATTTAATATTGCTGCAGTGAAGAGTTTAGAAGCGGTCTTGATGAGTTTACAAGAGTTTTGGAGGAATACATGAGTCAACTTGGAAACTGGTTCTATTTTTCCTATAGGAATTGCACTAATGACTTGAAGGTCAACACTATCAATGAAATCAAAAGTCATCTCATGTGCAATGGGATTATACATGGCTATATAGAATGGTACTGGCATGCAAAGATCCCAATTAGGATATCAATATATTTTGATAGTGGAACTTGTGTGGAAGAAGAAATGGCCAATGATGTTGATACAAATGAGCCAATTTTGAATGACACGATTGATGCAATGCTATATAGTTGTAGGATAAATCTTACTAATTTGCCTTCTTTATTTAAACAATTGTACATGATGATGAAAAACCATTACACTTAGGTTGTACTAAGCTTACGAGCCTAAGTGTTGTGCTGAGATTGTATATACTAAAGGCTTAGAGAGACAAAAGTTTCACATGTCTATTGTCTTTGTAGAAAGCAATTCTTCCAATCTTGACATATGAAATAGAAAAATGTTGTGCCCAATGGGAATGGAGGGTAAGAAGATACATTCATGTATGAATCACTATGTGTTATTTTAGAAGGAGTATATTGATTTTGAAAGATTGTCCAAAATACGAGGTGTCAAGGTACAAAATGACGACTTTCGGTAAGATCAAGATTGGTTTTCCTACCAAGGTGATGCGGTATCTACCTATAATACCATGGTTTTGATGCTTATTTTTTTAATTTTATAGACACACAAAATTAATCTTGGCATTCATAAGCAAAGACAAATAATGACACGTTCCCACAACATGCGTCTAATTCCCCACAAATGGAAGAAAATTGATTTTTGTACCTCAAATTTGGTGGAGAAGTCAGGAATTTATGTAACACCCCGATTTTCTTATCACACGAGTAGAAGATAATTTTTTTCTTTTCAACTGGGGAGTGCTACTAACATGACATGCAATTACAATAATGATAGATAAGAAGAATTACATACTGTGTATGGAATGTATTCTCAGAAAAGAAACTTACTTGCATCAAACTTGATAATAAAGTTTATATACATGATACTAGACATGTACTCAATCTTAATATCTCAGACCATGTAGATGGCACCCCACCAAGAAAATCCTCTATCTTGAGTGATCTTCCTAAAGTTCCATACATGTAGACATCTCGTCTCTAGCCATGCACAAAAGGGAAACCTAGGTTAGAGTAAGTGGCATTGAATATCTAATAAGATAAACATGAATATACTATAGATGAAAGTTGAACTAAGATCTAAAAGTTGTAAACATATAATGAATTGTTGTGAGTTTAATTTATTCCTTTTATCTAATTTTTGGCTACCGATATATGATAACTCCTCCTTTGTGACACTGAAGTGTCCTCTATTGTGCAAAGCACCCACTGTTGGCACAACATGCCCTCTGTTGACACCGGTGTCCTCTATGGTGCAACATGTTTGTTAACACCGAAGTGTCCTCTATGGTTCAACTCACCCTCTGTTGGCACAACGTTCCCTCTGTGACACCCACCGTGTCTGGCATAATGCACCCTCTAAATTGTCTCGGGACACTTTGGTGAGGACTTATCCTATAATGTATATGATTAATGTTCTGATGTCATTTTCAATATGTGTTCTTAATTTCCTTATCTCTAAATATTAATTAATTATCTATGAATCTCTTCTTAATTTCTTATCTCTAAATCTTTATATCTTATCTCTGAATTTGTTCTGGATTTCTTATCTCTAAATTGTAATGTCTTATCTCTAACTCTGTATATGTGTTCTTTAATGCTGAAGTAAATTTAAATATAAATATGTATCTTAATCACTAAATAATTAAGGTTGGATTTGAAACTCTTATGAAGTATGTGGATCTAATTTTTGACTACTCACAAATGAGTGATATAAGCCTAAATTCTAAAATCTAGATCTTTTTTGTCTATGCAAATCTCATTCAAAAGCTCTTGTCTAATAGAATGACCTAATTAAAATTTGAAATCATGTATAGGACGTATGAGTATAAAGTCTTAAGAAAATACACTGGTCCGAGCATGGCAATGCTAAGTATCTAAAATTTGTATAGTTTTTAGCTATTCAAAATCTAATAATTTGGCAACATAACTCAAACTAAAAGAAATCTGATTACTCAAAGCATGACATGATATGAAACACTAAAGTCTAGAAGTAACTTAATCTCTAAGTTACTTTGTAGGAATCTGTAGGCCGAGTCATAATAAAATGAAATTCAACGGACTTAGCCCCTTACCTTGTTTGAGGAGATTCTTCATATAGTCTAGATCCTTGGTTCAGAACATATTTACCTACGCTTTAAAAAATTCTATACGTTCATGTGTATGTTCCCTATTTTTATTTCTAAATCTCAAACCCCCGTAACTCTAACCTACTAAACCTAATTAGGGTTCTTATATACATCTACCTCTTATATAAAACCATGATAAAATCTTGATGTCGAATGTATACCAATACCAACATTATAAAATCATTATAACCCTCATACTCGTATAAGATATTATAATCACATAATGTACTAATATGAGCATATACATCATACAATGAGAATGGATTTAAAACAAAATAACATACATTAATCTTATTGACCCAGTTATGAAATCAGAGTAAAATACAATTACAAATTGTTTCCCAGACAAAATATGCACACATATCCCATATTGTCTCGTAAATAATCAACAAATATCTTGTCTAATAGTCACTTATTCCCAAATCAAATATTAATGTAATAATACATAAAATTACATCAAGAATTTAGAAATAGTAAGAACATCATACATTAGGGTTTAGGTAAAATCCCAAATTATTTTATTGTCAATAAGTGGGTGAAATACCCATAATACCCTTATTAGGGTTTGCATAAAAAACCTTAATGAAAATTCAAATATGAATGATCAAGCTTTTGAATCATATTAAACATATCAAAATATGGTTATAGTAAAATATTCATGAACTTCTAAAGTCTTTTGCTATTTTTAATGACCAAAACATTGAAATCTCATATCTTTTAGTAATAAAAATATAATAATGAATAGTCCAAAACAATATTTGGTATATTTTACAAGATACTAGACACGATAACATTTCTATAGACATATTGTTTGATTAATTGAGTTCCCAATCTCAAGATATGAATTAAATAAGTTTTACCTAATTCTCTGAATCTAAACCATCCAAAGCTGATCTAGCTACCCAGTGCTCTTCCTTTTTCTCACATCTACCTAGCTAGACTTTAAGCAGGGCCTGATACCTGAAGGCCCAATTGGCGCCCACTCCTTCTCTCACAACAACACATACATGGATCAAAATCTCTTATTTTGTGGTGAAAATAGGGTGTCGATCATGGGGATGCTCTCTGGACAACCCTTCCCTCTCCTTGGCAACTACAAGTCACAAGATGCACATGCCTTCCTTGCCTAAGGTGTCCCTCACCCTTCAATGGTTACAATTCTTGCATAAGGAGACCCCTCACTACATTTAGCAACCGGATCCCCTATTCTTCCTCAGGCTAGAGCTTTAATAGGTGTTGTCCTGGCCGCCTAGGTCAGAGAGTGAGGTCTTAATGATCTGGACATCCCACAACAACCCGATGGTATTAATGTCTTTGAATGAGATTCTCCAGTAATCACAATGGTGTCATGGATCCAAGGTTTGGAGAGGAGATTCAACTAGACTCCTCCTTGCACCACTATCCTCCTCTTATTCCTCATTTCCACCTTCTTCTCTCCTCCTTTCTTAGGGAAAATCCCTAATTGACTTTGCCCTGTATGTCTATTCCAGCATGCAAGCCTTTTATAGCCTCCATATTTCTCATTCTGGCAATGAATATGCTCCAATTTATACTCTTGTCGAGTTCGTACTTTTAGAAGAAAAAAAGTCTCGAAAGGCACTTTTTTGTTATGTTTTGACTTTTTTCTTCTGTTTGAATGTGCCACACTCCCTTAAACTGGCATATGCTCAATTGAGATGGCTAGGTTGATGAACTAATGGTTCAAATTTCAGTTCCTTGGTTTAATGGACAATCTAGGACTTAACAGACCATGTCTCTTCTAGTTTCTTCTAAAATTTATGTAGGATACTTCTTAATCCCAATTGGTCCCACAATTTGACCAACACCTTTTATGAATATTGTCTTCTTGTATAAAATTACACATGACCTAGTTCACTACCTAGATTACTCTATTATAGTGTGCCCGTGACCTATACAAACACATTAAATCACCAAATTCACTCTAAACTTCACCAAAATTGTAACATGTCCAATACCTATCATAAAGAAAACAACGTAACTCTAATTTCATCATCCATAATATCATCAAACTATCCTTAAATTAGGTGATAATGATACATAATCCAACTATATATCACCAAATTGAATGACCAAATTACATCAAATTTTACCACACCTGAACCATGGTTTTATTGTGGCTTAATAAGCACACCAACATTATCAAGTACAGATCCAATGATTCTTTAACATCAAAATTGACCAAGTTTATAGGAAAGACCCTTTAACAATTTTTTATATCCAAACATTGTGAAAATTGGATGGATCCTTATGGTTACCATAAATCAATCCTATGTTGACTCCATGGATAATTTTTATCATATACTAATTATGTTCCAATACTTAGGGTGTGCCAATACTACCCACCTTTTTCAAAATGATTTTAGGCAGAATAAGGATATAGCCATGAAAGTAAAAAAGTCTTACTTGTATGTCTATCTTAATATTATTTCTAATGAATTTATTCATCTTATCATGGTGCTCCAAGTCGGTGAAACCAAATTACTAATAGTCACTATTCACTCATGAAATCATTCTTGTTAACTAGAATACCAGATCAAACTTTAGTCTAGCAAATTCTCTAGGTTCTTTCTCATGCAAAAATCATCTAAAACCCAACATTATAGTGATCCTAGATCATTGATCCATACTATCACATATCTTGTATGACCATGCTTAAAGAATCCTCATCTATAACCTTAAAGAATTTTAGTTGCCTCTAGCAATCATCATACCTTAAGATTAAACTCGGTTCATAACATCATTTCTATTATCCTCAAGCATTTTCTTTAACATGCATCATCATTAGACTTGCCACTATAATACTTCCATGAAATGAAGGTCCTAAAGACAACAAGAGTCTCTAGTTCTCTTCAAGTAAAATAAGAAAAATACCTCATATCCATCCACTCATTATTCCATTTTAAAGCCAAGTCACTAATCTATTTCAAAGTACCTCCCTTAGGTATGCATTCTAAGGTTCTAATAGGAAATAAATTATGTTTAGGTGACCATCTACCTCAAACATTTTGTGTTGACTCTTTTTTCTTGTCACCTCCCGATGCATGTCGGCCAGTCATACATCTAAAATGCCATGTCTTATCATATTTTTCACCTGACAATACATATGTCCCATACCATATGCACTAGAAAGAGTGCAACAAGCACAATAAGTATATGCATACCACAAACATATGGGAAAAAGAGAGAGAATGATATATACAATTATAAAGTTAACACAAAAGTCTAAAACATCTAGTCAGATAACCTAATCCTCACAAAAATTGTTATTGTTTGACTGGACTTCTACTTTGATTTTTAATATCTTTGACTTACTTATTCTTTAAATAGGGCGACTAATTTTCTTTCTAATCTATACTATAGTTTCACTTGGCTCCTATTGGGTAATCTAAACTAAGAATATGAGAATTTTCCTGATGGACATCTATATTATTGCTTTGATACCATATTGTAACACCTCAATTTTCTTATCACATGAGAAGAAGATGAATTTTTTCTTTTCAATTGGGGAGTGATGCTAACATGATATACAATTAAAATAATTATAGATAAGAACCAATATAGATTGTGTATGAAATAAGTTCTCATCATATCCTCAGAAAAGAAACTTATATCAAACTTGATAATAAAATCTATATACATGATGCTAAACATGTACTATGTCTTAATATCTTAGATGGTGTAGATGGTGCCCCACCAAGTAAATCCTCTATCTTGAATGGTCTTCTTGAGGTTCCGCACCTACATACATCTTGTCCTTAGCCAGGCACAAAGGGGAAACCTAGGTTAGAGTAAGTGGCATAGAATTTCTAATAAGATAAACATGAATATACTATAGCTGAAAGCTAAACTAAGATCTGAAAGCTATAAACTTATACTGAATTGATGTGATATATAAGAACCATTATAGAATGTGAATGAAATAAATTCTCATCATTTTCTTAGAAAAGAAACTTACATCAAACTTGATAATAAACTCTATATACATCATGCTAAACATGAACTCTATCTTAATATCTCAGATCGTGTAAATGACGCCCCACCAAGAAAATTCCTACCTTGACCGATCTTCCTAAAGTTCTGCACCTACGGACATCTCATCCCCAGCCATGCACAAAGGAAACCTAGGTTAGAGTAAGTGGAATTGAATTTCTAATAAGATAATCATGAATATACTATAGATGAAAGCTAAACTAAGATATGAAATCTGTAAACTTATATTGAATTGATGTGAGTTTTATTTATGTCTTTTATCTAATTTGTGGCCACCGAATACAAAAAGTCCTCCCATGTGACACCGAAGTGTCCTCTATGGTGAAAAGCACCCTCTTTTGGAACAACATGCCCTCTGTTGAAAATGAAGTGTCCTCTATGGTGAAACACACCCTCTATTGGCACAACACGCCCTCTATTGACACCAAAGTGTCCTCTATGTTGCAACACACCCTCTCTTGGCACAACATGTCCTCTGTGGCACCTGTAGTGTCAGGAAAAATGTGCCCTCTAAATTGTCCAGACTCTCTGGCGAGGACTTATCCTACAATGTATATGATTAATATTCTGATGTCATTTTCTATCTATGTTCTTAATTTCCTTATCTCTGAATATTATTCTATTAGCTCTAAATCTCTTCTTCATTTCTTATCTCTAAATCTCAATCTCTTATCTCTAAATATGTTCTTAATTTCTTATCTCTGAATCTTAATCTCTTATCTTTGACTTTGTATCTGAGTTCTTTAATGCTAAAGTAAAGTTAAATATAAATATGTATTTAATTACTAAATAACTAAGATTGGATTTGAAACTCTTATTAAGTACATGGATCTAATTTCTGACAACTCACAAATGAGTGATCTAAGTCTAAATTCTGAAATCTAGATTCTTATTGTCTTTGTAAATCTTATTCAAAAGCTCTTTTCTTATAGAATGACCTAATTAAAATTTTATGTCTTTTTTTGGAGATCAAATTTTGATATCATGTATATGATGTATAAGTGTAAAGGCTTAAGAAAATACACTGATCTGAGCATGGAAATACAAAGTATCTAAAAGTTATATAATTGTCAGCTACTCAAAATCTAATAATCTGGCAACATAACTCAAACTAAAAGAAATCTGATTACTCAAAGCATGACATGATATGAAACACTAAAGTTTGGAAGTAACTTACCTTGTTTGAGGATATTCTTCATGTAGTTTGGATTCCTTGGTTCACAACATTTTTAACTAGACATTAACAAAATTCTATAAGTTCATGTGTATGTTCCCTATTTTTTCTCTAAATCTCAAACCGTCGTCACTATAACCTCCTAAACCAAATAAGGATTCTTATTTATAGTGAATATAACTCTTATATAAAACCACAATAAAATCTTGGTGTCAAATGTATGCCAATACCCTCATTATAAATTCATTACAACCCATCATACTCGTATAAGCTATGATAATCACATAATGTACTAATATGAGCATCTATGTCATATAATGAGAATAGATCTTAAACAAACTAACATATATTTTTCTTATTGATACTATTATGGCATCAGAGTAACATACAATTACAAATTGTTTCCCAAAAAAATGCATACATATCCCATATTGTCTCATAAATAATCAACATATATCTATTCTAATAGTCACTTACGCCCAAAATCAAATATCAATTTAATAATACCTAAAAATACAACAAGACTTTAGAAATGGTAAGAACACTATACAATAAGATTTAGGTAAAAATTTCATATCATTTTATTGTCAACTAATAGGTGAAATACCCATAATACCCTTATTAGGGTTTACATCAAAAGCCTTAATAAAATTTCAAATATGAATGATCAGACTTTGGAATCATATCAAATCTATCAAAATATGGTTATTGTAAAATATTTATGAATTTCTAAAGTCTTTTGTGATTTTTAATGACCAAAATGTTAAAATCCCATATCTTTTAGTAATCAAATAATAATAATAATGAATAGTCCAAAACACTATCTAGATATATTTTTACAAGATACTAAACATTGTAACCGTTCTATAGACACCTTGTTTGATTAATTTCGAGTTCCCAATATCAAGATATGAATTAAACAACTTTACCTAATTCTCTAAATCTCAATCGTCCAAATATGATCTAGCCGCCCAATACTCTTCCTTTTTCTCACATCTGCCTAGTTGGAATTTAAGCAGGGTTTGATGCCCGAAGAGCTGATGGGTGCCATCTACTTCTCTCAAAATGATGCAAACATGGATCAAAATCCCCTATTTTTCTGTGAAAATAGGGTGCTAACCACGGGATGCTCTCCATCCAGACCTTCCCTCTCCTTGGCCACCACAAGCCACAAGATGCATAGGATCTCCTTCCCCAAGGTGTGCCATGCCCGTTGGTGGTCACAATTCTCACATAAGGAGCTCCCTCACCGCATTTAGCAGCTGTCAGTCCCATATTCTTCCTCCAGTTAGAGCTTTAATAGATGTTGTCATGTCCACCCAGGTCAGCGAGCGAGGTCTTGATGATCTGGACATCCCACAATAACCCAATGGTCTTGATGTCTCCGACTGAGATGCTCCAATAATCACAATGGTGTCATGGCTCCAAGGGTTCGGAGAGGAGACACAACTGGACTCCTCCTTGCGCCGCTATCCTCCTCTTGTTCCCCGTTTCCACCTTCTTATCTAGCCTTTATTAGGAAAATCCCTAATTTACTTTGCCCTCCATCCCTATTCCAACACGCAATCCTTTTATAGCCTCCATCTTTCTCAGTCTCGCAACAAATCTACTCCAATTTAGACTCTGGTTGAGTTTGTACTTTGGAAGAACAAAGTCTTGTAAGTCTCTTTTTTGTTCTCTTTTGAATGTGTGATGCTCCCTTTAATTGTCCTGTGCTCAATTTAGCCATCTAGGTCCATGAACCAATGGTTCAAATTTCAATTCCTTGGTTTGATGGCCAATCTAGGCCTTAACATACCATGTCTCTTCTAGTTGCTTCTAAAATTTCTATAGGATACTTCTTAATCCTGGTTGGTCCCATAATTTGACCAACACCTTATATGAATATTGTCTTCTTGTATAAAATTCAACACGACCTAGTTCACTACCTAGATTACTCTATTATAGTGTGTGTGCTTTCACTTGTCGCATGACCTAGATCAACACATTAAATTACCAAATTCACTCTAAATTTTACCAAAGTCGTACCATGTCCAGTACCTATCATAAAGAACACAACATAACTCTAATTTTGTCATCCATAATATCATCAAACCATCCTTAACTTAGGTGATCATGATTACATAATCCAACTATATACCATCATATTGAATGACCAAATTACATCAAACTTTACCATAATGGTTTTATTGTGTCTTAACAAGCATACCAACATTCTCAAGTTCAGATTTAATGATTCTTTAACATAGAAATTGACTAATTTGCACAAAAGACTTTTCTAAATTTTTATACTCCGCATTCTCAAGTTCATATTCAATGATTCTTTAACATCAAAATTGACCAATTTACACAAAAGTCACTTTCTAAATTTTTTCCTCCTTCATTCTTGATATCATGGTACATCTTGTTGTTCATTTGACTAGGGAAGTGAAGATGTTGGGTTCAACTTTTATGTTGGATGTATCCTTTTGAACGATACATTATTCTTTTAAAGGTGATGTGTGAAATCATTATTGGCCTAAAGTATTATTAGTGAGGGTTATGTGGCTACAGAGATGATGGACTTTTTTAATGTTATTTTTTGACTTGCAATGAAACTCCTACTGATGCAAAGTCTCAGTGAATTGACATTTATTCTATCAAAGGGACTCTAGGAGCATGTGAAAAAGGAATTAGTCATGAGATATGGGAATAAACACACTTGTATGCTTTACACAACATCAACACAGTGGGTATTTATATCACAAAATACACCAATTTTATCAAGAAAAAATATCCTCAAGCTAGTTACATGGGCTTTCTAGAGAGCATAATTGAACATTTATTTGCTTGTTTGAATATGAAGTTTTCCACCAACTATCTCAAACACAAAATAATGTTTTTGATAATATCAAATAGCTCACCTTTAAACCAAAAACAGATGTTATACCTTACCAAGGGTTTGACATAAACTGATTTTCATACTACACAAAGTGTCAAGATGATAAGAGTGTTATCTAGAATAGTGGGGTCACTCTTCAAGCATATTCATTATATTTTTCTAATGTGAAGGATAAGAATCCATGAGAAGGCAAGATGTCTTATTATGATTTCATTGAATACATATGTGAATTTTACTATATAGAGTTTGGAGTTTCCATCTCTAGGTGTAACTGGGTTGATAACAATAAAGGAGTTCAAGTGGATAACTTGGATTTTGCATTAGTGAATTTTGAAAAGATTGGCAAGAAGGACAAGCCATTCATCATGGCATCACATGTGAAGCCAATATTCTATATCGATGACTCTATAAATGATGAATGGTTTGTCATTTTTCATGGAAAAGGAAGTTCAATGCAAATTCTATAAATGAAGAAGAGTATGACTACAAGTATGATGAATCCGATCCATTTTAATGGGCTTACAAAGTGTTAATGTTGAACCTAACACTAATGAATATTATATGCTTCATGACCATATAGAAGGAATCAAAATTGACAAGGAAAACTAGTCATGCCTTTTAAAATGCAAGCAATACTTTTGTTTGATGCTAATTAATATCGTGCATGTTTATGTATAATTTATATATGTTTTATATACTAGATGTGAATTTTTTAACAGTTAATATTTATTTTCTATACTGTATACTATTATAGCATGGCTTCTGGCAATGAGATTGAGCATCATGAGGATGTTGCACACAATGAGGTTGTTGAGCACCATGAAAAGGAGGTTGTTGTTGAGATTGTAGCTACATCAAGCAATAAAGGCATCACACTCATGTGTAGGATGACACTGCTTAGGGACAAATGTGAGAAGTTGGCCATTGATTTTGATACTAAAAAAATCCTATAGCGAAGAATCATAGTGCTTTTAGGCACTTTTTAGGGGTTACTGCTCACAACAAAGTGCCAATAATCATACAATCTTGGCATAAAGTTGATGCTGCTAAAAAAACCTCATCTCAAATAATATATATGTGATGCATTTACAATAGGTTTCTTAATTTCTACTTAATATTTTTCATTTCTCATTTTTAATAATAGTATAACTACTTTTTACATGGCGTATTTCACCATTTTGAAAAAATGCATAGTAAAAATATATTACAGTGCTGTGGGAAGATGTGAAGGATTTTTAAAACTAATTTGACAAGAGAATACATAAATAGAGACAAGAGGAAGAAGAATGCTCCTAAGAGATACAACTATCTTTATGATGATGTGTGGAAGTAGTTTTGTGAATCAAGGAAATCAAATGAGTTCAAGATATTAACTAATTTAATATACACTTATGATCAATGTTATGATTTTAAGGTATTAAGTGATTAACACACACACATTATATATATATATATATATATATATATATATATATCTTTTAGATTAACCAAACTACACACGAGACTAAAAAAGAAAGGCATGCAAAAAATGTGCACGACCATAGATTGGTTCCATGTGGTTATGCCTTTGATCGCCAACACATGGAAAATGTCCAATCGTTTAAGAAGAGCTAAGAACAACCCAATTCCCCATCCACTACCCCGACATAAGGAGTGGATAAATTTTAGAACAAAAATCAAAGGAGAAATTCCCCACCCCACAATCACTAAGGTGGCTCAAAAATTGGTAAAGTTAAACTCTCAGAATGCATGTTTATTTTAGTTTTGATAGTTAGGTTTAATGACTACTTCCATTGATGATCATTAGAGAGATCTTCATGAGAAAAGGAAAGAGGGCAAGTTCGTACCTAGGGGTCAAAATGATGAGTTTACCATTGCTCTTGGTACTCAAAAACATCCTAGCTATACCTGGTGCATAGGATGGTGTTGAGAAAAAAGCATAGTTTGGCTCATCAGAACAACCACACAAATCAGCTAAGAGTTGCCGTATGACACAAGAGGAGATAGACAAGTTGATAAAACATAGAATAGAAGAATCAATGAATGCATTTCAACCATCTCAGTCTTAGTTTCCTACTCAAACTGTATGCCACTTTCCTAAAGAGGGGTACACAAGGGTATTGGGAGTACCCCCATGGACCCTCCAACTGGCTTGTTGGTGCGTTTCTCCTTTAGGGCCACACACTAACCAATTGAATTTGACAAGATGCAACCCTAAAGGGGTTTTCAAACACACTTAGGATCTTTTGAATTTATAAGACCTACACTAAAACACCCAACTAGATTAAAACACTATACCTGCAAGTGCACAAGGTTGTGTTATAGTATATGCAAGTGACAAGAATAGGGTCGATCCACATGGAGAAAAGGGATGATCAGAGCTAGGTTTGTTTAGGTTAGGTTCCTACTATGAAGTCTAGGGTTCAAGGGTTTGATGGTGGTTTATTGATTACACTATTTGTGAACTAGTAAGAAATAAAGGAAGACAAGCAAGATCAAAACCTAAATTACCCTAGACAGTTAATTCTAATGAGTAAGAGATGACAAGTTAAGAAAGAAATGGGCAAGAAAAGAGCAAACTATACTAAGGCAAGTAAGAGAAGATATGTACTACACTAGGCTAGCAAACTAAGTACAAGAGAAATTAAAGACCTAAACTAGAAAGTACAAAGCAATAACAAGACAAGAAGCTAACTAAGAAAGTAGGGAGCTAACTAAGATAATACTAGCTAAGCAAAAAGGGAATTAGGATTTTAATGCAATAAAGAGAAGTGTGGTATATTTGGAGGATGCACTAATCAATTAGGTTGGGATTTATAACATGTAAACATCATTCTCTCATTTATATTATCAAACCAAATGACAAGCTAGAGGCTAATGAATTTCCCTAAACTACTAACTAGCCATGGGTAAGATGGGGTGTGTCTAGGGGAACTAGTCCCTATCACCTCCTACCACGCGTACGAGGATCAATTGTGTTAGGGTTTAGGTGGAATTCAATTAGGGTCTAGTCAAGTCTAGGTTTCCAGGATAGGAAATCTTAGGGTAATTATGAGATGACAGTAGTGATGTAAGGTGGAAGTGAGGTTTTAGACCACACCACACCCACATTCTAGCCTTGAGAAGGCTCCAAGCTAATTACACTAAATGCTCCTATACTAGCCACTTAGATCTCTCACCTAGGTGTAGGAGAACTGATTAAGATGTAGGGAGGTGAATAGCTAACTAGGGACCCATTAATTAGACTTAGGAGCAATTCACAAAAAGAGCCACATATAAACAATTTTCCTAGAATCTAGATGGTTTCAAGAACAAACCACAAACCAATTCATGAGGAATGAGATAGAAATAGAACATAATCATTAGAAAATGAAATCATAAATGTTTACATATCATTTTACCCCAACATGGTATCAAAGTAACATTTTTGGTCCCAAAAAGCCCACCTAAGGGGTCTAGCTACTCATAGAACATGAAAACACAAAAATAAAGGAAGAGGAATGAGTAGAGGAGTTAAAAGCCATGATGAGCTCGGTGAAGACTCCTCCTTCTCCACCTCCTAGCAGTAGAAGATTGAGCTTCTCCCTCCAAGGTGAGTGGATGGCATGGGTGTATGTGGAAAGTGGTCAAATTTTGAGGTGGAAGATGATGAAATGGAGGTAGAATGGAGTAGGAATGAGTGAGGGGTTAAATGGGGGAGCTGAGAGTGGTCTACTAGTGGCCAACCTCATGCTAGAGCACCAACCAAGTATTTATATGTGGTGGGGAAGCACTATGTTAAGTGGGGGTAGAATGGGAAATGCAGTGCAAATCTACAACTAGGGTTGTATGTAGCACGGCCGTGCTGGGTAACACAACCGTGGTGGGTGGGGGTCAGCATGCCCATGGTGGAATATAACATGCCAGGTGGAAATTAGAAAGAGTTACAATAAAATTATGGGTTCTTAGAAGGCTGGTAGGACGACCATGTTGGGATCTAGATTGCACGACCATGTTGGAGGGGTGGCAACACAGCTGTGGTGGAGGATGGCAGAATGACCGTGCTGGGCAGCACAACCATGGTGGAGAATTTTCTGTAGCTGCTTCAAAACTGAGATTTTTCCTGTGATTCCTTCATATGTAGCATGGCCGTTCCGTGTCACCATAGCTGTGCTAGGGGCTTTGCTTGCACTTTGAAATTAAAACTTCATGATCCATGGACTTCTTTTCTTAAGCTTGACTCTTGGTCACTAGGGGTAGGTTGGGGAAGCTTTGGGGACTTCTTTGGCCCCCTCCATCTCTCTCATCCATCCAAGCATGGTTTAAGTACCTAAAAACATGCAACGAACGTACATAAGTGCATTTAAGGATAAAACACATATTGAGGGAAATAACATGTAATCTAATAGGTATATATGTGATTGAAGTGCAATAAGACACAAGATGAATCCCTAAAATAGGGTTGCATCACCACCCCAAACTTAAAACATACTTGTCCTCAATCATGCTCCAGCTCAATCTCTCTATAATTTTTCTACAATCAAGAAATGATAAATGCAAAGCATGAAATGAATATTGACTGAATGGGTTCAAATATGACTAAGTACATGCATTCCACCTCTCTCCTATTCTCTTTTACAAGCCAATCATGATTAAAATACTGAGCATACAAACTTCAAATATGGAGCATAGAATATATAATCAATCTATATGGTTGTCATATCACTCTAGGTAAAATGTTCATGGTTGCTAAGATAAAAAATGACAAAATTTGCTATTTTACATTCATGCATTCAATCTCACATGTCAATCTGCACTAAGTAACCCACGTAGATGTGAAAAAGGAAAAAAATGAGCTAGGTTTGATGTTTCTTAGCTCAATGGGTATACAAATGGAAGAAAGGGTGGCAATAAGAGTTTGGAGTGTTATTACACAGGAACACTCATCTTTTCTTTATTTAGATGTTATAACATATCATCTTTTATTTTCTTTTTACATTTTTTTATTTTTTATTTTTCTTTTCCCTTGGTGTAGATAGGGCACATGATGGTGAGAATGAAGCAGACGTATATAGATATGGCCAACCCAAACTTTTGGAAGTGGCCGAGGCTAAATATGTGCACTTTGGCATCCTTTCATGAGGCAGAGAGGTAAGAAGATGATAGAAGAAAAGTGGGTCAAAGAGGGGTTACTATTATAGATTTCAACATGAGATCTCCTGCATGAAAGCTACTTCAACAATTTCATCAAGTAATGACACACCACATGAATGAACAATATTGAAGCCACACTTTTATCATGAGATTTTACAAAACTCTAAGCATTTGCGACTAGCTTAAATCACAATTCAACCAAAACATGAAACAAGCATAAGAGAGGTGGTGCACATGTAAAAAGTCAAGCATTGATACCATTTAGCAATCACTACTATAGAAATGGCTTATGAAGTCACTTTCTAGGCGTCGGTTATTAACTAAGTACCGACGCCTAAAACCTACAACGTCGGTTTAAAACACAAACCGACATATATCGGATAGAAGTGGCCAGACACGGGTATCACTTTCTGTTTAGCGTCGGTTCAAGAATAAACAACCGACGCCTATAAACACCGGCCAAATCCAATTTATCCAACGAAAAAAATTAGGTCCAAAATTTAACTAACAACATCGGTTATTAAATACATAACCGACGACGAAAACCTTTTCGTGCGGGACATTTTTATCATCGGTTATATTCCCAAAACCGACGCCGATTTGTTTACCCGCGGTGTCCGCACCAAAATTTTTACACCCCTATGTCGTCGGTTTTTTCTTAGTGACCGACGTTGTTATGTTTTAGCGTAGGTTTGTTAAAGAACCGACACTTAAGGTTAACTTAACTGCACCCGCGCGAGGGACTCTTCCCCTTTCTCTGTTTCATTCCTGATTCTTTAGTTCGCGTAACTAGGTCCGGCGATTTCATCTCTGCTGGTGCCGCCACCACTCGATTGCTTCTCTGCTGGTGCCGCCATCGCTTGCTGCTCGTCTCCTCTCCTCTCCTCGCCGCCGCCCCCGTCGGTGGCTGCTTTGGTCGCCCGTCTGCTCCTCTCCTCTCCTGCTAGGTCTCTGCTCCTGGTCGCCCGCTCACTGCCACCGCCCGTTTGTTGTTTACTGCTCCGGAAACCACCCTCTCACTCGCTGCCGCCGCCGCCCTCTTTCCTACTCGCTGCTCCTACAGGTATATCCTTTTCCTCCTCTTCTCCGCCATGTTGTGAAATCGCAGGGCCGTGGTGGCTGATTTTGTGCTATATTGCTCAATTATGTGTGTATATTTGTGTATTTACTATTTTATGCTATTTTGTGCTTGCATATATTTGTGTTTAGGGTTTAGGGTCACATGTGGGTCTTCTATTTCTAAATTGATTATGTGACCCTAATTAATACATTATAACAGAATTGAATCGTGTATTTGTGTTGTTGACTTACTGTTCAAATCTTTGATATATGGAATCATGGTTTATTTACTGTTTATTATTTACTGACAAGCATGATTAAATTATGTTACACAAAACTTAGGATATGAATGATGAAACTTAGGATATGAATGATGAAACTAGGATTGTAGGTATAAGAATGACAGCACATGTATTTGTTGGCCTAGAAACCCGTCTAAGATTTACTCATTAGGAGTAAATCTTGGTTAGTCCCCAGTTTGGGACTGTTCTTGAATACCTAATCTCACTTAGGATGTAAGTGTATAATGTGTATTGGGTTTTCGAGAAAATTTTGGTGTCGAAATTTTCTCAAAAACCCAATACACATTATACACTTACTAGTGAGATTAGGTGTTCAAGAATGGGATAGGTGGTACACATTTATTATATATAAGAATGACAACACATGTATTTGTTGGCCTAGAAGCCCATCCAAGATATACTCATTAGGAGTAAATCTTGGATAGTCCCCAGTTTGGGACTGTTGTTGAACACCTAATCTCACTTAGGATGTAAGTGTATAATGTGTATTTGGTTTTCAAGAAAATTTCGACAGCATTTCCCCATTTGTTCTCTAAGTACATATGTACTTAGAGAACAGCGGGGAAATGCTACCGAAATTTTCTTGAAAACCCAATACACATTATACACTTACTAGTGGGATTAGGTGTTCAAGAATGGGATAGGTGGTACACATTTATTATATATAAGAATGACAACACATGTATTTGTTGGCCTAAAGTTTTAACCATGCAAAAACTCTAATATGTTAACCCTAGACCCTAATCTTGTTGTAATGTATATTTGATTTGTCTTTGATCATAGAATGGATAGATCATGGATGTACAGTCGCAATCGCTGCACCCCAGAGTTTATTTCTGGTCTTGACCAGTTTATTAGATTTTCCGAGGAACATAGGAAAAAACCTAGAGATAGGTTCTACTGTCCATGTAGGCATTGCGGTAACAATTTGAAAGTCAGCACTGGTGACGAAATCAAAAGTCATGTCATGTACAACGAGATTATACAAGGCTATACAGAATGGCACTCCCATGGAGAGATTTCAAACCCGAAACCAGTGGATGTCGATAGCAATGCTTGTGTGGAAGAAGAAATTGCCTACGATGACGTAGATGTGAATGAACCAGTTCCAATAGACATCGTTGATGCGATGCTGGATAGTTGTGGGGTAGAGCACACCGATCCACCTCCAATTTTTAGAAACATTGTGCATGATGCTGAGATATCGTTATACACAAGTTGTACTAAGTTTATGAAGCTTAGTGCTGTGTTGAGATTGTATAAGTTGAAAGATAACAATAGATGGAGCGACAAAAGCTTCACTTCATTGTTGACTTTGTTGAAAGAAATGCTTCCTGAAGGAAACGAGCTACCAATCTCAACATACCAGGTAAAGAAATTGTTGTGCCCAATGGGAATGGATGCCAAGAAGATACACGCATGCCCGAATGATTGTGTATTATTTCAAAAGGACTATGTGGATTTGAAAGATTGTCCAAAATGTGGTGCGTCACGGTATAAATTGACGACTTCGGGGGAGTCCAAAACTGGTTCTCCTGCCAAGGTGATGTGGTATCTACCTATAATATCACAGTTTCAACGCTTGTTTTCCAATCCGATAGATGCAAAGAATTTGAGGTGGCATGCTGATGTTAAGAAAAATAATGATGGGATCCTACGACATGCGTCTGATTCCCCACAGTGGAAGAAGATTCATCTATTGTACCCTGAATTTGGTGAAGAAGTCAGGAATCTAAGACTTGGGCTTTGTACAGATGGGATGAATCCTTACGGGACATTGAGCAGCCAACATAGCACTTGGCCAGTCATGCTTGTTATATACAATCTTCCTCCCTAGATGTGTATGAAAAATAAGTACGTAATGCTGTCGTTGCTGATATCGGGCCCTAAACAACCTAGAAATGACATCGATGTTTATCTTGAACCTTTGATTGATGACTTAAAGAAACTCTAGGGTGAAGGTGTGATGACCTATGATGCTTCACGAAGAGAGACATTTCGTTTGCATGCTATGTTGTTTTGCACTATTACTGACTTTCTAGCATATGGGAATTTGTCTGGATATAGTGTCAAAGGAGCTAAAGCGTGTCCTATATGTGAAGAGAACACTGATTCAACAAGACTAAAATATGGCAGTAAGACTGTATATCTCGGTCATCGAAGGTTTCTAACAAAATTTCATCCGTATCGTAGGAAGCGCAAAGCATTCAATGGATTGAATGAGGAATGGAGTGCACCTAAACCTATACCAGGGGAGGTTGTTTATGAAAGAGTAAAAGACTTTGTCAATGAATTTGGTAAGAGATCACAATGTACTATGGCCACACGGAGTGACAAATCTTTATTCAAGAAGAAGTCAATATTTTGGGATCTTCCTTATTGGAGTTCTTTGACAGTCAGGCATTATATCGATGTCATGCACGTTGAGAAAAATGTCTGTGATAGTGTCATTGGTACTTTGTTGAATATACCAGGTAAGACTAAAGATGGGATAAAATCCAGACTGGACCTACGTGAAATGGGAATAAGGTCAGAATTAACAGAATTTTGTGAAATGGGAAATCGGAGAACATACTTACCTCCTGCTTGTTACACATTGTCTAGAAAGGAGAAGAAAGCTTTTTGTGAATGTTTGGTAAATGTTAAGGTGCCACAGGGTTACTCATCCAACATCCGTAGATTGGTATCAATGAAAGATCTGAAGTTGATAGGTCTTAAATCTCATGATTGTCACACTCTAATGCAACAAATATTGCCTGTGGCAATTAGATCTATATTGCCGAAGCATGTAAGGTTTGCAATCACCAGACTTTGTTTCTTTTTCAAAAGTCTGTGCAGCAAAGTTATTGACCCTGATACTCTCGATAAATTGCAAAGAAAAGTGGTTGTTACCCTATGTCAGCTTGAGATGTATTTTCCTCCGTCGTTCTTTGATATCATGGTACATCTTGTTGTCCACTTGACTAGGGAAGTGAAAATGTTGGGACCAGTTTTCTTGCATTGGATGTATCTCTTTGAACGATACATGAGCATTTTTAAAAGTGATGTTCGAAACCGTTATCGGCTTGAAGGGAGTATTATCAAGGGTTATGTGGTGAGAGAGGTTATGGATTTTTGCAATGACTTTCTCAGTGGTAATGACACTCCTGATAATGACAAGAATATTGACGAGCAATTTGGCAAAGGAATTTTGGGATAACGTGTGAAAGTAATCAGCTGTGAGCAGTTGGAACAAGGTCACTTGTATATTTTACACAACATGGACGAAGTGAACGTTTATATCGAGGAACATACCAATTTCATCAAGAGACAATATACTCGAGCCAATACAATGTGGCTTGCTAGAGAGCATAACAAGACATTTATTAAGTGGTTTGAAAATAAAGTCTTACATCAACTATCTCAAACACCAGCTGATATTACTGAAACTATCAAATGCCTCACCTTTAAACCAAAATTGACTGTTATGTCTTATGAAGGGTATGACATTAATGGATTCACATATTACACAAAGTGCCAAGATGATAAGAGTGTCGTCCAAAACACTGGGGTCACCCTTCAAGCATCGACTATGTTTTTTGCAAGTGCAAAGGATAAGAGTCCACGTGAAGCTAAAATGTCATATTACGGTGTCATTGAAGACATATGGGAGTTTGACTACATAGATTTCAGAATTCCGCTCTTCAAATGTAATTGGGTTGATAACACCAAAGGTTGAACTTTACAATGTGAATTACTTTACAATGTGAATGTGAACTTTACAATGTGAATTTTACATTGTGAATTACTTTACAATGTGAATGTGAACTTTACAATGTGAGCTTTACAATTTGAATTACTTTACAATGTGAACTTTACAATGTGAATGTGAATTTTCGGATAAATGAGCATTCTCCTGATGACCATGCTGATGACTACCATGAGGGTGAGGACATCAATGCGCCGCCTCACAATGTAAGTTTTAAAAATATATCATATATTTATATCTATATGTCCATTTATAGTTCTATCTTGTAAATGTGTTTATTTTGTCAAATTTTAGGTTGGTGATGCACATGTACCATCTGAAGCACTTGAGGCACTTGATCAACAACACCAAAAAGTTGACAGGAGAAGGGGCATCACTATGATGAAGAAGTTAATAGCGCAAAAGGGAAATGGACCCAAACTTGTTGTGGATTTTGATGATGCAGGAAATGCATCTGGTGTGAATCGCAATTCATTTGTTTCATATCTTGGGTATGTTACTCGTAGCCATTGCGGTTGTAAGATAGATTCTTGGCATAAAGTTTCTAAGGAGAAGAAAGATGTAATATGGAAGGATTTATGCGTGAGTTATTATTAATTTGCAATTCTATTTTGTAGATTACTAATTTTTTGGATTCTAGTTAATATCAATTCTAATTTGCAGAGTATATTTGAATTGGATGAAAATCTGCATCGTAAATGCGTGATGCAACGCTGTGGGAGAGTCCTAAGGAACTATAGGACAAATCTCACCCGAGAATACATAAAAGAAGCTGACAAGAGGAAGAAGACATCCACTGAATAGTGGAACTTCCTGGACAAAGAAGAATGGGACGCGTTTGTTGCTTCAAGACAAACAGATGAATTCAAGGTATTAGGCGTCAGTCTCAATCTCATTAATATATGTTGTATTCACCTATTCAAGATTAACATTTACTGTTACTAACCAAATCATTAATGTGCATACTAACTAGGCCCTCAGTGAGGCACAAAGATCAAGGCGTGCACTGAATGTGCATGACCACACAATGGGTCCAAAGGGGTATGCAGGCATTCGCCAAAGACTACAGTCTGAGGCTACTGCTCAGTCTGCTGCTACTCAGGAGTCCTCCACTATAGGTAGCACACCTCTGCCTCGCCATGATATCTGGATAGCTGGGAGGCAAAATAAGAAGGGAGAAATAAGGAAGCCCGCAAATGCTGAGGCGGCTGCAAAAATGGTAAAATACAACTCTTACAACAATCGTTCGAATATTGATTAGTTGTGGTGTTTACTTAATTACAAATTTTTGTTTTGGCGATTAGCGGGAGCTGCACGAGCTGAGGAAACAAGGCAAGCTCATCCCTGAGGGCACAAGGGATGAATTGACAGTTGCTCTGGGTAACGCAGAGCATCCTGGACGTGTTAGGGCTGCAGGCGCTGGTGTGGGCATCAAAGCTTTTTTTGGGCCATCCCAGCGCAAACATGTCCCAAAAGTGGGACTTTCACAAGAAGAGGTAACATATTTTTTCCTTGTAGATGTTACTGTAAAAGAGAATTCAATAATTAGAATTTGACGTTTATTTTATCAATGTATAGGTAGATAATCTATTTGATAGGAAACTCGAAGAAGCAATGAAAAAGTGGCAGGCATCTCAGACTGCCACTTACCAGACAGTACCTATCGTGTCTCCTACTACAGGCTCTACTCCTACTGCAGAGGTTGGGAGTAATCCTGTAGACCCACCACCTAGCAAATCCACTGTAAGCATTTTTATGACATAGTAACTAGTTTTTTAATTCAAGATGATATGTTTTCAAGATGATATGTATATATGTATATAGCATTCTTTACACAAAAATTTGTAGGGGTTGAAGCCATGCCGTCTAAAAGTTAATGAATATGTCATTGCAGAGGCGTCGGCTTACCCATCCCTACCAGGGAAAATGTTTCACGGGTCTCCATTACCAGCTGGTTGGATTCGTGTGAGCCCGGTACATATATTCCCCAAGTGGATGGATCTTCCATTGCCATATGCCCACCCAGATTGTGAAACACTTGGTGAGGCAGAAGGCGGAGTGATATTGTGGCTAAAAGCGGATGTCCTCTTTACTAAAATTGTATGGTAAATTTACATTACGTTAAATTCTTAGTGTGTGTATATGATGTCAGTTGATCTGAAATTATTATATATATATATACAGGTTAAAAAGAAGACACCCACAACATCTAGGCCTCCACTTCCACCTCCTACATTACCCAGTTGGGTTCCACAGGACCTAACTGTCCCGTTAGGTCCTAACTGTAGGGGTATGGAAATATGGTTAGGCGAACATGATATAAACTACCCTATAACTGTTTCTATAGATTCAAATGTTACAGGTCAATCATACGAAAGCAAACTATTTATACAAGATATTTTGGAGTTGTTTCGATATGATTGGCTAAATACATCTGTGATAGAGCTATGGATAAGGTGAGATCTTCTTTATACATCCATATACCTTGTGTAGGATCTGGTGATCTGGTTTCTTATTTATTAATGCATGCGTAATTAATACATATTTTGCAGCTACTTAGACAAGATATGTGCAGATTTTGCATTCAAACATGTAGGATTTTTGATTCCATCATTGATTAGTCTAGTAGCTAAAGACCCTCCGTCAGTTCAACAATACTGCTGTGAGGCTTTTTCAATTTTTGCTCAAAATAAGAAGACGATGATAATGGCTCCATTCAATGTAG
Organism: Alisma plantago-aquatica; assembly: GCA_963693085.1. Lineage (NCBI taxonomy): Eukaryota > Viridiplantae > Streptophyta > Magnoliopsida > Alismatales > Alismataceae > Alisma > Alisma plantago-aquatica. The sequence goes on from OY856410.1 coordinate 325,184,535, forward strand.
AGTAAGTTTACTTATTATAATTTGGACTTAAGAAAATTACATTTTTATTGTGGATTTTGAGTTATTAATTTTTAACTTTTTTACCTCTAGTGGTATGCATTGGGAGTTACTGGTTATTGTCCCCGAGACGTTCACTGTCTATTATCTAGATCCTAAGGGGAGTAAATTGAATACAAAATATGGACACATAATGAAAATGGCATTATTCCGGTGAGAAATATTTCATTTTCATATCCGTTAACATATGTTATTACATTACTATTTAATTATGCAATGTACTGTGTTACATTAACATGTAGGGGTTTTGATGAGTTCAAAAAGGTTGGAGGAAAGGTCCCCATAAAAAAGAACCAATCAATAATTTGGAAGAATGTGAAAGTAAGTTCCCGACTGCAATATATGTATATATTATTTATGTGAACAATGCTTAATTAGTTGTATTTTTTAATATTTTGTATGTTTGAATTTATAGTGTGCCACACAAGACAACGAATGGGCATGTGGATACTACGTGATGCGATTTATGCACATGATTATCAAATATGCCGCAATGGACATCGATTGTATTGCTGAGGTATTATATAGTCTCATTAGATAATATGAAATATATCAATCTTATTTATAGCTCATTAATTATATATATACATCATTCTCTTTACATGTGTTTACAACTGACCACACTACAGGAAATGCCTTACCAGATGTACATGATCCCTATACAACGGGAGAATTAAATGAAGTAAGAGAAGAATGGGCAACAACCATACAAGTAGTAGGGGATTTAAGATATAATTGGGATGTTGATAGCAAATAATGGCTAAAGAATGATATTTTGTAAATGAATTTCTGAATTATAATATATGTGTGAATATTTCTACATGTCTGGATGTTTCTACATGTGTCTGAGTGAAAATGAATGAAACTGTTGGTTTCTATATGAATGTTTCTATATGTGAATGTGAAAATGAATGGAACTACACATTGCTAGCTACATGAATGTTTCTAAATGTGTGAAAATCAAATGGAACTACAGGTTGCATTGCTAAATGTGTGAATATCTTTGTTGTTAATTTTGCAGGTTTGTGGCCTGTTGTTGGCTGATATCAATGGATGTCGTAAAACCTGCAGTTCATAACTGAACTGCAGGTTTCTCATCATGCGACCAACCATACAGCAGGTCTGCAGACTGATAGAAAAAAAAATAGGCGTCGGTTATTTGTATAAAACTGACACCACATCGTTACAGTGTCAGTTTCTAATAGTAACTGATGTCTATTTCCTTAACACCATAGCCGTGCTGGCCAACACGACCGTGTTGGTAATGCTATGACGTCGGTTTATTATATACTACCCGATGCCTATAGTACCCAAGATGTATATGGCGTCAGTTTTTATCTAATAACCGACGTCTATGTACTTAACACCACGGCCGTGTTGGCCAGCATGGCTGTGGCAGCGGACCAGACACCACGGCCGTGCTGGTCAGCACGGCCGTGGCAGCGGACCAGACACCACGGCCGTGCTGGCCAGCACAGCCGTGTTGTGAGTGATATGACGTCAGTTTTTATCTAATAACCAATGCTAATAGTGCCCAAGATGGCACCCTTTCTGTGGCGCGAAGGTATATGGCATCGGTTTCTTATCCAAAAACCGACGCTTATAGTGCCCTGCTGGCGCATTTTCGGTGGCGTGCGAAGGGTTGTGGCGTCGGTTTTTGAACCGACGCGTAACAGCTGGGCTTTTCGCGTCGCCCACATAGGTGTCTCTTAGAAACCGACACTAAAGGCCTTAAATAACTGACACTAAAGGTCATTTATGTACTAGTGAATAAAATATAATAATTCACTTGCATTTATTAAAGGTCATCATTTTCAATTCCATAAGTAGAGATTGGGTCAAAACACGCTCTTAGGCAAGAAGTTCTAAATTTGGAAAAAATTGTCCAAAATAGGGCCAAATTTCCTTTAATCACATATAAGCCTACATTATGGAACATACAATAATAAATAAGAAAATTCTAGCCACAAACATGAAAAAATAACAAAAAGCTACATGGAACACAATGCATGGTAAGAAGAGCAAAATTTTGAAAATTATGCAAAAAAATTAACCTATATGATATGAATGTATGTAAACCAAGCACAAAAAGTTTGGATACACAAGTATGAGAGACGATTATACTGTTTGATTATCTTGAGCAAAAATTCAGAACAAGGAACATAGAGGAAAGTGGGGGTAAAGAAAGGGCTTGCCTCCCTACCACCCCAAACTTTTAAACCATGTTGTCCTCAACATGAAATAGAAGTCCAGGATGATAGGGTAGAGGGCATGGAGTCATGGTAGAAAAACACCAAGAGGGAAAATAGATCTCAAGGTGCGTAGTGAGTAGGGAAAAGACACCACAACCATTCAGTGTTGAACATCCGTTCTGGCTTGCCATCACCACAATCGTGTTGTATGGAATGGCTGTGTCGGTCGCCTTCCTGTATCTTTTATACTGATTTGCAATTCTCTTTTCATTTTCAATCTTCTCCTTGGTGATATGATCCATGAATCCTCCTCCTTCCAATGTATTTTTCCTAACATGATTCACAAATAGCTAAAATCATCAAGTATAAAGTGTGTGTGTTTTCTTGGAAAAGTGTAAAAATAACCAAAAGTATCAAAATGAAAGGTTGGGTGAAAAATTCCCCAAACCTAGGTGGGTTGCCTCCCACAAGTGCTAAATTTTGAGCCTTAGCCTGGCTTTTTAATTCTTGCATCATTCATCCAGTAAGGACCATCGTGTGTCCACTCCTGCAATAACTACACCTCTCAATTGGATTCAAAATGTGTGTCGTGTTCCATTGACCATAAAAGTTGTCATCAAGTCTTCCATCTAAATCTCCTTCCTTCAAATGATCAGTTAGACTCTTCAAATGACCATGTACAATATCCTCATCTTGGGCTCTCTGGGTTGGGGTTTTATACATGTTGATATTTATCTACATGTCCATGAAAGAGACTGTCATTGTGCCACTGCCCACATGTATCTCAACATAAATTGTAGATAAGAATGGCCTTCCCAAGATGATGGGAATCTTCCTATCCTTTGGCTCCATGTCAAGAACAATGAAATACCAGGAACAGTAATTCCCTTTCTTTATCTATCATCACCAAAACATCATCCACTCTTCCTCTAAGCACTTTGATGGAGCGATCCACCAATTTGGGAGTTCAATGAGCCAGTTTCAACTTTCCTAACCCCAGTTCAACATAGACACTATTTGTCATGAGATTCACACTAGATCCCAAATCTAGTAGAAAATTTTCTATATGATGTCCCCCTATGTAGCTAGGAATGAGAACGGCTCTTGGGCCTTTCCTCTTCATGAGAAGTGAGTGTTGGATGATAGACCTCACTTGTTTTGTCTAATTTTCTTAAGCATTTCCCCGTTGACTTCCTCTTCACAGTACACAAGTTCTTGAGAAATTTGGCATAAGAAGGAATATGCTTAATAGCATCCAACAATGGAATGCTCACCTTCACTTGGTGAAACACATCTAGAATGTCAACATTTTGCTTCTCCCTCCTTTTTACTTCCAGTGGCTCATCTAATGCTTCATGGAGTGGTGGCTCACTTGCTTTGGCCTTACCTGCATGAACATGAATTTCTTGGGGCATTCCATGAGGCAGAACAGTAGGGATGGTAGAACATGTAGATGGAGTGTGAGGTGGAGTACACGATATCATAGAATCAACATGAGGTATCACGGTATCATCTTCAACAATCTCAATCAGATTATCACCACTTGGCTGCCTTTGATATGCCTTGTCAACATTTCTTTGACGCGTGGGGGCTGCTAAAGAGATTTCCCACTCCTTAGAACTATCAAATCACTACCTTTGTTGTGGTGGAGAGGGGGAGCATGTTGTCACTGAGGAGGAGGTGGAGGTGGAGGTGGAGGTGTCACTTGGTATTGAAATTGAGGTGGAGGGGAAAATTGAGGCTGGAAGGTGAATTGGTGGGGAAAGTTGTGGTGTTGGAGGGGGAGAAGGCATATAAGGCTTGAGATTGCCTTGCAAGTGGTATATGGGCCGGGAGGTCAGATATAGAGAACTTGAGTGGAATGCATAGGTCCACTTGCTTTGTTGAAACTCATTATGGGCTTTGAAGACAATTTTTCCTCTTGTAGAGAAAGTATGGAAGATAGATGCTCTATCCTTTTCTCAAGCCTTGTAACATTCTTTTGGACATCATCAAAGCTTTTGAAACTAGTGAGAACTTCTTCCTCAAACCTTGAGCAATATATTGGACTTTGTTGTTCTAAGTAATTATAGGAGTGATGTGCCTTCACTTCTTCATCAAAGGAACTGACATGATTCACAAAATGGCAAGGAACATTTCCCACTTGGTTCTTCATGAAGACCACCATTTATCTAAGAATATTTATCATTTGTGGACTCGAATCACTATGAGTTGGATATGTCACACCAAAGGGGTAGTCACCATCATTCATCATGCTAGAAGCTTGAATCCTTGATCTTTAACCAACTTCTCAAAAAAGGGCCATGTCTCCCCAGGAAACTTAGTCATAAAAGCCCCTCCACAAGAAGAATCCGCTGTAGCTTGACCCACGGGAGATAGACTGGAGTAAAAGGACCGAACTAGCTGCTACAAAGGAATCTCATGGTGTGTACAATCTCTCAACATCTTTTGAAATCTCTCCCAAGCATCATGGAACCAATCATTCCCACTTGATTGGAACTCACTATAGCATTCCACACTTGTGTCAACCTAGCAATGGAGTAGAATTTCCTTAAGAAGGTGTTCTTCATCTCTTCCCAACTCCTGATGTCCCTTCTCGAATCATACCAATCTTTGGCTTTGTCTTTGAGGGAGAACGAGAACAAGGTCAACTTGATTGCATCATCACTACCTGTCGGCGTCCTGAAGGTGGAGCACACTTCAAGAAAGGAGTCCAAGTGCTTGTTGGGATTCTCACTCTCTGAGCTTTAGAATGTGGATAGGAGCCCAAGAAGACCTGGAGGGATGGGGAATTGCTCCCCTGGCATTTGATCAATTCTACTAGTAATTGGTGATTTGTAGTTTCTAGACATGAAGTATTCTTGAAGTGGCTTGTGAGGTGCATTTTGGCCTTCCATCATCTTCCACGAGTGGCTTGTCACATGCACAAGGCACAACCAAACAAAATAAAACAAGTTAGCAAATCAATATGCACATAGAATACAAAGAATAAATAATAAATAATAGCAATGATGAGGGAGGTAGGAAAAGATCAAAGCAAAACTAACTAGCTAGGCCAAACACCTTTCACCCAGGCAACGATGTCAGAAAGCTTGGTGTGTTTATCCTCACCCCAAGGTATACACACCTAAATCAATTGAATATTGACTAGATATGCACCCTTCAAGGGCTCGAACACACGAGTATCTTTCAAAATTTGTAAAGACCTAAACTAACACACCTACTTTTACTAACACACTTCACCCACAAGCGCGTAGGGTTTTGTCGTAGTATAGGCAAGCAACAAGTATAGGGTTGATCCACAGGGAGAAAAGGGGGCACTAGAGCTAGGTTAGTTTTGTCTAGGTTCCTACTGTGGATTCTAGGGTTTAAGGGTTTGATGGTGGTTTTTTTTATTACATTAATGGTGAATAAGAAATCAATAAAGGAAGATATGCAAGATCAAAACCTAAATTACCCTAGATAGTTAATTCTAGTGAGCAAGAGATGACAAGTTAAGCAAGAAAGGGACAAGAAAAGAGTAAACTATACTAAGGCAAGCAAGAAGAGAGAAGGATTGAACGTTTAAGATACTGAAGATGTGGCTAGATGAGGCGATTTGGGTTGCATGTTTGAGGGAGGGTCCGTTTGTTTTTTCTGAGGATGTTTACTTTGATGTAAGGTCTTGGGAAAATGATGTTGATCTCATGTAATGCTTGATGTTTGGCCTACGTGAGGGACATGATGAATACGATGGACCTCACCTTTATTTAAAAAAAAAGGCAAGCAAGAGAAGATATACACTACACTATGCAAGCTAACTAAGCACAAGAGCAATTAAAGACCTAAACTAGCAAGAACAAGGCAAGAATAAGACAATAAGCTAAATAAGAAAGTAGGGAGCTATCTAATCTAACACTAGCTAAGCAAGAAGGTAATTAGGGTTTTAAGCCATAAAGAGAAGTGTGGGTTGTGTGGAGGATGCACTTATAAATTAGGTTGGGGGTGATAACATGCAAACATCATTCTCTCATGTATATTATCAAACCAAACAATGAGGTAGAGGCTAATGAATTGCCCTAAACTACTAAATGGACATGGTAAGATAGGGTGTGTGATGCAACTCTATTTTAGGGCTTCATCTTGTGTATTTTTGTATCTCAATCACATCTAAACATAGTAGAATGCAAGTTAATTCCCTCAATATGCACATTACTATCAAATGCACTTATGGACGTTCATTGCATGTTTTTTTGGTACTTGGACCATGTATTGGATGTATGAGAGAGAAGGAAGGAGTTCTAGGGTTTCTCCACCCTTAGAGGGGTCCAAAGAAGACCCCAAAGCTCCCTCAACCTACCCCTAGTGGCCAAGGGTCAAGTTTAAGAAAAGAAGTCCATGTATCATGAAGTTTCAAGTTCAAAATGCTACTAAAGACCCCAACAAGCCCGTGGTGCCAAGGAACGGTCGTTCTCACTAATGCCAAAGTTACATAGTTGATCTTCATTTTGACAAGCTACAAAAACACTACCAAAATGGCCGTTCTAACCAACACGGTCATGCTGAGAAACCCCCAAAACGGCCATGCCAACCAGCATGGATGTGCTACCAAGGATCAGAATAGGCATGCTGACTAGAATGACCTCCATTTCACCTCACCCACCATGCACATGCTACCTAGCACAGCTGTTCTACCTGGCCCCCACCATAGCTGTGCTACCCAACATGGCCGTGCTACCAACCTTCATTTCATCACTTTCACTCTGACATTTTTCATTTCATACAACGACTGTTCTTTCCCACCATGGTTGTTCCAACCATCACCTACCATAGCTGTTCTACCCATAACGACCATTCGACCACCCAAAACCTACCTTTTTCAGCACTGATTTTCCAACTATACCCCTACTTACCCTAGTGCTTCCACCACCACCTATATATACATGGATGGCGGCCACAACACTAGGTTAGCTACCTTAGCACCCTGCTACCTACTCTAGATCATTCATTGCTATCTTCGTTGCATTCAAGACCTCCACCTACCATTTCTACCACATTTCCACCATGGAAACCTAGTTTTATAGGGTTTCTACCATAATTCCCTACATTTCCATGCTCTTCACCCACCTTAGAGGAGGGAGGTCATTCCACAACAACTAGGAGGTGAAGGAGAAGAAGCTTCCACATGCTCCATGGATTCCTACCCCTTTCTTCTCCTTTCTTTTCTCTTTTACATGATCATGTTTAGCTAAGCCCCTAGTGGTAGGTTGTTAGGGGTTAAAATGTTACTTTGATACCATTTTGGGGGAAAATAACCTGTAATGAACATATTTCCATTCCATGATGATTGCCTCTTTCTCTATCTCATTTCCCATTATCTTGCTTGTGGTTTGTGCTTTTAAACATAGATTTCTTGTTTTATGATGCTTGATGACACTTATATTCTAGGGGAAAATGGAATGTATGTTGGCTATATTAGGAATGGCTCATAGGTCCAATTAGTGGATCCCAAGCTAGCCCCCTTTGTTCCTACATACAACTCCATTCTCCTACAAGTAGGTGTGAGATCTAAGTAGCCAGTGTAAGTGTGATTAGTGCAATTGCCTAGAGTTTCCTAAAGGCTAGATGGCAAGTAACATGAGGTGAAATACCCTCATCTCTACTCCCATTAGTACCCTTGGCTCTCAATTTCCCTAATACCACTTACCCTAGAAACCTAGACTTGCCAAGTCCTATTAGAATTATACCTAGCCCTAGTTCTCCAACTAGTAGCATAGGGTATATTCCAATAGCACTTGCCTTGTTGTTTGGTTTGGTAACCTAGATTGAAGATATAAAACTTGCTTGTTATGTAACCTCCCCCAACTAATATCAAAGTCTCATTCCCAAATGACCCACCTATCCATCTTATTGCGTAAAACGCACCTTGTCATCTTAGTTTGTTAATGCCAGTTTAGTTATTTGCCATTGTTACTCCTTAGCTAATTGCTTAGTTCTTGATAGTTAGTTCTTGTTTAGGTAGTTAGGTCTCTTTTGAGCTTTATGTGTTAGTATTGTTAGTCTTAGTTGATAATTTGAATTGCTAGTGTAGTGTAATTCCTTGCTTTTGCTCATTTGATTGTCTTGCCTTGTTCTTAGCCTTAATTTGCTTAGGGTAATCTAGGGTTTTTGGTAATCTCGCTTCTCTCTTGTTGTTAATTGCTTGGAAGTGTAGTGTAATCAACCAAAGCCAACCTTTAAACCCTCAAACCCTACTCTCCTCTTTAGGAACATAGCTCACATTAACCTATCTCTAGTTCCCCTCTCTCCATGAGGATCGACCCTTCTCTTACCACTTTCCTATACTACAACGCTACCCCATGTGCTTGCGGGTGGAGTGCAAATAGTCTAAGCCGGTGTGTTAGACTAGGCCCATATATAAAATTTGAGAGATTCATGTGTTTTCCCTTAGGGTTTCATCTAGTCACCATCTAGTTGGCTAGTGTGTGACATCGAGAAGATCACACCAAGATTTCTGGCACCATTGCTGGAGATTGAGGTGCTCAACCTAGCTAGTTAGTTTAGCTTAGCTTTTTCTACTGCCCTCACCATTGCTATTCTTTATTCTTTGTTTACTTTTTCATACTATATTTCTAACTTGGATCTTGTTGTTTGTTTGTGTATTATGAAAGTGACAACTGTTCATGAGCAGTACACATTTGACTTGTACCTGCTTGGTGTCATATGACCCCGAGATAGGTAGAAGAAGATGCCAATGCCGCTGCAAGCAACACCAATCAATTGAAATGGAAGGCCCTGGTCCTCATGGTGAACCCCATGGAGAAGCTAAACTGCAACCCAAATTCCCTCTCCATGAGTACTTCACCCCAGGGAACTACAACTCCCCAATTGCCACTCTTGTTGACCAAATGCTGAGTCAACAATTCTCCATTCAACCATCCCTTCTTGGACTCCTTCCTACTTACTATGAGATGGAGAATGAGAATCCCTACCACAACATATAACCTATTCTTGAAACCTGCTCCACTTTGCGTACACCCTCCACCAACGATGACTCAATTCGAAGAACCCTCTTCCCATTCTCCCTGAAAGAAAAAGCCAAGGAGTGGCACATATCTAATCCCGAGTTAGTGACATGGAATGTGGTGAAGAATGTGTTCCTTAAGAAGTTCTACCCGATTACCAAGTTAACCCAGATGTAGAGATGCATTACCTCTTTCTCACAAAAAGTTAATGAACCCTTCCACGAGGCATGTGAAAGGTTCCAAAAGATCCCACATGACTACCCTCATCATGAGGTACCTTTGTGACAGCTTGTTTAGGCATTCTACACTGGGCTGGTTCAGTTGAGCCAAAACAATGTTGATTCCTTATTTGGAGGCACATTCATGGCAAAGCCACAGGAGGAGTCTTGGCCCCTATTTGAGCATTTTGTTGAGAATTATCGCCACCGAGCTTCAACTAAAGGGGATCACTATGACCAAAACTACATTCCTCCATCCCCTCCTATAGCTCCAATAAAAATAGAAGCCAACCCCTAAATGATGAAGATGATGGTGGATATGATGAACATGATGAAGAACCAAACCAGAGATTCTTCTAGCCACTCTACAATGGAAGTTGATGCAGTGGATGAAGAGGTGAACGCTTTGCATGCCTTTGGCAACCACAACAACCAAGGCCTGATGTCCAACTCCTATACTCCAGAGTGGAGAAATAATCCCAACTTGTCATGGAAACAACAAAAAGAGGAGGGGTAAGGGCATCCAAGGCAACATCAAGGGCCTACGTACAACTCCAAGTTTGAAGAAGAAGTTTTAGGAAGGCTAAGGAACCTTGATGAAGTGAAGAAAGATGTTTCCTCTCAAGGAAAAAACATTAGCTGCTTTGAGAAAAGGCTTGATCAAATTTCTCTTCACTTACCTACCGTGAAGAAGGGAGACTCCCGTCTCAACCTATGGATAACCTGAACAATGACGACTGTTATGTAAGAAATATTCAAGGTGCTTATGTCCCACCACAAGGCCAAGTACCCCCACTTCACCAGTACCAAGGACCACCAAATCCATATTCTCCACCTCAACAACCCCATTTCAACTACCAATACCACCCACCTCACTCATACCAACAACCCCCTCCAGAATATAACCCCCATACACCACAACCATCACAACCACAACCTCAACCACAATTCATCTTTCAAAACCCAATCCACCACACCCAATACCACCACCACCTCAACAGCCACAACCATCTCCAAAAGCTTCCTCTTCTACTACCCATGTTCATGTGAAGGTAGTGAAATCATTGAGGAGTGGTAGGACCTTAGAGAAGCCATGGGGTACTTCTATTGATAGTGCAACCAATGATGACATAGTTGATACTGTGACCAGGGATGTTGATGCTGAGATTCAGGTTGAGGATACTGTGACAGGCACCCAGTTTGATATTGTGATATAGAGTGTGATTCATGTGATACCGATTGATGATTCTGTTGATTTGAGCTATTTGGGAGCACAACTCCCTCCATTCCCAGATGCACTTGAGGATCCATCCACTAAAAAAAGGAAGAAAAAGCACACCAAAGACATCATATAAACTTTTAAGCAGGACAAGATCAATATTCATTTGCTTGATGCAATCAAGCAAATCCCGTCTTATGCTAAGTTCTTGAAAGACTTGTGCACATTCAAGAGGACGATGTCATGAAGGACACCCAAGAAAGTCAAGCTCACTAAGCAAGTGAGATCAATTCTGCAACACACCTTGCCAAGGAAGAAAAAAGATCCTGGTGCTCCTATCATGTCTTGCTACATCCAAGCACACTACATAGACCAAGCTCTTCTTGACTTGGGTTCTAGTATAAATTTGATGCTATATGATGTGTTTGCTGAACTACAAATGGGACAACCGGGTCCACATCACTACACTTTGCAATTGGCCGATCGATTTGTGAAAATGCCTTGAGGGCGTGTTGATGATGTTATGGTCAGGCTTGATGATGAGACCTCCACATTTTCCCCATTGATTTCATTATTTTGGACATGGAAAAAGACTCGAGGAAAGTGCATATTATCTTGGGGAGACCCTTCTTGTCTACAGCTGATGCAATGATCCATGTGAGGACCGACACACTGTATGTACCTTTAATGCACATGAAGACCCGGTTAAACATGTTCAAGTCTTCTAGTAAGGCCGAGGTGATAGGTGCTACAATGGAGGATTGTTATCTAATTGAGTGTCTTGATGAGATTGTATAAGAATGTTTGCCTACATGGATTCAAACCGCCACATAAGGTAGAGGTCTAGATCCTATTGTGGAATTTCCCGAAGATGATGATGATGAGGATGAGGATGAGGAAGAAGAGCTAGCCTTAGTGGCTGCAAGTGAGGACCTCCCTTCCATTTATGAACCATTGAAGAATTCTGTTGAAAAGCCTCCAGTTCTTGAGCTCAAGTCTCTTATCGAAGGGATGATATATGCTATATTAGGCTCCAATGACACCCTCCTGGTGATCATCTCCTCTATCCTTTCTCCGGAGAAAGAAGGTTCTTTGATGGAGGTTTTGAAGAAAAATATTCAAGCCACTGTATGGTCCATTACTAATTTGAGGTGTATTGACCCTCCATTTGTGTCCATAGAATCTACCTTGAGGATGATGATAGACCAACCCATCAAATGCAAAGAAGGTTGGATCTAAAATTGAAAGAAGTTTTAGCAAAAGAGGTCGTGAAGCTACTAGATGATGGAATCATATATCCCATTTCTGATAGCCCATGGGTGAGTCTCATCCAAGTTGTACCTAAGAAGGGTGGGATCACAGTCGCCAAGAATGAGGATGGAGAATTGATGCTCGTGAGAGAGAAATCCCAGTGGAGGATGTGAGTGGACTATAGAAAATTGAATGAGAAAACCAAGGAAGACCATTACCCTCTCCCATTGCTTGATCAGATCTTAGAGAGATTGACTAGACAAAGTTTCTACTATTTTCTTGATGGGTACTCCGATTACTTCCAAATATCTATTCATCTCACGGATCAAGAAAAGACGTTGTTCACTTGTCCAAGTGGTACTTTTTCTTATAGAAGAATTCCATTTGGGTTGTGCAATGATCCTTCTACTTTTTAAAGATGTGTGACATCCATCTTTGTTGATATGCTTGATTCATCGCTTGAAGTCTTTCATGGATGATTTTTCTATGTTTTGTAAGATATTTGATGAGTGTTTGCTTCACCTAGCATCCATGCTTGAAAGGTGTGTCAAATTTTGTTTGTTACTATCTTGGGAGAAGAGTCACTTCATGGTTCTCGAAGGCATTGTTTTGGGTCACCGAGTTTCCAAGGTCGAAATTGAGGTTGATAAGGCCAAAGTGGGTCTAATTTCCACTCTCACTATCCCTTCCACCATAAGACATGTCTGATCTTTCTTGGGTCATGTGGGTTTCTATCGCCATTTTATCAAAGACTTTAGTAAAATCTCGAGTCCACTTTGCCACTTGCTTGAAAAGGATGTGGAATTCAATTTTGATGACAAGTGCATTGAAGCCTTCAACCACTTGAAGTACAAGCTCATCTCTACTCCCATCATGCAGCCATTGAATTTCTCCTTGGCATTTGAGATAATTACCGATGCATCGGATATGGCATTGGGGGTTGTGTTGGGCTAAAGGATTGGCTGGATTCCACATGCCATTTACTATGCAAGCAAGACTCTTGATAAAGCCCAAAGGAACTACACTACCAGGGAAAAAGAGTTGCTTGCCATGATTTTTGCTCTTGACTAGTTTTGTTTTTATCTCTTGCAAAACAAGGTGGTGGTATATACAGATCACACAACCTTGAAATATCTTATGTCAAGGAAATATTCTAAGCCAAGGCTGATCCGATGGATTCTATTTCTCCAAGAGTTTGATTTAGAGATTATTGACAAGAACAAACTCAAAAATTCTGTAGCCGATCATCTCTCCTACATTGAAGCACTGTATGATGATAGGAACTGAATCAAGGAAACAATGCCACATGAGCAGCTTTTCTTACTTTCATCGACCCAAAGACCATGGTACAAGCACATAGCTAACTTTTTAGCTAGTGGGAGGATACCGAGTGCTTGGATAAGAGAAGAGAGCAAGAGGTTGTTTGCTATGGTGAAAAACTATGCTTGGGATGGCCCACATCTATTCAAATATTGTCCCAACCAACTCATTAGAAGATGTGTCTCAGAAACTGAGAAGTAAGAGATCCTATTTATGTTCCACTCTGGTGTATGTGGAGGTCATTTCGGCGGAAAACATACAACCGCCAAGATTCTTCAAAGTGGATTTTATTGGCCAACCTTGTTCAAAGATGCTCATGACTATTGCAAATGTTTTTTGAAGTGCCATAGGTGGGTACTATCTCCAAGAGGGACATGATGCCTCTATCACCCATTCTTGTGGTCAACATGTTTGATGTTTGGGGATTTGACTTCATGGTTTCATTTCCTCCCTCCTTTGGATATGTGTACATCTTGGTGTCTGTTGATTATGTATCAAAGTGGATCGAAGAAATTGCCACAATAACCAATGATCATAAAGTGGTTTGTGATTTTGTAAAGTCAATCATCTTCAGCCGATTTGGTGTACCATGGGCCATGATTAGTGATGGCAAAAACCATTTTATCCATCGGACTTTTGAGGGGCTGCTAAAAAGATATGGAGTAAATCATTGCGTGGCTACTCATTACCACATTCAAATAAGCAGTTAGGTTGAGATAGATAACTGGGAGATAAAGCTCATTCTTGAGAAGATGGTGAGGTTGGACAATAAGAATTGGTCTTTCAATCTCAATGAATCTTTGTGGGCACATAGGACTACATTTAAAGCCCCGATTGGCACCACACCATTCAAACTCGTGTTTGGAAAAAGCTGCCATCTACCCGTAAAATGCAACACAAGGCTTTATGGGCATTAAAAGCCATGGATATGGATGGAGACACTGCCATATTGAAAGGAAAATTTCAGCTGCATGATCTTGAGGAGATGAGACATGAGGCTTATGAGTTGTCCAAAAGTTACAAGGAAAGGAACAAGTTCTTACATGATAAGTTGATAAAAAAGAAGGACTTTGCACGCGTACAATGAGTATGGATGTACAACTCTAGGATGAAGTTCTTTCCCGGGAAGCTTTGGTCTAGATGGGAAGGACCTTATATAATAAAGAATACATACCCATCCGGGACTGTTGTAATATGTGAAAAGGATGAAGCAAGAGAGTTCACCGTCAATAGACAAAGATTGAAATCAGTTGTTGAAGTAGGTCTGGAAAAAGCCGACCAAAGTTTTGACATTATGATGTTAGTTGAGGAATACTAACTTGATGAAGAGATGTGCTTAAATGCACATGAGAGGGAAATCTACTACAAAGTTACTTTGAAAATTCAACAAGGATGATCGAGTCTAGAATCAATAAGCTCGACTGAAGGCGTAAAATTTAGTGCTAGTGGGAGGCAACCCACCTAGGTTTGGGAAATTTTTCACCCAACCTTCACTTTTTGATACTTTTGCTTTTATGTTTACACGATTCCAAGAACACACACACATACTTGTGTTTAACAATTTTGCTTTAGTTTTGATGATGAGAGAGGTGAAACAAGTGAAAGTCTGAGAAATGAGGTACATTTAAGTGAAAATTAGTGATGGAATATTAATTGGATCAAATTGGATGATTGGATTATGAATGATTGAGTGTATTGAGAATTTTTAGAGTTTTGTCAACTTGGAGGTGCTAGCACAACCATCCTCATTGTCATTTTCAATAGGGAAAACCTAAGTTTTGGGCCCGGTCAGCACGCCCGTTTTGCCCAACGTGGCTGTACTGGCATTCTTCCCGAACGGCTGTGCTGGCCCAGGCCCGACACTTAAGTTGCTCGATTTTTCACGACCTAGCATGAATTCTTCCTCATTTGTTCAACCTAGAATGACCGTTCTGCGGCCTAGGGTGATTTGGGCGACATCCATTCACCCCTAAATCACATCCTTTTCCTCCTAAACTCTAGATTCGAGTTCCCTTTGGCTCCCAATCACCTTCCCCTACCTCAAGCTCCATTTTCCACCCTCCATTAACCTCTATTTATCCATCTCCAAGGAGATTTCACCCCTACGTTCTGGAAGTGCAAAAATTACTATGCTTCTTCATTTCTCCACCAAATCCTTGCAAAAATGAAGAGCACATGCAAAGCAATCAAGAAAGGGGTAGAGAAGACTATGAGTATCCTCACCGGAGGCAAAAGTCGCACCAAACGAGCCTCCAACGTCACACCTCCGTCACACAACCCTACATCATCGTTTAACTCCATTTCACAGTCTCTCCAAAGGTTGGCGTTCACGAGTACTTCCTGACTCCAATCCTCCTCAAGCCACTGCAAGTTAGATCTGAGCTACAACAATTCCGAAGAGGAGGAGGAGGAGGAAGAAGAAGAAGAGTTGGAAAACATAGTTGATTCTGTTGATGTCAATGCACCGGTCCGAGAGAGGAGGGCCAAGAAAGTGGCTGCTACGTCATCTTCGCACCTACCTCCATGAATGACTCCGACAAGACACTCCACTTCATTAGAACAGCCTTGCACCACTCAACAACCCACTAGGCAGTGGTTGTTGGTTGAAGAAGAAGATGAGGATGCACCCATTGAGACAGTGCCTTGAACTTGGACACAAGTTTGGGGTCACACATTTATGAGGAGGAGAATTTAGACGAGACTGAGAGCAAGGAGATGGAGGATGAGCCAGTTGACTTCTTATCCAAGCTAGAGGAAGACAAGATGAAGTGGGATGGAAAGCAGCTTGAGGGAGCCACATATGGGAGGGGCATTTCAAGAAGAGTTTTCACAAAACCCCTCTACCCCGAGTGCTTGACAAGGAGGGTGATTCCCAATCGGTATGCATGTACGACAACCATGCATGCTTTAGGGATTGAATTCATGTTTAGAGGTCAATTGGAACATTGTGGGCTATACAAGATCATGCATGAGATTGAAGAAACATACCTTGAGTTAAACCATGAATTCTTTACGTCATTGGAGAAAGTGCAACATAGAGGTGAAGATGCAATAAGATTCAAACTACTTGGCTCCACACACATGTTGAGAGCCTCCCAACTCAATGGGATATTCATCCCCAATCCAGAAATGGCAAAGAAATTTGATGAGGAGAGACTTGACAAGAATGGGAAAGTAGATTACTCAAAGATGTGGAAGGCTATCACAGGTCAAGAAACTTTCTCTGCAAGAAAATCTAAGACCAAAAAGGTGTACAATCCTCTCATGAGATATTTGTAGAAGGTCTTAGCAAACACCATTTTTGGTTGTTATGATAATCAAGGCTGCTATAACATGCCGAATCTTGGACCCTATCCTGGAAGTTTGACCTTTTGGGTTTGACCAAACAAGGTTGAGTGTTGGACCTAAGAAGATGTTTAATAAAGTGCTAATGAGCTTATGCATGTAATATCATCCTAATGAAACCTAATTCATTAAGTAAAGAAGCTAATGGGCCTCTAATGGGCCAAATGACATAACACATGTAAGAAAGTCTCATAAGTGAAAATAGACTTCAAATTCGTAATCTACATATAAAAATAAGCTTACATGTCAATTTTCATCTAAATTTGGACAACCTTAAAATAATAAGGTAAGTTTAGGAGAGAGGAAGTTGATAAAATGCATTAATGCTCAATAAATGTAATTCTTGACACCAAAAGTTGGAAATAAAGGCAAATTCGTGTTCAACACATGTAACTTGTGGATGAAGTTTCACCTAATTTGGATAATCCTAATGTCATTAATGCATGAAGAAAGAAAAACTACGTTTTGAATAATAAATGCATTAAAAGTTCTCAAAAGGCAAATCTAATTTCATAATTGGAATCTACATGCTTTAATTAGCCTCTGTGCAACATTTCATTTAATTTGGGTTTTATTTGCACCCTCAAAAGAGGAAAGAGAAAAATGAAATTAAGTTAATGCTTCACTTTAATTGGATTTCTAATCGAATAAGGTTTCGTTTATTTTTGGTCTGTCACGCTGGCTTTCCTATTCCAGATTTTTTCTTGTCTGTTAGATCTTTATGGAGCAGTTGTCGTCTTCTCCCCTACCTCCGTTCCTGCTGTCCCCCTTGCCGAACTGGGAAACCAGTTTCTTAGCTATTTTCTTTCTCTGTTTTCTTCCCTTACTTTGCACCATCCTTCCCGAATCCCCCTCCATCATCTTCCTCTTGTCCTTGTGGTGTTGGTGACCCTATAGAGGTTGGTTCAGAGCATTTTTTCCTGATCTGTAGGGTGCCATTCCCATACCCTTGTTCCTCCCCTATTCTCTTCTTCTCGCCCATCTTCCGACCTGTTCGGACCGTCGGACCTCTACAAAATGGGTCCTCAACCTCCACCTCATAACCAGACACGTTTCCAGGCACAAATTTCACCTCTTCTTATCCCGAGGCTTTCTCCCCAACTCACGATCTTCCTCCGGCAACTAGGCCAATCCCGCAATGATATCTCTGGCCTTCGCAATCAGCGAAGAGCGTGTAATACCATTCCAATCTTCCTCGTGAACCTTCTGGACTTGTTAATTGGTTCCCAAGATATGTAATCCAGTTTTCCCCAATTCGGCCAGAGAGGTATGCGTACTGCCTCACTTTTCTGATTATACCCTCTCCTTACCTTATTTCTGTGTTTTCTCTACTTTAGGTATTGTCGTCTTTTCCACATTTTTGTTTTTTTATCTGACCTGGGCCATGTGAGCTTTGACCCATGACTTGGTCGCCTGTGATTGGGCCAAGTCATGTGGGGTCGACCTACTTTCCCTCTCTCTCTCTTCGCTTTGCAATCAATCGGCTGACGTGTAATTTTTTAATGGGCTGATGTTTAAAAATAAATAACTAATTAATGGATGATAAAAAAAAATGGAAAAATACTCGTTGGATTCGGAAAAAGAAGGGATTTCTAATGTTATAAGTTTTGATGGCTAATTCTAATGTTTAATAACATGTGTGTTCAATGGATTTAATTAATGATGAATTAACTTGTAAAAATCATAACTAATTATTTATAAGTCAAAAAAATATAATAAAATATGTTTTGGAATCCTAATAACGTAATATATAAAGTGGTATCATTTTCATAACCTAATTCACATAATGAGAAAAAGGTGATTTTTTTTGGATAAGTTAAAATATTACTCACAACCCAAAAGGGATTACAAGACAAAACCTGTAATCAGAACAAATAGGGGGGTAACTCTACAAAAGTCCCCAATGCTTCACCACACTATCATCCAACCCCTTATAAAGGCGGGGTCGAGTCTTACAAGTAGCCCTAACATTGTCCATGATCATATCAAAGGTGTCCATTTTGTCTCTCTCCCTACCAGTGTGCAGCCTGATATTCATTTCCTTCCACACAAAAAACACCATGGCTGAGAGGTACAACCCAACAAGACATCTCAAGGAGTGGTTTGAAGCGGTTCTATCCAGGATCCATCGAACAACACCGTCCAAAGTATCCAGGGGGGGGGAACCGCCCCAACCCATCTTCAAGGAAGCACGACACCAGATGTACCTGGAGAAGGGGCACCCCCAGAGAAGGTGCAGGTGGGATTCCTCATCATGTTTACAGAGGAGGCAGAATGAAACGGGGGATAAACCCCAGCTCCTCATTCTGTCCAGAGTAGGCAAGCGCCTCAATAACCCCCTATAAAGGCAAAAACTCCATTTAGGTACATGGAATTTGTTCCACAAAACAGGGTACCATGGAATTGCGGACCATCGAACACCCCTTTCCACGGCTGGGTCGTCAGCCTGCAACCATGATCGCTCACCATATCGTAGTGATAAGCCACTGAACACCAACACCTTACCATGGCATTCCACACTCTAGAGCAGCCCGCCGAACCAAGCATCAAGGTGCTCCCATATCTCACCTTCATCCAGCAGACCCACGGTGAGGCCGGCTTGGTGATGAACACGTCAATCCTTCTTTTTGTAGCCTGAAGCGCAATGGCGTGAGGGTCAGGGATATTGAGACCACCTTGCTACAACGGTCACGTGATGGTGGACCAAGCAACGACATGTCCCTTACCTCCCCAAAGGAAGGAGCTGCAAACCGCCCTTATTTTGTGGAGGATGAACGCAAGCAGCTCTGCCTATCTGCACCAGAAAGAAACCTTTGCCGTCAAAACTGTCCTGACAAGAACATCCCTACCTATAAGAGATAGGTTCAGCCCCATTCAGCGATCCACCACCTGACACAGATTATCCAGTAAGGAAGAATAAATTCTACTTGAGCCGCGTCCACCAGAGATAGGAATACCAAGATACTTAGTAGGGAAAGCACCTTCATCCAATCCTATGGCAGACTTCAACCTGCCCCGTCTGGAGTCACACAATCGTGATAGAAAAATATTTGACTTAATAACACTCATATACAGCCCAGTGTGTTTCCCAAAACCAAGAAGGATGCATTTAAGCTTGGAGAGATGGCGTATATGTCCAGCAACAAAAAGGAGCACGTCGTCAACAAAAATGAGGTGGGACAGGACATGAACACCCGCCATCTTGAAAACTTTGAACTCATTGTTGTGCTAAGCCGAGTCAATCCTCATGGACAAGGATTCCATGATGATAGAGAAGAGCAAGGGGGAAAGGGGGTCCCCTTGTCGGAGCCCATTAGAGGCTTGAAACAAACCTTTGGGAATCCCATTCACTAGAACAGAGAAGGAAGTACCTTGCACACATTACTTCATAAGGTTGATCCATCTAGGTGAAAACCCCATGGAATCCATGATATCCCACAACGAATACCAGATCACATTATCATAGGCCTTGGCCAGGTCCAGCTTCACACAAGCTCTTTTTGACTTGTTCTTGCAGTTGAACTCCAGAAGGAATTCCCCCGCTAGAAGAGCACTGTCAGATATTGAACGTCCTTGAACAAACATAGACTGGTTCAGGGAAATAATATCAGGTAGCACCTGATTCAGTCTTCTTGCCAGCAGTTTAGCAAAGACCTTGTACAAAATAGAGCAACAAGCGATAGGACGGTAGTCTGTAAGAGAAACCGGCATATTCTTCTTGGGAATCAGTCTAAAAAAGGCATGGTTTACCTTTCTCACCATAGAGCCGCCCACCAGGAACCAACATATAGCCCTACAGAGATCCTCCTTCATAATATGCCAGAAGGTATGAAAAAAATTCCCATTGAAACCATCCGGCCCCGGGGCTTTAGAGGCACCAATGGAGAAGACATCAGCCTTGATCTCCTCTTTACTAGCCGGACCACACAGAGCCCGATTCATTGCCTCAGTAACTCTGTGATTAGAAACAGAGTCATGAACAGAAGGGAAATTCTGATTGTACAGATGTTTGAAAAAGTTAACCGCCTCTTCAGCCACCTCAGAAGGTCCTTTGGTAACCGAACCATCCTATTTCAAGAGAGAATGTATGAAATCACGCATATGGTTTTTCTTCACAACCCTATGGTAAACTTTTGTGTTGAGGTCACCATCTTTGATCCAATCCATTCGGCTCCGCTGCCAAAATAGAACCTCCTCTGCCTTTTCAAGCTGCCTCATTTTCTTAGCAACCTTCTCCTTATCCTCCATCAACACCGAATTGAGCGGGTCCTGTCTCAAACTTTTGGAAGCCACCTCAAACTCAGCAGCAGCTTTGGTCAGCAGAGTAGGAATATCACGGATGTCTTTTGCCCAAGCCTTCAAGGCCAGTTTAGTCAATCTCAATTTTTCTAACATAACAAAAATTGGGTTACCAACCACCATAGTATCCCAACACTGTTAAGCAGTTGGGCCATTGGAGCCAATGTTTCAAGAAGCAAAATGGCCTGTTGGTCTGTTTGATACCGGTCAGCTCCAAGGTAAGCCAAGCATGGTCACTGTTGGGGTGACCACCAAGCAACACTTTAGTCTCTGGAAAGACATTAATCCAGCAATCATTGGCCAAGCACCTATCCAGATTGTAGGCGATTCTGTAGGCCGGACTCCTCCTGTTGTGCCAAGTGGTTACACCGCCAATCATATTCAACTCAACCAGGTTGGCCACATCAACCGCAACATTAAATCTATCCAGGATTGAGTCAGGGATGGGTTTTCACCCCATCTTCTCATGTTCACGATGGACATGGTTAAAATCCCCTAAGACGATCTGGGGTAGCTCCTGGTGCGTGGAGCTAACAATCATGTCCCATATAGACCTCCTTCCGACTTCACAATTAAATCCATAGACGACCGTCACCACACAGTGGAACCTACCGTTATTAATACAACTAAAAACCATGATTTGATCAGCCGCAAAGATACACTGTGCGTTCCAATCAATAGTGTTCCACCCAACCGCAATGCGTCCACCCTCGACTTGCTGGAGGTTTGACGTGCAACCCCAGCCACGAGGGAACAATTTGGGAATCTTCTCTTCAAACTGTCTTTTGATTCTAGTCTCCAAGCAATTGACAAATGACGCCTGAAGTTTGCTGATGATGCTTCTCAGTCTTCTCTGCCTATCAGGCCGAGAAGCACGCCTCACGTTCCACGTGAGGATGGTCATCTTGATTGGGAAAAACCACCTCGGCCAGAGGCACTGATTCTAGAAGATGTCCTCCTTCCTCTCCCTATCCCAGAAGTGAGCCGAGGTTGAGCGCTATGTAAAACTACATACCCCATCATCTCCTCAATGGTCAAGTCATTGTCCATATTTTCCAGGACAACAAAGGGGTTGTTTGCAATCGGGGAATCACCACGCACCAACGGGGAGGGGGATTCAGTACCAAATGTGCCAACAGACCTGGGCAGGGAAGCATTAAAGGCTTCAACACCCGACCCACCACCATCTATAACTCTAGTAGCAGGGGAGGCTTGAGCCATCACCCTGTCAACCAGCGACACAACAACTCCATCATTAAGGCTCGACACCACCTCCACAACGTGAACCAAGGGAGGGGTGTTCACATCAACTGGAGAGGCACCCGATGCCATGTCTATGACAGCCTGAACCATCGGAACCGTCACCGTTGCCTGTGCACCCACCAGCACCGTCGGAGGACCATGACTGGAGTTGTTCTTTTAGGGTTTGGATAATGTATATGAAATTGATACAATATCTACCTATGTGCTTAATAGGTACTTTGGATTCCTAGGCTTGGACTTAGATGTGACTTTGGATCATTTGACTCTAATGTTGTGGTATGTTGTATCCCCTATTCCTCAAAGTTGAGAAATTAACCTATCTTATCATTCTTTTGACTTTAACCTACACATATGTCTATTCTCTTGATATCATGGTTCGTGTGAACTATCTTGCTTGTTATGGACTTGGATATTCTCTTGATATATTTCTTGTGCCTTGGTACATGTTGGTCTTCCATAATGATATGTGCCCACTTTGAAGTGGATGTTTATATGTTTGTGTTGTCCATTGTGTGATGGGAACATTGAACAAGTCTCACTATACTTTCTACTTGCCTCTACATTTTACATGCTATGTGATTCATTAGCACTAGAGTAGTGTAAATTACTTTGGTTTTGGGGCACTAATCCCCTATTGTTTATTAAGGAGGGTGGCAGTAAACCACTTCTCTATACTCAAGTGTGGCAGTAATCCATACTCAACTTTATATATTGGGAGATTGGCAGTATTCCTTCCTCTATCAGGTTCAAGTATGTGCTTGGCTACCTTTGTATTTATATTGTTTTAGGGCTATGCTTATCTCACATGCATGCACATTATTGATGTTTATTGTGGGTTGTGTGCCCTACCTTCTTTATGTGCCAGTATTGCACAATCTTTATTGTTTTGTTTATCACAAGTATCTTCTTATTGTGATTCTTTTCTCTTGATACCCATTTGGGTGGTACTTATCTCTTCTATGGGAAGCTTTTATATTTGATGTCCTTTATTTCATAATGTTGCTCAATTTCTTATTTTGTATGCACATACCAGCCTTTGCTGATGTATTCTATTTTTCTCTTCTTGATGAGGTATGCTTCCAACCCTAGGTGGAGGACTTGGATGACAAGGCCTGTCGGCCTAGACTTAGTTTGAGAAGTTAAAGCTTGGAGACAATATTGAGGTGGTTTAGATTTTATCTACATGGATCCTTATGACATAAGTTTAAGATGTTCACCTATTTATAATTGAGTATAGTCATGTTTTTATTCCGCTGCTATACTTTGGTCTTTTGTTACCATTATATAAAGATTTGAAAATTTTACACCCACTCATCATACCTTCTGAGTGTGTTTGGACTGGAGGTTCTATTGTTCAAAATTTTAGTAGAGAAGTGGTTTTTCTTCTTTACAACATGGTATCAGAGCCCATGGTAGTCAGAATCTGACTATTCCAATTTTATCTCCCTATAGAACCCTTGATTTTGCAAGTTAGCTCTAACTGAGATGTTGACTCTAGATTCGATATATGGTGATCTTTTTATGCAATAAGGTTTTATTTGAGGATAATATTAGGTTAAGAGGAAGTATTCATATGGAATATTGTGACTTGGTTCTCGTATTGATTTTTGCTAGCATGTTGGTTTTACATCGCAAAAGTTTTCATTAACAAAAATTATTTCCATTATACTACTATATCTACAAAACTTTTCTTTGATTTTTCGATGTTTTCTTGAACTAAGTCACAATAAAGATGAAACTCTAGTTTGAGTAGAATTTAACCCTAGTTTATGACTAAGATTGATATAAAGGTGTAGTTGACCTACCCTATGACTTTTTGGATGTTCATGTAGGGTTGATAAGTTAGAGACACGAGGACCTATATCTCAACCCTAGATGGTGACTTGATAGTTGGATATATGAAAAGCATAACTCTCTACAAGCTTTCATAACTTTGAGACGTGGGTATTTCTAAAAAGATGTTTAGTTTGACTTGTTAGGTTGAACCTTTTTAAGGGGTGGAGAGTAGTTAGATGTTTGATGTTTGAATCTATAGATTTTGAGGATGAATTCCTTTTAAGGGGTGGAGTGCTGTAACATACCAGATCTTGGACCCTATCCCGATAGTTTGACATTTGGGTTTGACCAAACAAGGTTGAGTGTTGGACCTAAGAAGATGTTAAATAAAGTGATAATGAGCTTATGCATGCAATATCAATCTAATGAAACCTAATGGGTTAAGTAAAGAAGCTAATGGGACTCTAATGTGACGAATGACATAACACATGTAAGAAAGTATCAAAAGTGAAAATAGACTTCAAATTTGTAATCTACATATCAAAATAAGCTTACATGTCAATTTTCATCTAATTTGGACTACCTTGAAATAATATGGCAAGTTTAGGAGAGAGAAAGTTGATAAAATGCATTAATGCTCAATAAATGTAATTCTTGACACCAAAAGTTGGAAATAAAGGAAAATTCGTGTTCAACACATGTAAATTAACTTGAGGATGAAGTTTCACTAAATTAGGATAATCCTAATGTCATTAATGCATGAAGAAAGAGAAACTAAGTTTTGAATAATAAATGCATTAAAAGTTCTCAAAAGGTAAATCTAATTTCATAATTGGAATCTACATGCTTTAATTAGCATCTATGCAAAATTTCATCTAATTTGGGTTTCGTTTGCACCCTTAAAAGAGGAAAGAGAAAAATGAAATTAAGTTAATGCTTCACTTTAATTGAATTTCTAATTGAATAAGGTTTCATTTATTTTTGGTATGTCACACTGGCATTCCTATTTTGGATTCTTTCTTGTCTGTTGGATCTTTATCGAGCGGCTGTCATTTTCTCCCCTACCTCCGTTCCTGATGTCCCCCATGCCGAACTGGGAAACTAGTTTCCTGGCGATTTTCTTTCTCTATTTTCTTCCCTTACTTTGCACCATCCTTCCCGAATCCCCCTCCATCATCTTCCTCTTGTCCTTGTGGTGTTGGTGACCCTATAAAGGTTGGTTCGAGGCATTGTTTTCCTGATCTGTAAGGTGCCTTTCCCATACCCCTGTTCCTCCCATGTTCTCTTCTTCTCGCCCATCTTTCGGCCTGTTAAGACCGTCATACCTCTACAAAATGGGTCCTTGACCTCCACCTCATAACCATGCACCATTTCCTGCCACAGATTTCACCTCTTCTTGTCTCGGGGCTTGCTCCCCAACTTGCAGTCTTCCTCCAACAACTAGGCCAATCCCGCAACGATATCTCTGGTCTTCGCAATGAGCGAAGAGCGTGTAATACCATTCCAATCTTCCTCGTGAACCTTCTGGACTTGCCAATTTGTTCCCAAGGTATGTAATTTGGTTTCCCCCAATTCGGCCAGAGAGGTATGTGTACTGCCTCGCTTCCATGGCACACGAGTGCAAGGTCGGGGGTAACCTCGATAGCTTTTCTGATTAAACCCCTCTCCTCACCTTCTTTCTGCATTTTCTCGGCTTTGGGCATTATCGTCTTTTCGACGGTTTTGTTTTTCTATCTGACTGGGGCCATGCGAGCTTTGACCCATGACTTGGTCGCTCAAGATTGGGCCAAGTCATGTGGGGTTGGTCCACTTTCTCTCTCTCTCTTCGCTTTGCAATCAATCTGCTGACGTGTAATTTTCTAATTGGCTGATGTTTAAAAATAAATAACTAATTAATGGATGATAAAAAAAAATGGAAAAATACTTGTTGGATTCATAAAAAGAAGGGATTTCTAATAGTATAAGTTTTGATGGCTAATTCTAATGTTTAATAACAGGTGTTTTCAATGGATTTAATTAATGATGAATTAACTTGTAAAAAGAATAACTAATTATTCATAAGTCATAAAAATATAATAAAATATGTTTTGGAATCATAATAACCTAATCTATAAAGTGGTATAGTTTTCATAACCTAATTTATATAATGAGAAAGAGGTGGTTTTTAGGGTTTGGATAATGTATATGAAATTGATACAATATCTACCTATGTGCTTAATATGTTCTTGGGATGCCTAGGCTTGGACCTAGATGTGACTTTGGATCATTTGACTCTGATGTTGAGGTATGTTGTATCCTCTATTCCTCAAAGTTGAGCAATTAACCTATCTTATCATTCTTTTGACTTTAACCTACACATATGTGTATTCTCTTGATATCATAGTTCATGTGAACTATCTTGCTTGTTATGGACTTGGATATTCTCTTGATATATTTCTTGTGCCTCAGTGCATGTTGGTATTACATAATGATATGTGCCCACTTTGAAGTGGATGTTTATATGTTTGTGTTGTCCATTGTGTGATGGAAACATTGAATAATTCTGACTATACTTTCTACTTGCCTCTACATTTTACATGCTATGTGATTCAGTAGCACTAGAGTAGTGTAAATTACTTTGGCTTTAGGACAGTAATCCCCTATAGTTTATTAAGGAGGGTGGCAGTAAACCACTTCTCTATACTCGAGTGTGGTAGTAATCCGTACTCAACTTTATATATTGGGAGATTGGCAGTATTCCTTTCTCTATCAGGTTTAAGTGTGTGCTTGGTTGCCTTTGTATTTATATTGTTCTAGGGCTATGCTTATCTCACATGCATGTAGGTTATTGATGTTGATTGTGGGGTGTGTGCCCCACCTTCTTTATGTGCCAGTATTGCACAATCTTTATTTTTTTGTTTATGGCAAGTATCTTCTTATTGTGATTCTTTTCTCTTGATACCCATTTGGGTGGTACTTATCTCTTCTATGGGAAGCTTTTATATTTGATGTCCTTTATTTCATAATGTTTCTCAATTTCCTATTTTGTATGCACATACTAGCCTTTACTGATGTCTTCTATTTTTCTCTTCTAGCTAGGGTATGCTTCCAACCCTATTCCTCAAAGTTGAGAAATTAACCTATCTTATCATTCTTTTGACTTTAACCTACACATATGTCTATTCTCTTGATATCATGGTTCGTGTGAACTATCTTGCTTGTTATGGACTTGGATATTCTCTTGATATATTTCTTGTGCCTTGGTACATGTTGGTCTTCCATAATGATATGTGCCCACTTTGAAGTGGATGTTTATATGTTTGTGTTGTCCATTGTGTGATGGGAACATTGAACAAGTCTCACTATACTTTCTACTTGCCTCTACATTTTACATGCTATGTGATTCATTAGCACTAGAGTAGTGTAAATTACTTTGGTTTTGGGGCACTAATCCCCTATTGTTTATTAAGGAGGGTGGCAGTAAACCACTTCTCTATACTCAAGTGTGGCAGTAATCCATACTCAACTTTATATATTGGGAGATTGGCAGTATTCCTTCCTCTATCAGGTTCAAGTATGTGCTTGGCTACCTTTGTATTTATATTGTTTTAGGGCTATGCTTATCTCACATGCATGCACATTATTGATGTTTATTGTGGGTTGTGTGCCCTACCTTCTTTATGTGCCAGTATTGCACAATCTTTATTGTTTTGTTTATCACAAGTATCTTCTTATTGTGATTCTTTTCTCTTGATACCCATTTGGGTGGTACTTATCTCTTCTATGGGAAGCTTTTATATTTGATGTCCTTTATTTCATAATGTTGCTCAATTTCTTATTTTGTATGCACATACCAGCCTTTGCTGATGTATTCTATTTTTCTCTTCTTGATGAGGTATGCTTCCAACCCTAGGTGGAGGACTTGGATGACAAGGCCTGTCGGCCTAGACTTAGTTTGAGAAGTTAAAGCTTGGAGACAATATTGAGGTGGTTTAGATTTTATCTACATGGATCCTTATGACATAAGTTTAAGATGTTCACCTATTTATAATTGAGTATAGTCATGTTTTTATTCCGCTGCTATACTTTGGTCTTTTGTTACCATTATATAAAGATTTGAAAATTTTACACCCACTCATCATACCTTCTGAGTGTGTTTGGACTGGAGGTTCTATTGTTCAAAATTTTAGTAGAGAAGTGGTTTTTCTTCTTTACAACATGGTATCAGAGCCCATGGTAGTCAGAATCTGACTATTCCAATTTTATCTCCCTATAGAACCCTTGATTTTGCAAGTTAGCTCTAACTGAGATGTTGACTCTAGATTCGATATATGGTGATCTTTTTATGCAATAAGGTTTTATTTGAGGATAATATTAGGTTAAGAGGAAGTATTCATATGGAATATTGTGACTTGGTTCTCGTATTGATTTTTGCTAGCATGTTGGTTTTACATCGCAAAAGTTTTCATTAACAAAAATTATTTCCATTATACTACTATATGTACAAAACTTTTCTCTACTTTGTCGATGTTTTCTTGAACTAAGTCACAATGAAGATGAAACTCTAGTTTGAGTAGCATTTAACCCTAGTTTATGACTAAGATTGATATAAAGATGTAGTTGACCTACCCTATAACTTTTTGGATGTTCATGTAGGGTTGGTAGGTTAGAGACACGAGGACCTATATCTCAACCCTAGATGGTGACTTGATAGTTGGATACTTGAAAAGCATAATTCTCTACAAACTTTCATAACTTTGAGATGTGGGTAGTTCTAAAAGATGTTTAGTTTGACTTGTTAGGTTGAACCTTTTTAAGGGGTGGAGAGTAATTGTATGTTTGATGTTTGAATCTATACATTTTGAGGACAAAAACATTTTAAGGGATGGAGTGATGTAACATACCAGATCTTCGACCCTCTCCTGGAAGTTTGACCTTTTTGGTTTTACCAAACAAGGTTGAGTGTTGGACCTAAGAAGATGTTTAATAAAGTGCTAATGAGCTTATGCATGTAATATCATCCTAGTGAAACCTAATTAGTTAAGTAAAGAAGCTAATGGGCCTCTAATGGGCCAAATGACATAAAACATGTAAGAAAGTCTCAAAAGTGAAAATAGACTTTAAATTCATAATCTACATATCAAAATAAGCTTACATGTCAATTTTCATCTAATTTGGACTACCTTGAAATAATAAGGCAAGTTCAGGAGAGAGAAAGTTGATAAAATAAATTAATGCTCAATAAATGTAATTCTTGACACCAAAAGTTGGAAATAAAGGCACATTCATATTCAACACATGTAATTTAACTTGTGGATGAAGTTTCACCTAATTTGGATAATCCTAATGTCATTAATGCATGAATAAAGAGAAACTAAGTTTTAAATAATAAATGCATTAAAAGTTCTCAAAAGGAAAATCTAATTTCATAATTGGAATCTACATGCTTTAATTAGCCTCTTTGCAAAATTTCATCTAATTTGGGTTTCGTTTGCACCCTTAAAAGAGGAAAGAGAAAAATAAAATTAAGTTAATGGTTCACTTTAATTGGATTTCTAATTGAATAAGGTTTTGTTTATTTTTGGTCTATCATGCTGGCTTTCCTATTCTAGATTCTTTCTTATCTGTTGGATCTTTATCGAGCGGTTGTCATCTTCTCCCCTACCTCCGTTCCTGCTGTCCCCCTCGCCGAACTGGGAAACCCGTTTCCTGGCAATTTTCTTTCTTTGTTTTCTTCCCTTACTTTGCACCATCCTTCCCGAATCCCCCTCCATCATCTTCCTCTTGTCCTTGCGGTGTTGGTAACCCTATAAAGGTTAGTTCAGGGCATTGCTTTTCTGTTTTGTAGGGCACCATTCCCATACCCCTATTCCTCCCCCGTTCTCTTCTTCTCGCCCATCTTCCGACATGTTTGGACCATCAGACCTCTACAAAATGGGTCCTCGACCTCCACCTCATAACCAGGCACCATTTCCTACCATAGATTTTGCCTCTTCTTGTCCCGAGGCTTGCTCCCCAACTCACGGTCTTCCTCTGGCAACTAGGCCAATCCCGCAGAGATATCTCTGGCCTTCGTAATAAGCGAAGAGCGTGTAATACAATTCCAATCTTCCTCACGAACCTTCTGGACTTGCCAATTGGTTCCCAAGGTATGTAATTTAGTTTTCCCCAATTTGGCCAGAGAGGTATGCATACTGCCTTTCTTCTATGGCACACGAGTGCAAGTTGGGGGTAACCTCGATAGCTTTTCCGATTATACCCCTCTCCTCGCCTTCTTTCTGTGTTTTCTCAGCTTTGGGCATTATTTGTCTTTTCGACAGTTTTGTTTTTTATCTGACTGGGGCCATGCAAGCTTTGACCCATGACTTGGTCGCCCGTGATTGGGCCAAGTCGTGTGGGGTTGACTCACTTTCCCTCTCTCTCTTCACTTTGCAATTAATCTGCTGATGTGTAATTTTCTAATTGTCTGATGTTAAAAAATAAATAACTAATTAATGGATGATCAAAAGAATATGGAAAAATACTCGTTGGATTCATAAAAAGAAGGGATTTCTAATGGTATAAGTTTTTATGGCTATTTCTAATGTTTAATAATAGGTGTTTTCAATGGATTTAATTAATGTTGAATTAACTTGTAAAAATCATAACTAATTATTTATAAGTTAGAAAAATATAATAAAATATGTTTTGAAATCCTAATAACCTAATCTATAAAGTGGTATAGTTTTCATAACATAATTCACATGATGAGAAAAAGGTGGTTTTTAGGGTTTGGATAATGTATATGAAATTGATACAAAATCTACCTATGTGCTTAGTAGGTTCTTTGGATGCCTAGGCTTGGACCTAGATGTGACTTTGGATCATTTGGCTCTGATGTTGAGGTATGTTGTATCCCCTATTCCTCAAAGTTGAGCAATTAACCTATCTTATCATTCTTTTGACTTAAACTTACACATATGTCTATTCTCTTGATATCATGGTTCGTGTGAACTATCTTTCTTGTTATGGACTTGGATATTCTCTTGATATATTTCTTGTGCCTTTGTGCATGTTGGTCTTACATAATGATATGTTCCCACTTTGAAGTGGATGTTTATATGTTTGTGTTGTCCTTTGTGTGACGATAACATTGAATAATTCTGACTATACTTTCTACTTGCCTCTACATTTTACATGCTATGTGATTCAATATGTAGCACTAGAGTAGTGTAAATTACTTTGGTTTTAGAGCAGTAATCCCCTATTGTTTATTAAGGAGGGTGGCATTAAACCACTTCTCTATACTCAAGTGTGGAAATAATCCATACTCAACTTTATATATTGGGAGATTGGCAATATTCCTTTCTCTATCAGGTTCAAGTTTGTGCTTGGCTGCCTTTGTATTTATATTGTTCTAAGACTATGCTTATCTCACATGCATGCATGTTATTGATGTTGATTGTGGGGTGTGTGCCCTACCTTCTTTATGTGCCAATATTGCAGACTCTTTATTGTTTTGTTTATGGCAAGTATCTTCTTATTGTGATTCTTTTCTCTTGATACCCATTTGGGTGGTACTTATCTCTTCTATGGGAAGCTTTTATATTTGATGTCCTTTATTTCATAATGTTTCTCAATTTCCTATTTTGTATGCACATACTAGCCTTTACTGATGTCTTCTATTTTTCTCTTCTAGCTAGGGTATGCTTCCAACCCTAGGTGGAGGACTTGGATGACAAGGCCTGCCGACCTGGACTTAGTTTGAGAAATTAAAGCATGGAGACAATCTTGAGGTGGTTTAGATTTCATCTACATGGATCCTTATGATGTAAGTTTAAGATGTTCCCCTATTTATAATTGAATACCGTCATGTTTTTATTCTGCTTCTATACTTTGGTATTTTGTTTACCATTATATAAAGATTTGAAAATTTTACACCCACTCCATCATACCTTTTGAGTGTGTTTGGACTGGAGGTTCTATTGTTCAAATTTTTAGTAGAGAAGTGGTTTCGCTTCTTTACGCCTACTATTCACATAAGGATCTCTTTGTGATGGCTACAGTAGAAAGCTTGGGCTTCGTCAACATAGGAAGCACGTTGATTGACCACCTAAAGACAATCCTCTCAAAAAGAAAAAATCCATTCATCATGAGAGGAATCATAACCACAATAAAAAAGTAGTGGGCTATGATTTAGAGGGACTTACTAAGGTAGAAGGAAGTAAATTTGTTGATTTAAGCTATCTAGCAAGATCCCAAATGATCTCCCTCAAAGATAGAAAGATCTTTTATATTTTGAACCTTGGATACCCTAGCATGACCTTAGAACTCCCATATCATGCCAACCCCCTACTCATGGATGTCGGACCACCGAGGGATTTTTTGGGGTTGTTAGCAAAGTATGAGGAGGACCACCCCAAATAAGGATTCACGACAATATCAGTGAACTTATCTGAAGAAGGAGGAGAGACGAATGTGCGAGAGCAGTAGCACATTCTTGAGAAGCCCCACCACACTAGACCGAGATACGAGGACTTTGATGTGCAGCCACCTCCAACAAATGCATATGACATGTCAACCATCCATGCGTAGTTGGAGATGATTCAACAGAAACAACTATCCATGTGGTTAGATCAGCAATAGATGCATCATCAGATCAACCACACGTACCCGTATCAGAATGCACATGTTAAGAGAAACCCCCAATGGGGGGAGGATTTTTGGGGAGCCTATCTGGATACCAGGAGACCTATCTGCCTCCACATGTAGACTATTGGGTCACTATTACCTCTACAAGCCGATCCACCACAATATCCCACACCACCACTGATGTCGACCCTATCTATCCTAAGCTTTAGTTTCATGCAGAGGATAGCATGATTCAAAAGATTGGGGTGGTAGGGCGGTATGCCCCCTTAACCTATTTTGTCGATGACTGTATCACCTGATCTCTATTTGTTTGACAATACTCTTTGTAGTGTAGATTTCTTGCTATTAGCATTCATGCATACATGTATTTCAATTTCATAAATTTTGCGTAATTTTTCAAAAAAATTGTTCTTTTTGCTCTTCCATGCCATGCATTGCATTTCCATGTAGATTTTGGTAATTTTTGTGTGTTTTAACTAGGATTTGCTGCTTTATGTTTTAATTTCCCTAAATGAAGGTTTAGATGTGATTGAATGCAAATTGGCACCATTTTTGCCAATTTTGTCCAACTTTAAATGTTCTTGCCCAAAAGTGTGTTTCAATTGAATCTCCATCTATTGTGATGAAAATGGTTAAATCTTGTATAATGTAACCTACTTTTGATGTTTGTGGCTAGAATGAGTCCTATGTAGGAATTTTGCATGTGCTCCAAGCCTCTTGAAATAATTTGGTGTTTTGAATAAAAGGGTGATTCTTGCAAGTCTTAAATGTTTGGGTTTTCTTATTCTTTATGAAAAGGATGCAATCTACTATACTATTCATTTTATGCATGATTTGTTTGATTGGTGAATGTTTCATGGACTAACTTGCTTGAGTGAAATTATACATGAATTTCCACTGCTTGCCACCCCTATTTGATCTGACATTTCTTCCACCACCTTCTTACCCCTCTGCCTCATGAAAGGATGCCAAAATGCACATATTAGCCTTGACCACCCCCAAAAGTTTGGGGTGGTCATACCTTTACCTCCCCGCTTCACTCTGGTCATTATATGCCCTACCTACACCAAGGTCAAAGAAAAGAAAAAAAAATAAAGGGTGCTCCTGTTTAAGATAATTCAAACAAAGAAAAGATGAGTGCAAAAGCACTCCACTCCCTTTCATAACCATTTCTTCTCTTTTTATGCCTATTAGGGATAGGGTAAATCAACTCTAGCCCTCATCCCCCTACACAAACCAATTGGGTCACGAGCAGTGAAATGAATAGTATGAGGTAGCTCTAGCAAGTGAAACATTAATCCTAACCTTTTGAATGTAATTTATGCATGAAACGGTTTACCCAGAGCATTATGAAAATTGCATTGCTTGCATATGTGAATGGTGATCCATATTCTAAGTTCTTGTTCTTTGTGCTTGATTCACACTTGAAAAGAATGAAAATGAGTAGAGAGTAGTGGATTGCATGCCTAATTCCTCATGTGAACTCATTTTAGCCAATAAACATAATTTTTTTGCATTATCTTTGCTCCTTGATTGAATTGAAAAAAGATATTAAGTTGGAGCATACTTGTAACAAGTATGTTTTAAGTTTGGGGTGATGATGTAACCCTATTTTAGGGCTTCATCTTGTGTTTCTTTGTATCTCAATCACATCTAAACATAGTAGAATGCAAGTTAATTCCCTCAATATGCATATTACTATCAAATGCACTTATGGACATTCTTTGCATGCTTTTCAGGTACTTGGACCATGTATTGGATGGAAGAGAGAGAAGGAAGGCGTTTTAGGGTTTCTCAACCCATGGAGGGGTCCAAAGAAGACCCCAAAGCTCCCTCAACCTACTCCTAGTGACCAAGGGTCAAGCTCAAGCAAAGTAGTCCATGGATAATGAAGTTTCATGTTCAAAATGTTACTGAAGACCCCAACACGGCCGTGCTGCCAAGGAACGACTGTGCTCACTAATGTTAATGTTACAAAGTTGATATTCATTTTGTCAAGCTACAACAACACTACCAAAATGATCGTGCTGATAAGCCCGCAAAATGGCTATGCCAACTAGCATGGCTGTGTTACCAAGGATCAGAATAGGCATGCTGACTAGAAGGACCTCCATTTCATCTCACCCACCACGGTCGTGCTACCCAACACAACCATTCTACCTAGCCCCCACCATGGCAGTGCTGCCCAACACCGCCGTGCTACCAACCTTCATTTCATCACTTCCACTTTGACATTTTTCATTTCACACCACGTCCATTCTCTCCCACCATGCCATTCCAACCATCACCCACCATGGCCGTTCTACCACCCGAAACCTACCTTTTTAGCACTGATTTTCCAACTATACCCTACTCACTCTAGTGCTTCCCACCACCACCTATATATACATGGGTGGTAGACACAACATTAGGTTAGCTACCTTAGCACCCTCCTACCTACTCTAGAGCATTCATTCCTATCTCCCTTGCATTTAAGACCTCCACCTACCATTTCCATCCCATTTCCACCATGGAAACCTAGTTTTCAAGGTTTTCTACAATAATCCCCTACATTTACATGCTCTTCACCCACCTTGGAGGAGGGAGGTCATTCTACAATAGCTAGGAGGTGAAGGAGAAGAAGATTCCACATGCTCCATGGATTCCTACCCCTTTCTTCTCCTTTATTTTCTCTCTTGCATGATCATGTTTAGCTAAGCCCCTAGTGGTGTGTTGTTTGGGGTTAAAATGTTACTTTGATAACATGTTGGGGGAAAATAACTTTTAATGAACATATTTCCATTCTATGATTATTACCTCTTGTTTCAATCCTACTTCCCATTATCTTGCTTGTGGTTTGTGCTTTTAAACATAGATTTCTTGTTTTATGATGCTTGATGACACTTAGCTTCTAGGGGAAAATGGAATGCATGTGGCTATATTAGAACTGGCTCCTAGTTCCAATTAGTGGATCCCTAGCTAGCCCCCTTTGTTCCTACATACAAGTCCATTATCCTACAAGTAGGTGTGAGATCTAAGTAGCTAGTGTAAGCGTGATTAGTGCAATTGCCTAGAGTTTCCTAAAGGCTAGATGGAAAGTAACATGAGGTGAAATATCCTCATCTCTACTCCCATTCCTACCCTTGTCTTTCAATTTCCCTAATACCACTTACCCTGGAAACCTTGACTTGCCAAGTCCTATTAGAATTACATCTAGCCCTAGTTCCCCAACTTGTAGCATAGGGTATATTCTAATAGCACTTGCCTTGTTGTTTGGTTTGGTAACCTAGATTGAAGATATAAAACTTGCTTTTTATGTAACCTCCCCCAATTAATATCAAATTCTCATTCCCAAACATCCCACCTATCCATCTTATTTCTTAAACCCCCACCTTGTCATCTTAGTTTGTTAACGCTAGTTTAGTTAATTGCCTTAGTTACTCCTTATCTAATTGCTTAGTTATTGATAGTTAGTTCTTTTTTAGGTAGTTAGGGCTCTTTTAAGATTATTTGTGTTAGTCTTGTTAGCTAGTGTTAACTTAGGCTCTTGATTGCTTTATTGCTTAGCTTTCCTCTTAGTTGATAATTTGAAATACTAGTGTATTTTAATTCCTTTCTCTTGCTCATTGTCTTGTCTTGTCTTGTTCTTAGCCTTAATTTTCTTAGGGTAATCTAGGGTTGTTGGTAATCTAGCTTCTTTCTTGTTGTTAATTGCTTGCAAGTGTAGTGTAATCAACCAAAACCAACCTTTAAACCCTCAAACCCTACTCTTCTCTTTAGGAACATAGCTCACATTAACCTATCACTAGTTCCCCCTCTCTCCCTGAGGATCGACCCTTCTCTTACCACTTGCCTATAATGTTACATCCCTGACCTGGGTTATGATCTAACCCTAGGTGTTTTGCTTAATAAAAGTGATTATATGCATGCTCTTATCTTTTTAAAAGTAATTAAGGCTCAAGAGGAACTTATATTACAATTTTAGTCCTTTTTGAATATTGTTGAAATCAATATTTTGCCTGTTTTGGATTAAAGTGCAAATTACCCAAGTTGAGGGGTCTATTTGCAAATTTCGCATGATAATATGTTCCTCATGTGTTAAAGAATCATGAGAGTGATTATGATGCATAGGTATGGCTTGTGATAGCCTGAATCCCAAGAAAGAGTAGATAAAGCAAAGTTTGTGCATGAAAAACCTAGTTCTGGTATAATGTGCAATTTACCCAAAACCTAGGGTGCAATATGTAATTTACCACTTCAATAAGGTCCATAATGTTTCTTGGCATCATGTGGAGAAAACAAAATGAGAGGGGCGCCTCATTTGATTTAAGTTGGAGGAGAGAAAATCTTGATATTAAAATAATTAAGATTTAAGCATAATGGAAACATTAATGCAAAAATAAATAAAATAATTGAAGGGCCTTCAAACAAAATTAAAATGGTGTAATTCAGATATGTGTGGACGTCCTTTAGCTTCTTGCAAGGACCGAAAATATCCTAAGGAGGTGAAATTCCACTCACCTTAGTATAAGGAAAAGAATTTCCACTCAAAACGATATATTAATATTATAAGGGATTAAGGTACTTATTTTCTTTTCCCTTAATCCATGGACAATGGAAGGGAGCTCGGTGGGATTGAGTTGCCTTTGAATGAAAGAAAACCAAGGAGGAGGTGGTGGAAACATTTTTGGAATTAATTGTTTTTTATAAAACATTTTCTCTTTCATAAATTTCATATAAAAGAGCCTTTTCCAACCCACCTAAGGACCTTTTTTGACCCCACTTCTTCTCCTTGCTTGAAAAATCGACCAAGAAGGCTAGGAACAGCAGGAAGCACGTCCCCAACCTGTTGGTAAGACTTTGACCTTCTTTCTTCTTGATTTCATGGTGAAAATCATAAAACAATGTGTGATTCCTTCATTTCTTCACTCCATCTTCAACCCTAGCCGATCCTTTCACTCCAAAAGCCTTGGGAGGTTGCTAGAGCTTCAACTACCTTTGAGCCATGAATCTTGGATCTTGGGATCAGATTTGAAGGAGGGTTATATAACTTAAACCCTTTATTTTTGTCATTGAATTCGATTTCTTCATGCAATTGAGTTAATTGTTATTATTGCAATAGCCTTGCTTGATTAATGAAGTTGCCATGGAAAATGGTAGTAGCTCTGTGAGTTTAAAGGTTGAAGATGATAACCTGTTCATAAGCACACAGCTTAATCAAAGATCAATAGCAAACGGTTTTGGACCTTTGGTCCAAACGGTTTCACCAAACCATTTGGGACCAAATGGTTTGCAAACCGTTTGGTGAAATTGGACTCCAAACCACATGGATGATCGAGTTGACTATTTGGTTTAGTTGACCATTTGAGGTCTGAACTTAAGCACATGTTGGATGATGATCCAATGGACTCAATTGATTGATCCAATGTGTGCACGATCCTTTAAGTGGAAACCCTAATCAAGTTGATTGAAGAAATCCTTGATTGGTCCTAATGATTTCAAGATATTTTGGGTCAAACGGTCTTGAGACCGTTTGAGCCCAAACGGTTTTGAAACCATTTGGGACCAAACGATTTCAAAACCGTTTGGTGGGTTAGTGGTTGATCCTTGACCTATGGATGATGATCTAATGGTTTTGATTGATGATTCCTACAATTGAATAACCAATAGTCAATTCAATGATGCAATTAGAAATCAATTTGATGGATAAATGACCTAGTGAGCCCTTGCAGTTTTGGGATTGATTTGGCCCAAACGGTCTTGAGAACCGTTTGGGGCCAAACGGTTTCAAAACCGTTTGATGGCAAACGGTTTCAAAACCGTTTGGTGATGAAACTTCAAAACTGCATGGAGGTTGTTAATGGTTCAATCATTTGGATATTGAATGTAATGATAGTCCTAATAATCCAATGATGGTTAGTAATGTTAATCAATGATGGTAAAAAGGTTAAAACCCTAATAGTACCTAAGTGATTAAGGTCAATTAAGGAAGAAACCCTAATTGCTTACAAGAGCAATGACTTGGTACACTATGTTAATCATAGTTGTATGTACTTGATTGAAGGGTTGATATGACCTAATTAAGTTGAGAGGATGATAATATGGAATTGATACATGAGTATGATTCATGTGGTGATTTAGGGTATGATCCTTAAGTAAATAGATCATGAAACTCTAATCATGATCATAAACCCTAATTGACAAGGTTGATTAACCTTAACCCTAATTCAGGGCAATTATAATTGAAACCCTAATATAGGGTATGGTTGTAACTCTAATCCAGGGTGATGATATATGTGAGTCTAATGTAGGGTAATGTGATGCAAAACCCTAATTGGGATGAATAGTAAACCCTAATTATGGGTAATGGATCGTGAAACCCTAATTGGGATGAATAGTAAACCCTAATTATGGGTAATGGATCATGAAACCCTAATTGGGATGAATAGTAAACCCTAATTATGGGTAATGGATCATGAAACCCTAATTGGGATGAATAGTAAACCCTAATTATGGGTAATGGAACATGAAACCCTAATTGGGATGAATAGTAAACCCTAATTGTGGATTATTGAATGTAGATCCTTTTATAGGGTGAATTTGAGGTGGAACCCTAAATAAGGATGGTTTCATGAGAAACCCTGATGTTTGATGTACTGTGAAGCTCAAATCTAGGGTAATACTATGTATTGCTTAATGAACCCTAATCCTGGGCAATATGGTGATAAACCATATCTTTGATGTGATAATGGGATGATTATCCTTAAGTGACATGAAATGGGAAACCCTAACCCTGGTGAGGGAATAGTGGTGTTACCCATGAATAGTGAATTCATAATTGTTGAACATGGTTCTGATATGCAATTGATATCACAGTTATCATCTGTGCTAACCATGTAGGTATGTTGAAATGATGATCATGGCCAGGTATGAGCTATGATGTTTAATTCACTATTGTAATTGTACTTTGAGTGTCATAATATACCTTGTTGCCTAGTAAGAGGTAACAAGAGAGTTAATGGGCCTCAAGTACCATGTGTGATGCTTTTAATGGCAAGTATCATGTTTGCCTTGGTCAATTGACCTAAAGGTGATGGTTACGTGGAAAGGTGGTAACAATGCTTAATGATGAATCAAGGGTTCAATTACCCAGGGCCATGTGATTATGGTGATGAAATTGTGAAGGGATGATAATTCCCAGTTTTGAAATAAGGGGCTGAGTTACCAATATCTTTTAAAGATAGTTAAGTATTTGATAAAAATAATACATGTTTCCTTATAGCACTGTCATAATAAGTTTTGTTTGAGAACTTGCCTGATGCTAAAAGAATATGAAAATGTACTTAATTAATAAAGTGAAATATATTCATGTAGTGCTCTGACCATAGATCCATCATCGTCAACAATTGGTGATGGTGAAATAGGTTTTCTATGGAAATCTTGGAATTTGCATATTTTGATATGTGGGGGTAAATGGGCAAAAATATCCTTACGTCTGGGTGATGAGATTGAGGGAAGGTAAACACTAAACCTCTCAATCTTTCATGTGTCAGGATAGATGTATCATAAATCTCCCGATGGTTGGGATGGATGTATCATTAATCTCCCAATGTTATTTTATGTCGGGTCGATGGAGATAAACATTAATGCTCTCGATTGTCGATGAGAGTGCAGTTGATGTTGTAACTCTATAGCAAAGTTCCAGTATACCCTGGAAAGCTATTTGAGCAGTCGACACAGTCTTGCTTGTAGTCCTGTGCTGACCAGGATGTGGGAGGTCATGGGAATCTGGCTCTTCCATTGACCTATTTATGGTACCGATTTCAATTCTAGAAATGGTCGGTTGGAGTATGAGCGGTATACCTCATCTCCTCAGAGCTTAAATCCGTTTGTAAAATATAATCAGCCGTGTAGCGTAGTTTTCATAAGATTGAAATACGAGAATCATTGGTTGATGTTATACTACTTAGCATGTCCCTGGTACATAAATGTTGCTTATGTTCTTTTAATTTATATTGAATATGAGACATGCTGCTTTATCAGTTTATAACTAAAATAATTGCATAAGAATGTTGCTCTAATATGTATAGATGTTGATTCATCTGCTACTGGCTTATATTATCCCACTGCTTAGTTTACTTTTATTAAACTGCAATGACAATGTTTTGGCAGAGAGTTATATCTCCCGCTGGGGCAATTTTTATAATTGTCTCACCCCTGTGGGATTCAATGTTTTTAGGTAGACGCAGACATCAAGGCAGAAACTCATCTGAAGGAGGAGAGCAGCAGCAGCCACAGGGACAACAGTGATCTAGTAGGTGCAGACATTAGCTGTCTGGTTTTGTATAGTTAGTCCTATAGTCGTCTCTGTACTCTCGGGTCCTAGGAGTTAGTGTTTTGATACTTCGATCTGAGATTTTATGCATGTATGCCTCGAGGTGCAATGATGCATGTTATGTATATATGAACCAAGATGTAATTCTTTACTTTGGTTCTAAAGGAAAGAGTTTTCCTGTGAATGGATCTCTTGATAAATGGTTTTAATTTTTAGTGATTTTCAGTAATTCCGCTGCTAATAATATGCTTCCGCTTTCGTTAATCTTGTTTTCGTGAGTCAGATGCCACAATTTAGTGGTATCATAGCTCTAGGTTCGCTGAGTCTACAGAGACATAGGATTAAGGTTGTCGAGTATGTTCTAAGTGTCTTCCAGTTTATCTGATAGTGTCTTCTACTCATATAGGAGAAGAAGAACTAAGGATGTCTGGATCACACGAAGAACACGCTGCTGAGAGAAGTGTTGCAGCACCGGGAGGTGGTGCAAGAGACCAGGACAGGGAGGAACATGTACCTGAACAACCCCAGTTCAACCCAGCTGATATGGGGAACCCAGCCTTCCAGGCTATATTCGGGCAGTTTATGGAAGCTATGACCCACATGACAGATAGAATGCCAATACCTACACCTAGGGCACCAAACCATGATGAAAGACATGGTGTCGGTAAAATTTTTGAAAGGCTTAAGAGGGTAGGAGCCTTAGAGTATGCTGGTACAGCTGATCCGACGGATGCTGATCTATGGTTGACTGAGTTGGAGAAAGCCTTCAGAATCCTCATGATTCCTGATGATGAGAGGGCCAGACATGCTGTATATCTCCTCAAAGGGAGTGCTGGCCACTGGTGGACCATTGAGGAGGGAAAAAGACATGGAGTTGTGTTTGGATGGGATGATTTCATGTGTGAATTCATCGCTAGATACTTTCCCAAGACGTATCTAGATGAGAAGATATCCCAGTTTGGGAAAATTAAACAAGGACCAATGAACATCAGTGAGTATGAGACTAGGTTCATGGAGTTGTTGTGGTTTTGTCCGCACATGGCATCCAATGATGAGGAGAGAATTCGGCGGTTCGAGAAGGGGTTGAACGCTGAATTAACCACTCCGGTGTCTACTCTTGAGAACCGGGAGAGGTTTGCAACTTTTGTGGAGTCTATAAGATGTATAGAGAGGTCTGTAGTTGAGAAGCGACAGACCAAGGGTAAGAAGGAATACCCACAGTTTCAAGGGAAGAGTGCTGGGAGTTTCAAGAAACCAAGGTATTCTGTTCCTACACCACCACCAAGGTTCAATACCCAGACGCAGTGGACGTCAAGTAAGGGTAGAAACCGTAGTTTACCACTGAAGGGAGCTCACAGATTAGCCGCAATATCAGTAATAGGACCACCCAGACCACTGAGGGGGAATATAACCGTTATAGATGCGGGAGAGAAGGCCATGTGGTGAGGGACTGTCCTGAGAAAGTCAGGAATGTGACCCAGCAATTGAGGCAGAGTCAGCAGGGCTCTCAGAGGAAACATCCTGGCAGTGGTGCTAGAGGACGTGGACAAGCGTCCCAAGCCAGTTCTTCGACATCCAATAATCGAGCACAGGGTCAATAGCAAGTGACAACTAGGTTCTATGCTATGAACCAGCCTGAAGCAGTAGTCAACCCTCGGGTTGTGACAAGTCAGATGGAACTGCTTTATTTTGAGATGTCTTTATCCTGCTTTGTATCTGTGTTAATTGATCCGGGTGCTACACACTCTTTTATCACTCAAGAAGTGATTGATGACTGCAACATGATTGTCAGTCATAGAGCAGATAGCTTGTTGTTAGAGACACCTTTGATGGGATCTGCAGTATTGCAGGAAGTGTGTTCTCCCTGCAATCTTTTCTTTTCTGATCACCACATTCAAGTGGATCTTATACCACTTGAGATGCAGGGTTTTGATATAATCCTTGGGATGAACACCTTAGAGAAGTATAAGGTTGTCTTGGATTGTAGTTCCAAGCAAGCTGTGTTCACAGATGGTGGTGACACATGGATCTTTCAGGGAGATAGAAAGATTCTTCCAACATGTCTTGTGTCGGCTATGGTAGCTGAGAGGTTGATAAGACAAGGATGCCTTACATTCTTAGCCCATGTGGTTGATACCACAATGGAAAGTCCTCAACCTTCTGAAGTTCCGGTAGTTAGGGAATTTGAAGATGTATTTCCTGAAGAACTTCCAGGTGTTCCTCCACCTCGAGAGATAGATTTTGAGATAAATCTAATTCCAGGCACGCAACCAATAGCACAAACGCCGTATAGGATGGCTCCTGCTGAAATGGCAGAACTCAAAAGACAACTGCAAGAGTTGCTTGAGAAGGGTTTTATCCGACCAAGTACTTCACCCTGGGGTGCTCTGGTCCTTTTTGTTGAAAAGAAGGATGGGTCAATGCGGTTGTGCATTGATTATAGACAGTTAAATAAAGTAACAATAAAGAATAAGTATCCTTTGCCGAGGATTGATGATCTCTTTGACCAGTTGCGTGGTGCAACTGTCTTCTCAAAAATAGATTTGCGGTCGGGATATAATCAACTGCGTATTAAGGAGGGTGACATACCTAAGTCTTCCTTTAGGACAAGGTATGGTCACTTTG
The DNA here is from genome assembly GCA_963693085.1 of Alisma plantago-aquatica. NCBI lineage: Eukaryota > Viridiplantae > Streptophyta > Magnoliopsida > Alismatales > Alismataceae > Alisma > Alisma plantago-aquatica. The sequence goes on from OY856410.1 coordinate 325,228,028, forward strand.
AGTTCACAGTTATGTCGTTTGGACTAACTAATGCACCGGCTGCATTTATGGAACTCATGAATAGAATCTTTCGACCTTTTCTGGATCAGTATGTTGTCATCTTTATAGATGACATCTTGATATATAGTAGAGATGCTCAACAACATGAGCAACATCTTCACCAAGCTCTGACTTTGCTAAGAGAGCATAAGTTATATGCTAAGTTTAGCAAATGTGAGTTCTGGTTGCCAGAAGTTTCCTTTCTTGGACACATAATATCTACCTCAGGTATTCGTGTTGATCCTAAGAAGGTAGAATCTATCCTACAATGGGAACAACCGAAGACACTAACAGAAATAAGAAGTTTCCTAGGACTGGCAGGCTATTACCGGAGGTTCATTAAGAACTTTAGTTCTATAGCTTTACCCTTGACTAAGTTGACCAGGAAGGATGTTCCTTTTACCTGGAGTGACAAGTGTCAACAATCTTTCCAGTTGTTGAAGGAGAGGTTGACAAGTGCACCAGTACTTGTGTTACCTGAGCAAGGGAAAGGCTATATAGTTTTCTATGATGCCTCTAAGAATGGACTAGGATGTGTGTTAATGCAGGATAAACAAGTGATTTCTTTTGCCTCCTGATAGCTTAAGAAACATGAGGAGAATTATCCGACACACGATCTAGAATTAGCTGTTGTAGTCCATGCCCTGAAGATCTGGAGACATTATCTCTATGGAGAAACATTCCAGATTTTCATAGACCATAAGAACCTAAAGTATATCTTTTCTCAGCATGAGCTTAACATGAGGCAACGCTGCTGAATGGAATTAATCAAGGACTACGATTGTATGATTGATTATCATCTAGGGAAAGCCAATGTAGTTGCTGATGCTTTGAGTAGGAAATCAGCAACACTAGCCTTAAATAGAGCACAGTTGAATTCTTTGGTGTGCTCTAGGAGGGATATGCTTATCTCCTTAAGGCAAGATCATGTACAGTTAAAAGTATCATTGTTATCTGGATTGTTGGCTGAGATGCACATAAAACCTACTCTGAGACAGCAGATTAAGGAGGCACAACAAGCTGATGCTGTAGTTCAGCAGATTAGGTCAGAGTATGGTAGTGAGAAATGAGATGGTTTCCATGACTCAGATGATCATGTAGCTTGTTATCATGGTAGAATGATAGTACCCGATGTGGATAACTTAAAGAAGTTAGTCCTGGAAGAAGCTCATTCTTCAATGTATGCTATCCATCCAGGAAGCACCAAGATGTATCGTAACTTGAAAGATATGTATTGGTGGCCTGGTTTGAAGAAAGACGTTGTTGAGTTCATTATGCGGTGTCCTATGTGTCAGCAACTTAAGGCCGAACACCAAAAGCCTGTAGGAACACTGCAGCCTTTACCCATACCACAATGGAAGTGGGATCATGTAACCATGGATTTTGTGGTTGGTTTACCCAGAACAGCCAAAGGTCATGACTCCATCTGGGTAATAGTTGATAGGTTGATAAAGACAACACATTTCTTACCTGTCAAAACAACCTATTCTGCAAAGAGACTGGCACAGTTATATGTACATGAGATAGTATGGCTACATGGGGTCCCAGTTACCATTGTTTCTGACAGAGGTCCCCAGTTTATGAGTCATTTTTGGGAGCGACTTCATAAATCCTTAGGCACACAGTTAAGGTTTAGTACAACCTTTCATCCTCAGACAGATGGACAAACAGAAAGGACTATACAAACCTTGGAGGACATGCTTATGGCATGTGTCCTCCAGTTTACAGGAAGTTGGGATCTGCATCTAAGTTTGATAGAGTTTGCCTACAACAATAGCTATCAACACAACATTGACATGGCACCTTATGAAGCTTTGTATGGTAGACGTTGTAGATCTCCCCTATGTTGGTATGAAACTGGTGAATATCAACTTTTGGGTCCTGAGCTGGTTCAACAAACAACTGAGAAGATAAAGATTATACAACAATAGTTGAAAACAACCCAGTATAGACATAAATCCTATGATGACAAGCGTCATAGACCCCTAGAATTCCAAGTCGGAGACAGGGTGTACCTGAAGGTTTCACCTTGGAAAGGCATCCTGAGATTTGGAAAGAAAGGGAAGTTAGCTCTGAGATTTATGGGGCCTTATCCAATCATTGAAAGGATGGGAAAGGTAGCCTATAAGCTAGAGTTACCACCTGAGTTGCATAGATTGCACCCAGTGTTTCATATATCTATGTTGAGGAAGTGTCATCTCGACACTGATTTAGTTCTACAACCTGTGGAGGTAGAACTAAATGATGACATATTTTATGTTGAAGGACCCGTGTTGATTCTTGACAGAAGAATCAAGAAGTTGAAAAAGAAAGACATTTGTCTTGTAAAAGTTCTCTGGAATCACCGTGGTGTTGAAGAATCTATGTGGGAACTAGAGGATGAGATGAGGAGGAAATATCCTACTCTTTTCTCTTAATGTTTTGTTGATGATTCACGGTCGTTCTGGCAGAATGCTAGCACGGCCGTGTTGGTAAAAAATGTCATGTTGATCGGGCCCAAAACTTGGTTCTTCCCTATTGAAAATGATAATGCCAGCACAGCCATTCCATGTTGTAACATGCCAAAACTTTGACATATTCTCTTTTTGGCCCTTTCCCAATATTTTCCTATCATTTCTATCCTTTTTGGCCTTAATGCTTAAATTGTGGAATTTATAGTGGTTTGGTGAACATTTGTTCAATAATTATACCAATGGAAGGTTTTATGCACAAATAACTCGATGAAATCTTATTTAAGGATCTAAAATGTAAAATCACCACTTAAGTGGAACAATGGTAAATAAGTTCATGTTAGAAGTGTAAGGCCCCAAACCTTACTTAATGTATTGAACAAGCTTATCTACCATAATTAAGTACTATAAACCTTAATCTAATATTGTTAGGTGTTTTGAAATCATGATATAAGATTAAGTTTCAAGTTTGGTCCAATTTGGATGGTGTTTGTGCAAGTTATGCAATTATATGCACATTTTGGACTTTTATGCAATTTACCCAATTCGAAAGTTTTCTTTGTAAATTATCACATGAATTATAATATTTAGATATTCCCTTAACATTCTTGAGTTTTTGAACCATGGGGATCCTAGTTGCACCTTGGTTTGAAGGTGTTTCTCTCCAAGGGCATTATAGGGATTACCCTCTTTCTAAATGAGCTTATCTTTAAAAGCTATCAACCAATGGGGTTATTTCTTTGTTTGAAGGGCGGTGGGGATGGCCTAGAAGTCTCCATGGGCTTTTAGGACTGACATTTGATATACAAGAAGTCTCTATGAGTTGTCCACTTGCATGGCCATGAAGCCCTAGGCTAAGGACACATGGAAAGTCCCATAGACACCTCATGCTTGCCCCCTTCTTTATAAAGCCATATCTACCCCTTCCCACCTCCCAATCCAAGAAGCACTACTCTCCTTCTCTTTCCCCCAGCTTAGATCATCATTCATACTCTATTGGGACATGAAGTTGATGTCCCAAGGTAAAAGAGAGTGCTTACTTTGGTGAAGAAGGCTCCTAGGGTTCCAAATTTTCTCTGTTTAGGATTTCTTAAGATCCTCCTTGGTGATTTCGACCAAAACTAGTAAGTATCCTCCTTTGCTTCCCTATTTTAATGTTGTTAGTTTTTCTTTAAGCCTCCTCCAGGTCGGAACCCTTGTCTTCCATGGTGAAACCCTACTTAGAGCCCTTAAACATCTCATCTCCATGCACTTTTGCTAGGGTTTGCACCTCTAAAGTGGAGAAGGTGATCTTTGCTCAAGAAAGGAGCTTGGCTTAGAGCAACCTGACCTTCTAATCTCGGGATCCTTTTTGTTTGGACCTTCTTATCTTCCTAGAGGTGAGTTTTATAACCCCCTTCTCATATATTGCTTACTACATGCTTAAAACTCATGCTTCTATGTTTAAAATCGATGATCTCCATCTCTATTTACCATGTTCTTCTAGGGTTTTGGTTTCTTATTGTTTTACCTTCTCTAGAATCTCTAGTTTGGTTACCTATGAAACTTCAAATCTGATCTTGGGTCAAATGGTGTTTTCTCCCTCTCCCTCTCTCTTCAATTATCTTGATTAGTTTGATGATGTGGTAAGTTCCTATTGGTCAGTATTGGAAAATTCATATCTTCTAACCTTCTTATCCAAATTTGACAACTAAATATGTTTTGGAATTGTAAATTAATATCTATCTAATAAAAATATTTTCAAGGTCTGATTTCATGGTTTGACGAAGTGTGGTTTTTGTAAAATGAATTTAATGCACAAAAACCATAAAAAGTACATCTTAATCCTCATAACTCCAAAATTAACATAAAAATATTTTTCTTGATCATGAGAACCTAATAAGTTCATTGGTGATATTTTCAAAATCTAAATCCGATTTTTTCTAAAAAGTTCTGAAATTAGGGTTTCTATACATTAATGTTCACTATGTACTCTAATACATGTTAATACATTGAAAATAGGCAAAGTGGAACTTGGACTCAATTAAAGTGGTGAAAGTTAGTAATTGATATCAGTAAGAGAGGTATGTGAAATCCCTATTTATGTATGTGTAATCCCTCTTTATGTATGTGCAATTTGTATTTATGTATGTGCAATCCCTATTTATGTATGTGCAATCCCTATTTATGTATATGCAATCCCTCTTTATGTATGTGCAATCCCTATTTATGTATGTGCAATCCCTATTTATGTATGTTCAATCCCTCTTTATGTATGTGCATCACTTACACCCTATGTTGGGATAATTGCAACCAAACCCTATATTTCCCTAATGAAGCTTTAATGAACCCTATTTCCTCTATTCATGATTCTTTTGTTAAATTGCCTCAAAATTAGTAATGATATTCCTTTTCTTGGGTCTTGTACCCCACTGCCATGTTTCAAATATATGATACTTTTACTTGCCATGATTTCTTTTCTAGCATGTTGATTTTATGGACTATTTAGCTATAGTAGTGGTACTTATGTACAACCACCCATAGATAGGGCATGTATTAATTTTTCCTGGGGAATGTCTTATTCTCCCCCATAAAAATATGTGTAGGTGACTGGGAATGTATTAATTCTCCCCTCACCATAGGTTGAGGTTCGGTAGGTTCCTCAACCCTACTTAATTAATGTAGTCAATATTAATCATGCATGCAATTCCTTTTCTATTTTAATGTTATGGCAAGCATCTATTTTGATTATGCCTCATACTCTTGTTCTCTTCATCTTATGATGAAATCTTAGCATTTACTTTCATATTATTCCTTCAATTTTGTTTTTGTTCATTATTTGACACATACCTTGTTTTCTTTCCCTCTTGTTGGGTGATTTCCCAACCACGCAGGTTTAGATCAAGGTGTTGAACATGATCAAGGAGAACATAGCTTCCAACATGGACCTATCTCTTGGATATGTTGCTTGGAGATAGATTTGAAGTAGTTTGGACTACCCTCTACTTAGATCCTGATGTTGTATCATACATGTAAACCCTTATGGGAGATTATGGTGTACTTTTGTAATCTTTTGTGAAAATTGAATATAGTCATTTGTTTAATTCCACTACTACACTTTGGTTGTTTTGAATACCATTTATTTAAATTTGCAAAATTTTATACCTATTCTAGAATACATTTGAGTGTGTTTAGAATGGATGTTAATTCTTCAAAAAAAAATAGTAAGGGGGTGATCCCTCCTCCTTACATACGCCATCACAAGCGTGTTGGTACCTCCAAGTTGATAAAACTCTGAAAATGATCAAAACACTCATTCATTCATAATCCAATCATCCAATTCGATCCAATTAATGTTCCATCACTACTTTTCACTGAAATGTACCCCATTCCTCAGACTTTCACTTGTTTCACCTATCTCATCATAAAAACTAAATCAAAATTGTTAAACACAAGTGTGTGTGTGTGTTTTCTTGGAATCATGTAGAAATAAAGCAAAAGTATCAAAAAGTGAAGGTTGGGTAAAAAAGTTCCCAAACCTAGGTGGGTTGCCTCCCACTAGTGCTAAATTGTATGCCTTTAGTCACGCTTATTGATTCTAGACTCGGTCATCCTCACAGAATTTTCAAAGCATCTTTGTAGTAGATATCCCTCTCATGTGCATTTAAGAACATCTCTTCATCAAGTTGGTTTCCTCAACTAGCATCACAATGCCAAAACTTTGGTTGGATTTATCTAGACCTACTTCAACAACTGCTTTCAATCTTTGTCCATTGACGGTGAACTATCTTGCTCCATCCTTTTCACATATAACTATAGCCCCAGATGGGTATACATTCTTGATTAGATGAGTTCCTTCCCATCTAGACCGAAGCTTCTTGGGAAACAACTTCATCCTAGAGTTGTAAAGCCATACCATTGTTCGGTGCAAAGTCATTCTTTTTTATCATCTTATCATGTAAGAACCTTGTACTTTCCTTGTAACCTTTGGACAACTCATAGCCTCACGTATCATCTCGTCAAGCTCATGCAGCTGCAATTTTCTTTTCAATCCGGTAGTGTCTCCATCCATATCCATGACTTTCAATGCCCACAAAGCCTTGTGTTTCATTTCCACGAATAGATGGCAACTTTTTTCATACACAAGTTTGAATGGCGTGGTGCCAATTGGGGCTTTAAATGCAGTCATATATGCCCACAATGCTTCATTGAGACGTAAAGACCAATCCTTGTGGTCCGGCTTCATTGTCTTCCCAAGAATGAGCTTTATCTCCCGGTTAGCTAACTCAACCTGACCACTTGTTTGGGGGTGGTAAGGAGTAGCCACGTGATGATTTACTCCATGTCTTTTTAGCAGCCCCTCAAAAGTTTGATGTTTGAAATGGCTTCCACCATCACTAATCATGGCTCGTGGTATACCAAATAGACTGAAGATTTTGACTTTACAAAATCACAAACCACTTTATGATCATTGGTTCTATGGAAGTTGCTTCAATCCACTTTGATACATAATCAACGGCAACCAACATGTACACATATCCAAAGGAGGGAGGAAATGGACCCATGAAGTCAATTCCCCAAACATTAAACACCTCGACCACAAGAATGGGTGATAGAGACATCATGTTCCTCTTGGAGATAGTATCCACATTTTGGCACTTCAAACAACATTTGCAATATTCATAAGCATCTATGAACAAGGATGGCCAATAAAATCCCATTCGAAGATCTTGGCGGCTATACATTTTCCACCGAAATGACCTCCACATACACTGGAGTGGCACATAGATAGGATCTCTTTCTGCTCAATTTTTGGGACACACCTTCTAATGAGTTGGTCGGGACAATATTTGAATAGATGTGGATCATCCCAAGCATAGTTTTTCACCATAGCAAACAACCCCTTGCTCTCTTCTCTTATTCAAGTATGTGGTATCCTCCCACTAGCTAAGAAGTTAGCTATGTGCTTGTACCATGGTCTTTTGGTGGATGAAAGTAAGAAAAGTTGCTCATGTGGCATTATTTCCTTGATTCAGTTCCTATCATCATATGGTGCTTCAATGCAGGAGAGATGATCAACTATAGAATTTTTGAGTCCATTCTTGTCAACAAACTCTAAATCAAACTCTTGGAGAAATAGAATCCATCAGATCAACCTTGGCTTAGAATCATTCTTTGACATAAGATATTTCAAGGTTGCATGATCTGTATATACCACCACCTTGTTTTCTAAGAGATAAGAATGACACTTGTCAAGAGAAAAAATCACGGCAAGCAACTCTTTTTACATGGTAGTGTAGTTCCTTTGGGAATCATCAAGAGTCTAGCTTGCATAGTAAATGGCATGTGGAATTCGGCCAATCCTTTGGCCCAACACAGCCCCCATGGTCATATCTGATGCATCGGTCATGATCTCAAATGGCAAGGAGAAATCCAGGGGATGCATGATAGGAGTAGAGATGAGCTTGTGCTTCAAGTGGTTGAAGGATTCAACACACTTGTCATCAAAATTGAATTCAACATTTTTTTCAAGCAAGTAACAAAGCGTCCTTGAGATTTTACTAAAGTCTTTGATAAAACGGCAATAGAAACCCACATTCCCCAAGATATATCAGACATGTTTTACGGTGGAAGGAATAGTGAGAGCGGAAAGTAGACCCATTTTGGCCTTATCAACCTTAGTTCCGGCCTTGGAAACTCGGTGACCCAATACAATGCCTTTGGGAACCATGAAGTGACTCTTCTCCCAAGATAGCACCGAATGAGTTTTGACACACCTTTCAAGCTTGGCTGCTAGGTTAAGCAAACACTCATCAAACATCTTACCAAACATAGAAAAATCATCAATGAAGACTTCAAGCGATAAAACAAGCATATCAGCAAAGATGGATGTCACACATCTTTGAAAAGTAGAAGGAGCATTGCACAACCCAAATGGCATTTTTTTGTAATAAAAAGTACCACTTGGATAAATGAACATTGTCTTTTCTTGATCTATGGGATGAACAACTATTTGGAAGTAATTGGAGTACCCATCAAGAAAATAATAGAAACTCTATCCAGCTAATCTCTCCAATATTTGATCAAGGAATGAGAGAGTTTAATGGTCTTTCTTGGTCTTCTCATCCAGTTTTCCATAGTCCACGCACATCCTCCTCTTGGATTTCTCTCTCATAGGCATCAATTCTCCATCCTCATTCTCGGAGACTGTGATCCCACCCTTCTTGGGTACAACTTGGATGGGACTCACCCATGGGCTATCAGAAATGGGATATATGATTCCAGCATCTAGTAGCTTCATGAACTCTTTCGCTACAACTTCTTTCAATTTTGGATTCAACCTTCTTTGCATTTGATGGGTTGGTCTAGCATCATCCTCAAGGTAGATTATGTGGACACAAATGGAGGGGTCAATACCCCTCAAATCAGAAATGAACCATCCCATAGCTTGAATTCTTTTTCTTCAAAACTACCATCAAAGCATCTTCTTAATCCAGAGAAAGGATAGAGGAGATTATCATCGGGAGGGTGTCATTGGATCCTAAGAAAGCATATTTCATCCCTTCAAGAAGAGACTTGAGCTCAAGAACATGAGGCTTTAAAGGGAATTATTTAATGGTTCATAAATGGAAGGGAGGTCCTCACTTGCAGCCAATAAGGTCATCTCTTCCTCCTTCTCATCATCATCATCATCATCATCATCATCATCATCAGGAATTTCTAAAATAGGCTCTAGACCTCTACCTTGTGTGGTAGTTTGAATCTATGTAGGAAAACATTTTTCTACAATTTTATCAAGACACTCAATTAGATCTCAATCCTCCTCTGTAGCACCTGTCACCTTGGCCTTAGCAGAGAAGACCTGAAAATGTTTAACCGGATCTTCATGTGCATGAAAGTCACATACATGGTGTCGGTCCTCACATGGATCATTGTAATAGTTTTGGCCAGGAAGGGTCTCCCCAAGATAATAGGCACTTTCCTCGAGTCTTTTTCAAAGTCCAAAACAATGAAACAAGTGGGGGGAAATGCGGAGGTCTCATTATCAAGCCTGACCAGAACATCATCAGCATGCCCTCTAGGCATTTTCACATATCGATCGGATAATTGCAAAGTGCAGTGAGCTGGACCCAGTTGTCCCATTTGCAGTTCAGCAAACACATCATACAGTAGCAGATTTACACTAAAACCCAAGTCAAGAAGAGCTTGGTCTATGCGGTGTGCTCTGATGTAGCAAGAGATGATAGGATCACCAGGATCTTTTCTCTTCCTTGGCATGGTGTGCTGAATAATTGAGCTCACTTAGTGAGCTTGTCCTTCCTTGGTGTCCTTTATGTTGTCTTCCTCTTGAATGTGCACAAGTCTTTCAAGAACTTAGCATAAGATGAGATTTGCTTGATTGCATCAACCTGAATCTTAGAATCAACATCCTTGATAACAGTATCAACTCTGTCATCACTGGTTGTACTATCAATAAAAGTACCATGTGGCTTCTCCAAGGTCCTACCACTCCTCAACACTATCACTACCATCACATGCTCATGGGTAGTAGAAGAGGAAGCTTTTAGAGTTGGTTGTGGTTGTTGAGGCGGTTGTGGTCTTGGGTGTGATGGATTGGGGTTTTGAAGGATGAATTTGTGACTGAGGTTGTGGTTGTGATGGTTGTGGTGGATGAGGGTGATATTGTGGAGGGGGTTGTTGGTATGAGTGAGGTGGGGGTATTGGTAGTTGAAATGGGGTTTTTGAGGTGGAGGATCATATGGATTTGGTGGTCCTTGGTACTGGTGAAGTGGGGGTACTTGGCCTTGTGGTGGGACATAATCACCTTGAATAGTGCTTACATAACCGCCATCATTGTTTGGGTTGGCCATAGGTTGAGATGGGAGCCTCCCTTCTTCACGGCGAGTAAGTGAAAGAGAAATGTGATCAAGTCTTTTCTCAAGGTAGCTAATGTTTTTCCCTTGAAAGGATGCATCTTTCTTCACTTCATCAAGGATCCTTAGAATTCCTATAACTTCTTCAAACTTGGAGTTGTACTTAGGTCCTTATTGTTGCCTTGGTTGCCATTGCCCCCTCCTCATTTTGTTGTTTCCATGAGAAGTTGGGATGATTTCTCCACTCTAGAGTATAAGAGTTGGACATCGGGCCTTGGTTGTTGCGGTTTCCAAAGGCATGCAAAGTGTTCACCTCTTCATCCACTGCATCAACTACCATTCTAGACTGGATACAAGAACCTCCAACTTGGTTCTTCATCATGTTCATCATATCTTCCATCATCTTCATCATTTGGGGATTGGCTTCTATTTTGACTAGAGCTACATGAGGGGTGGAGGAATGTAGTTTTGATCATAGTGTTCCCCTTTAGTTGAAGCTCAGTGGCAAGAATTCTCAGCAAGATGCTCGAATAGGGGCAAAGACTCCTCCGGTGTCTTTGCCATGAATGTGCCTCCACATGAGGAACCGATATTATTTTGGCTCAACTCAACCAACCCAGTGTAGAATGCCTGAACAAGCTGTCACAAAGGTACCTCATGATGAGGGCAGTCACGCAGGAGATTTTGGAACATTTCCCACACCTCGTGGAAGGGTACATTCTCTTTTTGTGAGAAGGAGGTAATGCATCTCCGCATTTGGGTCAACTTGGCAATCGGGTAGAACTTCTTAAGGAACTCATTCTTCACCATGTTCCATGTCACCAACTCAGGCTTAGAGATGTACCACTCCTTGACTTTTTCTTTCAGAGAGAAGGGGTAGAGGATTCTTCAGATTGAGTCATCAGTGGCGGCGGGTGTGCAGAAAGTGGAGTAAGTTTCAATAAAAGTGTCTATGTGGTGGTATGGATTCTCATTCTCCAAACCATAGTCGGTAGTAAGGAGTCCTAGAAGGGTTGGTGGAATGGAGAATTGTTGACCTGGCATTTGGTCAAAAAGAGTGACAATTGGGGAGTTGTAGTTCCCCGGGGTGAAGTACTCATGGAGAGGGTAGTTGGGTTGTGGTTGAGTTTCTCCATGGGGCTCACCATGAGGACCAAGGCCTTCCATTATAGCTTATTGGTGTTGTTTGCAGCGGATTTGGCTTCTTCTACCTATCTCAGGGTTGTATGGCACCAAGTCAGTACAAGTTAAATGTGTACTACTCATGCACAATTGTCACCTGCATAATACGTAAATAAGGAACAAGAGACAAGTTAGAAAGATAGTATGCAGAAGTAAACAAAGAATAAAGAATAGCAATGGAGAGGGCAGCAAAAAAAGCTAAGCTACACAAACTAGTTAGGCTGAGCACTTGAATCCCCAGCAACATCGCTAGAAAGCTTGGTGTGATCTTCTCAAGGTCACACACTAGCCAACTAGATGGTGACTGGATGCAACCCTAAAGGAAAACACATGTATCTCTCAAAATTCATATATGGACCTAGTCTAACACACCAGCTTAGACTATTTGCACTCCACCTGCAAGAGCATGGGGTCGTGTTGTAGTATATGTGGCGTCTGACTCGTGAAAACAAGATTAACTAAAGCAGAAGCATATTATTAGCAGCGGAATTACTGAAAATTACTAAAAATTAAAACCATTTATCAAGAGATCCATTCAAAAGAAAACTCTTTCCTTTAGAACCAAAGTAAAGCATTACATCTTGGTTCATATATACATAACATGCATCATTGCACCTCGAGGCATACATGCACAAAATCTTAGATCGAAGTATCAAAACACTAACTCCTAGGACCCAAGAGTATACAGACGACTATAGGACTAACTATACAAAACCAGACAGCTAATGTCTCCACCTGCTGGATCATTGTTGTCCCTGTGGCTACTGTTGCTCTCCTCCTTCAGATGAGTTTCTGCCTTGATGTTTGCGTCTACCTAAAAACTTTGAATCCCACGGGGGTGAGACCATTATAAAAATTGCCCCAGCGGGAGATATGACTCTCTGCCAAAACATTGTCATTGTAGTTTAATAAAAGTAAACTGAGTAGTGGGATAATATAAGCCAGTAGCAGATGAATCAACATCTATACAGATTAGAGCAACATTCTTATGCAATTATTTCAGTTATAAACTGATAAAGTAGCATGTCTCATATTCAATATAAATTAAAATAACATAAGTAACATTTATGTACCAGGGACATGCTAAGCAGTATAACATCAACCAATGATTCTCGTATTTCAATCTTATACAAAATATACTACACGGCTGATTATATTTTACAAACATATTTAAGCTTTGAGGAGATGAGGTATACCACTCATACTCCAACCGACCATTTTTAGACTTGAAATCGGTACCATAAATAGGTCAATGGAAGAGCTGGATTCCCACGACCTCCCACATCCTAGTCAGTATAGGACTACAAGAAGGACTGTGTCGACTTCTCAAATAGCTTTCCAGGGTATACTGGAACTTTGCTATAGAGTTACAGCATCAACTGCACTCTCATCGGCAATCGAGAGCATTAATGTTTATCTCCATCGACCCGACATAAAATAACATTGGGAGATTAATGATACATCCATCCCAACCATCGGGAGATTTATGATACATCTATCCCGACACATGAAGGATTGAGAGGTTTAGTGTTTACCTTCCCTCAATCTCTTCACCCGGATGTAAGGACATTTTCGCCCATTTACCCCCACATATTCAAAATATGCAAATTCTAGGATTTCTATAGAAAACCTGTTTCATCATCACCAATTGCTGACGATGATGGATCTATGGTCAGAGCACTACATGAATAGATTTCACTTGATTAATTAAGTACATTTTCATATTCTTTTAGCATCAGGCAAGTTCTCAAACAAAACTTATTATGACAGTTCTATAAGGAAACATGTACTATTTTTATCAAATACTTAACTGTCTTTAAAAGATATTGGTTACTCAGTCCCTTATTTCAAAACTGGGAATTCTCATCCCTTCACAATTTTATCACCATAATCACATGGCCCTGGGTAATTAAACCCTTAATTCATCATTAAGCATTGTTACCATCTTTCTAGGTAACCATCACCTTTAGGTCCATTGACCAAGGTAAACATGATACTTGCCATTACAAGCATCACACATGGTACTTGAGGCCCATTAACTCTCTTGTTACCTCTTACCAGGCAACAAGGTATATTATGACACTCAAAGTACAATTACAATAGTGAATTAAACATCATAGCCCATATCTGGTCATGATCATCATTTCAACATACCTTCTTGGTTAGAACAGATGATAATTGTGATATCAATTGCATATCAGAACCATGTTCAACAATTATGAATTCACTATTCATGGGTAACACCACTATTCCCTCACTAGGGTTAGGTTTCCCATTTCATGTCACTTAAGGATAATCATCCCATTATTACATCAAAGATATGGTTTATCACCATATTGCCCAGGATTAGGGTTCATTAAGCAATACATAGTATTACCCTGGATTTGAGCTTCACAGTACATCAAACATCAGGGTTTCTCATGAAACCATCCTCAGTTAGGGTTCCACCTCAAATTCACCCTATATAAAGATCTACATTCAATAATCCACAATTAGGGTTTACTATTCACCCCAATTAGGGTTTCATGTTCCATTACCCATAATTAGGGTTTACTATTCATCCCAATTAGGGTTTCATGATCCATTACCCATAATTAGGGTTTACTATTCATCCCAATTAGGGTTTCATGATCCATTACCCATAATTAGGGTTTACTATTCATCCCAATTAGGGTTTCACGATCCATTACCCATAATTAGGGTTTACTATTAATCCCAATTAGGGTTTCGCATCACATTACCCTAAATTAGACTCACATATATCATCACCCTAGATTAGAGTTACAACCATACCCTGGATTAGGGTTTCAATTATAATTGTCCTGAATTAGGGTTAAGGTTCATCAACCTTGTCAATTAGGGTTTATGTTCATGATTAGGGTTTCATGATCTCTTTACTTAAGGATCATACCCTAAATCACCACATGAATCATACTCATGTATCAATTCCATATTATCATCCTCTAAACTTAATTAGGTCATATCAACCCTAAAATCAAGTACATAGAACTATGATTAACATAGTGTACCAAGTCATTGCTCTTGTAAGCAATTAGGGTTTCTTCCTTAATTGACCTTAATCACTTAGGTACTATTAGGGTTTTAACCTTTGTACCATCATTGATTAACATTACTAACCATCATTGGATTATTAGGACTATCATTACATTCAATATCCAAATGATTGAACCATTAACAACCTCCATGCAGTTTTGAAGTTTCATCACCAAACGATTTTGAAACCGTTTGCCACCAAACGGTTTTGAAACCATTTGACCCCAAACGGTTTTGAAACCATTTGGCCCCAAACGGTTTCAAGACTGTTTGGTCTCAAACGGTCTCAAGACCGTTTGGGCCAAATCAGTCCCAAAACCGCAAGGGCTCACTAGGTCATTTATCCATCAAATTGATTTCCATTTGCATCATTGAATTGACTATTGGTTATTCAATTGAAGGAATCATCAATAAAAACCATTAGATCATCATCCATGGGTCAAGGATCAACCACTAACCCACAAAACGGTTTTGAAACCGTTTGGTCCCAAATGGTTTCAAAACCGTTTGGGCTCAAACGGTCTCAAGACCATTTGACCCAAAATGTCTTGATATCATTAGGACCAATCAAGGATTTCTTCAATAAACTTGATTAGGGTTTCCATTTAAAGGATTGTGCACACATTGGATCAATCAATTGAGTCTGATGGATCATCATCCAACATGTTCTTAAGTTCAGACCTCAAATGGTCAACTAAACCAAACGGTCAACTCATCCATGCGGTTTGGAGTCCAACTTCACCAAACGGTTTGGTGAAACCATTTGGACCAAAGGTCCAAAACCATTTGCTATTGATCTTCGATTAAGGTGTGTGCTTATGAACAAGTTATCATCTTCAACCTTTAGACTCACAGAACTACTACCATTTTCCATGGCAACTTCATTAATCAAGCAAGGCTATTGCAATAATAACAATTAACTCAATTGCATGAAGAAATCAAATTCAATGACAAAGATTAAGGGTTTAAGTTATATAACCCGCCTTCAAATCTGATCCCAATCTCCAAGATTCACGGCTCCAAAGGTGGTTGAAGCTCTAGCAACCTCCCAAGGTCATTTCTCAAGCTATTGGAGTGAAAGGATCGGCTAGGGTTGAAGATGGAGTGAAGAAATGAAGGAATCACACATTGTTTTATGATTTTCACCATGAAATCAAGAAGAACGAAGGTCAAAGACTTACCAACAGGTTGGGGACGTGCTTCCTGCTGTTCCTAGCCTTCTTGGTCGATTTTGCAGGCAAGGAGAAGAAGTGGGGTCGAAAAAGGTCCTTAGGTGGGTTGGAAAAAGCTCTTTTATAAGAAATTTATGAAAGAGAAAATGTTTTATAAAAACCAATTAATTCCAAAAATGTTGCCACCACCTCCTCCTTGGTTTTATTGCATGCAAAGGAAACTCAATCCCACCGAGCTCCCTTCCATTATCCATGGATTAAGGGAAAATAAATAAGCACCTTAATCCCTTATAATATTAATATATCGTTTTGAGTGGAAATTCTTTTCCTTATAATAAGGTGAGTGGAATTTCACCTCCTTAGGATATTTTCGGTCCTTACAAGAAGCTCAAGGACGTCCACACACATCTGAATTCCACCATTTTAATTTTGGTTGAAGACCCTTCAATTATTTTATTTATTTTTGCATTAATGTTTCCATTATGCTTAAATCTTGATTATTTTAATATCAAGATTATCTCTCCTCCAACTTAAATCAAATGAGGAGCCCCTCTCATTTTCTTTGCTCCACATGATGCCAAGAAATATTAGGGACCTTATTGAATTGGTAAATTACATATTGCACCCTAGGTTTTGGGTAAATTGCACATTACACCATAACTAGTTTTTTCATGCACAAACATTGCTTTATCAGCTCTTTCTTGGGATTCAGACTATCACAAGCCATACCTCTGCATCATATTCACTCTCATGATTCTTTAACACATGAGGAACATATATCATGCACAATTTGCAAATAGACCCCTCAATTTGGGTAATTTGCACTTTAGTCCAAAACAGGCAAAATATTGATTTCAACAATATTAAAAAAGGACTAAAATTGTAATATAAGTTCCTCTTGAGCCTTAATTACTTTTCAAAAGATAAGAGCATGCACATAATCACTTTTATTAAGCAAAACACCTAGGGTTAGTTCATAACCAAGGTCAGGGATATTATCCACCCCTTACAATGATTTCGTCCCCACGGCCTAGGGTGACTTGGATGACCTCCATTCACCCCCAAATCGCATCCTCTTCCTCCCAAATTCTCGATTCGAGTTCCCTTTAGCTCCCAATCATCTTCCCCTACCTCAAGTTCCATTTTCCACCCTCCATTAACCTCTATTTCTCCATCTCCAAGGAGATTTCACGCCTACATTCTAGAAGTGTGAAAATTGTTGTGCTTCTTCATTTCTCCACCAAATCCTTACAAAAATGAAGGGAACATGCAAAGCAATCAAGAATGGGGTAGATAAGACTATGAGTATCCTCACCGGAGAAAAAATTCGCACCAAACGAGCCTCTAATGTCACGCCACCATCGCACATCCCTACGTCACCGTCCAACTCCATTTTATAATCTCTCCAAAGGTCAGCGTCGATGAGTGCTTCCTGACTCTGATCCTCCTCAAGC
The DNA here is from genome assembly GCA_963693085.1 of Alisma plantago-aquatica. NCBI lineage: Eukaryota > Viridiplantae > Streptophyta > Magnoliopsida > Alismatales > Alismataceae > Alisma > Alisma plantago-aquatica. Next base: position 325,245,232 of record OY856410.1, read on the forward strand.
CACTACAAGTTGGATCCAAGCTACAGCAATCCCAAAGAGGAGGAGGAAGAAGAAGAAGAGTTGGAAAACATAGCTGATTCTATTGATGTCGATGCACTAGTCTGAGAGAGGAGGGTCAAGAAAGCAACTGTTGCATCATCTTCATTCCTACCTCCATATCCGACTCTGGTGAGACACTCCTCTTCATCAGCACAACCTCACACCACTCAACAACCTACTAGGCTCTGATTTTTTGTTGAAGAAGAAGATGATGATGCACCCATTGAGATGGTGCCCTTGAACTTGGACACAAGTTCGGGGTCACACACTTATGAGGAGGAGGAGGTAGATGAGAATGAGAGAAAGGAGATGGATGATGAGCCAGTATACTTCTTGTCCAAGCTAGAGGAGGACAAAATGATGTGGGCTAGAAATTAGCCTGAGGGATCCGCATATGGTAGGGAAACTTCAAAAAGAGTTTTCACGAAACCTCTCTACCCCAAATTCTTGACAAGGAGGGTGATTCCCACTAGGCATGCATGTATGACAACAATGCAGGATTTAGGGATCAAATTCATGTTCAGAGGTCAATTGGAACATTGTGGGCTATACAAGATCTTGCATGAGGTTGAAGAAACATACCTTGAGTTATCCCATGAATTCTTTGTGTCATTGGAAAAAGTGCAACATAGAGGCAAAGATGCAATAAGATTCAAACTGCTTGGATCCACACACGTGTTCAGAGCCTCCCAACTCAATGGGATCTTCACCCCCAGTTCAGAAATGGCAAAGAAATTTGATGAGGGGAGACTTGACAAGAATGGGAAAATAGATTACTCAAAGATGTGGAAGGCTATCACGGGTTAAGAAACTTTCTCTGTAGGAAAATCTAAGACCAACAAGGTGTACAATCCTCTCATGAGATATTTGTAGAAGGTCTTAGAAAACACCATTTTTGGCCATTATGATAATTAAGGCTACTATTCGTAGAAGGATTTAATTATGATGGCTATAGTACCAAGCTTGGGCTTTGTCAACATATTAAGCATGGTGATTGACCATCTGAAGACAATCCCCTCAAAAAGCAAAAAATCCATTCATCATTGGGGAATCATCACCACAATTACAAAAGTAGTGGGCTATGATTTAGAGGGACTTACTAAGGTAGAAGGAAGTAAATTTGTTGATTTAAGCTATCTGGAAAGATCCTAAATGATCTCCCTCTAAGACAACAAGATCTTTTATATTTTGAGCTCTGGATACCCTGACATCACCTTAGAATTCCCTTATCATGCCAGCCCCCTACTCACAGATGTCGGACCACTGAGGGATTTTTTGGGGTTGTTAGCAAAGTATGAGGAGGATCACCCCAGAGAAGGATTTAGGGCAATACCAGTGGACTTACCTGAAGAAGGAGGATAGATGAATGTGCTAGAGAAGCAATGCATTCTTGAGCAACCCTGCCGCACTAGATCGAGATATGAGGACTTTGATGCGTAACCACCTGTGATAAATGCATATGACATGTCAGCCATCCATGCACAATTGGAGATGATTCAGCAGACACAACAATCCATGTGGTTAGATCAACAGTAGTTGCATCATCAGATCAACCACATGTACCAGTATCAACACACACAAGTGCATAGAAACTCCCAATGGGAGAGGATTTCTGGGGAGCCCTATTTGGATACCAGGAGACCTACCCGCCTCCACAGGCAGACTACTGGGGACACTATTACCAGCACCCACCTCCACAGGCCGGTCCGCCATAGGATCCCACACCACCAGAATAGTGACATTGAACCTATCATTCCTAAGCTTTAGTTTCCTACTTAGGACAACATGATTCAAAAGTTTGGGGTGGTAGGGCGGTATGCCCCCTTTCATAGCCTATTTTTTTGATGACTATCTCACCTGATCTCTGTTTGTTTGACATTACTCTTTCTAGTGTAGATTTCTTACTATTAGCATTCATGCATACATGTAGTTTAATTTCATGCATTTTTGTGTAATTTTTCAATATTTTTGTTCTTTTTGCTCTTCCATGCCATGCATTGCATTTCCATGTAGATTTTGGTAATTTTTGTGTGTTTTAACTAGGATTTACTACTTTATGTTTTAATTTCTGTAAATGTTGGTTTAGATGTGATTGAATGCAAATTAGCACCATTTTGGCCAGTTTTCCCAAATTTGAATTTTCTTACCCAATAGTGTGTTTCAACTGGATCTCTATCTATTGTGATGAAAATGGTTAAATCTTGGATAATGTAACTTGCTTTTAATGTTTGTGGCTAGAATGAGTCCTATGTAGGAATTTTGCATGTGCTCCAAGCATCTTGAAATAACTTGTTGTTTTGAATAAAAGGATGATTCTTAGAAGTCTTGAACGTTTGGGTTTTCTTATTATTTATGAAAAGGATGAAATCTACTATAGTGTTCATTTTATGTTTGACTTGTTTGATTGGTGAATGTTACATGGACTAATTTTCTTGAGTGAAATTATACATGAATTTCCACTTCTTGTAACCCCTCTTTGATCTGACATTTGTTCCACCATCTTCTTACCCCTTTGCCTCATGAATGGATGCCAATGTGCACATATCAACCTTGACCACCCCCAAAAGTTTGGGGTGGTCATACCTTTACCTCCCCGCTTCACTCTGGTCATTATATGCCCTATCTACACCAAGGGCAAAGAAAAGAAAAAGAAAATAAAAAGAAAGAATAAGAAAAAAGAAAATAAAGGGTGCTCCTGTTTAAGATCATTCAAACAAAGAAAAGATGAGTGAAAAAGCACTCCACTCCCTTTCATAACCATTTCTTCTCTTTTAATGCCTAGTAGGGATAGGGTAAATCAACTCTATCCCTCATCCCCTTATACAAGTCAAGTGGGTCATGAGCAGTGAAATGAAGTGTATGAGGTAGCTCTAGCAAGTGAAACAATAATCCTAACCTTTTGAATGTATTTCATGCATGCTATTGTTTACTCAGAACATTATGAAAATTGCATTGCTTGCATATGTGAATGATGATCCATATTCTAAGTTCTTGTGCTCTGTGCTTGATTCACACTTGAAAAGAATGAAAATGAGTAGAGAGTAGTGGATTGCATGCCTAATTCCTAATGTGAACTCATTTTATCCAATAAACATCACAATGTTGCATTATCTTTGCTCCTTGATTGAATTGAAAAGGGAGATTAAGTTGGATCATACTTGAGGACAAGTATGTTTTAAGTTTGGGGTGGCGATGCATCCCTATTTTAGGGCTTCATCTTGTGTCTTTTTGTATCTCAATCACATCTAAACATAGTAAAATGCAAGTTAATTCCTCAATATGCATATTACTATCAAATGCACTTATTGACGTTCTTTGCATGTTTTTCACGTACTTGGACCATGTTTTTTTTTAATATAAAATTGGCCATTCTATTCATCATGTGGCCTGGGCTCGATACTAGGATCTCTCACTAACAAACCGAGTGTCTAACCATCTTGGTGTCTTCTATTAGACAATGTCTTGGATGGATGAGAGGGAAGGAAGGAGTTCTAGGGTTTCTCCATGTAACATCCCCCAAAAAAAATTCACAACTAATTTAAAACTCTAATGTGGATGTTCTTAATAGAACCTAACTAAGAGACCAAATAAACCTAACTATGGTTTAATATGTGATGAGTTCATAAAAGAGGTATGATATGCCACCTAGTTCACTAATACACACACAATGGCTTAAATACATGAAATTAGTCATCGGGTGTCTAAGAAGATGAATGAATGAACAATAATGTGATTAATGGACATGGTGTAATAATTATTGATGTTTAATGTATGTGAAGATAAATAAATGTGTTATATATAAGTTCATTATTGAATTAACACAATTCAGGTAAAATAATGTCATGTAATCTTGATAGAAGTAAGATGGTAATAACAAGACTTAAGAATCCTAAATACTGCCAATAAAGGTGATACATAATGATTAATAGAAATATATTTGAGGTAAACCCTAATGGTAGCGAAACTTTTATAAGATAATACTAAAACATAAATTTGACTCCAAAAACGTGTTCATTGGGTCTAATTTAGCTTGGACACCAATTTTGAGGGTATTTGGATAAACCTAGATGGCTCTTTTTAATTGGATAAGATAATATCTAATAATAATCCTAATGTAAATCAAACTACACTTGTTTTCAACTATATCTTTGATTTTTAGTCTGTCATGTGTTGCTTCCAGTTTATCACGTGCATGGGATCAATTAGGACTGTTAGATAGAAATCGAAGGGTAGTGACTCATCTTCTACCTCCCGCGGCGCTCTGGACTCTACAAGTCCTGTAACCACCTGATAACTCTCACGATATCCATGAATCTCGGTGCTCCTCCTAAAAAACTAAGAATCCTAATCAGATCAGGAGGATAGTGTGCACCTATAAGTACCTAATACCTAACCCTAACTCACCCTCTGATGGAAACGCCCAACCTTGTTGTCAACCTCCTTTGGTCCACCAGTTGTAGAGAGCCTCTGAACCTCCCCACTCACCTTGCTGGCAATGAGAAAGATCTATGGGAAAGTTTGAAACACTCTTCTCACCCCAATTTTGTCTGTTCATCCCCGAGTCATCTCGCCCTTCTCCATCTTCAAACTCAGGGTGCCTGGGATGGATCTCCCTATCCTCACAACCTCTGAGAAATTAACTACAAATGAACCATCCTTTGGCACTTGCCAACCATTCCGCAAGACTAGAAGGCAACCATGAGCAGAGACGTTCTGGGTCAATAAGGCAGCCTTCGAGTTGTAGAGTGGGAAGTCAGAGAGCTAGTCCTATGGTCTGCAGGCCACAGAAAGGATACAAAACCATCCAAATAGCCCCTGGAGGCTTACTATGCCATCAATGTGACTCAAGGGTATGTATGTCATGATTTCGCAATTTGAGCTTCCATGGTGCTTTCTGACGATACAACATCTCTGGTCACTGTCATGACCACCAAAGTCATTTGGAAAGGTCGTTGAGACCGTGTTGATCCTAGGAATCTATGTTTGTAGTTATTTCTCGACAAATCCATCGCCTGTTTGATTTTGGCTCCTCAAATTTGAGCCTCAGTGTTCTATGTATTCTTCGTCTTGAGCAAGAAGAACCCTGGGGATATATTGTCAAATCTGTCCCCACATGGATTGTATAATGAGTCACACCCTCAGGGGTAGTTGAGTCCTTTCATCCTTCCATTTTGTTGACCTAATGTGCAGGCTTCTAGCATGATCCAGGCCATGTGGTCAACTCTTAGGTTAGCCCAGGGCTGGTCCACAATTTTAGATATTGCCCATGTGGATTTTCCCTCGTTTCTGATTGATCCTGATATGAATTTTACTCAATTTTTTGAGATCTCAATGATGGACTAGGTTTGAGTGCATTTTGTGTTTTGTTTTTCTTGCAGCATCAGACTTAGTATAATTAGGGTTTCAAGAAACATGAAAAACCGTAGACATCAAGTTAAGAATTATTTATCAATGGATGTTAATTAATTCAGTAGGAGAATTAGATCTAACCAATGTAGGAAGCAATTTGTATTCAATCAACCTAAGAAGTGCAAATAAGGTCTTCTCTAAGAGAGACGTAAGTGGGTCCATGCACTTTGAGTATTATGTATTGTTTTAGTTGCCTTATAATTTATTATGATGATCAAGTTAAACTATATGCAAAGCCATCTAATTCAATTTGAATAATTCTTTCCTCACTGTCATTATATGATTCTCATGCTTTCAAGTTGTATTGCAAGTTTCTACCATGATTCTATGTAATTCATTCAAAGTAAAGAATCATCAAGAAATGGTTAATGATGTAATGGGTTGGATTATTTTTATCCTCATCGTGTTAATGTTGAGCCTACGGGCCTTATGGGCACCATTGGTGCATAAGTATCGAGGATACTTTAATCAACAACTAAGATTAAGTTATGTGTGAACCTACATCTAATGTTCAATTAGTTTGATGTTTTTCATTATTGCCAACTTATTATATTGTTATAACAATACTCAATTCCACTTACTCTAATGTGGTTTTTATTACAAGCACGACTGGGGGAGCGATACCCGCATGTACAAAGCAACTTCCAAGAAAGGGCTATATGAAGGTCAGCTTAAGGAATAGTTCAACGTTTCCTAAAGACATATATGGTGGGGTGCCATCTACAATAGAAGATCCTAATGAGTTTAAATAATTTCAAGTATGTCTTCAATAATGTCTAATCATGTATATCTTAGTTAGTTTCAATTTAAGAATTCAATTGTAAACAATGTATATATCAAGTTCAATATTAATGCATGGTTATTATTTACTAAATTTGCAATGTTTATTATTGTTGTGGCATCCCTTTGAGCTAAAGTACCTCATGTTTTGGAAAACATGGGTGTTTATCCCATTAAAACATGTATGGTTAAGGGGGTGTTACAATAATGGTATAAGAGCAAATAAGTAGATGGCCACCATGAAAAAAAATCACATGATCTAACCCTAGGTATATATAAGTAAGTTAAAGATATAAGAGTTATGAGGTGTAGATAAATAGCTGGAAACATATAAAAATTCAAAGCAGGGGTCTAGTAAAGAGACATACGTTTAAATAAGTATTAGGGTTATGTGCCTAGATGTTTTGGATTTTTATGTTAATCCTAATATTTTATGAAGCATTCTCTCTCTTCTTCGCATGTGTTTGTGGTATGGGACATAGACTTGTGGGATTTTGTAGAGAGAATGTTATGTGCAAAAAAATCATGGTTGTCTTATCCTTTCAAGTGTATGTGGTATGGGACATGTGCATAAGAGGGGTGATAAGATAAGTATGATAAAATATGTCACCTCTAATATATGACCGACTATCGTGTTTTTAAAGGGGACATAGAAAATAAGAGTTGACATTAGTCATCGAGTGTCTAAGAAGATGAATGAATGAACAATAATGTGATTAGTGGACATGGTGTAATAATTATTGATGTTTAATGTAAGTGAAGATAAATAAATGAGTTAGATATAAGTTCATTATTGAATTAACACAATTCATGTAAAATAATGTCATGTAATCTTGATAGAAGTAAGATGGTAATAACAAGACTTAAGAATCCTAAATACTGCCAATTAAGGTGATATATAATGATTAATAGATATATATTTGAGGTAAACCCTAATGGTAGCGAAACTTATATAAGATAATAGTAAAAGATAAATTTGACTCCAAAAACATGTTCCTTGGGTCCAATTTAGCTTGGGCACCAATTTTGAGGGTATTTGGATAAACCTAGATGGCTCTTTTTAATTGAAGAAGATAATATCTAATAATAATCCTAATGTAAATCAAACTACACTTGTTTTCAACTATATATTTGATTTTTAGTCTATCACGTGTTGCTTCCAGTTTATCATGTGCATGTGATCACTTTGGACCGTAAGATAGCAATCGAAGGGTAGTGACTCATCTTCTACCTCCCGCGGTGCTCTGGACTCTACAAGTCCTGTAACCACCTGATAACTCTCGTGATATCCACAAATCTCGATGCTCCTCCTCAAAAACTAAGCATCCTAATCAGATCAGGAGGAGATTGCAAACCTATAAGTACATAATACCTAACCCTAACTCACCCTCTGATGGAAACTCCCAACCTTGCTATCAACCTCCTTTGGTCTGCCAGTTGCAGAGAGCCTCTGAACCTCCCCACTCAACTTGATGGAAATGGGAAAGATCTATAGGAAAGATTGAAACACTCTTCTCACCCCAATTTTGTCTATTCACCCCCGAGTCATCCTGACCTTCTCCATATTCACACTCAGGGTGGCTGGGATGGCTCTCCCTATCTTCACAACCTCTGAGAAATTAACTACAAAGGAACAATCCTTGGGCACTTGCCAACCATTATGCAAGCCTAGAAAGCAACCATGTGCAGAGACCTTCCGGGTCGACAAGACAGTCGTCGAGTTGCAGAGTGGGAAGTCAGAGAGCTAGTTTGGTGGTTCGCAGGCCACAGAAAGGATCCATATCCATCCAAATAGCCCCTGAGAGGCTTACTATGCCATCAATTCAACTCAAGGGTATGTATTTCATGATTTCACAATTTGAGCTTCCATGGAACTTTCTGACGATACCACGTCTCTGGTCACCACCGTGACCACCAAAGTGGTTTGGAAAGGTCGTTGAGACCATGCTGATCCCAGAAATCTATGTTTGCAGTTATTTCTCAACAAATCCATCTCCTGTTTGAATTTGGCTCCTCAAATTTGAGCCTCGGTGTTCTATGTATTCTTCGTCTCGAGCAAGAAGAACCCTGGGGGTATATTGTCAAATCTACCCCCATGTGGATTGTATAATGTGTCACGCCCTCAGGGGCAGTTGAGTCCTTTCAGCCTTCCATTTTGTTGACCTACTGTGATGGAGTGAACTTTTGGTATTTCTTTTTGAATACCCAATCGGATAATCATGTTCATGGATTTGAGGTTCAAATATGCATATATGTGTTTTGATCATGGGAAGGTGTTTCCATTAGTTTGGGAAGAGGTTGAGGTTGTTTGATGTTAATAGCATGAGTAATACACTTAAGAATGTGCTATTTTGGATTAAGTGGTTGTCTAGTCAAATAGTTGAATCATGGCACCAACATTGGATGGATTGTAGGTTGGATGATGATAAAGATATGATTAGAGATTCATTAAGTTTTGATCCTCCCAGATGGAGATAATTAAATTTGAAGTAGACTAAACGAATTTATATTTTGATGAGTGTTGAACCAATGCTTCATGATAAGAAACTTAGGCAATGTGAAATGCTTATTACGCAGTCCATCCAATGCAATAGAAGCTACCCGGCCAGTGTGGCTCAGGTGGTTTGGTCCGGCTTGTCCTCCCTGGGGGACCCAGGTTTGAATCTCCCTGAGCGCACTTTAATTACCAACTCCTTGGGTCATCCGAGCTCTGGAAGCTATTTGAGGAGGAGGGGGAGCGGGGTCTCCCTAAGACTCAAAAAAATGCTATAGAAGCTATGAAGAGAATCAGATTCACAGCTTGGCAACATATCACTGATTGGATTAACCTAATTTCACTGTGAGATGCACACTTACATTGAGAAGTTAAGCCACGACATCAATGGTCTCCATGAGCCAGATCGTGGGTTATCACGATGTAAGACAGGTAGAACCCTCCTTGATATTGTGGGATATTAGTTGACCCCTCACTCAGAGGAATTGGAGAGGAGAAGAGGGAGCTCTATCCTCTTGCCCCAACTGCTCCTCCACCCATGATAAAAGGCGGCTGAGACTGCGGTTCGTGCCCAAGGAGAATAGACTCACAGATGCCAGAACATGAGAAGGAAAACAGAAGATGTAGAGTGCATGGAGGAGTCACCATGGAGATGGACTGGCTGCTAAAACCTGGAAGTTGTAGATGAGGTCTTTCACCATTGATCCAGGACACAACGATGGCTCATGGATGGAACACGGCTTTGAGCGGGCATATTGAACCGAGGAGACATAACCCAGGCACACGATCCGAACTGAGAAGGAAGGAGCTGGCGAAGGGAAACGGTAGCTGAATGTACGCTGGAGATCATCCTCCCAGCGGAAATGCTTGAGAGCGAGCTCAGCACTCAGGCACACCCAAAACCGAACAGAGGAGCCGACCGAAACATCTCTGAGCCTTTCTGTGTGCTTGCCGGAGCCTCTTGCACCGACGGTGGCTTGGACATAAGCTTTGAGCCCACGCACGCGAGACGCCCGACGGTGGCGCACAACAGGGGAAACCGAGGCCCCTGGTCGTGATGGAAGACCTGCTTCCATGTCTCACTGGTGGCTGGTACCGGGAGATGCTCGCAAGCATTTGCGTGATGGAGTTCACGCGAGAAGGAGCCATGCAGGTCTGCTGCCCCGGCGGCGGTGTGTACCAGGTAAAAACGCACGCCGACGTCGTGTGTTGGGCATCCAACATGAGAGGAAGAGAAGAAGAATCAGTAGGGAGACCGAGGAGGAGGAGATGGTGACTCTCTATCAAAGATCTACTCCATGATGGCAGAGTCATCTAGGGGAACATACGAGCAGCGGCTGTCCAGGCTCTCACGCGGGTGAGGAGAACAGGAGGCGGCGGTTTTGTGGAGGGCGTGAACCTGTTCACGTGAGAAAGAGGGAGGGAGCGGACATGGGCCAACTCCCATCAAACCAAGTAAACTGGGTCCAATACGAGAAAACCAGCTAGCTCAACCAAGTTAACTGACGCCCCCATCAGTACACGTGGCCACGTTCCATTGGCCGATAGAGGTAAATTCTCAAAAAATTACCAGATCTTCCAAAATTCATAATAATTAGTACATTTATCAGAAAAATACAAACAAGGTACTGATATTCTCAGAAAAATGAGTTGAACAACATGGCACCTTTATATTAGTATTTTTATGCTTAAATATAAGTGATATCATGTAAGTTCTGAAATGCTTATTTGATGTATAATAAATAGTAAACGATGGCCTAAAATTATGAGAAAATATCAGTAAACCTATAACCATGTTTATAATATATTTAAGGTATGATATTATGATGTCAATGCACCAAATCATGTAATTTGCTCCATATGGCTAATTAGGGCTAATAACCCTAATTAATATGTAGAAAATACATTTATGACCAATAAATGTTGAAATTTACAGAACACCCTTATTTCAGTAATTGTAAGATAATATGCAACTCTAATATCAGTAGTTGTGCACGAAATTCATGCTACATGATGATTTCTCTTCATGTGATATAAAACCCTAATATCGTTAATGAAAGTGACATAATGTTAAATATGTTCACATAATAATGTGACACATGAGTATATCCAGTTGATGAACTATAATCTGGAATATGACATCAGTAACATAAATCTAAGACAAGAATGTAAGTAATAATAGAAATATACTAATGAGATAAGGTAAACCCTAAAATGGTGATAACTAGGGTTAAGATGAGAACCTGATGATAGTATATGATCTTGTCTTGATCAGGTTTAACAAAGATATAGAGGACATTAGGAATATGGTTTAGAATGATCTTTCTCTTGATCAAGGTACACCATTACCTCTTACTTGGCTTATTATACAATATGCTTGTGTTATATGGTAGTAAAGAGTTGGCATATGGTATTGATTGAAATGATTGTTCTTGTATGATATGTTGCGTGATTTTCCATACTTATTGCTATGAACACATCAAACATAATTTATTATGTTCCATTATATGAAAGCACCAACTCTTTGGTAGTGTGCTTGGAAGTGACCTAACTCTTTGGTAGTGGTCACATTGTACATATGGAAGCACCAACTCTTTGGCAGTGTGCTTGGACCCGACTCTTTGGTAGTGGTCACATTGTACATATGATCCAACTCTTTGGTAGTGATCATAAAGGCGTTAATGCATTCAACTCCTTGGTAGTAATGCATGGATGTTATAATGGAAAATATGCCTAAAAGGTATGTGTTCCCTTTTGTTAATAAACATTCTTATTCAAGTATGCTTCTATTATATTCTTCTATTACTGCCAAGTTTAGTTTTATCTTATTGCCAATATATGATGAGAGGTATATAAAAGACACGTAGGCGTACTCATTAAAATATTCTTGAATATTGTGCTGACGTGTACCACATGTAATCTTTTGTTTAGGTTGTGGTTATGCTTTTGAAGATCCAGGATAGTGAGAGTTGTGTGGCGAGCTGATGTACAGGTGGACCTATTGTCTTAAGATCCTGCTGTTTAGATGTAGTACATGTATATGTACAAGTTTGCTGTTCAATATGTAATATCAAATGTTGTAACAATTCATGTTGTAATTATACGTTGAATGGCGAACATGTGTTGGGGTTTTATTATTGTTCATGTGCATGTGCTACTGATTGTTTTCCTTCTGACTCCCTAGATTTTCTTCTTCTTAGCCTAGTGTGTGGTGTTTAAATTGGGATGCTCGCTGAGGTGAGGGTTTCAATTTGGATGTCACACATCAGATTAAGTTTTAGAAAATTTGGGGACGTCACATGTGGTATCAGAGCATGAACAATAGCAAAGCCTAACATTTTCTCATTATGCAACTCAAAAATAAAGAACCTTGAACCTTAATAATCTTTTAGGGTTAGATTAGTCATCTTTTAGAGATTAGATCTGACCTAGCCTCTAGGTTAGCATCTATATGTCTGAGAACTAGGTCTAGACTGGTGCTTGTTGAGTTGCAAGTCCTTAGATTTTGTTCTTTCCTTATGGTGCAGCGGTATGGGACGTTGCACTACTTGAAAATGACGTGCATCAAGGGAAGAGAAACCCTAGACATATTGCGCACGTTGTCTAGAGTAGCTACACTAGTCTACCCCTTGTTCCCACCCTTTTCACTAGTTTTCATGACACTGTACTCTGTACTATATATGGGACACTCATTTTCAGGATTTGGGTTTTGATTACAAACGGATCGAACCTTGATAGTTTCTCTAACGCTTGTTTTAACGGAGAAACCTATATAATATTTTATTATGTATAAGTATTACAAAAATGTGTCCCCATACATGTACGAGTAGGAGGTGATCATGCAACCTAAGTGAAAGTGAATGACATCAGTCTACAAGAGAGAGTAGTTCTAGATTAGATGTCTAGAGCCTTGTTGGAATATATGTTAGATGAATAGATGAAATAAGTTTTGATGATACAGTCTAAATTTTACATAGATGATATAAGATGGTTATGATGATCTATGCTTGTCTTTGAGGACATGCGTTCAGTTTTGAGGATTTGAGATACGATTTTATGATTCAAGTAACTAGGCTTTTATGAGATAAGATAAGATGAGACAAGGATGTGAATATGCAAGAGCCTCAATCTCTTTTACAAAGGAGGACCTCTAGTGTTAGGACCAGTTTTGGGGTTAGCTCAAGAGAGAGCGAGACCCACAGGGAGAAGGTCAGAGAACCTAAACTCCAAGATATGATAATTATGAGATATGTGATATGACATGTCCTAAACTAGACTACTCCTGGGTGATTGAGTTGAGTCACTCTATGTATGATTCCTATAGTTTTCTTGAACCCTAGATGTCATTGGGAGGACCAAACCCTAGAGATAGAGAGAGGCTCGTTATATGAGTGCCTGCCTCCTGGGTGAGGGAGAGAGCCCAAGACCCTGGAGGAGGTAGCTATGTTAGTTTTTTTTACAGCCTCATGCTCGGGTTGGTGGTTCCCATATAGGAATCTAGTGGTGTGTATGTAAGAGAAAGAGAGTTGAGAAATAGTTTTCATGGGTATAGAGATGATAAGAGTATGTCATAGCATGTTTTGGTTTGTACTTATGTGGCTTGAGCTTGTAAGGCTATCTCTATTACCAATGAGGTATACCTGAGAACCCTAGATCGAGAGGGAAGATATAGTTTGTAAATATGAGATACTCATAGAGTTGAGTTAACTCAGAGAGATTGAGCATGGCACCACCCTCATGATATGGGTTAGGAGAACCTCAGTTGGACTAGATGAAGTTTTGATATCTGTTTGATTAGTCACTCACATCAATTTGTTTAGCACAAACATGATATAATATAAGAAAGAACATGTTTTGACCTTGAGATGTGATATCCGGATATGACATGATGGAAAACTTAGAGATGTTTTAAAGCTCTTTACCAATATATGGTTAACCATGTAAATGAATAATGATGATAATGTAAAATTTTGGCTAATCTTGTGATGAAATCATTAGTAAATGTTACAATTATTATGAGAAATGAAATAAGATCATATGAATGAAACATGTTACCTGAGGTGTTAATCTTAGTGCTTAATAAAGATGAAAATATAGTTTGATAGTTAGCACAACATAAGGTTTATGATGCCTTGATATGATCTATATGGATAAAGTGGGTTAATTACATTTAACTCCCTCCTAAAAGGCATATGTTTATGTTGGATATGTTCTAACAATTAGCTCAATGAAATGTTAATGAAACCTTGATATAATGGGTTAACGTGGCTAACTCCTTTATAAAATGTTAATATGATGTGGAAAACCTAATGTATGGGTAAAGATAAGGATGCAACCCTAACATATGAGATATGTCATGACATAATCAGAATTTCTAAGCCATTGTTTCAACCTTTTAGGAAGGGGTGTTTCACCCTAGGTGTTTTTAAAACCTCATAATAATGGTATTGATATGATTATGGAGCTTATGTTTGTGGTGAGAATTCACCTAGAGTGGTGCCCAACACTTTTTTGTATATATTTTGGTTTTTCCTTGAAGTAAGACAATGGCTTAATTTTGTGGACAAAGTGGTTTTTGGCTTAATTTCGAGGACGAAATTTCTTTTAAGGTGTGTAGGATGTGATGGAGTGAACTTTTGGTATTTATTTCTGAATACCAATCGGATAATCATGTTCATGGATTTGAGGTTCAAATATGCATATATGTGTTTTGATCATGGGAAGGTGTTTCCATTAGTTTGGGAAGAGGTTGAGGTTGTTTGATGTTAATAGCATGAGTAATACCCTTAAGAATGTACTATTTTGGATTAAGTGGTTGTCTAGTCAAATAGTTGAATCATGGCACCAACATTGGATGGATTGTAGGTTGGATGATGATAAAGATATGATTAGAGATTCATTAAGTTTTGATCCTCCCAGATGGAGATAATTAAATTTGAAGTAGACTAAATGAATTGATATTTTGATGAGTGTTGAACCAATGCTTCATGATAAGAAACTTAGGCAATGTGAAATGCTTATTACGCAGTCCATCCAATGCAATAGAAGCTATGAAGAGAATCAGATTCATAGCTTGGCAACATATCACCGATTGGATTAGCCTAATTTCACTGTGAGATGCACACTTACATTGAGAAGTTAAGCCACGACATCAATGGTCTCTACGAGCCAGATCGTGGGTTATCACAATGTAAGATAGGTAGAACCCTCCTCGATATTGTGGGATATTAGTTGACCCCTCACTCGGAGGAAACAGAGAGGAGAAGAGGGAGCTCTAGGCTCTTGCCCCAACTGCTCCTCCACCCATGATAAAGGGCGACTGAGACTGCGGTTCGTGCCCAAGGAGAATAGACTCACATATGCCAGAACATGAGAAGGAAAACAGAAGATGTAGAGCGCATGGAGGAGTCACCATGGAGATGGACTGGCTGCTAGAACCTGGAAGTTGTAGATGAGGTCTTTCACCATTGATCCAGGACACAATGGTGGCTCACGGACGGAACACGGCTTCGAGCGGGCATATTGAACCGAGGAGACAGAACCCAGGCACACGATCCGAGCTGAGAAGGAAGGAGCTGGCAAAGTGAAACGGTAGCTGAATGCACGCTAGAGATCATCCTCCCAGTGGTAGAATAGAGGAGCCGATCGAGACATCTCTGAGCTTTTCTGTGTGCTTGCCGGAGCCGCTTGCACCGGCAGTGGCTTGGACAGAAGCTTGGAGCCCACACACACGAGACGCCTGACGGCGGCGCACAGTAGGGGAAACCGAGGCCCCTGGTCGTGATGGAAGACCTGCTTCCATGTCTCACCGGAGGCTGGTACTGGGAGACACTCGCAAGCATTTGTGTGCTGGAGTTCACGCGAGAAGGAGCCAGGTGGGTCCGCAGCCCCGACGGAGGTGTGTGCCAGGTAACAACGCACACCGGCGTCGTGTGTTGGGCATCCAGCATGAGAGGAAAAGAAGAAGAATCGGTAGGGAGGCCGAGGAGGAGGATATGGTGACTCTCTATCGGAGATCTACTCCATGACGGTGGCATCATCCAGGGGAACATACGAGCAACAGCTGTCCAGGCTCTCACGCGGGCGAGGAGAATAGGAGGCGGCAATTTCGTCCAGGGCGTGAACCTGTTCATGTGAGAAAGAGGGAGGGAGCGAACATGGTCCAACTCCCATCAAAATAAGTAAACCAGGTCCAGTACGAGAAAACCGACTGGCTTAACCAAGTCAATTGACGCCCCCATCAGTACACATGGCCACATGCAATTGGCCGATTGAGGTAAAATCTCAGAAAATTACCAGATCTTCCAAAATTCATAATAATTAGTACATTTATCAGAAAAATACAAACAAGGTACCGATATTCTCAGAAAAATGAGTAGAACAACATGGAACCTTTATATCAGTATTTTTTATGATTAAATATCAATGATATCATGTAAGTTGTGAAATGCTTATTTGATGTATAATAAATAGTAAAAGATGGCCTAAAATTATGAGAAAATATAAGTAAACCTATAAACATATTTATAATATATTTAAGGTCTGAGATTATGATGTTGATGCAAAAAATCATGTAATTTGCTCCATATGGCTAATTAGGGCTAATAACCCTAATTAATATGTATAAAATACATTTATGATCAATAAATGTTGAAATTTATAGAATGCCCTTATTTTAGTAATTGTAAGATAATATGTAACTCTAATATCAGTAGTTTTGCACGAAATTCATGTTACACGATGATTTCTCTTCATGTGATATAAAACCCTAATATGGTTAATGAAAGTGACATAATGTTAAATAGGTTCACATAATAATGTGACACATGAGTATATCCAGTTGATGAACTATAATATGGAATATGACATCAGTAACATAAATCTAAGACAAGAATGTAAGTAATAATAGAAATATACTAATGAGATAAGGTAAACCCTAAAATGGTGATAACTAGGGTTAAGATGAGAACCTGATGATAGTATATGATCTTGTCTTGATCAGGTTTAACAAAGATATAGAGGACATCAGGAATATGGTTTAGAGTGATCTATCTCTTGATCAAGGTACGCCATTACCTCTTACTTGACTTATTATACAATATGCTTGTATTATATGATAGTAAAGACTTGGCATATGGTATTGATTGAAATGATTGTTCTTGTATGATATGTTGTGTGATTTTCCATACTTATTTCTATGAACACATCAAACATAATTTATTATGTTCCATTATATGAAAGCACCAACTCTTTGGTAGTGTGCTTGGAAGTGACCTAACTCTTTGGTAGTGGTCACAATGTACATATGGAAGCACCAACTCTTTGGCAGTGTGCTTGGACCCGACTCTTTGGTAGTGGTCACATTGTACATATGATCCAACTCTTTGGTAGTGATAATAAAGGCCTTAATGCATTCAACTCCTTGGTAGTAATGCATGGATGATATAATGGAAAATATCCCTAAAAGATATGTCTTCTCTTTTGTTAATAAACATTCTTATTAAAGTATGCTTCTGTTATATTCTTCTATTACTGCCAAGTTTAGTTTTATCTTATTGCCAAGATATCACCGAAGCAGCACTCCCCCCCCAACGGGAGCTGCCGGAGGGTTCTTGAGAGATGGCAGAGCGGGTACGCGACTGTTGCCAAGCCCTTCTGGCGCCCGCCCAGGTGGGCGCTGCACCTAGGATCTCTTTCTACGTCGACGCTCATGGGATTCGCCTCGTGGCTAGTGTGGGCCGATGGGGGGATGCGCAGGGAGACCTCTGTCCTACCGCTTGTCATGGCGTAGCTCCTCCTCATCTCGCTTTGGACACCGCTGGTGCTGGGGCTCGGTGCCACGAGGGTCGGGCTCACCGACTGCGCCGCCCTGCTCGCATGCGTCAGGGTGTTCAGGAAGGTCCACTCGGCGCCTCCGTCTTCTTCGCCTGGGGTCTGGTTGGTGTTGTCCTACCTCACCGCCAACCCTTAAACGGGTTAGTTGGCTGGCTTTTCTCTGTACAAAAAGTCACCAATGGAGAAGGAGAAAGGAGCACCCTGCAGGTGTTCAATGTTTGGCTGCTGTGCAAACAGTAGCCGCAAGTGCTGAATTGCAGGCCTGGATGATGCACTTCAGTGATCTCTTGAAGGTTTGCGAAGCACTTCGAGAAGGAGATAGGAGTGGCAGGCTTGTTTTCTTTAGACGATGGATAGGATTTTATCTCCAGTCCATCCTGCAACCGTGATTCTGCCTCTATCTGTTCGTCGACTTCACTAAGTCACTAATAAGTGATGTTCGGTGCCTTGATTCAACCTTCTTATTTCTTCCGACCACTAATTTCAGAAGATATTCATATTGCTATGTGCGAAGGAGTAATAAGTTGGTTGAATTGATCATTGTTCCAGTCTGATTAGTCTACCTTGGAGTCTTCTACGAGAAGATGGTTTGATAGGATAGACACTGTGTTCTGCAGCTGTTTGAGACAGATAAACTCCAAAACAGTAGTGTGGCTTTGCTTGGTGCATAGATAGAAGCTGGAGGTCCTTCGTCTATCTTATGTGCCTACACAATTTGTGGGTGGTCTTTATTGTTTAATGTAGCTCCTCAGTTGTGTAGGCTGATGGATAGTCAGTTTCTTGTTTGTGTACTATTCTGAGACGCTTCTTCTGGTTTGTAGTTTCTTCTGTCTAGAGTTCTTATGGTCATGACCGATTAGAATCTGGTCTTCTGCTTTCTGTCAGTAATCCTGTAAAGGGTTAGGGGGTGCGTCTCCATGTACCTAAAGTTTTGGTAAATTTTAATAGCAACAAAGTTTTTGGCCGACCAAAAAAAAAAGATATGATGAGAGGTATATAAAAGACACGTAGGTGTACTCAGTACAATATTCTTGAATATTGTGCTGACGTGTACCACATATAATCTTTTGTTTAGGTTGTGGTTATGCTTTTAAAGATCCAGGATAGTGAGAGTTGTGTGGCGAGCTGATGTACAGGTGGACCTGTTGTCTTAAGATCCTGTTGTTTAGATGTAGTACATGTATATGTACAAGTTTGCTGTTCAATATGTAATATCAAATGTTGTAACAATTCATGTTGTAATTATACGTTGAATGGTGAACATGTGTTGGGGTTTTATTATTGTTCATGTGCATGTGCTACTGATTGTTTTCCTTCTGACTCTCTGGATTTTCTTCTTCTTATCCTAGTGTGTGGTGTTTAAATTGGGATGCTCGCTGAGGTGAGGGTTTCAATTTGGATGTCACACATCTAATTAAGTTTTAGAAAATTTGGGGACGTCACAGGTGTGCAGGATTCTAGCATGAGCCAAGACATGTGGCTGGCTCCTGGGTCAACTCAGGGCTGGTCCACAATTTTGGATATTGCCCATGTGGATTTTTCCTCATTTCTGATTGGCCAATGCATACAAATCCATATCTTTTAATTGGTAGTTCGTATGGGGTCGATCCTTATATGAATTTTACTCAGTTTTTTAAGATCTAGATGATGGGCTAGGTTTAAGTGCATGTTGTGTTTTGGTTTTCACGAAGCATCATACTTAGTATAATTAGGGTTTAAAGAAACATGAAACCCTAGACATCAAGTTAATAATTATTTATTAATGGATGTTAATTGATTCAGTAGGAGAATTAGATCTAACCAACCCAGGAAGCAATTAGTATTCAATCAACCTAAGAAGTGCAAATAAGGTCTTCTCTAAGAGAGAGGTAAGGAAGTCCATGCACTTTGAGTATTAAGTATTGTTTTAGTTACCTTATAATTTATTATGATGATCAAGTTAAACTATATGCAGAGCCATCTAATTCAATTTGAATAATTCTTGCCTTACTGTCATTATATGATTCTCATGCTTTCAAGTTGTATTGCAATATTCCTATCATGATTCTATGTAATTCATTTAAACTAAAGAATTATAAAAAAATGGCTAATCATGTAATGGGTTGGATTATTTTTATCCTCATCATGTTAATGTTGAGCCTACGAACCTTATGGGCACCATTGGTGCATAAGTATCAATGATACTTTAATCAACCACTAAGATTAAGTTATTTGTGAATCTACATCTAATGTTCAATTAGTTTCATGTTTTTCATTATTGCCAAGTTATTATGTTGTTATAACAATGATCAATGCCACTTACTCTAAAGTGGTTTTTATTGCATGCACGGCTAGGGGAGCGATGCCCGCTGGTACAAAGCAACTTCCAAGAAAGGGCTATATGAAGGTCAGCTTAAGGAATAGATCAATGCTTCCTAAAGACATATATGGTTGGGTGCCATATACAATATAAGATCCTAATGAGTTTAAATAATTTCTAGTATGTCTTCAATAATGTCTAATCATGTATATCTTAGTTAGTTTCGATTTAAGAATTCAATTGTAAACAATGTATATATCAAGTTCAATATTAATGCATGGTTATTGTTTACTAAATTTGCAATGTTTATTATTGTTGTGGCATCCCTTTGAGCTAAAGTACCTCATGTTATGGAAAACATGGGTGTTTCTCCTGTTGACACATGCATGCTTAAGGGGGTGTTACAATAATGGTATCAAAGCAAATAAGTAGATGTCCACCATGAAAAAAAAATCACATGATCTAACCCTAGGTATATATAAGTAAGTGAAAGATATATGAGTTATGAGGTGTAAGTAAATAGCTGGAAACATATAAAAATTCAAAGCAGGGGTCTAGTAAAGAGACATAAGTTTAAATAAGGATTAGGGTTATGTTCCTAGTTGTTTTGGATTTTTATGTTAACTCTAAAATTGTATGAAGCATTCTCTCTCTTCTTCCCATGTGTTTGCGGTATGGGACATAGGCTTGTGGGATTTTGTAGAGAGAATGTTATGTGCAAAAAATTCATGGTTGTCTTGTCCTTTCAAGTGTATGTGGTATGAGACATGTGCATAAGAGGGGTGCTAAGATAAGTATGATAAAATATGTCACCTCTAATATATGACCGACTATCATGTTTTTAAAGGGGACATATAAAATAAGAGTTGACATTAAAAATTGAGACATTTAGTCACCTAAACCTAATTAGTTACATAATAAGACAAATCATGCATACGAAGGGTAGATATTTAATTTGACATGAATAAAAAAAATCATGCACATGCTACTAAACAATGTTCTGTATTATTTTATGATTATGTATTCAAATTGAACATCATGTATTACTGCTATGCTTATGAATTATGAAACTATGAAAATCATGTTTAAGTATAAGAAATCATGTTATATTGATAATTGTCCTCTCTATCATGTTATGTGAGCCTTAAGTGGCCTTATGAGCTATGTGGGAGCATTATGTGACCCTTAACCAACCTTATGTGA
Source organism: Alisma plantago-aquatica (assembly GCA_963693085.1). Lineage (NCBI taxonomy): Eukaryota > Viridiplantae > Streptophyta > Magnoliopsida > Alismatales > Alismataceae > Alisma > Alisma plantago-aquatica. The sequence continues at coordinate 325,266,291 of OY856410.1, forward strand.
GCCTTAATTGGCCTTATGAGCTCTGTGGGAGCATTATATGAGCCTTAAGTGGCGTTATGAGCTCTGTGGGAGCATTATGTGAGCCTTAACTGGCCTTGTGTGATCCTTAACCGGCCTTATGAGCAATGTGGGTGCAATCAGGTGAGTGACTATATCAATTCAATCCATCTTATTATGAAATCATGTCAATTAAGCAAGTTCTCATGAAACTATGTTAACTATGAGTAAGTCATGTATTATGTATGATAATGAGACATTAAGATAATATTAGAGAGTTCATTTACATAGAATATGTGAAACCTTAAGGTGGGTAGTATGTAGAAATTTCAAGGATGAAATTTATTTAAGGTCAAAAAAAATTCACAGCAAATTTAAAACTATAATGTGAATTTTCTTAATAGAACCTAACTAAGAAACCAAATAAACCTAACTATGGTTTAATGCATGATGAGTTCATAAAAGAGGTATTATATGCCACCTAGCTCACCATTACACACACAATGGCTTAAATGCGTGCAATTAGTCATCGAGTGTCTAAGAAGATGAATGAATGAACAATAATGTGATTAATGGACATGGTGTAATAAATATTGATGTTTAATGTAAGTGAAGATAAATAAATGTGTTAGATATATGTTCATTATTGAATTAACACAATTCATGTAAAATAATGTCATGTAACCTTGATAGAAGTAAGATGGTATTAACAAGACTTAAGAATCCTAAATACTGCCAATTAAGGTGATATATAATGATTAATAGAAATATAGTTGAGGTAAACCCTAATGGTAGTGAAACTTTTATAAGATAATACTAAAAGATAAATCTGACTCCAAAAACATGTTCCTTGGGTCCAATTTAGCTTGGGCACCAATTTTTAGGGTATTTGAATAAACCTAGATGGCTCTTTTTAATTGGAGAAGATAATATCTAATAATAATCCTAATGTAAATCAAACTACACTTATATCTTTGATTTTTAGTCTGTCACGCGTTGCTTCCAGTTTATCATGTACACGGGATCACTTGGGACTGTTAGATAGAAATTGAAGGATAGTGAATCATCTTCTACCTCCCATGGCTCTTTGGACTCTACAAGTCCTGTAACCACTTGATAACTCTCATGATATCCATGAATCTCAGTGCTTCTCCTCAAAAACTAAGTGTCCTAATCAGATCAGGAGGAGATTGCGAACCTATAAGTACCGAATACCTAACCCTAACTCACCCTCTGATGGAAACACCCAACCTTGCTGTCAACCTCCTTCGGTCCACCAGTTGCAAAGAGCCTCTGAACCTCCCCACTCACGTTGCTGGCAATGGGAAAGATCTACATGAAAGTTTGAAACACTCTTCTCACCACAATTTCATCTGTTCAGCCCCGAGTCATCCTGACCTTCTCCATCTTCAAACTCAGGGTTCCTGGGATGGCTCTCCCTATCCTTGCAACCTTCGAGAAATTAACTACAAAGGAACCATCCTTGGGTACTTGCCAACCATTCCCCAAGATTAGAAGGCAACCATGAGCAGAGACCTTCTGAGTCGACAAGGCAGTCGTCAAGTTGTAGAGTAGGAAGTCAGAGAGCTAGTCCGATGGTCCACAGACCACATAAAGGATCCAAAACCATCTGAATATCCCCTGGGAGTCTTAATATACCATCAATTCGACTCAAGGGTATGCATTTCATGATTTCACAATTTGAGCTTCCATGGTGCTTTCCGATGATACCACGTCTCTAGTCACCGCTGTGACCACCAAAGTGGTTTGGAAAGGTCGTTGAGACCATGCTAATCCCAGGAATCTATGTTTGTAGTTATTTCTCAATAAATCCATCACATGTTTGATTTTGTCTCCTCAAATTTGAGCATCAGTGTTCTATGTATTCTTCATCTCGAGCAAGAAGAACCCTGGGGGTATATTGTCAAATCTGCCCCCATGTGGATTGTATAATGTGTCACACCCTCAGGGGAAGTTGAGTCCTTTCAACCTTTCATTTTGTTGACCTGTTGTGTAGGCTTATAGAATGATCCAGTCCATGTGGCTGACTCTTGGGTCAGCTTAGGACTGGTCCACAATTTTGGATATCGCCCATGTGGATTTTTCCTCATTTCTGATTGGCCAATGCATACAAATCCATATCTTTTAATTAGTAGATCGTATGGGGTCGATCCTTATATGAATTTTACTCAGTTTTTTGATATCTAGATGATGGACTAAGTTTAAGTGCATTTTGTGTTTTGGTTTTCACGAATTATCAGACTTAGTATAATTAAGGTTTAAAGAAACATGAAACCCTATACATCAAGTTAAGAATTATTTATTAATGGATGTTAATTGACCCAGTAGGAGAATTAGATTTAACCAACCCAGGAAGCAATTCGTATTCAATCAACCTAATAAGTGCAAATAAGGTCCTCTCTAAGAGAGAGGTAAGTGGGTCCATGCACTTTGAGTATTAAGTATTGTTTAGTTGCCTTATAATTTATTATGATGATCAAGTTGAACTATATGCAGATCCATCTAATTCAATTTGAATAATTTTTGCATCATTGTCATTATATGATTCTCATGCTTTCAAGTTGTATTGCAAGATTCCTATCATGATTCTATGTAATTCATTTAAAGTAAAGAATTATCAAGCAATGGTTAATCATGTAATGGGTTCGATTATTTTTATCCTCATCATGTTAATGTTGAGCCTATGGGCCTTATGGGAACCAATGGTGCATAAGTATCGAGGATACTTTAATCAACCACTAAGATTAAGTTATATGTGAATCTACATCTAATGTTCAATTAGTTTCATGTTTTTCATTATTGCTAAGTTATTATGTTGTTATAACAATACTCAATGCCGCTTACTCTAATGTGGTTTTTATTACATGCACGACTGGGGGTGCGATGCCCGTAGGTACAAAGCAACTTCCAAGAAAGGGCTATATAAAGGTCAACTTCAGGAATAGATCAACGTTTCCTAAAGACATATATGGTGGGGTGCCATCTACAATAGAAGATCCTAATGAGTTTAAATAATTTCAAGCATGCCTTCAATAATGTCTAATCATGTATATCTTAGTTAGTTTCAATTTAAGAATTCAATTGTAAACAATGTATATATCAAGTTCAATATTAATGCATGGATATTGTTTACTAAATTTGTAATGTTTATTATTGTTGTGGCATTCCTTTGAGATAAAGTAAATCATGTTATGGAAAACATGGGTGTTGCTTCTGTTGACACATGTATGCTTAAGGGGGTGTTACACTCCACCCATGGAGGGGTCCAAAGAAGACCCCAAAGCTCGCTCAATCTACCCCTTGTGGACAAGGGTGAAGCTCAAGAAAAGAAGTCCATGGATCATGAAGTTTCAAGTTCAAAATGTTACTGAAGACCCCAACACGGCCGTGGTACCAAGGAACGACCGTGCTCACTAATGCCAAAGTTACAAGGTTTATCTTCATTTTGTCAAGCTACAACAACACTGCTAAAACGGTCATGCTAACCAGCACAGTCATGCTAATAAGCCCCCAAAATGGCTGTACCAACCAACACAACCGTGCTTCCAAGGATCAGAATGGGCATGCTGACTAGAATGACCTCCATTTCACCTTTCCCACCATGGCTGTGCTACCCAGCATGACCATTCTATGTAACCCCCACCACGGCTGTGCTGCTCAACATGATCGTACTGCCAACCTTTATTTCATCACTTCCACTCTGACATTTTTCATTTCACACCACAATTATTCTCTCCCACCACAACCATTCCAACCATCACCCACCATGTCCGTTCTGCCCAGAACGAGCATTCTACCAACCAAAACCTACCTTTTTCAGCATTGATTTTCCAACTATACCCCGACTTACCCTAGTGCTTCCACCACCACCTATATATACATGGGAGGTGGCCACAACACTAGGTTAGCTACCTTAGCACCCTACTACCTACTCTAGAGCATTAATTGCTATCTCCCTTGCATTCAAGAACTCCACCTACCATTTCCACCCCATTTCTGCCATGGAAACCTAGTTTTCTAGGTTTTCTACCATAATCCCCTGCATTTCCATGATCTTCACCCACCTTCGAGGTGGGAGGTCGTTCCAAAATAGCTAGGAGGTGAAGTAGAATAAGCTTCCATGAGCTCCATGGATTCCTACCCCTTTCTTCTCCTTTCTTTTCTCTTTTGCATGATCATGTTTATCTAAACCCCTAGTGGTGGGCTATTTGGGGTTAAAATGTTACTTTGATACCATGTTGGGGGAAAATAACTTATAATGAACATGTTTCCATTATATGATGATTGCCTCTTTCCACTATCTCATTTCCTATTATCTTGCTTGTGGTTTGTTCTTTTCAACATAGATTGCTTATTTTATGATGCTTGATGATACTTAGCTTCTTGGACATAATAGAATGTATGTGGCTATATTAGAAAAGTCTCCTAGGTCCAATTAGTGGATCCCTAGCTAGCCCCCTTTGTTCCTACATACAACTCCATTCTCTTACAAGTAGGTGTGAGATCTAAGTCGCTAGTGTAATAGTGATTAGTGCAATTATCTAGTGTTTCTTAAAGGCTAGATGGAAAGTAACATAAGGTGAAATACCCTCATCTCTACTCCCATTCCTACCCTTGGATATTAGTTGCCCTAATACCACATACCCTAGAAACCTAGACTTGCCAAGTCCTATTAGATATACACCTAGACCTAGTTCTCCAACTAGTAGCATAGGGTATATTCCAATAGAACTTGCCTTGTTGTTTGGTTTGGTAGCCTAGAATGAAGATATGAAACTTGCTTGTTATGTAACCTCGCCCCAACTATATCAAAGTCTCATTCCCAAACGGCCCATCTCTCCATCTTATTGCTTAAAACCCACCTTGTCATCTTAATTTGTTAATGCTAGTTTAGTTAATTGCCTTTGTTACTCCTTAGCTAATTGCTTAGTTCTTGATAGTTAGTTCTTGTTTAGGTAGTTAGGGATCTTTTGAGATTATTTGTGTTAGTCTTGTTAGCTAGTGATAACTTAGGCTCTTGCTTGCTTTATTTCTCAGCTTGCCTCTTAGTTGATAATTTGAATTGCCAGTGTAGTGTAATTCCTTGCTCTTTCTCATTTGATTGTCTTTCCTTGTTCTTAGCTTTAATTTGCTTAGGGTAATCTAGGGTTGTTGGTAATCTAGATTCTTTCTTGTTGTTAATTTCTTGCAACTGTAGTGTAATCAACAAAAACAAACCTTTAAACCCTCAAACCCCACTCGCCACTTTAGGAACATAGATCACATTAACCTAGCTCTAGTGCCCCCTCTCTCCCTAAGGAATGACCCTTCTCTTACCACTTGCCTATACTACAATACAACCCCATGCACTTGCGGGTGGAGTGCGAATAGTCTAATCCAGTGTGCAAGACTAGGTCCATATATAAATTTTGAGAGATCCATGTGTTTCCCTTAGGGTTGCATTTAGTCACCTTTTAGTTGGCTAGTGTGTGACTTTGAGTATGAATGGCTATATACCTCGACGATAGAAGAATGGATGTGGTGATATATTCTTATTAAATAACTCATTCTATGTGAATATATATCTTGATTGTATTATATATATTAAACCATTACATATATTCTTCAATCTACTTATATGCTGAGAGTACAATGTAATGAATTAGTCAATGTTGCATTCCTGATTCTATCACAAGTTACTACTATAGAGAGAGAATAAACATCTACCTTTGATTATTTTTCTACCGCATTGAAGCATTTAGCTACTACTAAAAAGGACGTGATTTTAACTCCTTTTAATGCTAGATAAGTTTCCATTGTTTGACCTATGTATTACCTTTATTCATCTTAAAATTGATTTTTTTGTTTTTCCTATTCTATATTCATTAATAGATATTTTAATTCTTTGGTGATCGTCCCGAGCACATTGACTATGTATTATCTATACCCTTTAGGTAACAAACTAATAAGCAAAGGACACCAACTAGAATTGCCAACTATAATGTAAGTTTAAATTTTTGTTTGTAAACATATTTATTAATGATTACATCATTATATAATTACTTAATCATGCAACATGCTTATAAGGGGATAAAAGCATTTCATGATTCCAAGGGAGCTACATGTAGATAAAAGAAATCAATATCCTGGAGGAGTGTTAAGGTAGTTTTATGAGTCCAAATCTAATTCCCACTCTACTTATTTTTTATTTATTAACATCTCACATAACTGTGAACTTATAGTGTCCTACACAAGATAATGACTACACATGTTGATACTATGTAATGAAGTATATGGAAGTCATTATTAGAGAATCATCATAGACATATAGAATATACACCATGTAATATAAACTTCAACCACAAATGTGATGAATTATAAATTACATTACATAATACTATCATATGCTTTATATGATTCTTTTTGTGGGCATTAAACACCCAATGACTGTAACTGTAACGCACGGGCCCACTGCCCAAGGCTCTAGTAGAGTTTCAGGAATGACGACTGGCCCCACAGACCACCACTAGCCTTAACTGCGCACTTTGTCCACACTGATGCGCAAGCCAGGATCAACTTCCCGACTGGTCACCCATCCTAGTACTACTCCAAGCTGAGCACGCTTAACTATGGAGTTTTTTAGAGATGGGCTCCCTGAAAAGGAGGTGCACCTTGGTGATATGGGTAGTCCAATCATTCCTTTTAAGATCATATTATCCGAGGCCTCAAATCCTGGGATGTTACAGTAACATACCCAAGTCTAAGTATATATGTTAATACTCACTCCTTTGAGCCCATTTTAAGTACTATTACATTAAGTAATCTTCTCCTCCAATTTATATCAAATTAGGAATATTTGGAATAAAATATTATCTTACTCATATAAATGATATTTATACTTGAATTTCTAAAATAAAGTAAACAAACAAGTTCATTAGTAGGGTTATATGTACAAGTACAACAATTAATAGTTGTTACATCTAAATTGGTACTTTAAGATCTTCCTAGGTCTAGAAGATGAAATAAAGTGAGGTAATACAAGATATTGTATACAAATTGATCAAATAGAAGAAACAAATGCATAAAATGAATCAGTAACATGCTAGTGATAAAATTAAACACCAATTAATGTCAAAAGCCAAAATTGACTCCAAATTCACTTTCTCCATAATCCAATTAGGCAAACTATCATTTTTTTGTGTCAATGGGACTCAAATTTACTATCAGTTTAGCTGGTTAAATCTATAGCCTTAATACATTCAATGTTCAATTAACACTTTGGTAAATGTTCATTTAATTTCCTCACCAAAGTAATGCTAAGTGTTAACCCTTGCACCCACAAATTATAATGATAGGATCCACCACAATCGACGACTGTTTCCCCATCCTTCCTATTCTGCTTTCTCCTCCTCCCTTATTTCTTTCCCCCATTGTTCTCTTGACTGTGGGTAGGTGCTAGGGCATCCCCACACACACCCGCCTTTCCCAATAACGGTTGTAGTCCTCCAAATTTCTCCCCTTCCCATGTTTCCTCGTCACCTAAGAGCCCTAGCCTCCACCAATCTCTTCATCGTATCTCATTCTTCATGCGTTCAACCATCTAAAATACACTGACAATGATGGTAGCTTGCCTTCTTGACCAGTCTCTCTATCATCGATCAGTGGCCTTTAACTGCGATCCAACACTCTAAAGGTCGCTCTTCTTGCCTACCTTTGTGAACCAGTCGATCGTGATAAGAGGAAGATGCTTCCACCTTGTGCCCAATGGGTGTGGATGGATGGTAGATCTATCACTTGATGCAACAAATGTCAATAGATGCAATGGCCTCTTATGGTTGCGCCCTCCTCAGTCCTTCCTTATAATATAAAACCTAGGAAACTTAACAACAAGTAGTAGAACCCACAATGTACATCACACCTACAACCCATCATCGTCTAGTCCCCTCAGACCCAACACTTCTTACCCAAGCCTCACCAGTTCTCCTTTGCCTCCTCACCACCGTATGCAACTTGGCACCTGACACCTACAAACATCATAACGACGACCCTTTACTCCTCAGACATTTGAACCCTTTCCCTTTTGGTCATGTGGATATGCTGGAGATCAGGGCACAATGCCCATCCATGCTCAGACCATGGGGCACCCCTACACCTCCCTCTAGTCCTGCTGTGCCATCAGGCTAGCATTACATACAACTATCAACTGGAGATCACCACACTATCTTTGTCTCTAGCCTGGAACATTGAACCCTAACCCATGACTCATGCCCTCAGATGACTTCCAGACCTACACCCTCCATGCAGGAGAAGGTCTCACCCCTCTTGCCCTATCAACTTGCAACAACAACCAATAATCTTTGTCTCCATCCATAGACTCAGCTAGATCAAATTTCTCACCAACCTCCAATAAACTAGCCTTGACAAAGATCACCAGAAGCCCATTTCCCTCATAACACTCGACCTGCCCCTCTAGAACCACCCAATCAAATTTCGATTCCCTTCACAAGGAGCCAATGGACTTGGTTGATGAGCACATGTCCTCAAAGATTGTAGGGCATAACATGGATTGCAACGTCAAGCAAGTTTGGAAACACCCTCACCTTCCTTTGACCTTGGATGCTCCACCACCTATAGATTGACCTGCAATCACCTCAACTACTCTCTTCTTTCATTAAAGCCAAAATTCCTCATCTAGGCCTTATGGAAGCAACTGCCATGTCACCTGAAGGCCAGCCTGCTCTCAACCCTAGGTCTAGTTGTCCTTCTCTGAGTTCTCCACCTCCTGGCCTCCTATTCCTCCCATCTGAACCTGCTAAGCAATGATGTGATGCAATATACTTCTCATTGCTTGTGATGTCATAATATAGTTTTGGACATTCACTGCCAACATAATTTGTGACCTATAAGGTCACACACATAGGATACACCTATAATAGGAGTTTACTCATGGATAAGGTTTGACTTGGTTACTAAATTGTTTGGTTAATTAAATTACATAACACTAACTGTCAATTGGCTGACTAGAGTGTCCAGTCAATTGACTGGGAATGCAATTTGACTGACTGGAGTGTCCAGTCGATCGATTAAAAAGTCTAGTGGACTGACTGGATGATAAGTAATATTGGATTAAGGATTGATGCTTATATCCCGATGTGTATTAATGGTCGCATTAAAAGCCAATATGTTGGCGGATAGGAAAACATTCCAATCGATCAACTGGATGTTCCAGTCATCTGACATGCATGCCAATCGACTGACTGGGAGCCCAGTCGACTGACTAGTGATTTGCACCAATCGTAAATTCATGAAATCCATCTCATCATATCCCCAAGTTTGTGAAAACCCTAGCCCATCCACTCCTATATAAAGAGGGGGTGGTCAAGGCTCTCAAGATAAGTCTCCTAATCTCAACATTGTGGTCGCATGAGAGCTAGAAGCATTTGGTGTGTTTTTCACTACCATGGGCTAGACACTACTCAATTGAGATATGAATACATGCAACCCTAAGGAAAACACACTTTGGTCTTTCAAAATTTTAAATGGGAACCTATAACAACACAAACACCTAGACCACAATATATCACCCACAAGCACAAGGGGTCATATTTTAGTATAGGTGAGTGGCAAGTGAGGGGTCAATCCACAGGAAAAGAGGGGGCACTAGAGCTAAGTTAGGGTGAGATACATTCCTAATGTGGAGAGGAGGTGTTTTAGGATTTGTTGGTTGATTACACTAATGATGCAAGAAGTTGAAAGCAAGAAAGGAAACTATATTACAATAAACCCTAAGTTAACCCTAAGCAAGGAATTCTAATTAACAAAGAAGGAAAATAACTAAGAAAGAGCAAGAGAAACAACTAAGTTACACTAGAAATCCAAGCTAACACTAAAGATACAAGTTAAGCACTAGAGTAATTAATGACCTAGGTCATCACTAACTAGAAAGATTAACACTAGCATGCTCAAAAGAGCATAACTACTCAATCAAGGCCTAATTATCCAAACCTAAGCAATTGACTAAGAGGCAGTCAAAGCAATTAACTACACTAGCATAAGCAAGATAAGCAAACAAGATGGACTTTTAGCAAGTTATGGGGAGAGTGGGCCGTTTGGGAGAATGTCACAAGAATCCAATTTGAGGGTTGATATAGCATGCAAAACCAATATCTTCATTCTAGATTGCCAAATCAAACAATATAGTCAAATGCAAGGAAATAACCCTAGACTATTGGTTGGCCATGGATAGAACAAAGTGAGGGAGGTAAATTACACCCTTACACCCCCTATTTATCCTTATGAGGCTCAATTGGACCAAGGTCTAGGTGGGATTTCTATTAGATTCAACTAATCAAGGTTTCTAGGGTAAGGGTTATTAGGGAAATTGCAAGCCAAGGGGAGGAAGGGAGAGTAGAGATGAGTTCACCTCATGTTACTCACCATCTAGCCTTTAGAAAACTCTAGACAATTGCACTAATCACTCTTACACTATCTACTTGGATCTCACACTTAGTTGTAGGAGAAGAGATTTGTATGTAGGAAGATAGGGTGCTAGCTAGGGATCCACTAGTTGGACCTAGGAGCAATTCCTAAAATAGCCACATACAATTCTTTTCCCCTTAGAGTCTAAGTTTATAAAGCATCATATAATAAGAAATCCATGTTTAGAGGCATAAATCACAAGTAAAAATAATGGGAAATGAGATATGAGAGGGGGCTGAGCTACTCATAATCAAACAAAAGAGCAAAAAGGAAAGAACAAAGAGGCAGAAGGCCATGGTAGATCGTGGAAGATCCTCCTTCTTCACCTCCTTACTGTATAACACGAAGTATCTTCCTCAAAGATGTAAAATGGCATGAAAAGGTGGGGGATTATGATGGAAACCCTAGAAAACTACAGTTTTTGGGTGGAAATAAGGTGGATATGGAAGGGGGTAGGTAGGAGCTCTTGAGTGCTCTAAGAGGATGGAAATGAATGCTAGAGGTAGATAAAAAGAAGCTAACCTAGTGTTGTGGCTTCTACCTTGGTTTATATAGGTGGTGGGGAAGTACTAGGGTAAGTTAGGGTAAAGTTGGGAATCTAGTTGAAAAGATGGATAGGGTTAGGTGGTCACAACGAATGTGGTGAGTGTGGGTTGGTACGGTCATGGAAAATGATACATGAGAGGGGGATATATGTAGTGGAGTGAAGGTTAAGTAAGTGGGATGGACATGGCCGTGACAGATTCCACTGTCGTGCTGGGTGGATGGCACCACACCCGTGCTGGAGGGGAGATGCCTCGATCATTCTTCGTTGTTGCCTGATTTATCCTCTACACACAACAATCATCGTGGTGGCCAAAGTCGTGGTGATATTCACTCACCATGGTCTTTGTGGTGGCCACGACCATGGTCAATCCTTCATATTTCATGAAAAGTGATTGGATGATTCTGTAGCTTCACCATGGTTGTGGCATTGTGCCAATGGGGTGATGATGAACTTTATCCATGGTCGTGTTGATGGCCACGACTGTGGGGGACTCAGCGTACCACAATTGTTTTAGTGGCCATGACTGTGGTAGTTGATGCTCAACTATGTTGTTCTCCCTGTTGGTTTGGACTATCTCACCATGGCCCTGGTGGAGTACCACAACCCATGGTGAGTGTCCAGTTACTTAACTTTGTTTCAATCTTCTTGAAATGGTTGCTAATTGCTTTGGAGAAATTTTTGTCTACTCAAGGGATGCTTGGGGAAGATTTGGGTCCAATCCTGGGGTGTGGAAACCCAAAGATAAACTCCTTCTCTCTCCTTTACATCTAATGCATGTATAGATCTTAAAAAGCACACAAAAAGCAACCATACATGTATTTGATATGATATTGCATATTAGGGGAATAATTTGCATTCTAAAAATGTCTAGATGTGATATAAGTGCAAAAAGGAACAATATGGAGCCCTAAAATAGGGATGCATCACCACCCCATACTTAAAACATACTTGTCCTCAAGTATGCTCCAACCTAATCTCTCTTCAAATTCTTTCATCATACAAGAATAATAAATGCATTCTAAAGGATGACTATTGATTACATGCACTTAAAAGTTACTAAGTGCATGTGTTCCACCTCTCTCCTTTCCACTCTCACAAACCAATCATGAAAAGAGCACTAAGCATACACACTTCAAACATAGATCATAGAACACACAATCTATCCATATGTCTTCATGTAGTTCCGGGTAGACCATCTCATGATGGTGTTAATCAATTATGGCTAGGAGTGCTGTTTCACTTTCATTCATTCAATCTTATGCTTCAAACCACACAAAGTGACCCACACGACTATGGAAAAAGGGTGAAGTGATCTAGGTTGTATGTTTCCTAGCTCAATGGGTATGAAAATGGAAGAGAGTATTGCGGAAGGGGATTGGAGGGCTATTACATAGAGCACTCCTCTTTTACTTATATGCTCTTAAAAAGGAGCATTTTTTATTTTCTTTTTTCTTTTTCTTTTCTTATATTCTTTTCTTATTTTCTTTTCTTATTTTCTTTTCTTTTGCCCTTAGTGAAGATAGGTCATATGGTGGAGAGAGTGAAGTGGGGAGACATAGATATGGCCACCCCAAGCTTTTGGAGGTGGCCAAGGATGAATATGTGCACTTTGGCATCTTTTCATGAGGCAGAGGGACAAGAAGATGATGAGAGAAGAGTCCGGTCAAAGAGGGGTCACTAGTGTGGTTCTCCATATAAAATCTCCTGCATGAAATCTATTCCAAAACTTAGTCAAATAATATCATATCACATTAGTGAACAACATGAGATTCATACTTCTATCATGTGATTCTATAGGCCCTAAGCATTCATAACTTGCTCAATTCACAATTCAACCAAAACATTCACAATCATAAGAGAGGCGATTCACATGTAAAATGTCAACAATCAAGACCATTTAGATATAAAAGAGAAACTTAGCATGTATTTGTCATAGATCACAACTTTCAGTTCAAAAATTGGAGATTTATGTTGAACATGCTTTTGGACAAGGAGTTCCAGATTTGGGCAAAATTCGCCAAAACGGTGCCAATTCACATTTTAATCACATCCAAACCTACTTTAGAGAAAAGCATAAAATAGAAAATTTTAACTAAAGTACAAAATAATTACCAAAATCTACATGAAAATGCAATGTATGAGCTGGAATGGCAAAAGGAGCAATTTTTTTTAGAAAATTACACAAAAATGCATGAAATTCAACTACATGATATGCATGAATACAAAAAAGCACACAAAGTCAGGATAGACAAGTATTAAATTTAGTTAGACTATTTGATCATCTCGACAAAAACTTAGCACATGGAACATAGAGAAAAATGTGGTGAAAGAAGGGTTTATCACCCTATCAACCCAAACTTTTAAACCATGTTGTCCACATCATGAAATAGAAGCATAGAATGGTAGGGAGGAGGATATAGAGTCATGGTGTAGAACTGCTAAGTAAGGGTAGAGATCATTATAGCATTAGATGAGCAGGGCAGGACCAACATGTTTGTGCTGAGTAGCATGACTGTTCTGGCTTGCCAGCCACACGGCCATGCTGGGTGGAACAACCATTTTGGAATCCATCTTGTAGCTTTTTCAATGTCTTGAAATCTTCTTTTCAGTTTTTGATTTCCCTTTGACGAGCTCCTTCATGTGTCATCTCTCCTATATTGTTCTTGTGCTAATCATGATTCACAAATAGAGAAACCATCATGGTGTAGTGAGTGTGTGCATTTTTGGAAGAATAAAATTGTAACAAAACAAGAGGGTTTTAAGAATCTCACACCACATGGGTTGCCTCTGTAACTTCCCCAAATTCTGCCATCTCGAGACTTAGAAGACCCGAGAGGAAAAATCCAAAAATGTTAGACAATCATTTCAGAGTGCGATGCAGAAGCAACATATGCATACATGATCATTCAAATTTAATGCATACACCATAACAATCTCAACATTCAACATGTATATATTACAAATTGACTTATTACACCATGAGTGACAATTACATATTGAAAGGATATTTTACATAAGTATGAACATGTATGCTAGGATGTTAACAGAATAGGTACCACCTGTACAACTTGCTCACATCCTGTACATTTTTCATATGCTAGCTCTGAACCTAAAACATACGGGAAACAACGAATCAATACACAAGATGTCGAGTACATGGGTAGAAAGATACATATATTTATGGTTTTCATAATTTGAAAAGACTTGCAGAAAGAAAGGAAGAAAATCATAGAAACACTTCTTGATTAAGCAAAATATACTAATTTTTGTCATTTTTCTAGATGAGTTGCATTATCAAGGTGGAATAGTACCAAAACATATATATTGTGCCTATCCCCGTGTACAAAGTACTCTAGGGAAACTCCCCATACACCGTGTGCTCTAGGGAGGTGTACTAGTCAACATTAATCCATTCCCTCGTAAGGGGGATAATGAACACCTTAAATAACTACAAAGCATCTACTCATCATTTATGTTTGAAAGTGATAAAACATCGAGTACTATATAGTGCAACTACATCCAATATTTGCAAATAGAAGAGAGCATACATACATATCATGATTGCAACCAAGAAAAGCATAGTCATATACTTAAATAAAACCCACGTACATGAGTTCAGAGATTTCTTATAAATTCATGGTGATCTAGATAATCTGGTCATCACCTGATTAGTAACAATTAATCATCATTCATACAATGTTCACCATTATTACTGATATTTTAGGTCCAAAATAGGGTTTTGGTCAAACCTAGGTCAATCTGATGTTAGGATGGTGTCTAGTATTTTTAGTCTAATCTATATGTCATTATTAAGGTCTGGAATGAATTTCATAATTTTCTGATACTTTCCCTATTTACTAGAATTAATATGAGGATTAAACATGTAATTAGGCAATAATGAGAAAAGGCCTAAAATTTCTCAATAATATCAACATAGGAGTCCACATTTAATTTCTAGATGATATTAGGGTTCAAACTTATTTTTATTAGATTTAATCTCAACCATTTTTAATTATACCATTTAAATGAAGCATTCTCATCTAAATCAAATATCATCTATATAAGTGTCTCAAAAGTCTGATATAGGAGTTTCGTATTAAAGTGGACATTTTTCTCAATATAGTGATATTTTTGGTGAATTTATTGCGCAAGGGAGCTATTTATAATCCATTTTCTCTTAATACATGTATATATGAGATTTGAGAAGATATTTACCTATTTATTTGAGTTGCTATCAAATCATTGAGTGGATCCTCCTTATCACCAACTGACACACCCGCCTGATCCGTCATCTCCCCAATGCAAACTCACACCCCTGATCGCATCTTTTGCAGGTCTCGCCGGTGCATAGTGAGGTATCAAACGAGGTCATTTCCTCCGCGATGCCTGATCATGTTGGAATCTTCAAATTCAGATCATTGTGCACATCTCTAGCCAATCACCAGGGCTCTCTAGGTCACCAAGTCCAAGGAACCAGAGACAATCGCCTCCAGGAAGTGCCCAGCTTCACTGAAAGAGTTTTCACTCTCATAATGGGATCAGCCTCAACCAGACAGAGATTCAGGTCCCTGCCTCCTCACTCGATGGTCTGTTGTGTGCCGCCTGCTACGAGAAAACTCTACTCTCTACTAGCGTGTCAGTGTCATGTAGGCTAGATCTGATCTGGGAACCTCTAGAGTTGTGATCTCTGTGTTCTCACATGCGTACCCCTGCCACGATTTTCTGCCGATGCCGATTGTGCACCGCCATGGCGCCGAGGCAGCATATCAGGTCACTGTCTCCTCACCCAGAGATGAAGTTGTCTTCTCTATTAATGATGCTGATTCGACATAGTAGGACAGAAGGTCCTAAACCCCCACCCTTAGACTCCTCCTAGAAGTGGGCTTCTGACCTCCATGCTCATCCTTCCTACATGCAATCATAGGAATATTTGTATCTCGCCTCGATGATGGTCTTTGGAGGCCATTGGGATGCCTGCTTACCGGTCCCTGGGGTCGGCATCTCTAACTGCTAGTGGTGAGCTAAGCCTGCAACGACCTCAACAACCCACACACTGCAACTAGAGCAGGTGAAACTTGTCAACTAGGCTAGGTGGATGAGTTCTAGGGCCAACAACTACAAGGGTATGGATTCTCCGGCCACAAGCCAATAGGCACCCAAAGGATGCCTCAATATCTGGGATCAGCTGCTTCTTGTAGTGATGCAGAAAGTAGAACAAGGCCAGAGGCTAATCTCCCTCATCAAGCCTCCACGTTGTGAGATCATGAGGTTGTTAGAAAGCTGTAGGAAAAGCGGATCTAGGAATCCAATTGTGATCAAGGATCACATGCTAATACCAGAAATATCACCGTGGCCAAGTCAATCTTTGGTTCCATTTTAAGAGGAGCTAGAAGACAACTAAGAGTCGTCTAATGCTACACATTAAAGGATGAGATCACGCTTTATCTTCCTTATGAAGAGGTCCACACCCATGCAGAAGGAAAAAGGCTAGCGTGACTCATACTTGTAACAACTTATATCAAAAATGAATAAATGGAAGAAGTTCACCCATCAAGTATATCACTAATTTACTCAACTTCAACAAATTATATATATTTGTAGCAACCCCAAAACACCCTAAATTTTGGCATATGTGTAGTATCCTTAATTAACTTCCCTCCCATTTTCAGACAAAAAATCAACTATTTCACCAATCAATCAATTCCTCCAAATAACATCATATTGAAGTGTATAAACTTTGAATACAAATCAATCAATCAATCAATCTTGATCAACAAGTCCAAAAACACTTGCTATGATCCTAACATCAATTCGGGTTATTAACTGACCACTTGAGTTCATTAATACTACTAAATGGACCACTTGGCATCATGAGTGATTGGGATAATTAGCAACATGTATAATCATATCAGCATATATCCATGATCTTAGACATAACCTCTTCATCTAAAAAAAAAAAGGTATCTAGTCCATACCATAGACTGAGGAACCAATATGTTTAACATCAACACTCCAAGTTAGGACTAGACATCTTATGAACAC
Organism: Alisma plantago-aquatica; assembly: GCA_963693085.1. Taxonomy (NCBI): domain Eukaryota; kingdom Viridiplantae; phylum Streptophyta; class Magnoliopsida; order Alismatales; family Alismataceae; genus Alisma; species Alisma plantago-aquatica. The sequence continues at coordinate 325,283,356 of OY856410.1, forward strand.
ATATGAATCTAAGATAACTTTGGGAATTTAAAAATGCTAAAATTTGGGTTATTACAGCCTCCCACTAGTGCTAAATTTAGAGCCTTCAGCCAGTCTTGTTTCTTTTTCTTCATCAAGGGTTCACAACAAAAGTGTCTTCCTCCTCTTCCAATGTGGTCCTCTCCAAAGCTCTCACAATGTGGTTTCTATCCCAAGGGACATACATTGATCGATAATAGTGGTTTACCAACCACTCTTCTTGGAAATCAGGGTAGTCTAAATTGGTACATAGATCCTCATCACTTAATCTTGGCCTTTCTTCCTCGATGAACATAAAGAAGTCCATCTTCATCCTTCTATAGGTGACTGTTAGAGTGCCTGCACACACATTGATCTCTACACCAACTATGGACAAGAAGGGCATTCCCAAGATGATGTAATTCTTCTCCTCCATTGGGTTTATGTCCATGATTAGAAAATCAATTGGGAAAGTTATGTTTATCCTTCTATCTAATCCACCGTCTCACTTGTCAGCATGCCCATAGGCATTCTCCTAGATCCATCACACATTATTCAGATACAATCTATTGGTTTTAGTTTCATTTCTCTAAGCCAAGTTGTAAGTATATATAAAATGGTATGATGCTTACAACTAAGCCCAAGTCTAGGAGAGAATGCTTGATGAGTTTCATATTGATGTAGCAAGTGATAAGAGTGGTTCCTGGGTCTTCCCTTTGATCTGATAAGTGACCTTCCATGATGAAATGCACATGTTTTGTAGAAATGATTTATTTGGGTGACATCAACGCTACTTTCCTCTTTCCAGTGCAAACATCCTTAAAGGAAAAGAATGTTTGGAGGCTTTCTGTTCTTTGTTTCAAGGATTCTAAAAATCTCCCAGTACAACCACACCTGACCTTGGTGGATGGATCTCCTAAGGCATCATAGGAACATCTCCTACTTGTATCAACATCTTCAACAATAGGTTGTAGGCTTTTGGGAAGCATGTCAGCTATGTTCATCATCTCATGAGGGGGGATTGGGCCATCATCAGTTCCCCATAGGGTGGTGCATCAGGTGTTACCAACTCAACAACATGTGGGACAACAAATATGATCTCATCACAAGATGGGGAAAAAACTAAATCTCTAGTGCCTTCAAAACTTCTAAGAAAGGGTGGGATAGCTGATCTCATGACATACAATGGGAGTGAAACACATGATATTGTCTTATCCATCAACATTAGGACACTTGGGGTTTTTTTATCACTACAAAAGGTGGCAACAAGAGATTTGGTGCACTCAACACTCTCAAGCAAAAATGGAATAACAGAATCTTTGATGCTCTTACATTCTCCGCAAGATTGTTCCAGCAATGGTTCTTCCCTATGAACCTTTGTCATCTTATACACCCTTTCCATGAATTCCCCAATATCTATTTTCCTCCATATGATAGACAAAATATTCACTTGCTTATGGGGAAGAGGGGGAGCTTGAGGAGATGATGATTGTGGTGATAGTGGTGGTCTTTGGTGAGGCGGGTTAGGATTTTGGAGGATGTAATTTGGTTGTTGTGGAGGTGGTTTTTGATAGGAATGTGGTGGAGGTGGAGGGTATTCGTAGTGTAGTTGGGTAGTGGAGGTGGATGAGAATAAGGATTAGGTAGTCCTTGGTATTGTTGAATAGTAGGTACTTGGGTTTGTGGTGGGATAACATTGTTTGGATTGGCCATGGGTTGGGAAGGGAGTCTTCTCTCCTCACATCAGACAAGTGAAAGAGAAATTTGATATAATCTTTGCTCGATGTGGCTAATGTTTTGCCCTAAGAGGGCACATATTTCTTCACTTCATCTAGGATCCTTAGCCTTCTTAGAACTTCATCTTCAAACTTTGAACTATTTCTTGGACCTTGATGTTGTCTTAGTTTCCCTTACCCATATTCACTTTGTTGTTTACAAGAAAAATTGGGGTGATTTATCCATTCTGGGTTGTAAGAGTTCATTGACCCTTGGTGATTGCTATTGCCAAAAGATTGTAAGGCCTTCACTTCTTCATTGACATAATCAATTGACATGGCAGATTGGCACATAGAACCCCCAACTCGATCCTTCATCAGGTTCATCTTGTCAGTAATGATCTTTATCATTTGTGGATTAACCTCATCTCTAAATAGAGCTAGAAGAGGAGGAGGAGGAACCTAGTTCCTATCACAGTGCTCCCCCTTTCTTGAAGCTCGGTGGCATGAATTTTCAATAAGGTGCTCAAAGAGTGTCCATTACTCCTCCTCAGGCTTAGCCATGAATGTTCCACTACAAGAAGTGTCAATTGTAGTTTGGCTTAGTTCAACAACACTAGCTGCCATAGAAGAACTTCATGGTGGGGGCAGTCTCACAGGAGCTTTTGGAATCTCTCCCAGGCTTTAAGGAAAGGTTTATTTTATTTTTGGGTGAAGGAGGTCATGCACCTCCTCATATGCGTTAGCTTGGAGATGGGGTGGAACTTCTTCAGGAAGTCATTCTGCAGTCACCCAAGTTACCATTTTAGGCTTTGACATATGCCACTCCTTGGATTTTTCTTTGAGGGAGAAAGGCATGAGGGTTCCTCTTATGGAATCAGTGAGTAGAATTCGATTAATAACTGATTAACTGAATGCACTACTACAAAATGGCTTATAACGTCACTTTTAAAGGCGTCGGTTGCATAAATACACCGACACCTAAACAATAAAGTGTCGGTTTATAAAATAAACCGACATCAATCTGTGAAGGGAGACCAGACATGGGTATCACTTTTATTCGGTGTTGGTTCCTTAATAAAAAACCGACGCCTAAAATTAACCGCCAAATCCAAAATTTCTAGCGAAAAAAATTACCTCCAAAATTTAACATATGATGTCGGTCAGTAACTAATAAACCGACGACTAAAGGTTATTCACGAAACAAAAACTGGGCACATTTTGATCGTCGGTTTTACAACAATGACCGACACTTATGGGTTTTCCCGTGCTGTTCGTGGGAAACTTTTCACACCCTTTGAGCATCGAATTAAAAAAAAACCGATGACTATGGTCATTAATCGAGAACAAAATTTTTAATTGGCATATGTAGATAGATGTCAGTTTTTTTCTTGTTAAAACCGACGATTATCATTGAGAACAGGTGTCGGTTTTGTGGTTAACCGACACCTTTAGTTTTATGTGTCAATTTTTTTAATAACCGACATTGAATGTTAACTTAATAGCGCGCAAGCGAGCCCGACTCTTCACCTTTCTCTATTTCATTGCAATCGACTTAGGGTCTGGCAATTCCGGTGAGCAAGCAGACTCCCTCTGTGCCGCCGCCCACCGCCGCTGTTCTCCTTGCTCGCCGCCGCCGCCGTTCTCCTTGCTCGCCGCCGACCACCTGCTGCTCACCGGCCACCTGATTGACTGCTCACCTGCTGCCGCCGGCCACCTGCTGCTCGCCGGCCACCTGACTGCTCACCAATGCCCTAGCTTCTCCCTTGTCCTTGCTCGCTCGTCGGCCACCTGCTGCTCGCCGGCTGCCCGTTTGACTGCCTGCTGACTCCCTACTCGCCTGGCTGTTGACCGCCGCCTGCCTGCTCACCCCCTTCCTGCTTGCCTGCCCTCCATCTCGCCCTCTCTCCCTACTTACGCCCAGCTGGGCTCAAACAGAGGTAAACATCCCCCAAAAATTCTGTTTTATTACACTGTTTGATCTTAAATCACATAGACTTAATCAACATTGCTACTTGTATGATCTTAGTGATTAAAATCACTCTTTCCTGGTGCCTCAGTAACTAATGTTCCTTTGAGATGAGTGTTAATTGAGCTAGCTTGCGTACTTTCCTTGTAATGCATCTTTTATGTGCTATGACCCACTAGTCACCTTTAGAGTATTAAAATGATGCAACTTGTACACTTGTTAAGTTTGAATCTATAAATCCCATGAAATGATATCACCCCACAAAATCAGTAGTCACTATTATGTCTTGTATACTCTAGAATCAAGATCTAATACTTTTATGCTATTTTAACACCATGAGACCTTTTTTGCTCATTCTAGTGGATTATTATGACCTATGATGACCTAACATGAAACCATGCTCTTAATGATATGATTTTGTTGGCCTAGAAACCCATCCAAGATTTACTCATTAGGAGTAAATCTTGGATAGTCCCCGGTTTGGGACTGTTCTTGAACACCTAATCTCACTTAGGATGTAAGTGTATAATGTGTATTGGGTTTTCGAGAAAATTTTGGTAGCATTTCCTTGTTTGTTCTTTAAGTACATATGTACATAGAGAACAACGGGGAAATACTGCCAAAATTTTCTTGAAAACCCAATACACATTATACACATACTAGTGAGATTAGGTGTTCAAGAATGGGATAGGTGGTACACATTTATTATATATAAGAATGACATCACATGTATAAAACCCTAAAGTTTTAACCATAAACTCTAATCTGTTTACCCTAGACCCTAATCTTGTTGTAATATATACTTATTTTCTCTTTGATCATAGAATGGGTAGATCATGGATGTCCATTCGCAATCGCTGCACCCCAGAGTTTATTTATGGTCTTGATCAGTTTATTAGATTTGCCGAGGAACATAGGAAACAACCTGGAGATAGGTTCTACTGTCCATGTAGGCATTGTGGTAACAACTTGAAAGTCAGTACTGGTGATGAAATTAGAAGTCATGTCATGTGCAATGGGATTGTACAAGGCTATACAGAATGGCACTGGCATGGAGAGATTTCAAACCCAAAACCAGTGGATGTCGATAGCAGTGCTTGTGTGGAAGAAGAAATTGCCTTCGATGACGTGGATGTGAACGAATCAGTTCCAGTAGACATCGTTGAAGTGATGGTGGATAGTTGTGGGGTAGAGCACACCAAAACTGATCCACCTCCCATGTTTAGAAACACTGTGCATGATGCTGAGATACTGTTATATACGGGTTGTAAGTTTATGAAGCTTAGCGCTGTGTTGAGATTGTATAAACTGAAAGCTAACAATCGATGGAGTGACAAAAGCTTCACGTCATTGTTGTCTTTGTTGAAAGAAATTCTTCCTGAAGGAAACGAGCTGTCGATCTCAACATACCAGTTAAAGAAATTGTTGTGCCCAATGGGAATGGAGGTCAGGAAGATACACGCATGCAAGAATGATTGTGTATTATTTCAGAAGGACTATGTGGATTTGAAAGATTGTCTGAAATGTGGTGCATCAAGGTATAAATTGACGACTTCGGGGGAGTCCAAAACTGGTTCTCCCACCAAGGTGATATGGTATCTACCTATAATACCACAGTTTCAATGCTTGTTTGCCAATCCTATAGATGCGAAGAATTTGAGGTGGCATGCAGATGTTAAGAAAAATAATGATGGGATCCTACGACATGCGTCTGATTCCCCACAGTGGAAGAAGATTGATTTATTGTACCCTAAATTCGGTGAAGAGGACAGGAATCTAAGACTTGGGCTTTGTACAGATGGGATGAATCCGTACGGGACATTGAGCATCCAACATAGCACTTGGCCAGTTATGCTTGTTATATACAATCTTCCTCCCTAGTTGTGTATGAAAAATAAGTATGTTATGTTGTCATCTTTGATATCGGGCCCTAAACAACCTAGAAATGATATCGACATTTATCTTGATCCTATGATTGATGACTTGAAGAAGCTCTGGGGTGAAGGTGTGATGACCTATGATGCTTCACGAAGAGAGACATTTTGTTTGCACGCTATGTTGTTTTGAACTGTGAATGACTTTCTAGCATATGGGAATTTGTCTGGATATAGTGTCAAAGGATCTAAAGTGTGTCCTATATGTGAAGAGAACACTGATTCAATACGACTAAAACACGGCAGCAAGACTGTATTTCTTTCTCATTGAAGGTTTCTTCCAAAATTTCATCTGTATCGTAGGTTGCGCAAAGCATTCAATGGATGGAATGAGGAACGTAGTACACCTAAACCTACAATGTGGCTTGCTAGAGAGCATAACAAGACATTTATTAAGTGGTTTGAAGATAAAGTCTTACATCAACTATCTCAAACATGAGATAATCTTACTAAAACCATCAAATGCCTCGCCTTTAAACCAAAATTGAATGTTATGTCTTATGAAGGGTTTGACATAAATGGTTTCTCATATTACACAAAGAGTCAAGATGATAAGAGTGTCATCCAAAATAGCGGGGTCACCCTTCAACCGTCTTCATTGTTTTTTGCAAGTGCAAAGGATAAAAGTCTATGTGAAGCTAAAATGTCATATTACGATGTCATTGAAGACATATGGGAGTTTGACTATGTAGATTTTAGAATTCCGCTCTTTAAATGTAATTGGGTTGACAACAACAAAGGAGTTATAGTTGATGAATTGGGATTCACGTTAGTGAACTTTGAAAAGATTGGCGAGAAGGGTGAACCATTCATATTGGCATCAAAGGTGAAACAAGTATTTTATATCAATGATCCTGTAAATGATAAATGGTCGGTTGTTCTTCATGGTAAAAGACAGTTCATTGAAGATCCTATAGATGAAGAAGAGTACTATGATAAGTATGATGACTCCAGTCCATTCTCAGTTGGGTAGCCAACACCACCAAACATTGAAGATGGGGATCACAATGACTTGTATGTTCGCGGGGATCATAATGAAGGATTGTTAATTGATAAAAGATCACAATATTAGAGGCATGGATGTTTATATTATTATTATGTTTTATTTTTCTGAATGTGAACTTTACAATGTGAATATGGACTTTACAATGCGAATTACTTTACAATGTGAATGTGAACTTTACAATGTCAATGTGAACTTTACAATGTGAATGTGAACTTTACAATGTGAATTACTTTACAATGTGAATGTGTACTTTACAATGTGAACTTTACAATTAGTGTTACTTTACAATGTGAAATTTATAATTTGAATGTGAACTTTCAAATGGCTAAGGACCGTGCTGATGATCACCGTGAGGGTGAGGACGTGCTTGCACCGCCTGACAATGTAAGTTTTAAGAATATATCCCTGAGGTTTCTATCTATATGTTCATTTATAATTATATTATGTAAGTGTGTTTTTTATCAAATTTTAGGTTGGTGATGTACCCCCTAAAGAAATTACAACACTTGATGAGCAGCAAAAGAAAATTGAGAAAGTGAGGGGCATCACAATGACGAACAAGTTAATACAGCAAAGGGGCAATGGACCCAAATTGGATGTGGATTTCGATCAGGCAGGAAATCCATATGGAGTGAACCACAACTCATTTGTTTCATATCTTGGGGTTCTTACTCACAGCCATTGCAGTCCTATCCTAGAATCATGGCATAAAGTTCCTCAGGGGAAGAAAGACCACATATGGAAGGAACTATGTGTGAGTTATTATTATTTGTAATTCTATTTGTGTAGATTACTAATTTTTAGGATACTAGTTAATAGAAATTCTATTTAATTTGCAGAGCATATTTGATCTGGATGAAAAGTTGCATCATAAATGTGTGATGCAACGTTGTGGGAGGGTCCTAAGGAACTATAGGACCAATCTCACCCGAGAATACATACGCGATGCTGAGAATAGGTTCTTGATTGATTCCAATTCTAGACATTGATCATTATTTCACTAACTCTACACTAATACATTTTGTTTGTATTCTCTTTGAAAAATAAATATAGGAAGAAGGAAGCCACACAACAATGGAACTACTTGGACCCCAAATAATGGGAGGAGTTTGTTACCCAAAGAAAAATATATGAATTCAAGGTATTAAGCGCCACTCCCAATTTAATTAATATACATTTTTATGTATTAACCTATTCAAGATTAACCTTTAGTGTCACTAACCAAATCAATGTGCTAACTAACTAGGCTATCAATGATGCTCAACGAGCAAGGCGTGCACTGAATGTGCACGACCACACAATGGGTCCAAGAGGATACACATGCATTCACCAAAGACTATAGGCTGAGTCTACTCAGCCTACTGCTACTCAGGAGACTGCAGAGTCCTCTACTGCTGCTCCCACACCTCTACCTCGTCATGTTATGTGGATAGATGGGAGGCAAAACAAGAAGGGAGAGATACCGAAGCCCGCAACCGCTGAGGCGGCTGCAAAAATGGTAAAAATCAAACTCTTAGAGCAATCTATCGATATTGATTATTGTTTTGTTTACTTATGAATTTTTGTTGATGGTGCTTAGCGGGAGCTGCACGAGCAGAGGAAGGAAGGCAAGTTCATCCCTCAGGGCACAAGGGATGAACTGACAGTTGCTCTGGGTAACCCAGAGCATCTTGGATGTGTAAGAGGTGCAGGCGCTGGTATGGGCATCCAAGCGTTCTTTGGGCCATCCCAGCGCAAACCTGTCCCAAAAGCGGGACTTTCACAAGCTGAGGTAACTTATTCTTATTTTAGAACGTTATTGCGAAAGGGAATTCAATAATCAGAAACTAGCATTTCTTTTATCCATGTATAGGTAGATTCCTTATTGATAGGAGAGTCAAGGAAGTAGTTGATAAAAGACTCCAGGAAGCATTTAATAAGTGGCAGGTGTCTCAGACTGTCACTCAGACAGTACCTGTGGCTAACCTCTCTTCTCCTACTGCTCGTACTGCAGAGGTTGGAAGTAATCCTATAGACCCACAACCTAGCACGTCCTCTGTAAGTATTTTTATGGCATATATAATAGCTAGTCTGTTCAAGATGATCATATGTTTGTGTATATATGCATATAACATTCTTTACATAAATTTGTAGGGGTTGAAGCCATGCCGACTACAAAGTGAAGGATATATCGTTGCAGATGCATCAACTTACCCACCCCTTAAAGGGTGCATGTTTCATGGGAGTCCAGTACTAGATGGCATGGTACGTGTGAGCCTGATACATATACTCGCTGGCTAGATGAATCTTGCACTGCCTCATGCACACCCAGATGCTGAAACACTTGGTGAGGTAGTAGGTGGAGTGATATTGTGGCCCGAAGCGGATGTCCTCTATACTGATATTGTATGATAAATTTTCATTACTTTAATTTGTTAGTGTGTATATATATATATGAGTCAATTGATATGAAATTATATATACAGGTCAAAAATACGAGACCTGCTACATCTCGGCCTCCACCTCCTCGACTACCAAGTTGGCTTCCAGGGGACATATACATCTCGATAGGTCCTAATTGTAGGAGTGTGGCAGTATGGATCGGCAAACATAATCCAAATTACCCTATAAATGTTACTATTCCAAAGAATGTTGCAGGTAAATCATACGATAACAATCTATTTATACAAGTTTAGCATACGTATTAATGCATACGTAAAGAAGTTCTGGATACGTATTAATGCAGGTCAAACATTCAAAAACAACATATTTATACAAGATATTTTGGAGTTGTTTAGTTATGAATGGAGGAACACATCTATGATAAGGCTGTGGATTTGGTGAGATTAATGCATACAATAATCTGGTTTATACATCCATATACCTTATTTTATATACGACAATCTGGTTTCTTATATATATTAATGCATACGTAATACATTTTTTGCAGCCACTTATACAAGACATGTACAGATTTTGGGTTTTCCCATGTGGGATTTTTGGTTCCATCTTTGATTAGTCTTGTAGATACATACCCTTCTTCAGTTACTTCATACTGCTGTGATGCTTTTGAATATTTTGGTAAAAATAATAAGACGGTGATAATAGCTCCATTCAATGTCGAGTAAGTTTACTTTGCTTGTAATTTGGACTTAAGCAAATTACATTTTTATTGTGGATATTGAGTTATTAATTTTCTACTTTCTTACCTGTAGTGCTAAGCATTGGGAGTTATTAGTTATTGTCCCCAAGACATTCACCGTCTATTATCTAGATCCTGGGGGGAGTGAGTTGGATGCATTATATGGACATGCAATTAAAAGGCCATTATTCTCGTGAGAAATATTTTATGTTTTTATATCTGTTAACATTTGTTACTACATTACTATTTAATTATGCAATTTAATGTGTTACATTAACATATATAGGGCTTTACAAGAGTACAAAAAAGCTGGAGGAAAGGTCCCCAGGAAAAAAATCTGACACTCATTTGGGAGAATGTGAAAGTAATTTCCTGACTCCAATGTATATATTATTTATGTGAACTGTTCTTATTTGTATTTTTAAATATTTTGTATGTTTCAATTTATAGTGTGCTACACAAGACAATGTCTGGGCATGTGCCTACTATGTGATGTGATTTATGGACCTAATCATCAAACATGCCGTATTGGAAATCGATAACATACAACATGTATTATACATAGTCTCGTTACATAGTATGAAATATATGAATCTTATTATATATTATTATAATTATGTATGTACGTAATTCTCTTTGTAGGTCTTTAAAATTGAGGACTTCAACACAGGTGCAAAGCATTTCGATGTACATGCTCCCTATACGAGAGATGAATTAGATGTTGTAAGAGAAGATTGGGCAAAAGCCCTACAAAGAGTGGGAATTTTTCAATATGATTTTGCTGACAATGATGATAATGATGACAATGATGAATAAAGAATAACTTTGTTCTCATAATTAATTTTGTGTGAATGTGAATGAATTTTTATGAATTGTCATATGTGTGTGAAAATCATCAATACATGAATGTTTCTACATGTGTCTGAATGTGAAAAGAGATGAAATAAATGGAACTACAGGTTGCTACTGGTTTCTACATGCGTGTGATGAAAAAATAATATGAATTAAATGTTCTTATACATGAGTGTCAATCACATATATATAATATTGTCCATCATGTTAATTTTGCAGGTTTGTGGCCTGTTGTTGACTGATATCAATGGATGTCATAAAACCTACAGTTCACAACTGAACTGCATGTTTCTCATCCTGCGACCAGCCACAGTAGGTCTTCAGACTGACAGAAAAAAAATCAAAACATAGGCGTCGGTTATTTGAACAAAACCAACACCTATGTTATACGGCGGCGGTTTTCCACCTAAAACTGACGTCTATGTGACCAGGTACCACGGCCGTACTGGGAAGCACGTCCATGGTGGCAGACAGGGGATAGGGCGTCGGTTATTATCACAAAACTGACATCGGTTCTGATGATGTGGCGTTGGTTTCTCTTAGAAAACCGACGCCTATAATCCCTTTGCTGGCGTGTTTTTGGTGGCGGGAAGAGTTTTGGCGGCGGTTTTTTAGTAAACAACTAACGCCTATAGTCCCTTTGCTGGCACATTTTTGGTGGTGGGAAGAGTTTGGGCATCGGTTTTTACTAAACAACCGACGCATATAGTCCCTTTGCTGGTGCATTTTCGGTGGCAAAAAATGTTTTGGCATCGGTTGGGATCTGACGCCGAAGGTGTCCCCCTTTAGCAGCACCCACTTGGGTGTCGCTTTGAAACCGACACTAAAGAGCTTAAATAACCGACGCTAAAAGACTTTTATGTAGTAGTGATGATTAATTCCAAATGGTTATTTTTTAGACAATTTGGTTAATACAATTTATTTGGTTAATTTGTTTCAATTAATTGGTTAAATGGTTGATTTCTCAATTAAAAATATTTTGCGTTTGGTTAACCGAATAGTCACAATTTATTCAAAAATAAATATCTTGCTCATATATATATATATCTATATAATTTAACTTTTATTTTAAAAAATCGTCTCATTTACAAACTAATCAATATTTTATGAACTACATATCACTATGTTTATATGTAATATTACTATAATATAATAATTGTTCAAAATTTTATAATTATTTTCATATAATATAATTATAAGAGTGTTGTTTGGTTAACCAAATTAACCAACATAATTAACCATTAACTGATTAACCATAGACAATCTAACCGACACTAATTTGGTTAGATTAACAATGAAAATCTTAAACCATAAATTAAGCATTTAACCAAACCAAATTAGCCGTAACTAACCTAATTAACTAAATTCTCACCCTTAATCTTTGGTGGCTGCAGGCGTGCTGAAGATGGAGCAGGTCTCCAGAAAAGCATCAATATGGTGATACATGTTCTCATTCTCCATCCCATATAAAGTGGGTCAGAGTCCAAGAAGGGCTGGTGGGATGGAAAATTGTTGGCCTGACATTTATTCAACAAGGGTGGAAATGGGAAAGGTGTAGTTCCCTGGGATGAAGTATTAATGGAGAGGGCAGTTTGGTGGCGGTGGAATACCCCTAGGAGGGTTTTGTGGGATACCCTCAGGATGGTTTTGGGCATCTAGGCCTTCCATTTTAGATTCTCAGTGTTGTTTTGTGGCATTATTGATGTCTTGTTCTACCTATCTCAGGGTTGAAGAGATCCAAGGAAGTAGAAGTCGAACATCTACTAATCTTGCATAGTCGTCACCTGCACAATGCACAAACAAGAAAAAAGAGATAAGTTGTAAGATAAGTGTGCAAAAGTAAGCAAAGAATAAAGAATAGAAATGGTAAGGGCTCTAGGAAAAGTGAAGCTACTCTAACTAGCTAGGCCGAGTGCTTCTATCCCCGACAATGATGCCAGAAATCTTGGTGCATTTTCACTACCTTGGGCTACACACTACTCAATTGAGATATTAATAGATGCATCTCTAAGGAAAACACACTTTGGTCTTTAAAATTTATAAATGGGGCCCTATACTAACACAAACACTTAGACCAAAATATATCAGCCCCAAGCGCACAAGATCATATTGTAGTATAGGTGAGTGGCAAGTGAAGGGTCAATTTACATGGTAAAAGGGGGCACTAGAGCTAAATTAGGGTGAGATACGTTCCTAGTGCAAAGAGTAGGGTTTTTAGGCTTGGTTGGTTGATTTGGTTGATTACACTAATGATGCAAGCAGTTGAAAGTAAGAAAGGAAACTAGATTATGAGAAACTCTAAGTTAACCCTAAGCGATAGATTGTAATTAACAAAGAAGGATACTAACTAAGCAAGAGCAAGACACTACAACTAAGTTACACTAGCAATGCAAGTTAACACTAAAGAGACAAGTTAAGCACTAGAGCAATCAATGACCTAGGTTATCACTAACTAACAAGATCAACATGAGAAAGCTCAAAAGAGCACTAACTACTCAAGCAAGGTCTAATCATACAAGCCTAAGCAATTGACTAAGAGATAATAAAATCACAATTAACTACACTAGCATAAGCAAGCTAAGAAGACAAGATGGGTTTTAGAAAGTTATGGGAGGCTGTTTGGGGGAACGTCACAAGAAACCAAGGTGAGGGTTGATATAACATGCAAATCCTATATCTTAATTCTAGATTTCCAAACCAAAAAATGTAGTCAAATGCAAGGAAATAAGCCTAGACTATTGGTTGGCCATGGATAGAATAGAGTATGGGAGGGGAACGACATCGTTACACCTCCTATCTAGCCTTACGAGGCTCAATTGGACTGAGGTCTAGGTGAGATTTCTATTAGATTCAACTAATCTAGGTTTCTAGGGTTAGGGTTATTAGGGCAATTGAGAACTAAGAGGAGGAATGGAGAGTAGAGATGAGGGTGTTTCACCTCATGGTACTCATCATTTAGCCTTTATAAAACTATAGGAAATTGCACAAGTCATTCTTACACTAGCTACTTCGATCTCACACTTTGTTATAGGAGAAGGGATTTGTATGTAGGAAGATAGGGTGATAGTTGGAGATCCACTAGTTGGACCTAAGAGCAATTCCTAAAATAGCCATATACAATTTGTTTCCCCTTAGAGTCTATGTTATCAAGCATGATATAATAAGAAATCCATGTTTATAAGAATAAATAACAAGTAAAAATAATGGGAAATGAGATATAAGCAAGAGATAATCACCATAGAATAAAAATATATTCAATACAAGTTACATTCCCCCAACATGGTATCAAAGTAACATTTTATCCCCCAAACAACCCACCAAGGGGCTTAGCTACTCATAATCAGACAAAAGATCAAAAAGGAAAAAATAAAGAGGTAGAAGGCCATGTTATCTCATGGAAGATCCTCCTTCTTCACCTCCTTGTTGTAGAAGATGAAGTACCTCACTGCAATATGGAAAATGGCATGGAAAGGTGGGGGATTATGGTGCAAACCCTATAAAATCGAGGTTTTTGTGTGGAAATGAGGTGGATATGGAAGGGAGTAGGTAGGATCTATTTCTCTAGTAGGAAGGAAATGAATGCTAGAGGTAGGTAAATATGAGCTAACCTAGTGTTGTAGTCTCTACCTTGGCTTATATAGGTGGAGGGGAAGTACTAGGCTAAGCAAGGGTAAAGTTGGGAATGCAGTGGAAAAGTTGGACAGAGTTATGTGGTCACTACGATCATGGTAGGTACCATGACCATGGTGAGTGTGGGTTGGAAAGGTCTTGGGCAATGATACGAGTGAGGTGGATATATGCAGTGGAGTGAAGGTTAAGTAAGAGGGATGGCCACATCCATGGCAGATGTCACAGTTGTGCTGGGTGGATGGCGCCACACCCGTGTTGGAGGGGAGATGCCTTGGTCATTCTTCATTTCTTCCATTTTTTTCCTCTGCATGCCACAGTCATTATGGCGAACATGGTCGTGGTGATCTTCACTCACCACGGTCATTGTGGTGGCTATGACTGTGGTCAATCCTTTGTATTTCATGCAAAGTGCATGAACGCTTTTGTAGCTTCGCCACGGTCATGGCGTTGTGCCAAGAAGGTGATGGTGAACTTCAACCATGACCATGCTGATGGCCATGACCGTGGGGGACTCAGCATACCATGATCGTTTTGGCAGTCACGACTGTGGTTGTTGATGATAAAAAATGTTGGTCTCCCTACTGATTTGGACCATTTCGCCACGTCCGTGGCGGAGTACCACAGCCCTTGGTGAGTGTCTGATTGCTTGACTTTGTTTCAAACTTATTCAAATGGTTGCTAGTTTCTTTTGACTAATTTTTTGTCTACTCAAGGGATGCTTAAGGAAGATTTGGGTCAAATCCCTAGGTGTGGAAACCCAAGGATCATCTCATTCTCTCTCCTTTACATTCAATGCATGTATAGATATTGAAAAACACACAAAAGCAACCATAGGTGCATTTGATATGATATTGCACATTAGGGGAATAACTTGCATTCTAACAATGTCTAGATGTCATATAAGTTCAAAAAGACATAAGATGGAGACCTAAAATAGGAATGCATAAACATCTTACCCATAAAATGGAGGGATAGCCAAAGGGGAGAAAGTTTATGCTAGCATGTTGACAACACAACAAACAACTCCTTCTTATCAATTCTAATAGAATGACATGAGTTTTCAATGGTCTGCGTGGACTACGTAGTGGTGTGGAGGTCATTGCCACCATGCTAGGAGGAATTCATCAACCACCATACGTGATGCTATACTAAGAGGCTACTATTGACAACAATCTAGGTGTTGCTTGAGAAAGAAGCACATCGTTACAAGAATTGTCATTGAACTTGCTCTAGGACCATGTATATGCCTTGCAACCTTCCTTCCCGTTCATGATTATTTATACAACCAACTAGTTATGGGGAATATGGAAATATTTTTTTTATTTCTTCTGCCATATCTGATACCATATTTTCCTATAGTGGTATCAGAGTCACGTCAATTTACTATGTTTTGGGATTTAATTGATATGATCATTTTTTTTTGTTTTATCATTTACTTGATACATGTGATGTGAATATTTAAAATGATTAATGTGCATATCTAATAAAATACTAAATAGGCTAGGGAATCTCTCTCTCTCTCTCTCACAGACACACACACACACACACACACACATATATATATATATATATATATATATATGTGTGTGTGTGTGTGTGTGTGTGTGTATGCAATCTATACACATCTTACTAAAATCATTTTGATGGTGGATGTAAGTGTGGTTATGGCGGATATGTGTGCATGGTTCAATACCTTAATTCCTACCTTTTAAACATGGTTTGCACCAAGCCTCTCTATTTCTCCATATGTAAGTTAGTGATTTCCTTCTTATACTCCCCTCAAATGTAACTCGAGTTTTCACCTTTTACAATGTAATACATAATATGATAGTTTTAATTTCTATTTTATCAAAAATTGAATAGTTTTAGTTTCTATTTCAGTGAAAGAGAAAATGTTCTGCACCAAGAAATTTAATCGATTGGCAGTTGAGTCAATTGACTAAAGGACTGTAGAGGCTATAAATTGAAGGACCAAATTGATCTATTGGAGGACAATAGAATGACTGGAGGAGTCTAGATAGCAGCTTGAGATAGGATCCAATCGACCAACGAAGGAGGCTAATCAAACGACAAGCAAAAGAATCGATCAACTGGAAGAGTCCAACTAACTGGCCGACTTGTTTCTAGAATAGCTTTTTCTTTACATGTTGTAACATGTGATGTTTGATCTTGGGCGGACAACAATTCTTTGTGGCTCCAAATAATTTCATTATAGTGTGGCCATAATCATCAATAGTAATTTACGATGCATGTTTCTTTTGGGGATATAGTATGTATATGATACATATTATAAGTATGTGGATATTGGATATGAATATTTATTTATATATAAATAAAATCCCTCAATAAAATATTGAGTCTTAGATGCTTTCCATAAGAATCAAACATGAAAAGTTTGATCGACCAAGTGTGGGCACACAACATGGTGCATCATCTATCTTGTGGAAGTGTGATGGTAGTTATGTGGGTCTGCCAAGAAGGGCATTACTATCGTGTTGGATTTTGGGTTATGCTTAACTAGGTGACCTTAATGAGATTAAGTGTCTAGAAGCATACATATGTAATATGACAAGGAGTTGTGCATATGTCACACCCTGATCTTTGGAACCTAGAATGTACATTATTAAGTTATTGATGACATCAATATGAGATAGATTTATGCTTACAATAAAGTTTATCCAATTTTCATAATATTTGGATTCTATAGAAAAAGAACACAGAGAGGTCTTTTATGCACTCAGGACGGTTTTCTAGTATCCTAAAAGTCTGGGAATCTGATATTTTATTTGATAATATGAGATGAAATACAAAGTTGAACTATGAAGGAAACACAATGATTTTAATTGATGGTTTGAGCCCTAGACTTAGTTTAGTTCTACATATTAAGTAAGTGAAGTCATAATCATTGAGGGTATCATAAGGAACCTGTAATTGAGGAATGATGTCTATTCAAAAGTTTAATGTTGTAACTGAGGATATGTTTAATCGTATGAATTCTTTTAGAAATTAATAGAAGGGTCATTGGCCCTATGATCCAAATTCACCCCAATAAGGCAAGTTAACAATTTCACATGGGTCCTTGGAGTATGAATTTGAGTATGGAGTATATTGGTGTCATAATAAATACTCAAGATATATTTATATGAAGCCTCATTCTAATATAAGATTGTGGAAGAAATCTCATATGATTTTGATGTATATAGTGGCCTAGGTAATTAAATTAGTAATTATAATGTTTTTATTTAAAAGACACACTACTACAGATATGACTTATAACGTCACTTTTAAAGGCGTCAGTTGTATAAATACACCGACACCTAACACATAAAGCGTCGGTTAAAAAACACCCGACATCTATCTTTGAAGGGCGACCAGACACGGGTATCACTTTTATTCAGTGTTGGTTCTTTATTAAGAAACCGACGCCTAAAATTAACCGCAAAATCCAAAATTTCCAGCGAAAAAAATTACCTCCAAAATTTAACATATGGCGCCGGTTATTAACTCTTAAACCGACGACGAAAGGTTTTTCACGAGACAGAAATTGGGCACATTTTGGTCGTTGGTTTTACTACAATAACCGATGCCTATGGGTTTTCCCGCGCTGTTCGCGGGAGAATTTTCACACCCCTTGGGCGTCAGTTTGCTAAAGAAACCAATGACTATGGTAATTAATTGAGAACAATTTTTTTAATCGGAATATGTAGATAGACGTCGGTTTTTTCTAGTAAAAACCGACGACTATCATTGAGCATAGGTGTCGGTGTTTTTAGATAACTGACGTCATTCATTATTGGGTGTCAGTGTTTTTAGATAACCGACGCTGATGGTGTAGTTAATAGCACCTGCACGATCGACTCTTCCCCACTCTCTCTATTTCATTGGTTGATCAGTTAGGTCTGGCGATCCTGCCACCGTTGCTCCCCCGCACCGCCACCGCTCGCTGCTGCCGCTCTCCTCACTGACACCACTGCTGCTGCTGCTCTCCTCGCCGACCTTCTCCTGGTCTCCGGCCGCCACCCTTCTTTGCTAGCTCCTACGCCTGAGCCTGCCCGTGGTTCATTGCTCTGGAACCTGCCTTCTCATGTTCATTTCTCTGACACCTACCCCTGCTCTCTTCTTGCCCCTGCTCTCCAAGCCGCTGCTCTCTTCCCCGGTAGGCTGCTTCCCTTCTTCTTCCTCCACCTCTTCTTCCTCTTGCTCCCTCTCCTTACCAAATGGATTAAAGCAAGGCCACGACCGTGTGGGATGGGCACGACCGTGGCCAGCTCACATGGTCGTGGCCTTGCTTTTATCCATTTGGTAAGGAGGGAGTAGGAAGAAGAAGATACATTTTCAATTGAATACTAATGCTTGACCTAATTCTGTAAATTTTGATGCATGTTGAATTAAGATATTAAAACCCTAATACACATTTCCCCATAATCTTGAATTAACTATAATTCTGAAATCTTGTGATCAATCAATGTAAGATATTAAAACCCTAATGTTAAATCTCTAATTTTGTAGTGATGTGTCACCCTAACATCTACATGAATCCCTATTGTATTATGTAGATTGATGATAATGCATGAGCTAGTTTGAAATTTTGAAATCAATTATGAATCTCTCCATCCCTAGGTCATACTAATTTATGTGTAATCTTTATCTTGATGATGAACATGCATGGACACTCGAAATGTTGAAATCAATGTTATAGAATGACAGCACATGTATTTGTTGGCCAAGAAACCCGTCCAAGATTTACTCATTAGGAGTAAATCTTGGATATTCCCCGGTTTGGGACTATTCTTGAGCACCTAATCTCACTTAGGATGTAAGTGTATAATGTGTATTTGGTTTTTAAGAAAATTCCATTCCCCGTTTGTTCTCTATGTACATATGTACTTGGAGAATAGTGGGGAAATGCTGCCGAAATTTTCTTGAAAACCCAATACACATTATACACTTACTAGTGAGATTAGGTGTTTAAGAATGGGATAGGCGGTACACATTTATTATATATAAGAATGACATCACATGTATTTGTTGGCCTAGAAACCCGTCCAAGATTTACTCATTAGGAGTAAATCTTGGATAGTCCCCAGTTTGGGACTGTTCATGAACACCTAATCTCACTTAGGATGTAAGTGTATAATGTGTATTTGGTTTTCAAGAAAATTTCAACAACATTTCCCAGTTTGTTCTCTAATACATATGTACTTAGAGAACAACGGGGAAATGCTGCCAAAATTTTCTTGAAAACCCAATACACATTATACACTTACTAGTGAGATTAGGTGTTCAAGAATGGGATAGGTGGTACACATTTATTATATATAAGAATGAAAACAAATGTATTTGTTGGCCTAAAGTTTTAACCATGCAAAAACTCTAACCCTAGACCCTAATCTTGTTGTAATATATACTTGTTTTCTCTTTGATCATAGAATGGATAGATCATGGATGTCCATTCACAATCGCTACACCCCAAAGTTTATTTCTGGTCTTGACCAGTTCTAAAAATATATCATATATTTATATCTACATGTCCATTTATAGTTATATCTTGTAAGTGTGTTTATTTTGTCAAATTTTAGGTTGATGATGCACATGTACCCTCTGAAGCACTTGATGCACTTGATGAGCAACACCAAAAAGTTGACAAGAGAAGGGGCATCACTATGATGAAGAAGTTAATAGTGCAAAGGGGCAATGGACCCAAACTTGTTGTGGATTTTGATAATGCAAGAAATGCAATTGGAGTGAATCGCAATTCGTTTGTTTCATGACCACACAATGGGTCCAAAAGGGTATGCAGACATTCACCAAAGACTACAGGCTGAGTCTACTGCTCAGTCTGCTACTACTCAAGAGTCCTCTACTATAGGTACCACACCTCTGCCTCGCCATGATGTCTGGATAGCTGGGAGGCAAAATAAGAAGGGAGAAATAAGGAAGCCCGCAACTGCTGAGGCGGCTGTAAAAATGGTAAAATACAACTCTTAGAGCAACCGTTTGAATATTGATTATTTGTGGTGTTTACTTAATTACAAATTTTTGTTTTGGCGATTAGAGGGAGTTGCACGAGCTGAGGAAACAAGGCAAGTTCATCCCTGGGGGCACAAGGGATGAATTGACAGTTGCTCTGGGTAACCTAGAGCATCCAGGATGTGTTAGGGCTGCATGTGCTAGTGTGGGCATCAAAGCATTCTTTGGGCCATCCCAACGCAAACATGTCCCAAAAGCAGGAATTTCACAAGAAGAGGTAACCTATTCTTTCTTTATAATGTTACTGTAAAAGAGAATTCAATAATTAGAAGCTAACGTTTCTTTTATCCATGTATAGGTAGACAAGATAGTTGATAGGAAAATTGAAGAAGCAATGAGCAAGTGGCAGGCATCTCTGACTGCCACTCAGCAGACAGTACCTATGGCGTCCCGCTCTACTCCTACTGTAGAGGTTGGGAGTAATCCTGTAGACCCAACACCTAGCACATCATCTGTAAGTATTTCTATGACATAGTAACTAGTCTTTTCAAGATGATATGTATATATGTATATAACATTCTTTACACAAAAATTTGTAGGGGTTGAAGCCAAGCCATCTAAAAAGTAAATAATTTGTCATTGCAGAGGCGTCGGCTTACCCATCCCTACCAGGGGAAATGTTTCATGGGTCTCCATTACTAGCTGGTTGGGTTCGTGTGAGCCCGGTACATATATTCCCCAATTGGATGGATCTTGCATTGCCATATGCCCACCCAGATTGTGAAATGCTTGGTGAGGCAGAAGGCGGAGTAATATTGTGGCCAAAAGCGAATGTCCTCTATACTAAAACTATATGGTAAATTTACATTACATTAAATTGTTAGTGTGTGTATATGATGTCAATTGATCTGAAATTATAAATATATATACAGGTTAAAAACAAGACACCCAGAGCATCTAGGCCTCCACCTTCACCTCCTACATTACCAAGTTGGGTTCCACAGGACCTACCTGTCCTGTTAGGTCCTGATTGTAGGGGTATGTCAATATGGTTAGGTGAACATGATATAAATTGCCCTATAACTGTTTGTATAGATGCGGATATTGCAGGTCAATCATACGAAAGTAAACTATTTATACAAGATATTTTGGAGTTGTTTCGATATGATTAGCTGAATACATCTGTGATAGAGCTATGGATAAGGTGAGATCTTCTTTATACATCCATATACCTTGTGTAGGATCTGGTGATATGGTTTCTTATTTATTAATGCATACGTAATACATGTTTTGCAGCTACTAAGACAAGATATGTGCAGTTTTTTCATTCAAACATGTAGGATTTTTGATTCCATCTTTGATTAGTCTAGTAGCTAAAGACCCTTCGTCAGTTCAACAATATTGCTGTGATGCTTTTACAAATTTTGCTCAAAATAACAAGACGGTGATAATAGCTCCATTCAATGTGGAGTAAGTTTACTTTGCTTATAATTTGGACTTAAGAAAATTACATTTTTATTGTGGATTTTGAGTTATTAGCTTTTAACTTTTTTACCTCTAGTGTTATGCATTGGGAGTTACTAGTTATTGTCCCCGAGACATTCACTGTCTATTATCTATATCCTAAGGGGACTAAATTGAATTCAAAATATGGACACACAATGAAAATGACATTATTCCGGTGAAAAATATTTCATTTTCATATTCGTTAACATATGTTATTACATTACTATTTAATTATGCAATGTATTGTGTTACATTAACATGTAGGGGTTTAGATGAGTTCAAAAAGGCTGAAGGAAAGGTCCCCAGGAAAAAGAACCAGCCAATAATTTGGAAGAACGTGGAAGTAAGTTCCCGACTGCAATGTATATATTATTTATGTGAACAATGCTTAATTAGTTGTATTTTTTAATATTTTGTATGTTTCAATTTATAGTGTGCTACATAAGACAATGGATGGGCATGTGCATACTATGTGATGCAATTTATGCACATGATTATCAAATATGCCGTTGTGGACATCGATACTATTCCTAAGGTATTATATATAGTCTCATTAGATAATATGAAATATATCAATCTTATTTATATATTATTAATTTTATATATACATCATTCTCTTTGCAGGTGTTTAAAACTGACCACACTATAGGAAAGGCATTACCAGATGTACATGCTCCCTATACGACGGAAGAATTAAATGATGTAAGAGAAGAATGGGCAACAACCATACAAGTAGTGGGGTTTTTAAAATATAATTGGGATGTTGATAGCAAATAATGACTAAAGAATGATATTTTGTAAATGAATTTCTGAATTATAATATGTGTGAATGTTTCTACATGTCTGAATGTTTCTACATGTGTCTGAATGTTTATACATGTGTGAATGTGAAAATGAATGGAACTGCAAATTGCTACATGAATGTTTCTACATGTGTGAAAATCAAATGGAACTGCAGGTTGCTAAATGTGTGAAAATTAATGTTGTTAATTTTTTTGGTTTGTGGTCTATTATTGGCTGATATCAATGGAAGTCGTAAAACCTGTAGTTCATAACTGAACTGTAGGTTTCTCATCCTGCGACCAGCCACAGCAGGCCTCCAGACTGATAAGAAAAAAAACATGAAATAGGCGTCAGTTATTTGTTTAAAACCGGCGACAAATGATTACAACGTCAGATAAATAATTATAACAGATGCCTAATGCATGTGATGTGGCATCGATTATCAATAATAAACTGACACTGATGGTTCTGGCATCGGTTGCCCTACTAGTAACCGACATCGATTTCCCTAATGAGGCTAGACACCACGGCCATGCTGGCCAACACGGTCGTGGTAGTGGGCCAAACACCAAGGCCGTACTAGCCAGTACGACCATGGCAGTGGGCCAGACAACACGACCGTGCTGGCCAGCACGACCATGGTAGAAGGTGAGATGGCGTCAGTTATCACTAATAAACTGACGCTGATAGTGCCCCAGATGGCGCCCTTTCTGTGGCGCGAAGGTTTACGACGTCGGTTTCAAAACTAATAACTGACGCCTATACCCCCATGTTGGCACATTTTCAGTGGCACGCGAAGGGTTGTGGCGTCAATTTGAAAATTGACGCCTAACGGTTGGCCTTTTAGCGGCGCCCACATAGGTGTCACATTAAAATCGACGCGAAAGGCCTTAAATAACCGACACTAAAGGCCGATTATGTACTAGTGACATGTTTGGAGTGTTTGTACAACTAGTTTTTCCTTAAAATCTTTCTCATATAAAGATGATGATAACATAGTATATACCCCAAAATTTGAAGTCAAACTGAGGTATAGGATGGGCTATATAAATATTTCTTATATTTGGAGTTTTATCAAAAAGAAGAAGAAAAAGAAAATTAAAAAGGGGGCGACACCAGTCCGTATCGGACTAAAGAGCCGCACCCAGTAGAATAGGGGACAAAATAGAGCCCCCACAAAAAGGAAGCCTTGCCTGTGATTCGGAGGGCTATAGGCTATAAAACCTCTCGATCCTTATGCTTGGTGGCGGCCGAAACCTAATCTAGGGTTTTTTTATGCGAACCGAGAGCGAGAGGAAGAGAGAGCACAGAGAGAAGCCTTGGCGGTTGTAGTAGGGAGGAGGCTGAGTTTCTGATCTGGGCCTACCTATAATCGTCGACGATGGTGCCCAAGCCAGTGAGGGTTGAAGGAGGTAAGGGATGCTTGGGAGCAAGCTGCGATGCCCACATCTTCGAGGTCAGGGTTGCCTGAGGCAGACCCTGCGGCGGCACCCACCTGCGCAGGAAGACCAGGGGATCTTCCCCTCATTCGGGTTCATGGGAAAAGAAGGAGATGAGTCCTGTCTTGGATCTGTGACCAAGGGAGAAGTATAAGAGAAGGGGTGCCACCCTTGAGGTCCTTCGGATTCTAAATGGACGATTGAGATTGATCCAAACATAGGTAACTTTTAAATTTCATCTCTTTGGGTAGGGAGTTCAGTTTTTAGCAAATAAGATGGTAGTGGAAAGCTTGTCATGTATACTATTTTGTAAAAATGGATTTTAGGGATGTTTTTGATGTCTGATATTTATTATAATTGGATCACTAATAGTTATGGGATTTCAATGTGTTATGCATGAAAAATAGCAAATGACTTCATTAATTTATGAATAATTTATAGTAATCTTATTTTGGTATGCCTAGTATGATTCCAAAGCCTGATCTTTCTAATTTGATATTTCTACGTCAGTTTTGATGCTAACCCTAATAAGGGCATTTTGGGTATTTCACCCATGATCTGATTATGAAACAACTTGATATTTTTATATAAGACCTTACTACATTATATGATTACTTTTTCTTGATATTTGAGGGAGTTTCTCATTATATTATATTAGTATTTAGTTTTAGACCTGAGTGGCCATTATGTATGAATAAAAGATAATTATCTTGGTACAATAAGTGATATATGTATGCTTAATTAGGCCTGATACTAGTAACATGATGGTATTATACTTTGATTTCCTAATTGAGTCAGTATGTTTAGATTATGTGACTATGTTTGATAGTTATTCTCATTATATGGAGTATATGTTCATATGAGTACATAAGACGATTTATGTCTTATTTGAGTATAAAGATTATAGTGACTATATAATAAGAGTTTATTTAATTTCAACACCAAGATTTTATGGTGATTTTAGATTAAAGTTATTTTTATTCTAAATAAGGACCCTAAGTTGGTATATGAAGTTAGGAAGATGTGCTTTTGAGATTTAGAAATAGAAAGAAGGAACATACACTTTGACTGATAAAACTATGATGATATCCAGGTTATTAAAGTTATGAAACTTGGAATCAAGACTTTCTTATAGGTACCCTCAGTATAAGAGGTAAGTGGTTCATGCCCATGAGTATTTCAATTTATCAAATCTAGTACATTTACATGCATCTTAAATAAGAACTTAATATCTGATGTTCTAATCAGATATGTAGGCAAGATTTTCTATACTTTATGATTGTGATATTTCATAGGCTCAATGTATTAATTAGAGATGTGTAATGAGATGGTAATGAATTAACATGCATAGAAGGTTAAATTACTCTAATGTTTCTTAATGTTGTTCTATATGAATGTTCATGACTGCAAGCCAAGAAATACAAGTTAAGACTGAGATACATCAATGGTAATGAGACATAACCATGTGTTAATATTTTTAAGTATCAACGTACTATAGGGTTCCTCACTTTTATACATATAATTGAGTGTTAAGATTGCAAGTAGAGACATGGTATCAAGATTTCTTATATATATAAAGACCTAAGAACTAAGGAGTTAATTATATTTCATAGAATGAGCAACATCTAGAAGCAAAGTACAAAGTGGGATTTGAATTAAGCACATGATTAGATTACACGAGTAGAATGCATTAAGTTATGATTAAGCTCACAAAATAAGATTTTATAAGATTCATGTTTTAAGATTTAAGAGTTAAGGTCACATGAATGCATTAAGAATAATGTTAAGATAAGACTTCATGAAACTTTCAAGAGGTTGAGTTACCATTTCATAAAATCATACTTCAGATATTTACTACTTAAGTTACTTTCATATACTTCACTTAAGTTACTTTTTGTATGCTTAGTTTTTATATATTCAGATCAGATGCTCCTATCTACGCCTTGAGACCCATTTGTTATATTTAGTACCAATGAAGTCATACTATCAAATCAGAGATTCAAAATAAGGTTTACCCAGATAATGATAATATGAGATATAGATTAAGACTTAGACTACTTATTGTGCGAGTAGCCAGTTTTTGAATAAAGAGACAGGATAAGGGTTATAGACCCAATCTCAATTATGTAGTAATTGAGATACATATTCACATTTAGTAAAAGATTTTGTTCATAAATTAAGAGCAGAGATTCAGATTCAGAATTCAATATATCTTTAGTACTCAGTTTCAGAGAAGTTCAGATTCAGAATTTAGTACATGTTTAGTACTCAGTATTCAGTCTCAGATAAGTTCAGATTCAGAGTTTAGTAAGACTAGACTTAAGATAATTAATTCAAAACCTCCACATAATGCATTATATAATAAGTCCTCACCAGAGAGTCCCAGGACGATTCAGAGGGCGCACTGTGCCAGACACTGCGGGTGTCACATAGGGCATTTATGCCAACATAGGGTGCATGGCACCATAAAGGATACTTCAATGTCAAAAGAGGGCACATTGTTCCAAGAGAGAGTGCACTGCACCATAGAGGACACTTTGTTGTCAACTGAGGGCATTTATGCCAACAGAGGGTGCGTTGCACCATAGAGGACACTTTGGTGTCAACAGAGGAGGACTTATTGTATAATGGTGGACACAATCAAATACAAATCATAAGTAAAAGATACATAAGATTAGAGCATGTCTGTAATCTCATCCACGAGTGTGATGAGAGGAATTCAGATAAGATATTTATGATCCAGACACTTTGGTGTAGGCCATGAGACCCAGAGTATATGTCTCCAAAAAAGATAGAGTAGAAAGAAGAGTTTAAGAAATGAGAGATAATATGTTTCTAGATTTAATTAGAGTTTAATGTTCATTTCATATTTATGATGTTCAAGAATCTTTTGTAATATTCCAATTCTTTAACAATGTATATTTTTATAATACTCATGCCACTTACTCTAACGACTGTTATTTTCCCAATGCATGGCTGGGGACGCGATGTCCGTAGGTTTTGGAGCAATTGAAGAACAAACGGACAAGCAAAGGACTAGGAAATTCCAAGCTTGCCTAGTGGGGTGCCATCTACCAAGACGATCTAGCGTTCAGACATCTTTTATTTTGTTAAGTTATGCTACCAAGTAGATTAGATCTTATGGATGAACATGATATAGTTTTCTGTTGACAAGAACTATGTATGAATCAGTTTCAAATATATGCAAAAGTGTTTCATTTACTTTAATTGCAATGATAATCATGTTTGTGACACCCCCAGTGAAGAATAAAAAAAATGCTTCTGCTCATGTGATATAAAAATTTGGGTGTTATATTATGGTATCAGAGCAACTTGGTAAATGGCCACTAGGCAAATATGATTCTCATAGTCAGTCTAGGTTGAAGATAAGAGAAGAGGGTTTAGGGATAGATTTCCAAAGAAAGATACAATGACCTAGAATGACTAATATTTTTCACCTTAGAAGAAATAGAGATGTCCAAGATAGATGTTCACCTATTCTAGGTCTCAAGTTTCAACCTAACCCTATATAATGACGTTGCTTCTCTATTCTCAATGGTTATGGCCAGCCAATTGAGAATTGAAGAGGAATGTTATAAGCACTATACTTTGATACATCTCTCATTTCTTACTAGTCTGTGTGGTATGGGACACATGTATTAGTAGGTTAGTGAGAGATATCATGACAGGATCTCACATCTCTGGGTATGTGCTTGATCACCACATATCTAGAAATGTGAGAGATACCTAGAAGACCTAAGATTAGATGGTCAACTATACCTAATGTTAGGAATTCATGAGAAGGTTGAGGTAGATGCCCTAAGTATAGAGCCAAGTTTAGTTTCATAAACCCTAAGTATGAGTTGAGCAATAGACCAAGATAATAGATAATGCTTGCATAAATATTTTATGAAAATACAGTGCATACCTCTTTTCATGCAAAATTTTGAGCATATGTACCTTAATTTGTTAATAATAAAGAGTTAGTAATGTATGTGATGCACCCCTAAGGTGGGTAGCTTCCTATATCTCAATCTAATTTTGAGTACAAAATTCCCAAAAAGGAGGGTAGTATTGTCACACCCTGATCTTTGGATCCTAGAATGTACATTATTAAGTTATTGATGACATCAATATGAGATAGAATTACGCTTACAATAAAGTTTATCCATTTTTCATAATATTTGGATTCTATAGAAAAAGAGCATAGAGAGGTCTTTTATGCAATCAGGACGGTTTTCTAGTATCCCTAAAGTCTGGGAATTTGATATTTTATTTTATAAAATGAGATGAAATACAAAGTTGAACTATGAAGGAAACATAATGACTGTAGTTTATGGTTTGAGCCCTAGACTTAGTTGAGTTCTACATATTAAGTAAGTGAAGTCATATTCATCGAGGGTATCATAAGGAACCTGTAATTGAGGAATGATGTCTATTCAAAAGTTTAATGTTGTAACTGAGGATATGCTTAATCATATGAATTCTTTTGGAAATTAATAGAAGGGTCATTGGTCCTAGGATCTAAATTCAGCCCAATAAGGCAAGTTAAGGATTTCACATGGGTCCTTGGAGTATGAATTTGAGTATGGAGTATCTTTGTGTCATAATAAATACTCAAGATATATTTATATGAAGCCACGTTCTAATATAAGATTGTGGAAGAAATCTCATATGATTTTGATGTATATAGTGGCCTAGGTAATTAAATTAGTAATTATAATGTTTTTATTTAAAAGACATGTTTGGAGTGTTTGTACAACTAGTTTTTACTTAAAATCTTGCTCGTATAAAGATGATGATAACATAGTATATACCCCAAAATTTGAAGTCAAACTGAGCTATAGGATGGGCTATGTAAATATTTCTTATATTTGGAGTTTTATCAAAAACAAGAAGAAAAAGAAAATAAAAAAGGGGCGACTCCAGTCCATATAGGACTAAAGAGCCCCCACAAAAAGGGAGCCTTGCCCATGATTCAGAGGGATAGAGGCTATAAAACCTCTCGATCCTTATGCTTGGTGGCGGATGAACCCTAATCTAGGTTTTTTTTATACGAACCAAGAGAGAGAGGAAGAGAGAGCATGGAGAGAAGCCTTGGCGGCAGTAGTAGGGTAGAGACCGAGTTTCTGATCTGGGCCTACCTACACTCATCGACGATGGTGCCCAAGCCAGCGAGGGAAGACAGAGGTAAGGGATGCTTGGGAGCAAGATGTGACGCCTGCATCTTCAAGGTCGGGGTTGCCTGAGGCAGACCCTGCGTCGGCACCCACCTACGTAGGAAGACCAGGGGATCTTCCCCACATTCAGGTTCACATGCAAAGAAGGAGACGGGTCCTGTTTTGGATCCATGACCAAGGGAGAAGTATTAGAGAAGGGGCGCTGCCCTTGAGGTCCTTTGGATTCTAAATGGACGATTGAGATTGATCCAAACATAGGTAACTTTTAAATTTCATATCTTTGGGTAGGGAGTTTAGGTTTTAGCAAATAAGATGTATGCGGAAATATTGTCATGTATACTATTTTGTAAAAATGGATTTCAGGGATCTTTTTGATGTCTGATATTTATTATAATTGGATTACTAATAGTTATGAGATTTCAATATGTTGTGAATTAAAAATAGCAAACGACTCCATTAGTATATGAATAATTTATAATAATCTTATTTTGGTATGCCTAGTATGATTCCAAAGCCTGATCTTTCTAATTAGATATTTCTATGTCAGTTTTGATGTTAACCCTAATAAGGGCATTTTGGGTATTTCACCCATGATCTGATTATGAAACAACTTGATATTTTTATACAAGACCTTACTACATTATATTCTTACTTTTTATTGAGATTTGAGGGAGTTTCTCATTATATTATATTAGTATTTAGTTTTAGACCTGAGTGGCCATTATGTATGAATAAAAGATAATTATCTTGGTACAATAAGTGATATATGCATGCCTAATTAGGCCTGATACTAGTAACGTGATGGTATTCTACTTTGATTTCCTAATTGAGTCAGTATGTTTAGATTATGTGACTTGATAGTTATTCTCATTATATGGAGTACATGTTCATATGAGTATATAAGATGATTTATGTTTTATTTGAGTATAAAGATTATAGTGACTATATAATAAGAGTTTATTTAATTTCAACGCCAATATTTTATGGTGATTTTAGATTAAAGTTATGTTTATTCTAAATAAGGACCCTAAGTTGGTATATGAAGTTAGGAAGATGGGCTTTTGATATTTAGAAATAGAAAGAGGGAATATACACTTCGACTGATAAAACTATGATGAGATCCAGGTTATTAAAGTTATGAAACTTGGAATCGGGATTTTCTTATAGGTACCCTCAGTACAAGAGGTAAGTGGTTCATGCCCATGAGTATTTCAGTTTATAAAATCTAGTACATTTACATGCATCTTAAATGAGAACTTAATATTCAATGTTCTAATCAGATATGTAGGCAAGATTTTCTATACTTTATGGTTGTGATATTTCATAGGCTCAATGTATTAATTAGAGATATCTCATGAGATGGTAATGAATTAACATGGATAGAAGATTAAATTACTCTCATGTTTCTTAATGTTGTTCTATATGAATGTTCAAGACCACAAGCCAAGAAATACAAGTTAAGACTGACATACATCCATGGTAATGAGATATAATCATGTGTTAAGATTTTTAAGTACGAACGTACTATAGGGTTCCTCACTTTTATACATATAATTGAGTGCTAAGATTGCAACTAGAGACATGGTATCAAGATTTCTTATATATATAAAGACCTAAGAACTAAGGAGTTAATCAGATTTCATAGAATGAGAAACATCTAGAAGCAAAGTACAAAGTGGGATTTGAATTAAGTACATGATTAGATCACATGAGTAGAATGTATTAAGTTATGATTAAGCTCACAAGATAAGATTTTATATGATTCTTGTTTTAAGATTTAAGAGTTAAGTTCACATGAATGCATTAAGAATAATGTTAAGATAAGACTTCATGAAACTTTCAAGAGGTTGAGTTACCATTTCAGAAAATCATATTTTAGATATTTACTAATTAAGTTACTTTCATATACTTCACTTAAGTTACTTTTTGTATCCTTAGTATTTATATATTCAGATTAGATGCTCCTTCCTAAGCCTTGAGACCCATTTGTTATATTTAGTACTAATGAAGTCATACTATCAAATCAGAGATTCAAAATAAGGTTTACCCAAATAATGAGAATATGCGATATAGATTAAGACTTAGACTACTTATTGTGCGAGTAGCCAATTTTTGAATAAAGAGACAGGATAAGGGTTATAGACCCAATCTCAATTATGTAGTAATTGAGATACATATTCACATTCAGTAAAAGATTTAGTTCATAAATTAAGAGCAGAGATTCAAATACATAATTCTGTATATCTTTAGTACTCAGTTTCAGAGAAGTTCAGATTCAGAATTTAGTACATGTTCAATACTCAGTATTCAGTCTCAGATAAGTTCAGATTCAGAGTTTAGTAAAACTAAACTTAAGATAATTAATTCAAAACCTTCACATAATACATTATATAATAAGTCCTCACTAGAGAGTCCTGGGACAATTCAGAGGGCGCACTATGCCAGACACTACGGGTGTCACAGAGGGCGTTTATGCCAACAGAGGGTGCATTGCACCATAGAGGACACTTTGGTGTCAACAGAGGGCACATTGTACCAACAGAGGGTGCACTGCACCATAGAGGACACTTTAGTTCAACAGAGGGCATTTATGCTAATAGAGGGTGTGTTACACCATAGAGGACACTTCAGTGTCAATAGAGGAGGACTTATTGTGTAATGGTGGCCACAAACAGATAAAAATCATAAGTAAAAGATTCATAAGATTAGAGCATGTCTGTAATCTCATCCACGAGTGTGATGAGAGGAATTCAAATAATATATTTATGATCCAGACACTTTGGTGTAGGCCATGAGACCCATAGTAAAGGTCTCTAGGAAAGATAGAGTAGAAATAAGAGTTTAATAAATGAGAGATAGTATGTTTCTAGATTTAATTAGAGTTTAATGTTCATTTCATATTTATGATGTTCAATAATATTTTGTAATATTCCAGTTCTTTAACAATGTATATTTTTAGAATACTCATACCACTTACTCTAACGACTGTTATTTTCCCAATGCATGGTTGGGGATGTGATGTCCGCAGGTTTTGGAGCAATTGAAGAACAAACGGACAAGCAAAGGACTAGGAGATTTCAAGCTTGCCTAGTGGGGTGCCATCTAGCAAGATGATCTAGAGTTCATACATCTTTTATTTTGCTTAGTTATGGTACCATGTATATTAGATCTTATGGATGAACATGATATAGTTTTCTGTTGACAAGAACTATGTATGTATCCATTTCAAATATCTGCAAAAGTGTTCCATTTACTTTAATTGCAATGATAATCATATTTGTGACACCCCCAGTGAAGAAGAAAAAAAAATGCTTTCGCTCATGTGATATAAAAATTTGGGTGTTACATCATATCATCTATCTAAGAATTGCATGAGATGCAATTGGAAAATGTTGCCTACCTTAATAATTGGCTATGGATGTTAACATTGGCTAGCTAATAACTTAATTAATTTGGATCATGGTTCACTAGAAGTATATACATTGCAATCTTATGAATTGATAAGGTTAGGGCTATCAATTTGAACAAAGTAGTGGGAGCAATAATTAATTAAAGGCCTAATGATATCGTCAATATTTTCAAATCAAATCAAAAGTGTTTTGATAAAATGTAAATTTTCTATTGTGATCAGTCCTTGAGAAGGACAAATTAAATGAGAATAACTTCCACGACTGGTTCAGGATGTTGTGAATCCTTCTCACTCTAGAATGCAAGCTCTATGTCTTGATATACTAGAGTCAGATGAACCCACTCCCACCACGCCTAAGGCCGATAGGGATTCTTACTTGAAGAATTTCAAAGATGTCTTGGATGTCAAGTGCCTGATGCTATGCTCAATGAACTTTTAATTGTAGAGACAACATGAAAACATGAAAGTCATCGAGATTGTAACACATTTCAAGAACATGTTTTAGGACCAGGAAAGACAAGAGAGATATGATATCTCAAATGCATTGTCCAAGTGCAATATGGCAGAGAGAGATCCAATGGGACCACATGTACTCAAGTTGATTGGGTTCGTGGAGAACCTAACAAGACTAGGATTTTCTATAGGCCAAGAGTTGGCCATGGATGTGATTCTGTAGTCATTGCTGGAGTCATATAGCAAATTTTTCATGAACTACAACATGAACAATTTTGATAAGTCGTTGTCAAAATTGTTTGGCATATTGATAACTGTTGAAGCTCAAATGAAGAAATACAATCCTAAATCTATGATGATGAATAATAGAGGTAAAAGGAAATCTGAGGGTAAAGGAAAGACAAGAAGAGTTCTAAAGACAGTAAGAACCCCAACTCTTCTGCACTTAAAGAAAAAGGAGTGAGTAAGGAAGGGAAGTGTCACCACTATCACCAGCCTAGGCACTGGAAGTCAAACTATTCTCTCTAAGTAGAGGAACTCAGGAAGAATAAGTAGGAGATAGAGATCTTCACTTCAGTATCTGAGAAGAACTAAAGCTAGATAAGGTGGAACTGTGTGGAGCAAGAGTTGCCACCACTATAGTTGGAACCTATCATTTATCTCAGCCCAGGGGCATGTAATAAAATTAGTGAATTTCTATTATGTATCTGTCATTAATAGAAACATCATATATGTATCTTTTTTGGATAAGAGTATCATGAATGATTGATATTTTATTTTAAAGATAAGATCTTTTATGGCAATTCCCCAATGGTTTATAGTATATACTTGATAGTTCTAGAGACAAATATGCATAACATATATATACTAAATGACTCAATTAATCAAACCTTATGTACCTATAGCATTGTTGTCTAGGGCACATAAATAAAGAATGCATTACTAGAATCCACGAGGATGGTTATCTAGACTCTTTTGGTCTCAAACCAATAAAGACATGTGAGTCTTATTTGTTGGGAAAGATGGAAAAAGCTCCTTTAAGTGGAAATAGTGAGAGAGCGAGTGATCTATTAGAACTCATAAATACGGATATATGTTGACCTTTTAGAACAAATGCTAAAGGTAGCTACTAGTATGAAAACACTTCGATACAATTGATGTGGAGATTGCTTGAACCAAGGGGTTGAGGAACTTTTGTGAGACCGTGATTTTGTATCATAATAGACTCCACTTGAAACATAATGATGTATCAGAAAGAAGGAATCATACCCTCTTACGATCATCGATAAGTCTAGCTAATCTTCTGACTTCCTTCAAGGAATAAACTTTACAAATTGCAATGTTTGCACTAAACCGTGTACCATCTAAATTGGTTCAAAAAACACCATATGAGACATGGCATGGGAAGTATCCTGATATGTCTTTATGTGAAGATTTGAGTATGATAAGCTTATAAGAGAAAACAATTTCTTGAAAAGCTTGCTCCCAAATCATATAAACGTTAACTTTTTGGATACACTAGGAAGACCAAAGGATACTATTTCTATATCCCATCCCACAACAAAGTGTTTATTGCAAGGGAGTTTGCATTACCCAATAGATCAAGACCCTCCGACATGAATGACTTTCGAATGAAGAATGAAGAGTGCCCCTCTTTTTTCTTCCCTGGAGTTGTCGGATTTGGAAGTTGGTAAAGACCCATCCCTTGTTTTAGTCTATTCCTAAAAAGAAATTTAATTTCAAATGAATCAAAAGAAAAGTAGAACTCAGAAATTTTGAGGCCAATAAGAAAATTGTTGAGCCTATAGTGGTACAATAGGAACAAGAAGAATCAAATTGTTTTGGAATCTCAAGTTCCCCATGTAACACAAGGACCTCATCAATCTAGTAGGACACTCCTTAAGCCTAAAAAATTTGGATATCCTATGACTCAAGAAGGTGATGAATTGGTCAGATGATGAGCCAACAACAAACCTAGAATCTATTGAGGGACTATAGTATGAGTAATGGCTTGAAGCCATTAGATCTAAGATGGATTCCATGTACACCAACATGATATGACTTTGATGGATCTACCTACAGGGGTAAGACCCATAGGGTGCAGGTGGGTCTTCAAGAAGAAGATTGACATGGATGGTAATGTACAAAACTATAAGGACAATTTGTCTACAAATGGTTTCAAACAAGTTCAAGGTGTTGAACATGATGAAATCTTTTCACCACTTTCCATGGTTAAATCTATCAAGATCATTCTTGCAATTGCATCTTATTATGACTATGAGATTTGAAAAATGGATGTTAAAACCACATTCCTTAATGGGAATATTATAGAGGATGTGTGCATGACACAACGTAAAGGTTTAATAATTCCATATAGTGTAAATAAAGTATGTAAAATACAAAGGACAATCTATGGATTGAAGCAAGAATCTCAGAGATGGAATCTTCAATTTGTCAAAGAAATCAAAAAGTTTGACTTTAGTCAAAATGAAGATGAAACTTGTGTTTACAAAAGGTTAGTGGGAGCAAATATGTATTCCACATATTGATGGGGAATGACATCCTTATCCTACAAATGTAAAAAACATGGTTGGGAAAGTTCCTTCTCTATGAAGGATTTGTGTGAAGCATCCTATATATTAGGAATTAAGATCTATAGAGATAGATCTAGAAGAAAACCTGATCTAAGTAAGAATACGTTGACAAGGTGCTAAAGGGGTTCAACATGCAAGATTCAAAGAGAGAAATTTTGTCCATGTTCCATGGAATTAGTCTCTAAAGAGCCTAGTGTACTAGTTCTTGTGAAGAATGGAAACACATGAGTAAGATGTTATATGCATCCACTATTGGATCTTTCATGTATGCAATGTTATCTAATCATCTCGTTGTCTCATATGCTTCCATGATGAGAATATATCAATCAAATTCAAGTGAAGGTCACTAGACTACCATAAACAACATCCTTAAGTACTTAAGAAGCACTAAGGATCTGTTCATTATTGATGGTAATACAGAAGAGTTGGGTGTAAAGGGTTACACCTATGCAAGCTTCCAAACTGACAAACAAGATTAACAATCATAATCCAAATTTGTGTTTGACCTTAATACATATCTATAAGTTGGAAAAGTTCCAAGTAAGAGACAATTGCTGATTCTACAATAGAAGCCGAGTACCTTGTTGTTTTAAACACAACACAGGATACTGTATGGATCAAGAAGTTCATTTAGATGAATTTGTGGGAGATTCCAAGCATTGATGACACAGTAGAAATGTTGTGACAACAATGGAGCTACTAGATAGGCTAGAAAACTCAAATAACAGTGAAGAGATGTGAAAACCAGCAAAGTACCAACTAGAATAAAATGTTGCTAACTTACTACAAAAGTACTTGCACAGTAGAAACATGATGGACATGTTAAGATCATTTGGAATAAGATTTGTAAGAGATTGGATCTAAGTGCAAGGGGAAGTCTATTCGTATGTATGCCTAAATAGCCAATCATATGATGATTGTAATGTGGAATCATGTAATTGATTTGATAATAATAAAGATAATTCTATCTATTACCTTTGTCCCAGTCTTGAGATGATGGCACAAATATAGTATATGTCTAAATAATTATGTTAATCAATTATATACGTCTTCAGTCTAAGGACCTAAACAATGAGATTATATGAATGCTAAGAGCAGATACATTCTTGTTATGTACCTAGTAGATATTACTGTGGAAGTAAAACAAGCAATAATGATACACAAGACTAGAATGTGTGTTGACTGATGACAGAGTCTTATTAGTCATGATATTGCATATCAAGTCAAGCACATAAGTACTTATTATAGAACAACGCACCAAACAATCCCACCTTGAGAGTGATACATGGAATCCATGAAATGGTAGTCACAATCAGCTCTCAAAGTGATAGTAGTAATAGTTGTTCTTAGACCTGAAGTCACTACACTCATCACATGACATTTGATGAACTTTGACACCATAAAATGTGACCTTGAATAAGGGTTTCTATAAAGGTGGTGCTCAGGTACACTATGACACCTGAGGTTTGAGTATAAGTGATGTAGATGGATTTATCCCTCCTATAGGAGTTGATATCCTGACCACTTGATAAGTGAGACTGAGAAATGTATGGCCATACTCATGTGAGTCAATATGTGATATGTGAGCTCACATGCATCTCATATAGTCTGGTCTAGTTAAAGGAATATCGATTTAATATTAAGAGGATGACGATTCCATGAGTCAAGTTCAATATGGAGATTAGAGAAAAAGGAACTATACAATCATGATAACATTAAGTATAAATGTAGGTTGGAGTTGTTCTCCAACTTTTAAAATACTTGGGTAGCAATGATGTGTTTCTAGATACCTCTCATTTCTTGTGATGTCATAATATAGTTATGGACATTCACTGCCAACTTAATTTGGGACCTATAGCATCACACACATAGGATGCACCTAGAATAGGAATTTACCCATGGATAAGGTTTGACTTGGTTACAAAAGTGTGTGGGAAATCAACTTAAACAACATTGAGTGTCAGTTGGCTGAATGGAGTGTCCAGTCGACCAACTGGGAATGTGACTCCATCAACTGGAGTATCCATTCCATTGATTGAAAAGTCAAGTTGACCGAGTAGATGATCAATAAGACTGGATCAAAGATTAATGCACATCATGATGTGCATTAATTATCGTGTTAAAAGCCATTATGTTTGCAAATAGGAAAACATTCCAATCGATCAACTGAATGTTCCAATCATTTGACTGGCATACCAGTCAACCAAATGGGAGCCCAATCGATGCATTGGAGATTTGTAGCAACCACAAAATCATAAAATCTATCTCATCATGTCCCCAAGTTTGTGGAAACCTTATCCCATTCACTCCTATATAAAGGGAGGGGGTGGCCAAGACTCTCAGGACAAGTTTCCTAATCTCAACATTGCGGTAACATGTGAGCCAAAGGCATCTTACCCGTAAAAGGGAGAGATATCCAAAGGGGAGGAAGTCGACGCTAGCACGTTGACAACACGTGGGACAACTCATTCCCATCAGTTCTATTAGAATGACAAGATTTCCTAGTGGTCTACGTGGACTATGTAGAGGCATGGATGCTATTTCTACCATGCTAGGAGGATGTCATCAACCGCCATTTGTAGTGCTACACCAGGAGGCCCCCGCTGACAACACTCTGGGTCCTACTTGAGAAAGGACCACATCACTACAAGGATTATTGTTGGACTTACTCCAAGACCAGGTATATGCCTTACAACCTTCCTTCCAGTTTATATTTATTGATGTGATCCACTAGTTATGGGGAATATGGCAAGGAAACATTTGTTCTTGCTATAATCTCTGATGCCATATTTTCCTACATGAACTACTTTTGCCAATGATTTTCACCTAAAAATCTATCTCTGGTCTCAAATAATTACTTTGATGAATGCATATTCATCTTTGTCTAATCGCCTCATTTGGCCCAATTTTGGTTGCATTCGTGCATTTATTGGCTTTATCTTCTAATATGTGCTTTTACTTGGCTTAACTACTTTATTGAGCTTTTATTGGCCATATCTTCTTATATGTGACTTATCTTGGTTCGATCAATTTGATCACGAATTTAATTGTATTTATGACAGGTCAATTTGGAGCTTGTGGGCCCAGCTTCCACTACCAACAAACCTCTTTGGGCCTTGGATTAGGCTTGGTCAAAGCAGGTCTACGGATCCGCCTCCACTCCTTCTCAAGGGCCGAATTGGGCCCAAAGCTTAGGTCGGCCCTTTGGTTTCCTTATGTGGATGCAGTGCCCGTGAATCTCCTATACTTCTAACCTAAAATGTGACCCCCGCTTCCCTCTGCCTCACACGCATGCCGCAGGTGATCGACACTCATCTCAGCACCCTCGACGCCGTGACCAACCAGTGCCTGCGACTTGGCAGGCTCCCACGACCACGACATCCTATACCCGTGACCGCGGGTCTGTTAGTTGCGACCTGGTCCCTCCACCTGCGGTCTCTCCAGAGCCGCGACCTGCAAACTACCGCACCCACGGCAATACCCTCGGTCTGCCTCCGATCACCCACGACCTGCCTCCCTCCATCATGACCCACCGTCACCGCGGAGAGACCCATTACCAACCATCAACAATGCTCAGCTCCCCACGACACCCTGGATCGTGACCGTGATTCCAGTTTGTTGATACCTGCAGACTCCCACATGTACGCCCTCTCTCCACCTGTGCTCGAGGCAACGATGACCTGATCCCTCCTTCCGCGTCCGCCTTCACCCTGCCCCCTGCCGCTCTCCTCTTCCTACAATAGCGGCAACCTTCCACTTCTAGAGATCGCGACTCTCCTCTCCACCTACACCTTCCCTCCTCATCCCCATCGCGAGCAGCTCCTCCTTCCTCATCACCTACAGACCTGGTCGAGGTGTAGCACCAAGAAGCGACCACGCACAGCTGCCCACAACCCAGCTACCTCCATGTTCTGCCCTCGCTCCTTCACCTATGCCAGGTCATGGCTCTTCCTCACACAGAGCAGCGCATTTGCCGCAACCATGACAAAGGCCGCGACCACGACAAAGGCCGTGACCACAACCAAGGTCGCGACCATGACATTTGCCGTGACCTCGACATTTTCCGCGACCATGACAAAGGTCGCGACCACGACAAAGGCCGCAACCACGACAAAGGCCGTGACCACAACATTTGTCGTGACCACGACAAAGGCCGCGACCACAACAAAGGCCGCGACCCGCTGCAGAAATGATAAGGTCACAATTTTAAGTCGGTGCCCAACCTGCCTATAAATAGAACTCGACTCTAGTCAGTCAAATCATCATCTCCAGACACCGTTAGGATGCATGACTATCCTGGGCCTAAGGAGACGATCTCCATAGCCAAGAACCTGCCCCTGTGGTGGTTTTGTGGCCTGTTCACCCAGATCTCGAGTGAAGACTCAGATCTTCAAGCCACCTCGTTTAGATCTAGATCTGGATCTAGATCTGCTGCGTCCACACCACCATCTCATCCACGAGCTGCTCCTTCTGCTATGAGTGAGGACTACGAGAAGAAG
Source organism: Alisma plantago-aquatica (assembly GCA_963693085.1). Classification (NCBI taxonomy): domain Eukaryota; kingdom Viridiplantae; phylum Streptophyta; class Magnoliopsida; order Alismatales; family Alismataceae; genus Alisma; species Alisma plantago-aquatica. Next base: position 325,323,413 of record OY856410.1, read on the forward strand.
AAGAAGGTGGAGAGAGAGGATCCACCCTGTTTTCCGTGGTGTTCTTCCCTCCTTGTCCAGATCTGCCCCGACATCATGTATAAGACTGTTTCTCCATCGAGCTACGATCATCTTCTTCACCATGCTCATGGCAGAATCTTCTCTTTCTCTTGTTTTTCTTGTTACTCTCACCATGAGCGAGTAGTTTACTTTCGCTGGGGTGCGGGGACTAGCCCCACTGCCCATGCTTTCATATCTCACGGTTAAACATTCCATGGCATGTATATAATCTTTCATTTCGTTATTAATCGTCGATGAGTGCTTGTGGATTGATCACCTGCTTGCATGTATCTTGTTCGTTTCCTATGTTATGAGAACTTCTATGTGTAGGTTTTGAATGTCGATTAACGCAGTTGACTCCAAAACTAGAAATAGAATGGGATTCCTTGAGGTCATAAGTGTATGATCTGTGTGGTGATGAGCCATCTAGCCCACAGTGACGCTTCTGTGTGCCTGACGCCTATATAGGGGGCCCACAACTTCATTTGGATTTCTGTATCTTTGGAGTCGTAAGTATGTGATCTGGATGGTGATGAGACATCTGATACCTAAGGTGATGCTGACGTGGACCTGATGCCCGTACGGGGGGTTCTGTAGCAGCTCTATTTGAATGGTTATATCTTGCCTAGATGTTTGATGTTTGGATGTGATTACATGTGTAGTGGCGGTGAAACCCGGGACCATCCCAACGATTTCCCTCATTAATCTCTAATCAACCTTTAATCCTACTCTTTTACTTTTCTTGCATTTAGTTTAATTAAACTCAAATCAACCAACCTTTTCTAAATATTAGTCTTGATTCGACTAGATTCGGCTAGAAAGAAGATTCTTAAAAACGTTGTCCCTTGGGATTCGATCCTCAACTATACTGCGATAAGACCCGTACGCTTGCGGGTGGTATTATTGCACGTTGTTTTGGTTAAAAACTTAGGGATTTCAACCCTAAGTGAGTTTGTTAGTGCGATAATATAAGCCACGTCAAATTCTGGTGCCGTTGCCGGGGACAACAGAATCATCTAGTTAAATCTAGTTCTTTTGAGAGTAATTTAGGTTTTTCTTTTACTTTTGATACTATTGATCATATATACTTGAATTTGGTTCTACTCCGTATGTCTTACCAGCAAAAGATCTTTCCATCCTAGGTACCCACAAAGTCTAGTGTATGCGCCGCTCGGACAGTCCCAGACTCTCTGCTAGCTTTGACCCTGAGATAGACAGAACCTTTCGCCGTCAGTACAGAGAGAACCAGGCAAGAATGGCTCAAGAGGAGGAAATTGCTAGAAGGGTAGCTCAAGCCCTTAATGCACAAAGAGATAGGCTTATGCAAGAAGCCCGAGCCGTAGTTCAAGAAGAAATCCAAGCTGCTCAAGCAGCAGCTCAACAAGCTGAGCTACAAAAAGACCTTAGAGAATTCTCGATCCCTAAAGCTGTGGACGTTCATCACCCAGTGCAACCTCCTCCCATCAACACTCTGAATTTTGAGATAAGAGCACATTGGGTCACTTTGCTTCAAAACAATCCTTTCTATGATAAGCAAGGAGAAGATAGTCAAGAACATCTTCTGAGATTCATAGACTTATGCGCCATGACAAAGCAAAATGGAGTCACTGATGATTCCATCAGACTTCGTCTCTTCAAATACTCTCTGGCCGATAGAGCCATGAATTGGTATAACTCTTTGCAATGCGAACCCATCACCACTTGGGAACAACTTCAAAATGTTTTTCTGGAAATGTTTTATCCACCTCTCACCTATGAAATTAGGGGCTGAATTACGCAATTCACCCAGGCCCCTGGAGAATCTCTTGTTGAAGCATGGGAAAGATACAAAGAGCTTCTACGCAAGTGTCCACATCATGGCATTACAAAGAATCAACTCATTGAAATCTTTTATAGAGGTGACGATGATATCAAGAGGTTTTTGGATTCCTCGTCTGGAGGAAACTTCATGCGTCAGAGTTATGATAGCACATGGAAAGTTGTCACCCTTGGAGCTGAAAACCAAGCCAACTGGGGTAGACCGGTTGGAAAAGGAGTGTTGAAGGTAGCTATGGCCGAAGCAACACCCGAGTACAAGTCTATCGCTGAATCTCTCAAACTCCTAGTTGCAAAGAAAGACCATCTAGAATCGTCTCTCGCAGCCTATGAAAGAAGACGTTCGCCCCCTCGATAACAAGAGCAAGTCAAGTCAGCTTCACTCTTCTATGAAGCATGTAAAAAAACTGATCATTCTACTCTAGCCTGTAACATTCTCTATGATGTTGTTTTGAGCAATACATGTGCTCAAGGAGATAATGGTCAAATGGAAAATTTGAATGCCGTCAACACTATCCTTGGTCAAGGGTATTATAATCCGAATCAGAATAGGAACCATCCAGGTTTTCAATATGGAAATCCTTCTGGAGCGGAGAATTCACGACAACTTGGTTCAAATACTCAACAACGAGGCCTGCTAGGATTCCAATATAACTAACAACAGAATTTTGGGAATCAAGGGAACTTTAGAGGGAACTACCGGAATAGAAACTACAACAATTATCAGAACAATTCTCAGTTCCAGAACCCCAACCAAGTCCCTTATCAACAACAACAACAAGGGCAACAAGCCGGTCCCATCCATCCTGATGACAAATTGTGAACTATTGATAAGATGCTACAGTCACAACAGACTATGATAGCTAACCAGGAAGCCCATCAGAAGGCTATTGAATCTCAATTAGCTCAACTTGCGGCTAGCATGAAGCCACCTGCTAGAACCTTTGCTGGACAACCCGAAAACAATCCTAAACATCCGGAGCAACTAAAGGCTGTCACCACCAGGTCCGGGAAAAACTATTCTGACTCCCCTACTAAGATACCAATAGCGGAAACAAACGATGATAAATTTGCAAATGTCCAAGACTCTGCAACACCTGAGTCTCAACCGAAAGAACAACCAACCGCTGATAGGACAGACAAAGCAAGATTGGAGGAACCATTGACTGCGGAGGCTAAAGACACACCTGAGTCGGATGTGCCAATATACAAGCCTCGTCCTCCTTTCCCAGCTCATTTGAAGCAAACAAAGCTCGATACTCGATTCAACAAGTTTCAAGAAGCTATGAAGAAGCTTCATGTAGATATACCCTTTCTAGATGCGTTGGCCGAGATACCAGCCTGGACTAAGTATTTAAAGTCCCTCCTCACAAGGAAGTACATAACTGAAGAATATGAGACTGTTAAGCTAGCAACAACCACTTCCGATATCATCCAGAGCAAGATGCCCAAGAAGCATAAAGACTCGTGATCCTTTGGGATTTCATGCCATATCGGTGACTCTTCATGTAAGAAGGGATTAGCTGATCTCGGTGCTAGCATTTCTATCATGCCACTTAGCCTTTGCAAGATGCTAGGGTTTGCAGAATTACTCCCAACTGGAATGACCATTCAACTTGCAGATAACTCTATGACTCTTCCTTTGGGAATCATCGAAGATGTCCCTGTCAAGGTTGGAAAAGACTCTTATGTCCCTTGTGACTTTGTCATCATGGACATAAAATAAGATGTAAGATACCCTCTTATCTTTGGTCGTCTGTTCCTCGCCACTGTAAGAGCTTTGATTGATGTTGATGTAGGGACCTTGTTGCTCAGACTAGGGAAAGAAACCCTTGAGTTCAAAGTTTTTGAAAGCATGCGAAGACCGAGCATGTAGGAAGAAGTCTATTTGATTGATTGCATTGAGCAAATGTCTTTCCTCACACAAGAGGAATGTGAACAAGACGATCCTTTAGAAGTGGCTCTGACAAACCCATCTGCTAAAAATTTCATCAATGAACAAGTTAAGGATTGTGTCCTTCACCTCGACTCTGTAGAGGAAGATCCTGAAGCTAGGATCGAGGAACTCAAAGCTTTGAATGTATCTGAAGAGCCATGTGAAAATCCAGAAGCCCCTAAAATGAAGCCCCTACCCGAGGGACTTAAGTACATGTTTCTGGATGATCTCAAGGTTTGTCCAGTTATTATAAATTTTGATCTAACGACAGAACAAGAAGATAAACTCCTGAAAGAATTAAAGGAAAGAAAGAAAGCTATCGACTACAAGATGAGTGATCTCACCGGGGTCAGTCAAGCGCTTTGCATGCACAAAATCCCTATGGTAGAAGACCACAAGCCGACTGTTGAGCATCAACGAAAATTGAATCCTAATTTGAAGGAAGTGGTCCGCCGCGAAGTTATCAAGTTGCTCACTTCTGGAATCATCTATCCGATATCTGACTCACCGTGGGTGAGTCCTGTGCATGTCGTTCCAAAGAAAGGTGGCACTACTGTGATACAGAATGAAGAAAATGAACTCATCCCCACTCGAACAATAACTGGGTGGAGGATGTGCATCGATTACAAAAAATTGAACAAAGCCACACGCAAGGATCATTTTCTGATGCCTTTCCTAGATCAAGTCTTAGAGAGATTGGCTCATCAGGAATATTTTTGCTATCTCGATGGTTACTCTGGATTTTATCAAATCCCTATACATCCAGATGACCAAGAGAAAACTACGTTTACCTGCCCCTTTGGAACATACGCCTTTAGAAGGATGCCATTTGGACTCTGTAATGCGCCAGCAACCTTCCAACGCTGCATGGCGGCCATATTTGCTGGTTTAACCGAAACCATTATGGAAATTTTTATGGATGATTTCTCTGTATATGGGGATTCATATGATTCATGCCTAAGGCACCTCCCCCTTGTCCTCAAACGATGCGAAGAAACACATCTGGTGCTTAATTGGGAGAAATGTCATTTTATGGTAAAAGAAGGTATTTTCCTTGGCCATAGAGTCAGTAATCGAGGAATTGAAGTGGACAAGGCCAAGATCAAAGTGATCTCCAAACTATCTATCCCTACCAATGTAAGAGAAGTCCGTGCATTCCTTGGTCATGCGGGTTTCTACAAAAGGTTTATCAAGGATTTCTCCAAGATAACCAAGCCCATGACAAACTTGATGCTGAAGGACGCTGATTTCCATTTTGATGAAGAGTGTATCAAGAGTTTCAACAACCTAAAGCATGCCCTTACAACAACACCCATCATTCATGCTCCAGATTGGGACAACCCATTCGAAATTATGTATGATGCCAGTGATTACGTTGTGGGTTCCGTTCTGGGAAAATGTATAGAGAGGAAACATCATGTCATCTATTATGCATCGAAGACCCTTGATGAAGCTCAGAGGAACTATGCAACTACTGAGAAGGAACTCCTAGTAGTCGTATATGCCTTTGATAAGTTTAGATCCTACCTCATCGGTTCAAAGGTGATTGTCTACACCGATCATGCTGCTATCCGTTATCTTCTAAAAAAGAAAGATACAAAACCAAGGCTAATAAGATGGATTCTCCTATTGCAAGAATTTGATCTTGAGATTAGAGATAAGAGAGGCACAAAAAATGTTGTAGCAGACCACTTAAGTCGTATCCACACTCTGGAAACTGAGAAGGTCCCAATCAACGACTCTCTTCCAGATGACTAGATTATGAAAGTCTCTGAAGCTACCCCTTGGTACTCGGACTATGTGAACTACCTTGCCGCCGGTATCATCCACCCAGAGTGTACTGGCAATTCTCTAATGAAATTCATGCATGATGTGAGGCAATATCACTGGGACGAGCCGTACCTCTTCAAGTTCTGTGCTGATGGTCTCTACAGACGTTGTATCGCTGAGGAAGAAGCCCAACTTATTTTAGAGAAATGCCACGCAGGCCCAGTTGGAGGCCATATGAGTTCAAAGAAAACCTCTTTGAAGGTTTTGCAATGTGGTTTCTTTTGGCCAACCATATCCAGAGATGCTTATAACTTTGTGCTGTCATGTGACAAGTGTCAGAGAATGGGAAACATTACGAAAAGAGATGAGATGCCACTTAAGCTATGTCAAGAAGTTGAGATTTTTGATGTTTGGGGAGTGGACTACATGGGTCCATTCCCATCCACACATGGATTTTCCTACATCCTAGTCACGGTTGATTATGTCTCCAAATGGGTGGAGGCAATACCAACGGTTACTAGCGATTCAAAACCCGTCATTAAAATGTTCAAAGATATCATTTTCCCCGTTTTAGAGTTCCACGCACTATGATCTCTGATGGAGGTTCTCATTTTCTGGAAATAAGCTTTGAAGTGTTGGTGAGAAGATATGGTGTAACACACAAGGTAGATTCCCCCTACCACCCACAAACGAGTGGGCAAGTAGAGGTTTCGAACCGTCAACTCAAAGCTATCCTGGAAAAGACAGTAGGACACAACTAGAAGGATTGGTCAGTGAAAATCAATGACACTTTATGGGCCTACCGAACTGCGTTCAAAACTCCCCTTAGAACAACACCCTTCAGACTCATTTATGGAAAATCATGTCACCTGCACGTGGAACTAGAACATAAAGCATGGTGGGTGATCAAACAACTGAATTTTGACATGAAGAAAGCAGGAAAAGCCAGGATTCTACAACTTCAAGAGTTGGATGAACTCTGAATGACAGCTTATGAGAATGCACGAATCTACAAGGAACGCATGAAACTTTGTCATGATGGTCATCTGAAGAGGAAGGACATTTAAGTGGGAGACCAAGTTCTTCTATTCAACTCGAGACTGAGGTTATTCCCAGGGAAACTCCACTCTCGATGGTCTGGACCATACATTGTCAAGAGCATCTACCCACATGGTGCATTTACCTTATGGAATGAGAAGTCAGGCGATTTTGTGGCAAATGGACAATGCTTGAAGAGATATTTCACCACAGCTGATACCAGCACTGAGGAATTGATGAATCTGTCCAAACCGACATATCTACCTGAAAACTGAAGAAATCACGTCGAGCCATTGACGTAAAACAAAGGCGCTTGTCGGGAGGCAACCTGATCTTTAACTTAGCTTTTACTTTTAATTTTGTTTTTAGCAAATTTTGCACCTGATAGACAATGCATCGCAAGATGTAGTCTTATGTTCTGATAGATTCCATTTTGAGATTTCAGATGGAGGACGCGTCACCAAAAGGAATGCAACCACATCTGGTGGACCAACCAGCACGAGTTTTCCCCTCCATCTCGGATTTAGAGTTTGCTCGGGACGATCAAATTTCTAAGTTCGGGGTGGAGGGTGGGTGGTACGTACTTTACTTCCCACCCTCTCCTAGCCGTTCTGACTTAAGATTTCATCGTTGAAATTTTTTCACAATTTTGAGCAATTTTTTCAAAAGTTTCAAAAGTTTTCATAGCAATTTGTATAGAAATTTGATGAAGTTGTGATGCTTTTGTTTCAATCAAAGCCTTTACCTAGCCGGATATCCCATTTTCCCATGCAGTTTTGAATCATTATACCCTCCTTATTCGAAGCGAAGCCTCAAGGAGAACAATTTCTGAAACTATCCTATGATTAGAAATCACCGTGTGAAGCTTATGAATCCTAACATCATGATCAGTAGATATAACAAGTATTTGTCAAACTGAGAGGGATCAAACACGTTGTGCTTCCTATCTGACTAGTGGAACAATAGCATGGAATCTCCACCGAATCCTCATCAAGTCATTATTTGAGTAGAGTATGATAAGGAGAAAAACCCGGTGCACTGAATTGTAAATCAAGTTGCATTATGATCTAAACTCTTTTCTACACTTCTTCTATCATCTCCGTACCCCTCCGTTCATCAAAACCAAACAAAAATAGCCAATATAGTGCCAAACCCTAAGTTCGGGGTGGCACACCCTCTCTCTCTTTATGCTTCTTCCATACCCCTTGCTATGAAACAGGGGCATATCACCAAGAAAAGATGCCTAAGCGCACACAAAAAGAAATGCAATCTCGAGTCGAATAGAGGAGAGATTCGCACAAAAAAAATGCAATCAATGAAATTGCAAATCATATAATAAAAATCTCGAGTCAAATAGAGGAGAGATTTATTTCTTCCTTCCATACCACCCTTCACTCCCTTTTCCACCTACTGGCACAATAAATGCCTACTCACCAACATCCTAAAAACACCAGTGTCAGATCAGGTGCACACTTGTTGTTCTGCGGGTATCTCTGGACTCTTACGAAACTCTATGACATGCTTGATTTTGGAAAAAGTAGAGAGGAAGTGATATTGGGAAGCGAACTCGGAAACGAAGATATGGTAAAATGTGTTCTGTGATCTCAGGATGTCGAGACACTTAGTCATACCGAGCGGAAAAGTAATAATCGTGATGTGAAGATGAGGCAATCACGCGAGTTGAAAGTACGCGCTTGGCGATTGTTTCAGATTTTGAGTTACTCGAGGACGAGCAACGTTTAAGTTTGGGGTTTTCTGATGAATGCATATTCATCTCTATCTAATCGCCTCGTTCGGCCCAATTTTGGTTGCATTCGTGCATTTATTGGCTTTATCTTCTAATATGTGCTTTTACTTGGCTTAACTGCTTTATTGAGCTTTTATTTGGCCATATCTTCTTACATGCGACTTATCTTGGTTCGATCAATTTGATCACGAATTTAATTGTATTTTTGACAGGTCAATTTGGAGCTTGTAGGCCCAGCTTCCACTACCAACAAACCTCTTTGGGCCTTAGATTAGGCTTGGTCAAAGCAGGTCCACGGATCCGCCTCCACTCCTTCTCAAGGGCCAAATTGGGCCCAAAGCTTGGGTCGGCCCTTTGGTTTCCTTATGTGGCTGCAGTGCCTGTGAATCTCCTGTACTTCTAACCTAAAACGTGACCCCCGCTTCCCTCTGCCTCACACGCATGCCGCAGGCGATCGACACTCATCTCAGCACCCTCGACGCCGTGACCAACCAGTGCCCATGACCTGGCAGGCTCCCACGACCGCAACATCCTATACCCGCGACCGCGGGTCTGTTAGTTACGACCTGGTCCCTCCACCTGCGGTCTCTCCAGAGCCGCGACCTGCAAACTACCGTGCCCGCGAAAATACCCACGGTCTGCCTCTGATCACCCGCGACCTGCCTCCCTCCATCACGACCCACCGTCACCGCGGAGAGTCCCATCACCAACCATCAACAACGCTCAGCTCCCCACGACACCCTGGATCGTGACCGCGATTCCAGTTTGTCGATACCTGCAGACTCCCACCTGTGCGCCCTCTCTCCACCTGTGCTCGAGGCAATGATGACTTGATCCCTCATTCTGCATCCGCCTTCACCCTACCCCCTGCCACTCTCCTCTTCCTACAGCAGCGACAACCTTCCACTTCCAGAGATCGCGACTCTCCTCTCCACCTGCACCTTCCCTCCTCATCCGTATCGCGAGCAGCTCCTCCTTCCTCATCACCTACAGACCTGGTCGAGGTGCAACACCAAGAAGCGACCCCACACAGCTGCCCACAACCCAGCTACCTCCACGTTCCGCCCTCGCTCCTTCACCTATGCCAGGTCGTGGCTCTTCCTCACACAGAGCAGCGCATTTGCCGCGACCACGACAAAGGCCGCGACCACGACATTTGTCGCGACCTCGACATTTGCCGTGACCACAACAAAGGCCGCGACCACGACATTTGCCGCGACCACGACATTTGCCGCGACCACGACAAAGGCCACGACCACGACAAAGGTCGCGACCACGACAAAGGCCGCGACCACGACATTTGTCGTGACCATGACAAAGGTTGCGACCACGACAAAGGCCGCGACCACGACATTTTCTGCGACCATGACAAAGGTTGTGACCATGACAAAGGCCATGACCCGCTGCAGAAATGACAAGGTCGCAATTTTAAGTCAGTGCCCAGCCCGCCTAAAAATAGAACTCGACTCCAGTCAGTCAAATCATCATCTCCAGATGTCGTTAGGCTGCAGGACTGTCCTGGGCCTAAGGAGACAATCTCCATAGCCAAGAACCTGCCCCCGTGGTTGTTTTGCAGCCTGTTCACCCAGATCTCGAGTGAAGACTCAGATCTGCAAGACACCTCGTTTAGATCTAGATCTGGATCTAGATCTGCTGCGTCCACACCACCATCTCGTCCACGAGCTACTCCTTCTGCTGTGAGCGAGGACTACGAGAAGAAGAAGAAGGTGGAGAGAGAAGATCCACCCTGTTTGCCATGGTGTTCTTCCCTCCTCGTCCAGATCTGCCCCAACATCGTGTAGAAGACCGTTTCTCCATCAAGCTGCGATCATCTTCTTCACCATGCTCATGGCGAAATCTTCTCTTTCTCTTATTTTTCTTGTTCCTCTCACCATGAGCAAGTAGTTTACTTTCGCTGGGGTGCGGGGACTAGCCCCGCTGCCCATGCTTTCATATCTCACTGTTAAACATTCCATGGCATGTATATAATCTTTCATTTCGTTGTTAATCATCGATGAGTGCTTGTGGATTGATCACCTGCTTGCATGTATCTTGTTCGTTTCCTATGTTGCGAGAACTTCTATGCGTAGGTTTTAAATGTCGATTAACGCGCTTGACTCCCAAACTAGAAATAGAATGGGATTCCTTGAGGTCGTAAGTGTATGATCTGTGTGGTGACGAGCCATCTAGCCCACGGTTACGCTTCTGTGTGCCTGACGCCTATATAGGGGGCCCAAAACTTCATTTGGATTTCTGTATCTTCGGAGCCGTAAGTATGTGATCTGGATGGTGACGAGAGATCTGATACCTAAGGTGATGCTTATGCGGACCTGATGCCCGTACGGGGGGTTCTGCAGCAACTCTATTTGAATGGTTATATCTTGCTTGGATGTTTGATGTTTGGATGTGATTGCATGTGTAGTGGCGGTGAAACCCGGGACCATCCCAGTGATTTCCCTCATTAATCTCTAATCAACCTTTAATCCTGCTCTTTTACTTTACTTGCATTTAGTTTAATTAAACTCAAATCAACCAACCTTTTCTAAATATTAGTCTGGATTCGACTAGATTCGGCTAGAAAGAAGATTCTTAAAAATGTTGTCCCTTGGGATTCGATCCTCAACTATACTGCTATAAGACCCGTCCGCTTGCGGGTGGTATTATTGCACATTGTTTTGGTTAAAAACTTAGGGATTTCAACCCTAAGTGAGTTTGTTAGTGCGATAATATAAGCCACGTCATACTTTCTTATGCTTCCTTAGACGATAGTACGATATTAGATACTGATATTTCTTTTTGCTTTCAGTTTGCCACTTATGTTCCTCTATAAACCAGGTTGTTGTGCCCTTTTTTATGGATTTCTTGACTCTAGAGTTGTTAGTGTTTCTTGTTGAAGATGCTTTTTTGACTTTGGACTCTAGTGCATTATTGAAGTGGGATGCCTTGACTAGTCATGCGGTGTTCATCAGACTATAGGCTATGGAGTTATCAATTCTCAGTTTGTCTCTTGTAATATGATTATATTCTTTCCTCTTGACTCATTCTACATTGAATCAGATTTAAACAACTCACTATTCTTATATTGGTGGTTTATATCTTGAGAAGTTGTTTTATTTATTTTATTTTACTTTTATATAATTGGAATCTCAAAAGAAAATAAAATAGAAGTGGTATATTTGCGGCCAAAATGAAGTTTGGTAAATGAGTAGTTTCTTGTGTTGATGTAAAAATTCAATTGTATTATTACATGGTATCCAATATCCGTGACTCTCCCTTTATGATGTGAATGAATTTGATTCTTAATCTCATGTGCATGTGTTTTTATAACAGGGTTGTTTAATATATGTCTTGGATGCCATACAACATGTATCAATTTGTCATTTGAGTCAGTTCCTTGATCTTGGTTTTGTTATGTTAGATGAAAGAGTTATAGCGAGACAAACAAATTTGATTGATTAAATATGACATACATGCCAATATTGTTTGTATGTATGCCCAGAGATCCAATCATTTGATGATTGTATTTGGGCATAAGATGCCTGATTTGATAATCACAAGGCAATTCCATCTATTATGTTTGTCTCAATCATGAGATAATGACACTAACATAGTAAATGTCTAAAGAATGATGTTACTCGATAACATATGTCTTTAGGTTGAAAACTTGAATAATGAGATCATATGTATAATAAGAGTACATACATTCTTTTTATGTCCTTGGTTGAATATTATTGTGGAAGCAAAATAGACAATAGTAATGCATAAGACTAGAGTGTGTGTTGACTGATGACAAAGTCTCATTAGTCATGATACATGATATCAAGTCAAACACTTAGGTACATGTTATAGAACAATATCAGACAGACCCTGTTGGTATGTATGCCCTGAGAGCCAATCATATGATGATTTGGATTGGGATACATTACGATTGATAAATATCAAAGGCAAGCTTCCAATTTATTCTGGTTCAATCAGTTATGCGATAATGATAGAACATAATGAATGTATAGAGAATGATAGTACTCAATGACGTATGTCTTTAGGTTGAGGACCTGACGAATGAGATCATACGGATGCTAAGAGTTTGTACATTCTTGTTTTGTCCCTAGTCAGATTTCATTACGGAATATTGATAGACAAAAACGACACAACAAGACTAGAGTGTGTGTTGGTTGATGAGAGAGTCTCATTAGTCATGATATGTGATATCAAACCAAGCACATCGATACATGTTAGAGAACAATGTATCATAAAGACCCACCGTGAGAGTGATACATGGAACCATGACATGGTAGTTACAGTCAGCTCTAATAGTGATGGTGGTGATTGTGATTATTAGACTTGAAATCACTACACTCATCACATGTCGTTGGGTACACTTTGACATCATCAAAAGTAGTCCTGAAATATGAATTGTATAAAGGTGATGATTGGGTGACTTTGACACATGGGGTTTTGACTGTGAGTGATAGATATGGGATTTGTCCCTCCTAAGGGAGTATGATGTCCATGGCCACTTGATAAGAAAGGCTGAGAAAAGCATGCACATGCACATGGGAGTCAATATGTGATATTGATGGCACACATAACTCAGACAATTTGCTTTGGATCAAGGAACATGAATGAACATTGAAAGGATGACAGTTCCATGCCTTGAGTTCATTCAGGATATCAGAGACAAAGGAATTATACATTCACTGGAACACCAATCATAGACTATAGGATTGAAAATTGTTATCCAACTTTCCTTTTCACTACGGTAGCACTAATGTGTGACTAGTTACCGCTCTTTGCTTGTGATGTCATAAGCTAGTTATGGACATTCACTGCCAATGTGAAATGGGACCTATAGGGTCACATACAAAGGATTTACTTGGAAGAGGATTTTATCCATGAATGATGTTTGGATTAATTACTAAACGTGTTTAGGTACTCAATCAAATATTCAATCAATTAACTTGACTCAGAATCATCAAGCTCAAGTATTGAACTAACTGATTTGAGTATTAGATTGATTGAGAACTGCATTGACTATGTTATGCACAATCTGGGCCACCAACTGACCGGTTCACTAGGTGAACTGATCAGCTCATGGCCAGTGAGACGACCGGTTCACTTGGTGAACCGATCGATTTGATTGGACCAAACGAGCAGCGTTGGGTTGTCCTAATTTGTGAGAAAAATTTTCATTTCACTTGTATAATTCGACTGGGACAAGAATTGATCTTAGTATTAATTGGAAATGAAAGAGGAAAGTCAATTGGAGGCAAGTCTGGGAAGCGAACCGACCAGTTCACTAAGTGAACCGGCTGGCTCACACTCCCAAGTAACCGGTTCATTTGTGAAATGACCTGTTTAGCTGCCGCAGTGCAATCAGTTCATGGAAATTCTGGACCCTTCTACTCCCACTTTAGTCCCACATTGCCTGGGGATGAGAACCTTGATCTTGACCCCTCCTATATATACAGGGGTACTAGGGGCTTCTCACAGAGCACAATTCAGAACATCATTTTCTCTAGAAAGTTGTTGTCCTCTCTGGTTGTGGTAACCGAGAGAGACCAAGCAAGTTATACCCATCCAGGGAGGAACAACAAGGGAAAGACAACTACATAACAATAACTGGTCATGGGGGAGTGTATCAGTGACTAGTATTCCGACAGAAGGGGACAAATCCATTTAGTGTCCTGTGGAACAGGACGATTAGAGTTCCCGGTGGTCCATGTGGACTATCTATAGAGGTGGGAGGTTTCTTCCACTCAGGAGGATGATGATTAACCACAGTCTGGGTCAGGACCAGGAGGTGCACATATGTCCTCGAAGATATGTGAGTGAAGGTCACACTTTCTATGAGGTATAGTCACTGAGCAAGCCTCAGGACCTGGTATATCTCGCTAAAACCATCCTTCCTATTTCATAGTCATTGATGCGATCCATGGTTATGGTTTTGTGGTGAGAGAATTTTTTTGTTTCTGTTGCCTTCTCCCTCACCTAAAACCCAATAGTGGTATCAGAGCCATGTCAACGTACTATGTTTTAGGATTAATCGATATGATTGGTTTTTTATTTTACCGTCTTTTATTTATTGCATATGATGCCAATATTTAAAGGACTAATTTAAATATCCAATTTTTGCCACATGATCCCAAACTAATATATACATATATGATATAGTATGTATATATATACATACATAAATATATACATACATATATATATATATATATATACATACATATATATACATATATAAACATATATATACATATATACATATATATATATATATATATATATATGCAAATGATACACATCACTCAAAATGGTTTTAATAGTGGATGTGTAGTGTGGTTATGGCCTATAAACCCCTATGTGTGTGCTTGGTTGGTTTCTCTCAGTCTACACACCGAGCCATCTTCTTCTTTTCCTGATGTAACTCCAGATAACTCGAGCCTTCTCTTCTACTTTTTCTCCCCCTGAATGTAACTCGAGGTTTCCCAAAGCAATATGTAAAATAGGATAGTTTATTTCCTATTACGTCGAAGACTAGAGGTCACCTAGATGAGCGGCTCGAGGTTTGAGACGATCGGTTGGAGGTGCCAACCGATCGGCTGGTGGACCGAGATGACCGGATGGTGGTGCAGCTAGAGGCTTAATGAGGTGCAGACGACCTGACAAACCAACCGTCTGGAGGAGCCAGATGATGTATGCACAAATTATTATTATTTTGATATATAATTTGGTTATTTTCTTTGTCATTTTTTCTTAATTGAATATATTTTTAATATATATTTTTACCAAATTAGTGAAAATCACTTGTGCATCATTTCTTATATTTTTACTTATATTTTACATGCATTTACATGTTTTAATTATTATAATAATTATTTGATTTTATTCACTGATTATTTTATTACAAATAATTATTATTTACTGGAGCAAAGTCGATACCACCGACTTGCAACTCGGTGGTACCACATGGCATCAGTGTACAAATATTTTTTGCTCCACATCAAAAAGGAAAAGGATTTTTTACTATGAAGAAGTCGGTGATACTGACTTCCAACTCGGTACCACCGACTCAGACGCTGCAAACCAAATTTTAATGTGTTAAATCTAACACATATTGTATTAAAAATTACATTTTAGGTTTCCTCTTGACCTAAACATGTACGACGGCTATAAAAGGTACCATTAGAATCACAATTGGAAGATCTATCACATAGGGATGATATGACAGTCGAACGGAGGGAGAAAAGTAGAGGAACCCAACCCGACAGACCTCAGAGGTATTTTGGCGGTGGAAATGAGTGCAAATCCTCTCCATCTTCTCCATATTCACTCTTTAACCCTTTCTCCAACTTACTGTATCTCAAAATTCATGTTTTACATCTTTTCGACTTACTGTGATACCATGTCGTCTATTTTCAGCTAAAAACCTTCATTCCTTAGGACCCGGGAGTAGCCTGAGGAATCATTGTATCGACTTTTTACATGATTTAATATAAATTTCTCTTTATTCCTGGATATATAATTGTGGAATTGAATGACCTATCTATGTTTGATCACCATCATTAGGATAATATACTGATAATCGCTCTGGAAGGAGGATTAAAGGTTGGAAAACCATAATTTATATACTTTCCTACACGTTCCTTGGGAAAGGTAACATACGGTTAGTGAAAGAAACCCAGAGTCTTCGATAATGCATCTATACTAAGATATAAATTATTACATACGTGGAATTGACTTTGATCTAGGTAGTGAATTGCACCGTGGAAGCGGGCAATTCTGACTACATGCTTTTTATCCAGGGTAGGAGTAAAATTTATATTAATTTGGTAGATATAAGATATAACGATACCCCATGGTGAAAGCGGTAATCCTAAGGAATCCATCTCATTCAAATCAACCAATTTTAATTTTTCTTTTAATTTCTTTTTATTTTTGTTTAAACTCATATCCAACTCTTGTTTTCAACTTAGCTGGTCAATCCTAATTAGTAATAGTCTTTAACCTCACAACTCCCCGTGTTTGATAACTCGGGACTCATAGTCTCATATTACTTCGACACATACACTTGCATATTACACACATGTTATATGTGTGCCAAGTTTTTGGCACCGTTGCCGGGGAGTTGGCATGGTTAACACTATAAAAATATAGGATCGGCCACTCTAGGACATTATATTTATTTTCCTTTTATATATATATATTTTTATTCTTCCCATTTTTCATTACATAAAACTTTACTGTTAGCTTAGGCATTGTACATATTCATCTAAATATTTCTTTGTAGTTAGTCTTCTTTCATTAAAAAAAAAGATAAAAAATAAAGCACATGGCCCCTATTTGTTCTGCGTGTGGAAATGTACATGTAGGTTATAGATGTCTGAGTCCACCTTCATTACATCATTAGAAAATCTCAAAGGAAATTCATCATGAGAATATTAGGATTATGGTTCAATATGTTTTAAATCGCAAAGATCCTATTTCTAATGGAGGTTGGGGTAGAGTAAAGAAAATGGAATAAGTTGAGGTTGAGGATAAGGAATTAGAGAGTGAGGAGAACATACTGGAAGAAGTTTTAGAATCACCTCTACCATGTCCTTCCATTGAGCCCACACCCACACCCTCAAATCCTAGGATTGATTTTGAATATGATTGGGAATCTGATGAGGAAGATGAGGAGAATGATGCAAATAAGGTGGATGACAATTTTGATACATGTGTTTGGGATATGAGTGAAGTAGAGGAGGATCCAGAAGGTGATTTATTTGATAGTGCTCTTAGAGAGGAGGAAGAGAATGAGGAAGAGGATATTGAGAATGAAAAGGTGGAGGAATTTCCCATTACCCATCACATAATTCCTTCACCACAAGACCCATCTCTTCATTTCCTTATGGGGGATCCTATATGTATCCAGATGATAATTTTGAAAATTTTTGTGAGGTTTTTAATGAATGTGGGGGAATTGAATTATTAGAAGAGGAGGAGGCACACAAATTCACCTTTGATGTAATCCCTCCATTATGTGTAGATAGGGTTTGTTAAACTTTTAGTTCTATTTTTACATTCCTCTTTTGTAGTTTTGTGATATCTAGTTTTGATGCAAGTAAAAAAGGTGCCTTGATATGTGTATTCAGTGTGTAGGGACGCACTGAGTCGGTGCCACTGGATTCACTGTCAGTAGTACTGAGTTTTCATCTGTGACATCTCACAAGATGAGCAAGCATCGACACTTCACTGAGCTCGAGTGCTTATTGGAGGGCATGCCTTCATGTGGATCCCTCCCACATGTCTTTTGCCCCGAATCTCACCTCACATATCGGTACATCTATTCCATTTATCTTCCTTTGCTTTTGACATTGGGGATAATGTCATATTCAAGCTTAGGGGGAGGAATGGAATAGTGCTTCTATCTTTACCTCTTGCATCTTTTCTTTTTATCGTACATCTACATGTTTTTGTTTCAGAAAAGTTAGATTTTTCATTTTGTTTTAGAGTCCACTTCTATCTAGTGTAATTGTGGATGAAATATAAAATTGTGGTTAGGATTATCCTTTTGTTGATGATGTGGTATCAATTATGAAAATTCTAAAAAAAATATGAATGTACTTTTATGCTTTACTCTTTAAGCTAAATTTTCTATGTTTGAAGAGTACATAACTGGAGGAATTGTTTGGATTAGTCATCTTGAAGACATACTGATTGAATGAAAAACGTAACTTCACCCTATGGCTTGTGTTATGACGATGATGTTTGAGTACAAACCAACCAAACAGTAATGTGATCTTTAATGTGAATTCTAGAAATAAACTCTAAGGTTACCCTGTTACACAAGTTGATAGAAGAGGGACATATCATGGTTGGGAAAGACATTGACTCTTAGTCATGTGATCTCATCCACCTTCCATTCATCTTCATTCACCACCATAGGATGATCAAGTTTAATACAAGTTATTTTCCTCTTGTATGCATTACATGGCATGATAGGAAGCATACAATTAGTTCATTTTGTTATGCATTAGAAAAAGAAAAAAAATCATATAATCTCTTTTGAGCATTTGTAGTTTGCATAACAAAATTTCATATAGTTGCATTTGCATTGCATTTTAATAAGATGTTACATATTTTCTATCTTGTACAATCTTCTCTCATGAAAGACTTTAAAAAAAGTTGCATCTCCTTACTCTTTCTTAAAAAAAAAGTAAAAAAAAAAGCCCAAGCATGAACTATTTATCTTGATAAAATAAAAGGGCAGAAAAAAAAGTAATTGAAAAAGAAAAAAGGGAGAAAAGGAGGAAAATGATTTTTATTTTCAATGTCATATTCTCTCTAAGCAATAAACAAGGGAATTATGGATCTTTTTTGTAAACACCTTTCCACTTATACTCATCATTAGGATGAGACATCCATTGCATGCATCATCCCACCAAAATAAAAAAGGCATTAGAAGGCATGCATTCACATTTTATCCATCATATAGGTGCATCATATTTTTACTTCTTGCATAAATAATTTGGATAATTCTTGTGAATCCTCTTTTTATTGCCACCCATCTTTTCCACCCATTACTCTGCAAGGTAGGCCACCATCATAATTATTCCCCTCATCCATGTTTTTTTGGGGATCTTCTTCTAAGTAGTTATTTAGGTAGATCAGAGCAATGTAGATAGGGATATCACATGGTGCATCAAGCATGCGTCCTACTGGCCATGATATTAACTAATTCTTATTGATAGTGTTTTCATTGATCTTATTGTGGACATCTTTTATAAACATTATTGATCACTTTAGAGTAGTTACTTGTTCAGTGGTTGGCAAGGACTGGTTTGGGACCGATTTGTAGAGGGTGGTTAGGAAAAATAATTCATAGGTACCTGTCTTCTTGCTGACTATTTCAAACAAATCTAAGAGTTGTGTTGCTCGAGGACGAGCAATATTCAAGCTTTGGGGTGTGATGTATGCACAAATTATTGTTATTTTGATATCTAATTTGGTTATTTTCTTTGTCATTTGTGCTTAATTGAATATCTTTTTAATACATATTTTTACCAAATTAGTAAAAATCACTTGTGCATCATTTCTTATATTTTTACATATATTTTACATGCATTTTACATGTTGTAATTATTATAATAATTATTTGATTTTATTTGTTGTTTACTTTATTATAGATAATTATTATTTACTGGAGCAAAGTCGATACCACCGACTTGAAACTCGGTGGTACCGACATTGCATCAGAGTACAATATTTTTTAGTTCAGATCAAAAAGAAAAAGGATTTTTTACTGTGAAGAAGTCGGTGGTACCAACTTCCAACTCGGTACCACCGACTCAGACGCTGCGGACCCAATTTTAATGTGTTAAATCTAACACATATTGTATTAAAAATTACATTTTAGGTTTTCTCTTGACCTAAACATATACGAAGGCTATAAAAGGCACCATTAGAATTGCAATTGGAAGATCTATCACAGGGGGGCGATACGGCAGTCGAACGGAGGGAGATAAGTAGAGGAACCCTACTCGGAGGACCTCGGAGGCATTTTGGCAATAGAAACGACGGCAAATCCTCTCCATCTTCTCCAGATCCACTCTTTAACCCTTTCTCCAACTTACTGTATCTCTAAATTCATGGTTTACATCTTTTTGACTTACTGTGATACCATGTCGTCTATTTTTGGCTAAAAACTTTAATTCCTTAGGACCCGGGAGTAGCCCGAGGAATCATTGTGTTGACTTTTTACATGATTTAATATAGATTTCTCTTTATTCCTGGATATATAATTGTGGAATTGAATGACCTATCTATGCTTGATCACCATCGTTAGGATAATAGACTGATAATTGCTCTGGAAGGAGGATTAAAGGTTGGAAAACCACAATTTATACACTTTCCTATGCGTTCCTTGGGAAAGGTAACGTACGGTTAGTGAAAAGAAACCCAGAGTCTTCGATAATGCACCTAGACTAAGATATAAATTACTACAGACGTGGAATTGGCTTAGATCTAGGTTGTGAATTGCACCATGGAAGCAGGCGATTGTGACTACATGCTTTCTATCCAGGGTAGGAGTAAAATTTATATTAATTCGGTATATATAAGATATAACGAGACCCCGTGGTGAAAGTGGTAATCCTAAGGAATCCATCTCATTCAAATCAACCACTTTTAATTTCCTTTTATTTTTGTTTAAACTCAAATCCAACTCTTGTTTTTGGCTTACCTGATCAATCCAAATTAGTAATAGTCTTTAACCTCACAACTCCCCGTGTTCGATAACTCATGACTCATAATCCCATATTACTTTGACACGTACACTTGCGTATTACACACACGTTATATGTGTGTCACCAGACGATCGATTGGAACAACCAACTGACCGGCCAGGAGTTGAGCTGATAAGTTGTGTGATGAGCTGATCAAACCCGGAACGACCAAAGCACAAGATCTTCATCAACAATAGGTTGGATGTGATGTAGACCTAGATGACCGTAATTCCTTGTGGCTCAAGGAATTACAATAGGATGGCCATAATAATCACTTTATCATTATTGCATGTTTTCATTGTGGGATATGGCATGTATATGATACGTACTATATATGTGGTGATTGGATACATATATGCATATATAAGCATATTAAAACCCCTCAATATAATATTAAGTCTTAGATGCTTTCCATAAGTGGCACACATGAAAAGCTTGATCGACAAGCGTAGGCATCCCAAGGGTGGTGCGCTGTCTATCTCGTGGAAGTGTGATGGTAGTTGTGTGGGCCCGCCAAGTGGGGTGCACTTCTATCGTGTTGGCTTTTGGGTCGGGCTTAACTAATGATCTTAATGGAATTAAGCACTTAGAGGCATGGAGATGTTCCTGGCAAAGAGTTGTGCATGTCATCTATCTAAGAGTTGCATATGATGCAATTGGTAAGTGCTACCTATCTTAATAATTGATTATGGATGTTGGCGTTGGCCAGGTAATAAGTAAATTATTTTGGATCTTGGCTCACTAGAAGGTTGTACGCTACAATCTTCTAAATTGATGGTGAGGGCTATCAATTTGAACAAAATAGTGGGAACGATAATTAATTAAAGGCCTAATTATATCGTCAAAATTTTCAAATCAATCAAATTAAGTCAACAAGAGTTTTGTATTAAAATTGTATATTTCCTTTTTTGTAGAACAAATGGCTGTCAACAATAATCACTTTTCATTGCGATCGGTCCTTGAGAAGGACAAGCTAAATGGGACAATTTCCATGACTGGTTTAGAACATTAAGAATTGTTCTCACTCAAGAGTGAAAGCTCTATGTCCTAGATACACTAGTGCCAGAGGAACCCACTCCCACCGCACCAAAGGCAGAAAGGGATGCTTATAAGAAGCACACTGAAGATGCCACCATTGATGTGAAGTGCTTGATGTTGTGCTCAATGAACTATGAGTTGCAGAGAGAACATGAGAACATGGACGTCATTGATCTGGTTCAACATATCAAGAACATGTATCAAGACTAAGCACAACAAGAGAGATATGATGTCTCCAGGGCACTGTTCAAGTGCGTCATGATAGAAGGAGATCTAATTGGTCCTCACATACTCAAGATGATTGGGTATGTGGAGAACCTGACTAAGACTGGGATTCCCTCTGAGCCAAGAGTTGTCTACTGATGTGATACTACAATTGTTGCCAGAATCTTACAGTCAGTATGTGATGAACTACAACATGAACAACTTTGACAAACCATTGACAGAGTTGTTGGGCATGTTGAGGACAGCTAAGGCACAGGTGAAGAAAGACAAACCAAAATCTATGATGTTGATCAGTAGAAAGAAGAGGTCGTCTAAAGGCAAGGGAAAGGGAAAAGCAAAGAAGGGTTCTGATGCTAGCCAACAACCCAAGTCATCTTCAGCTCTCAAGGACAAAGGAGGGGTTAACAAGGGAGGCAAATGTCACAATTATCAAGAGTCGGGATATTGGAGGAGAAATTGCCCTCTCTATCTAGATGAACAAAAGAAGAAGAAGGAGGGGATGGAAGTCTCCACCTCAAGTATCATGAAATAAACTTGAAACACTTCTTTAATCCAAGGTATATGATACCAAGACATAGATCTGACATATATGATATGTAGGATCTAAAAAGAAGTGATGGCCTTTGTGAAAGGACCAAGAAGGAGCACTCGTCATTAGAGCAAGTGTTGCTGTGATAGATAGGAGTACATTTTAGTTTATTTCAGCCCAAAGGGCATGTAATGGAATTATGAACTTCTATTTCATTTTGCCAATAAATAGAAACACTTTATTTCTTCATCTTGTAATGACAAGGATGTCTATCAATAAAGTTGATGTTTCAATTTCAAAGATATGATCTTTAGTGGCAATGCCTTATTTATCTTGTGGTACTTGGTATGCATAAGATAAAATGATACCTAAAAGTTATTGATGACTCAAACAATTAATTAGCATTATCATGAGAAATTCATTTCTAGCTTCCATGTTGATGGATAGGCCAGACTCTTTTGGTTGTGAACTATTAAGAGATATGAATGTCTTGGGCATGATGACAAGTCAATCTTCACTAGATGTAGTGGGAGAATGACTATTCTATTAGGTATAATACATATTGATGCCTATTGGAATAAATGATAATGCTTCAGATGGTGTTTGATGAAATACCAATATGAATATCTTGAAGTGTTCAAGAGTATCATAAATGAAGTACATACTTGGTAGAAGTATTAACTCTTTGATGTGATCAATGAATGGGATAATTAAACCAAATGTTTGAGGACCTTATGAGTAATTATGATAATGTATCATAGAGAACTCATGATTAAGGCATAGTAATGTCTAAATCAAAGAAGGAATCATACTCTAAAGAGTTAGATCATGATCATAAAATAACTAACCTTCTAGAATTCTTCTAAAGAACATGATTTACATTAAATAAAGGAGATTAAGAATCACAAATGTTGTGGATTGTCAAATTCCTTATGTAAGAGATACACCTCATATATCTAGGTGTTGAATTGGTCATGTGATGAGCCAATAATCTAGATGATGTTGAGGGACCAGATTTTAAGGTATGGCGCTTGAGGCCATAGGATCCAAAATGACTTCCATGTGAACCAATTAAGGTATGACCTTATGGCATCACTTGATTGGGATAAAATGCATAAGTGAAATTGGGTCTTAAGAGTTAAGACTGACATGGATGACATTTAGAGAAAGGATCATGCTTGCTCTTAGAACTTAATGTCTATGAGATTTGGCATATGGTTATTAAAACTACATTCCTGGAAAGAATAAGATAAGGCTGTGTACGTGACACAACCTGAAGGGTTTTATGAATCCAATAGTGCAAATGCAGTCTATAAGTTACAAGGGACTAATCAATATGATTGATTAAATACAAACAACTCAGAATTAGAAGTCTTTACTTTGATTATATAGCCAAAAGGTTTGACCGATATATCAAAATAAAGAAAGGATATGTGAGTACAAAGATTTAGTGGGAGCGTATTCACATTCCACATGATGATGAGGAATGGAAGTTCTAAAATGGAAACTGGTGTGGAAATACCTTCTTTAAGGGAAGACAAAGAAATGTCCTATGTTATAGGAATAGAGATCTATAGAGATAGTTCTCAAAAACCTCTTGATCTGGTAAAGAGAGATAATACATTGGCAATCTGTACTGAAGGGTTCAGTATGCACAGATTCAGTGGGAGAAAAGTTGTCCATGTTACATGGAGTTAATATCTCAGTGCCAAGTGTTCTAGATTCTTACGAAGAATAGGAACACATAGATAGATATGGATCTATCATGTATGTAATAATCCCATTATCTTGTATGTATTAGACATGACAAGAAAATATGCATTCATCATCTTGTATGTATTGGACATGACAATATGATATGCTCATCCTGATAACTCGTGTAATGAGTGGATGTCTGTCTACTTCTAGTGAGGGTCACTGGAATACCATGAAGAACTTTTTTGGTACTTATGAAGTACTAATTATATGGAAGAGTTGGGTGTAAAAAGAGTTACACTGATGCAAGCCTCTGAAATGACAGAAAAGTGAATATGAGTTGATAAATGGAAACATTCTGATTTAAAGGCTATTTAATTCTAAAAGGGAAAACTGAATATACTGGTGTTATGAACAATAGAGGATACTATATGGATCTAGAAGTTAATAGAGATGAACCTATAGATATTCCAACCATTGATGACAAGTAGGAATACTGAGCCAAACAATGGATCTAAGTGTTAGTCAAGGAATATCAGATCACATATTACGAAAGATCTATCTCACATTATATGTCGTAAAGAAAAGAGATATGAAGCATGCAATATACCGACCAAAGCAAAGTGTTGTTAACTCACTGCATTAGCACTGGAGCAGTACAAACATGTGGGACATGTTTGGAGATCACTAAGAATATGATTCAAATGTGATTCGATCGCAATGCAAGTGGGAGTCTATTGGTATGTATGCCCTGAGAGCCAATCATATGATGGTTTGGATTGGGATACATTATGATTAATAAATATCAAAGGCAAGCTTCCAACTTATTATGGTTCAATCAATTATGAGATAATGATAGAACAAAATGAATGTCTAGAGAATGACAATACTCAATGACGTATGTCTTTAGGTTGAGGACCTGAAGAATGAGATCATACGGATGCTAAGAGTTTGTACATTTTTGTTTTGTCCCTAGTCAGATGTTATTGTAGAAGGTTGATAGACAACAATGACACAACAAGACTAGAGTGTGTGTTGGTTGATGAAAGAGTCTCATTAGTCATGATATGTGATATCAAACCAAGCACATAGATACATGTTAGAGAACAATGTATCAGACATGCCCCACCGTGAGAATGGCACATGGAACCATGACATGGTAGTCACAGTCAGCTCTAACAGTGATGGTGGTGATTGTGATTCTTAGACCTAAAATCACTACACTAATCACATGTCGTTGGGTACAATTTGACATCATCAAACGTAGTCCTGAAATATGGATTGTTATAAAGGTGATGATTGGCTGACTTTGACACATGGGGTTTTGACTGCGAGTGATAGATATGGGATTTGTCCCTCCTAAGGGAGTATGATGTCTATGGCCACTTGATAAGCAAGGCTGATAAAAGCATGCACATGCACGTGGAAGTCAATATGTGATATTGATGTCACACATATCTAAGACAGTATGCTTTGGATCAAGGAACATGAATGAACGTTGAAAGGATGATAGTTCCATGTCTTGAGTTCATTTAGGATATCAGAGACAAAGGAATTATACATTCACTGGAACACCAATCACAGACTATAGGATTGAAAGTTGTTCTCCAACTTTCCTTTTCACTTGGGAAGCACTGATGTGCAACTAGGCACCTCTCTTTGCTTGTGATGTCATAAGATAGTTATGGACATTCACTACCAACGTGAAATGGGACCTATAGGGTCACACACAAAGGATTTACCTGGAAGAGGAGTTTATACATGAATGATATTTGGATTAATTACTAAAGGTTTTTAGGTACTCAATCAAACATTCAATCAATTGACTTGACTCAGAATCAATAAGTTCAAGTGTTAAACTAACTAATTTGAGTGTCAGATTGATTGAGAATTGCATTGACCATGTTTTGCACAATCTGGACCACCAACTGACTGGTTCACTAGGTGAACCGATCGGCTCATGGACAGTGAGAAGACCAGTTCACTTGGTGAACTGATCGGTTCAAATGGACCAAACAAGCAATGTTGGGTTGTCCTGATTTGTGAGAAAAGATTTTCGCTTCACTTTTACAATTTGATTGGGACAAGAATTGATATTAGTATTAATTGGAAATGAAAGAGAAAAGTCAATTGGAGGAAAGTGTGGGAAGCGAACCGACCGGTTCACTTAGTGAACCGACCGGCTCACACTCCCAACCGACTGGTTTGTTTGTGAAATGATCGGTTCGACTGTCGCAGTGCAATCAGTTCATGGAAATTCTTGACCCTTCTACTCCCACTTTAGTCCCGCATTGCTCGGGGATGAGAACCCTGACCTTGACCCCTCCTATATATAGAGGGGTACTGGGGGATTCTTAGAGAGCACAACTCAGAACATCAGTTTCTCTACAAAGTTGTTGTCCTCTCTGTTTGTGGTAATTGCGAGAGCCCAAGCAAGTTCTACCTATCCAGGGAGGAATTGTGAGGGAAAGACAACTACAGAACATCAATTAGTTTTGGGAGAGTGTGTCGATGACTAGTACATTGATAGAAGGGGACAACTCCTAGTGTCCTGTGGGATAGGATGACTAGAGTTCTCGATGGTCTGTGTGGACTATCTATAGAGGCGGGAGGTTTTTATTTCTCAAGAGGACGACGGTCAACTGTAGTCCGGGTCAGGACTAGGAGCAGCACTGATGTCGTCGAAGATAGGTGGGTGAAGATCGCACTTGCTGCGAGGTATAGTTGCTGAGCAAGCCTCAGGACTAGGTATATCTTGCTAAAACCATCCTTCCTATTTCATAGTCATTGATGCGATATGTGGTTATGGTTTTGTGGTGAGAGAATTTTTTTGTTTCCGCCGCCTTATCCCTCACCTAAAACCCAACAGACCCACCTAGAGACTAATACATGGATACCATGGGATGGTAGTGAGAATCAACTCTCATTGTGATAGTGGTGATTGTGGTTCTTAGACTTGAAATCACTACACTCATCACATGTCATTTGATGTACTTAGAAACCATCCAACGTGACCTTGAATAAGGGTTTCCATAAAGGTGATGCTCGGGTACACTGAGACACATGGGAATTGAGTGTTAGTGATGTAGATGAAATTTGTCCCTCATATAGGAGATTGATGTCCAGGCCAATTGATAAGTGAGAGTAAGAAACACATGGCCATACTCAAGTGACTCAATATGTGATATGTGAGCTCACATGCATTTCAAATCATTTGCTCTAGTTCAAAGGACATGGATTGAATGTTGAAGAGGATGAAGATTCCATGCCTTGAGTTCAATTCATATATTAGAGACAAAGGAGCTATATGATCACTATAACATTCAGAAATTGTATTTTGAAGCTGTTCTTCAACTCTGCAAATTACTTGGTTAGAAATTATGTGTTTCTAGATACCGCTCATTGCTTGTGATGTCATAAATTGGTTATGGACATTCCTTGCCATCATAACTTGGGACCTATAGGGTCAAACACATAGGATGCACTTGGAATAGGAGTTTATTCATGAATGATAACTTGATTACTATAGTGTTTAGGTATTCAATTAAACAACAATCGTTGAAACATTGACTGACTGGACTGAGAACCGATCAGTTCAAGTGTTTAACCGATTAATTTAGGTGACAGGTCAATTGGAAATAACATTAGTTGAACAATGTCTGAAGCAGGGCATGAACGGACCCGTTCACTTTAGGTATTCATTTAAATAATAATGGTTGAAAAATTGACTGACTGGACTGAGAACCGATCAGTTCAAGTGTTTAAATAATTAATTTAGGTGACAGGTCAATTGGAAATAACATTAGTTGAACAATGTCTGAACCAGGGCATGAACCGACCAGTTCACTAAGTGAACCGATCAGTTCAAGGTATGAGATGTCTGGTTCAAATGTTGAACTGCTCTGTTCAATAATCAATTCGATTGGATCAAGGATTGATACTGACATAATGTTTTACATTAATTGAATATTGAATGTCAATATGTTTAAAAATAGGAAAGCACATGAAGCGATCGGTGCAAGGATTGAACTGACTAGTTCACCTGTGAATCGACCAGTTCTATTCTAAATCGATCGGTTCACCTTTTGTAGCTTCTAGAAAATTTATGAAATTTTGTCTCTTCAACTCCCAGATCGATTGGAAACCCTGACCTTGGCCCTTGTATAAATAGAGGGCACTGGGGGCTTCCCAAACACAATAATAAGCTCTGATAATTGTTGTCCTATCTGGTTTTGGTAACCAAGAGAGCCCGATCAAGTCCTACTCATCAAAGGGAGGGATATACAGGGAGAGACAATTGGGAGAACAAGTCAGAGCTAGCACACTGATTTTCAAAGGAACAACTCCTTCCCATTGGCTCTGGTAGCACAACGTGGAGTTCCCAGTGATCCTGTTGGACTACTCTAGACACGAGGAGGCATCTGCTCCTCTAGGAGGATGTAGTCAACTTGCATCCGTGGCGATCAACCAAGAAGCCATCACTAATAATTGTCCAAATGCAACTTAAGAATGAAGCATACTGCATGAAGAGTTGTCATTGTACTTGCTCTAGGACTATGTATTACTCTTGTTACCCTCCTTCCTAGATACATTATTGTTGATGCGATCTGATAGTTTGGGAATCGAGCATTATTATTTTTTATTTCCACTACCTTATCTGTCGCCCTAATTTCCCAACAAATATAGATAAATATTACAAACTTATTTTCAAATTAAATTTACAAGAATGAGGAAAACAATTACATGAAAAAATAATTGATAATATAGTACGCCCAGAGAGCCAATCATATGATGATTGCAATGGGGCATATGATACTTGATTTGATAATAATAAAGGTAATTCCATCAATCATGTCTGTCTCACTCATGAGATGATGACACATACACGACAGATGTCTAAAAAATGATGTGACTTGATGACATATGTCTTCAGGTTGAGGACTTGAACAACAAGACCATGTGTATGATAAGAGTACATACATTCTTGTTATGTCCCTAGTCAGATATTACTGTGGAAGAAAAATAGACAAAAATAATACATAAGACTAGAGTCTGTGTTGACTAATGACAGAGTCTCATTAGTCATGATATATGATATCAAGTCAAGCACAAAGATATATGTTAGAGAACAGTATATCGGATAGACCCACCGTGAGAGTGATACATGGATAACATGGAATGGTAGTCACAATCATATCTCATAGTGATGGTGGTGATTGTGGTTCTTAGACCTAAAATCACTACACTCATCACATGTCGTTGGGTACACTTTGACATCATCAAATGCATTCCTGAAACACGGGTGTTATAAAGGTGATGGTTAGGTGACTTTGACACACGGGTATAGACTGTGAGTGATAAAGATGGGATTTGTCCCTCCTACAAGGAGTATGATATCCATGTCCCCTTGATAAGCGAGACTGAGAATTGTATGGCCATACTCATGTGATTCAATATATGATATGTGAACTCACATGTATCTCAGACAGTCCGCTCTAGGTCAAGGAACATGGATTGAATGTTGAAGAGGATGACGTTCCATGCCTTGGGTTCAATCCGAATGACAGAGACAAAGGAACTACACGATCACTATAACACTAATCACAGATTGTAGGTTGAAGTTTTTCTCCAACTTTCTAAGTTACTTGGGTAGCAATGATGAGTTACTAGATTCCGCTCATTGCTTGTGATATCATAAGTTGTTATGAAGATTCACTGTCAATGTAAATTGGAACTTGCAGGGTCACACACATAGGATACCCCTAGAAGAGGAGATTGACCATGAATGATGTTTAGATTGAGATTAAAGGAGTTTAGGTACTCAATTAAATAAACAATTGACTAACTGGACTTAGAACTATCAAGTTAAAGTGTTGAATTAGCTAGTTAGAGTGTCAGGTCGATTGGAGACTGCAATTACAATGTCAGGACTGCCAACCGACCGGTTCACCCTTGTGAGCCGATTGGCTGGTGTGAGCTAACTGACCGGTTCACTTGGTGAACCGGGCATCTCACAGTCCTACCAACTGAGGAAAATGGGATTTTCCAAGTTGGAGGAAAACTTTCTCATTTCACTTGTTCAATTTTATTGGAATAAGGATTAGTCTTTGCATTAATTGGAAATGATTAAGGAAAGTCAATTGTGGGTAAGTCTGGGAAGTGAAATGACCAGTTCACTTAATGAAATGACCAGTTCACACTCCTAAACGACCAGTTCACTAGTGAATCGGTCGGCTCACCTTACCAAATGACCATTTTAGTTATGAAACGATCGGTTCGCCTACCGTAGTATAAGTTATTCATAGAATTTCTGGATCCTTCTACTCCCAAATAGATTGGGAACCCTAACCATGCCCTCTACTATAAATAGACGGGTACTGGGGGCTTCCTAGAACACATAACTCAGAACATTAGTTGCTCTGCAATGTTGTTGTCCTCTCTGGTTCTGGTAACTGAGAGAGCCCAAGGAAGTGCTACCTCACTAGGGAGGCATAGCGAGGGAAAGACAACTGTAGAAAAACATTCTGAGTTTGGGAGGGTAGGTTGGTGCTAGTACACCAACAGGAGGGTCGTCTCCTTCTTGCCAATTCTTGTAGAATGACAGAAGTTCCAGGTGGTCTGTGTAGACTATCTGTATAGGCACGAGATGTCAGCCGCTCAGGAGGACATGTCAGCCGCAGTCCATGGCAAAAACCAGGAGCTTTAGAGACACCATCCAAGACATGGCGTCGAAGACCACACATGGATGTGAGGTATTGTCACTGGGCAAGCCCCATGACCAGGTATATCTCACTAAAACCATCCTTCCCATTACATAGTCATTTATGTGATTTCCTGTTATGGGTTAATGGCCACTAAAATTTTTATTCCCGCTGCCTACTCTGAGGCCATAAAACCCAACAGTGGTATCAGAGCAATGTCAATGTACTGTGTTTTGGGATAATTGATATGATTGGATTTTGGTTTTATCATCATTTATTTATTGCATACGATGAAAATATTTAAAATGACTAATGTGCATATCCGACTAAATACCACATGAGACAACAAACTAATATACATATATGATATGGTATATATATGCAATTGATATGTGTCACTCTAAAACGATTTTGATGGTGGATGTGTAGCATGATTATGTCCTATAAACCCTATGTGTGCTTGGTTGTTTATGGCTGTTTGCATCCCGATTTGCATACCAAGCATCTACCTTCAATTCCACATGTAACTCGAGATAACTCGAGATCCTTTCTCTTCTACCTTTGCTCCCCTCAAATGTAACTCGAGGTTTCCCAAAGAATATGTAAAAATAGGATAGTTTATTTTTTGTTACATCGAAGAAGAAGACGCTCAACACTAGACAAGATGACCACGTGGAGGATCAAGGAGGATTGCAAAGAAGCTAGACCGACCGCTTGTTGGAGGTGTCCAGACATCAGAGGCCAGACCGACCAACCAACTGACTAGGACGTGAGTCGATCGTATCATAGGATGAGCCTTTCAACCGAGAATGGTTCAAGTACAAAGATTTTCATCAACATTAGGTTGAATATGATGTAGACTTTAGATGACCATAATTCCTTGTGGCTCCAAGGAATTACAATAGTATGGCCATAATCTCATTGTGGTTATAGCATGTATATGATACATACTATAATAATGTGGTGATTGGATATGTATATGTACTTATATAAAATCCCTCAATATAATATTAAGTCTTAGATGCTTTCCATAAGAAACACAGATGAAAAGCTTGATCGACAAGAATGGGCATCCCAAGGGTGGTATGTTGTCTATCTCATGGAAGTGTGATGGTAGTTGTGTGGGCCCGCCAAGTGGGGTGCACTCCTATCATGTTGGCTTTTGGGTCAGGATTAACTAAGTGGTCTTAATGAGATTAAGCACTTAGAGGCATGTAGATGACCATGGCAAAGAGTTGTGCATATCATCTATCCAAGAATTGCATGTGATGCCATTGGTAAATGTTACCTACCTTAATAATTGATTATGGATGATGGCGTTGGCCGGTAATAACTCAATTGTTTTGGATCTTGGCTCACTAGAAGGTTGTACACTGCAATCTTCCAAATTGATGGTGAGGGCTATCAATTTGATCAAAATAGTGGGGGCGATAATTAATTAAAGGCCTAATTAATATTATCAAATTTATCAAATCAAATAAATAAAAGATGTTTTGAAAAGTTACAAAATTCTTTTATAGAATCCAAATGATAAACACAAATACATTATCATTGCGATCAATTTATAAATGAGATACCTTCAAATCTGGTTTGGGACCTTTGAAAAGTGTTCTCAATAGTGAGTGTAAACTCTAAAGTCCTTGAAAGACCAGAGCCAGTGGAACCACCCCATATGCGCTTAAGGATAAAATTGGATGCTTACTTGAAGTATGTCAATCATGCCTAAGACATCAAGAACCTTATGTTGAGATATATGAACTATGAGTTGCATAAATAGCTTGAAGCGTGGACATTCTTGAGATGGTTATACACCTTAAGAATCATGTAAAGCATGAAAGGTATAATGTCTTCAAAGTGATGTTTGAGTATAATCAAACAGATGGAGATCAAGTATAATCTCATATGCTCAATATGATTATGCATATAGATTAAGTGTGATTTCTTATAGGTCAAGAGTTGACCAAACATATGTTTCTACAAATCGTTGTGTGAATCATGCAGACAGTTTATCAAATGTTGAGAAACTTGGCCAAACCAATGTCTGAAGTGCTTGACATGTTGATGTCGGAGCATGAATGAAGAAAGGACAAAACCTATGATAATGATCAGCAGAGTAAAGTCCATTGACTAAAGCAAGGTCAAGAAGTGTTCTGAAGCCAATCTTAGGTCCAATTCTTCACCACTCAAGATATGGAGAGGGGTAAGTAGAAAAGGGAATATGTCCTTTTTTACTTATAAAGATAAGGAAAGAAAGTTCCTCCATTGTCACATGTTTGACATTGGAAAGGGAAATAACCTCTTTATAGAGGATCTCGGGAAGATGAAAGAGATAGAGATCTCTACTTCAAGACCTGAGAGGAAGTGAGCTAGAAACTGTGCAGAGTATGAGTTGCTGCCACTGTAGTTGCAATATGACATTCATGGGCATGTAATAGAATTAGTGAATTGCTATTATATGTTTGCCATCAATGAAAACACCATACATCTTGTATGGGAAAGATTAATGGACTGATGTTTCATTTAAAGATATGATCTTTGATGGCAATGCCTATGTCTCATCAACTATACTTGATAGTTAAAGATATAAATGTGTGTGACACATGTAATGAATGACATGATAACTCAAACTTAAAGGTAATCAATAGTACATCAATATATTTACTGATGACCTCATTAGATATGGTAGTAAAATACAAATCTCTTGAAGTGTTCAAGGAGATCATAAATGAAGTACATAACAAACTTGGTATAAGTATTGAATTTTGATATGATCGATTTGGAGATAATTTGAACCAAGAGTTTGATAATCTTCTAGAAGATCATGATAATGTATCATGATGGACTCCACCTGAACCACAATGATAGTGTATCATGAGAAGTGTATCAGAAAGAAGGAATCACACCTTGATAAGTAGAGTGTGATTACTAGCTAAACTCCAAATTTCCTTTTGGGCACATGCTTAACACTAGGAATAAAGAGAATCACAAAATGTTGAGGAATCACAAAGTTCCTTAAGTAACACACAAAATTCATGGTTCTGGTAGAACACGCCTATCTCTTGAATGATATATGATATCTTACGGACAAGAAGGCAGTGAGTTGATCATATGATGAGTCAACAATCTACCAAGAAGCTAATGAGAGCCAAAAATTGAGATATGGCTTGAAGCCATGAAATCTAAGATGGACTCCATGTACATCAACAAAGTATGACCTTGTTTGATCGACCTAAAGGGTTAAAACCCATAGGGTACTTTTGGGTCTTCTAGAAGAAGACTGACATGGAGGGTAATTTGGTTGCAAAGAGTTTTTAACAAGTTCAAGGCGTTGAACATAGTGAAATCTTTTCAGCAGTTACCATGGGTAAATCCATCTAGATAATGTTTGCCATTATATCTTAATGTGACTATGATATTTGGCATATGGATGTTAAAAACACATTCCTTAAATGGAATATTGTGCATGATGTGTATGTAACATAGCCTAAAGGTTTTATAAAATTTTATATCATGAAAAGATTTACATTGAAGAAGAGGATAGGCGGGCATCAAGCTGCGTCGCTAGTCCTTTTTGGATAGCAAATCCAATCCTCTGAAAAACAACATCCATACACTTGGGAGCCATAACATTACTATTCATAACTTTTTGGACTCTTTTAAGAAGCTCCACAGCTTATGGTGCTAAGAATCCAAAAGTATCAAATCCAAAGGGAATAAAGGCATGTTGATTCTCAATACATGCTTTCTCATGCTTACCCACTTTGGCTGAAGCGGCTTTAAGGGCAGCATGTCCCACTATAAAAGCTCCACTCCTCAATCCCACCAGTGGAGAAACTACTATAAGGTCTACACATGCATGTTTCCCTCCTATGCACCCAAAAATCAAGACATCAGCAGGCCTAAGTGTCGATCTTCCCTCTTGTGGATCAGTTAAAAAATTCACAGGTGCTTCTTTCTTAGCAGCAATACCTGCATGTCTGAGTACATCAAAAAGAACATCTCTAACAAGATCATGTCTGTATTTAAAACCTGGAAGCTCTCTACAATGAACTGCATGTTCTCCAAAAGTGTCCAAACATGCCTTACGACAGATTGGACATACCTCATCTGCTGGAAATAGAGGGATCATCAGATGGTATTTTAAGATACTACTGTACTCCACTGGAGACATATGCAAACCAAGTCCATCTATTGGAATAACAAGGAGAAAATCTTGAGCGTGATCAGCTTGTAGACATTTGAAAATGGCTTTCTGTCTAATGGTCATGTCAAATTTAACTTCTATGTCCTCAATTATTTTACTAAAAAGAGCACACGCCAAAGAATTTTGGGCTTTTGGGGGAACGGTGTCTTTTTTAGAAAAACAACTAAGATCAAAAGAGGGTATCCTGACACGAAGACAATCTACAACATAATCAAAATCATGGTCCATACCGTGAATCCCACTACCTCACATGATGTGATCCTGAAGCACCCAAGATTGGGCCCTAGATGCCACAAAAGCATATGAAGAAGCATCAGCTACTGAATATAGTCCCAAGCCGCCAAGCTAAATGGGAAATGAAGCCATCCTCCATTGGAGGTCTCCAAAAAAGGGACTTCCACATACTACAATGTCTTCTATAGACCCACATAAGCCTCTATCAAAACATGATGTTGCCTTCTCCATGTACATTGGTTCACAAGTCCTCAGGCCAAATAAGAGTTTTGAGATACCCATACATGATCGGAGCAAAAGGATCTCACTCTGAGGATCACCCAACTGAGGAAGAAGATGCATCAACTCAACAGCCTTACAGGCCCTCTCCATAGCCAACCTCTCCATAAAATCTCAGTCTCTACTAACAGCTCCACCAAGCAACTTCACCCCAGACAGAGGCCTCCCAATATCTGACGGAAACAAATTTTTCTGAAGCTTCTTACCATCACATGTAGGCCAGTACAGCTCAGTTTTACGAATATTTAAAATCAAACCCAGATCTGGTCCATGTCACTAAATGATATCTAGAACTTTGGCCACCTATGTTGTATCCCCAATGATTGTCCCATCATCTAGATACCACGCATGAAGAAGAAGTTGGCACTTGTCCCTAATATGATGGATAAGAGAATGTAGAACAAGCAAAAAAAGAAGCGGGCCTAAAGGATCACCTTGCTGCACCCCAGTGGCTGACTGTATGTATATGTCTCTAAGGTACAACCTTGCTGCCTGGCCATACAAGAACTCCACCCATAAAGAAATAGATGGGCACTTTGTCCTCACCTCACGGAGTAGGGCAGACCTATCAACTAGATTGAACATGTTAGAAAAATCAACTGTAAGCATAGATAAAGAACTATCGCTATGTCGCACATTCAACACCCTGTTGACACTGTGTAAAATGGCCTCTGCTCCCCTAGATACGCCCACTCCAAACTGGAAGTCATTGAGATACTTGGCCATGTCTTTACTCACTCCTACCATAGAAACTTTAGACACCAGACATATCCATAAAGTACCGACTGCGATGGGGCATATACCATTGTCTGACTTAAGTAGCGGTGTAAGCGGTGCAGAAGCTATAAAATCTACCAAACACAAGGGACACCTTCCTGCAAACCATAAATTAACCACGGGAGTGATGACACGTAGGAGATCGGTGGCTACAACAGACCCCTATCCACACATAGCATCGAAGATGTGTTGGGCTCTCAGACCATCTCTTCCACATGAAGTCCCTTTAGGAAAAGACTTGATGCATCCAAGAATAGTGTCAACTTCCGCTACCAGGGGAGCTTTAGAAAATAGAGTATTCGACATGAAAGGAGGTGGCTTGTAAGGGTGTTTAGCCTTCAACACCTTTATGGTATCTTCGTTGTACAGAGCCATGCCTGATGAAGACAAAACTTTAACCACTACTATGAAATGTCTATCTGCAACCTTACGGAGACACTGCCTAATGTTTGGGTTTACATTATTATCCTCCTCCTTAGAGATACCACCATTGTGGTCCATAACCTCGGGTCCATGAGGGTCCAACACTTTGTCCACTAACTTAGAAAAACCATCAGCTTCTCCCCATGTAGAAAGTGAGCCAAGAGTAGATCTTTGTTGTAATAACTTTTTGTTGTTGGATCTACTATCATGTCTATTTTGAGGACGAAACACCTGTAGAGTACAACGTGGAAGAATCAATAGTTTCACCCAAGCAGCTATGGAACTTGGGTCAGCGATCACTTTGTAAAGAGATGTCTTTAAAGCTTGAGAAAAAGCAAGTCGACAACTATGTGGAATGCTCTTCACTGTGGTAATGGGTGCTCTAAAGACCCGATCTAGAAGCTCAACATCCAGGACCAATTCTGTAACATTAGAGACCTGAAGCCCCTTTGGGTGAGGCTTTAAGATGCCTACAATGCGACTTACAATCTGCCCTGTATCGTTAGTGACCCGAACAATACCATCATCATGATGGCAAGCACGACTTGCTGCTTGTATCTTCATGCACTTCCCACATAACCACTAATCAAGGAGTCTCAAAGTCTCATTTACGGCAAGGAATAAACCATAGTCATATTGAATCGCTTCTCGCAACTTGGTATTGCGCTCTTCACTACATAGATGTGCACTTTTGAGATGAGAGATCAGACGTGTGAAGCCTTTGCTTCCTTCTCTACCATCCGGACAATAATGAAAATCTTTAAATGGACAATACAGAGTCCCTCTCACCGGCTTCTTGCATCGCCGTTGACGATCTGCATGTGTGCTAGGAATTTCTCCTTCTTGTAGATCAGACATGACTCATGGTTGTCCAGTAGAAACAAAGCAGCCTCCTATTCCCTGCTCCTACCCAAGGGGCAGCCATAAAAAATAGAAAAGGAGTCAGAGACTCCAGGCCTGTTGCTGCGTGAGGGAGCCGCGTGAGGGTGGAGAGCCGACCGCGTAGGGAGGGGAGAGCGGCTTCCAGATGGAGATCGGCGCCGTCAGGGAGACGAGCACATATCGACAAAGCAGAACTCATTGGATGAGAAACTCGGAGTTAGTCCGATCAATCTAGAACTCCGTCAAGATGGTTTTAGACCACTGGACTACTCAGTAAGGCTTGACGTTCGACTGTCCCTTCTACCGAATTTACACCATGATTGAACGTTGAACCCCCTGTGATGCCGTCGAGTCTCGATGAAAATCCTATATTGATAGGTCTGCCGACGTCGATACCAACCCCGCAGCCAATGCCAAATCCAGTGAAGACCTGTCCAACCCCTGCTACCCAGGGAGCAGCCGTAAAAAATTGCAAAGGAGTCAGAGTTTATAAAGTTGCATAGATCAATCTTTGGATTGAGGCAAGTACCTTAGAACTACATCTCCAATTTGACAAGATAGTCAAAGAGTTTGACTTGAGTCAGAATGAAGATGCAATTTGTGATTACAAGAATTTAGTGGGAGATTATATATATTCCACATATTGATCGGGAGTATCATCCTTATACTACAAAATCTGGAAATGAAGTGCATTCTAAAAGGTTTTTAGAGAAGCATCCTATGTGATAGGAATCAAGATCTATAGAGACAGATCAAGAGGGATTCTTGTCCTAGGAAAGAGAACATACTTTGGCTATATGTTGAATGAGTTCACCATGGTGAGAGAAAACTTGTCCATGTTCCATGGAATTAGTCTCTCAGGAGACAAGTGTCCCGATTCTTATGAAGAATAAGGAAGACATGGATATATGCCATATGCATTTGCAATTGGATCTATCAAGTTTGTACTCATCCTATTATCTTGTATGTATTGGACATAATAAGAAAATATGTACTAATTATCTTGTATGTATTGGACATGACAAGAATATATGAACTCATCATCTTGTATGTATTGCACATGACAATAAGATATGAAATCATTATCTTTTATGACAAGATGATATAAGCATCCAATAATTTTGTATGTATTGGACATGATGAATGGATATCTATCAAACTCCAGTAAGAGTTATTGGAATACCATGAAGGACATCTTTGTGTACTTGCAAAGTACTAAAAGGATTGGTTCTTTAGTTATGGTAACAAGGAAGAGTTGGGTGTAAAGAGTTATACCGATACAAGTTTCCGAAATGACAAAATTGTGTTTGACCTTGGAATAAGAATTGTTAGTTGGAAATCTTCCAACATAAGACAATTGATTAATTCTAAAATAAGAAGCTTAGTACCTTAGTTTTACAAACACTGTAAAGGATATTGTATGTAGCTAGAAGTTCATATGGATGAACTTGTGGGAGGTTTCGACCATTGATGACTCAGTAGTAATATTGTAACAACAATGGAGCTAAAGGTTAGGCAAAGGAATCTCATATAGCATACTACAACACTTCCATCTCATATGAGTTGTCGTACAGCGAAGGGATGTGAAACATGAAATATACTGACTTGAAGCAAATGTTGCTTACCCGCTATAAAAGCGCTTGTATAGTAGAAACATGATGGACATGTTAAGATCACTTGGAATATGATTCATGGGTGATTGGATTAAAGTGCAAGTGGGAGTCTGTTGATATAGTATGCCCAAAGAGCCAATCATATGATGATTGCAATGAGGCATATGATACTTGATTTGATAATAATAAAGGTAATTCCATCTATTATGTTTGTATCACTCATGAGATGATGACACATACATGATAGATGTCTAAAAAATGATGTGATTCGATGATATATGTCTTCAGGTTGAAACCCTAAACAATGAGACCATATGTATGATAAGAGTACATACATTCTTGTTATGTCCCTAGCCGAATATTACTGTGGAAGCAAAATAGACAATAGTAATACATAAGACTAGAGTGTGTGTTGACTAATGACAATGTCTCATTAGTCATGATATATGATATCAAGTCAAGCACACAAATATATGTTAGAGAATAGTATATTGGATAGACCCACCATGAGAGTGATACATGGATACCATGGAATGGTAGTCACAATCATATCTCATAGTGATGGTGGTGATTGTGGTTCTTAGACCTGAAATTACTGTACTCATCACATGTCATTGGGTACACTTTGACATCATCAAACACATTCCTAAAACACAAGGGTTATAAAGGTGATGGTTGGATGACTTTGACACATGGGGATAGACTGTGAGTAATAAAGATGGGATTTGTCCCTCCTACAAGGAGTATGTTATCCAGGGTCCCATGATAAGCGAGACTGAGAAATGTATGGCCATACTCATGTGATTCAATATATGATATGTGAACTCACATGCATCTCAGACAGTCTGCTCTAGGTCAAGGAACATGGATTGAATGTTGAAGAGGATGACGTTCCATGCCTTGAGTTAAATCCAGATGTCAGAGACAAAGGAACTATATGATCACTATAAAACTAATCACATATTGTAGGTTATAGTTGTTCTCCAACTTTCTGAGTTACTTGGGTAGAAATGATGAGTTACTAGATTCCGCTCATTGCTTGTGATGTCATAAGTTGTTATGAACATTCACTGCCAACGTAAATTGGAACCTGATGGGTCACACACATAGGATACCCCTGGAAGAGGATATTGTCCATATATGATGTTTAGATTGAGACTAGAGGTATTTAGGTACTCAATTAAACATACAATTGACTGACTGGACTCAGAAATATCAAGTTCAAGTGTTAAACTAGTTGGTTAGAGTGTCAGGTTGATTGGAGACTGCATTGGCAATGTCAGGACTGCCAATCGACCAATTCACCCTTGTGAGCCGATCGGCTGGTGTGAGCTAATTGACTGGTTCACTTGGTGAACCAGGTGGATCACAGTCCTACCAACTGAGGAAATTGGGATTTTTACTGGTTGGAGGAAAACTTTCACATTTCACTTCTTCAATTCGATTGGAATAAGGATTAATCTTTGCATTAATTGGAAATGATTAAGGAAAGTCAATTGTGGGTAAGTCTGGGAAGTGAAACAACTAGTTCACTTAGTGAACCTATCAGTTCACACTCCCAACCGATCGGTTCACTAGTGAACCAATCGACTCACCTTACCAAACAACCGTTTTAGTTATGAAACAATCGGTTCACCTGCCGCAGTGCAAGTTATTCATGAAATTTTCAGATCCTTCTACTCCCGAACAGATTGGGAACCCTAACCCTGCCCTCTACTATAAATAGAGGGGTACTATGGGCTTCATAGAATACACAACTCAGAACATCAATTGCTCTATAAATTTTTTGTCCTCCCTGGTTCTGGTAACCGAGAGAGCCCGAGCAAGTGTTGCCCGACTAGGGAGGCACAACGAGGGAAATACAGCTGCAGAAAAGTAATCTGAGTTAGGGAGAGCAGGTTGGTGCTAGTACACCAATAGGAGGGTCATCTCCTTCCTGCCAATTCTTGTAGAACGACATGAGTTCCAAGTGGTCCTTGTGGACTATTTATAGTGGCGGGAGATGCCTTCCGCTCAGGAGGATGCGTCAGCCGCAGTCCATGGTGGAGGCCAAATTCCATGGCGAAGACCAGGAGCTGCACAGACACTGTCCAAGACATGGCA
This sequence comes from Alisma plantago-aquatica, assembly GCA_963693085.1. Taxonomy (NCBI): domain Eukaryota; kingdom Viridiplantae; phylum Streptophyta; class Magnoliopsida; order Alismatales; family Alismataceae; genus Alisma; species Alisma plantago-aquatica. The sequence goes on from OY856410.1 coordinate 325,364,736, forward strand.
TCAAAGACCGCACATGGCTGCAAGGTATTGTCACTGGGAAAGCCCCATGACCATGTTTATCTAGCTAAAACCATCCTCCCCATTACATAGTTGTTGATGCAATCTCCTGTTATGGGTTAATGGCCAGTAAATATTTTGTTTCCTTTGCCTACTCTGAGGACATAAAACCCAACATGCATATCAATACAAATCTTGCTAGATCTAAAATTATATTGATCCCTAACAATTACTTTGAACACATAATATGCACCCTGGGTTGTGGTATCAAAATAAAAAATTTAGTACTACTATAGAACCAAAGTTGGCTATAGTAGAGGACAAAAAATTGTTAACGAATATTTTATAAATTGAAGGAGATACCAAACAAGGTTACATTTGGAGTAAGACAATTTTTACCAATATGCATAAAAATGTAAAATAAGAATGAACTCTTTTATGTGATATGGAAACTAGACATAACCTCAATCAGCTAACCATTGATCACATTAGGAATAGCATTCATGAATTACTACTATACCAAGAAACTATTAGAAAACAAAGATCTAAAGAAAATGGATTAAAGAATGGGATGCCAACACAAAATACCCGCATTACATTTGTAATGGTGAAATGAGACTCTCATACATACACACTCTCACCTTTGACCACATTACAACACAAAATAAATAGAGATCATAAACAAAGTAAGAAATCACTTTAAGAATATTTTTTTAATAAAAGTGATTGTTCTCTAAGCATACCAACTACAATTGGAATAGAGTTTGTGAGAGTTCCATTGGTAAACCACATTTACTCATTATACCCTTCACCCTTATTGAGATTAACAAGGCAGTGTTCAGTTTACGGCTTGACAAACCTGTAGGGCTCGACAAGTTTGATATGTTCTTTTATCAACTTTACCAGGACGCTATAAATAACTTCATATTCAATATCTTTGAGAACACACATTTAGGGAACTTGTCTCCTCAAGGCATCATCCTTAAGTCAAATGCATATTAACATTATAAAGATGGTTAATAATCCTACTATGATTAAGAAATCCATACCCATGATCCTTATTAACAACACTTATAATATCATATCCAAGGTTTTCAATAATCACAAGATGTTGCACATGGATAAAATAATGAGTGTAGACAATCTATTTTCTTGAAAATCATATGTATAAAAGACACCCACATTATTTATAATGAAGTTCCAGTCACATGTCATAAAAATATACTTGACAGACTTGAATTTGAGAAGAATTTTGATTGAAAACATGGAAATTTGTACTCATACGAATGAAAGGGTATTAATCTCCAAATAAATTGTTTGATGGGATACAAAAATGCATCAAAATTAATTGTTCATCTATTTTAACCAATGGTTCACAAAGTACCAATGGCCTTAGACAAGGTGACCCTTTATAACCTTATGTATTTGTTATTGTTTCAACAATTTTTCACTCAATGTTTCTCCTTTGGGCTACTAATGGAATCTTCACAAAAACTCATATCCTTTATGATACATAATTGTCCAATTTTTTGATGACACCATACTTTCATCAAGCCAACTAAGGGTAAAGTTTAAACAATTTAAGAATTATAAGTATTTTCAACATCTCTCGATCCTCAAAATTAACTTTCAAAAATACTATATGACGGTGAACTATGTTTGTGATATAACTCTTAGCAAATGTTGCAACATGATATAACTTTGTATTTGTGATCTTCCCATAGAAATACCTAGGCTTTCCAATATTACTTATAAAATTATTCTCTTAGGTATCACAACCTATTCTTTGATAAACTAATAGGAAAATTAGCTACTTGGAAGATGAGAAGCCGCAATAAGGTAGGGCACCTTACTCTGTTTAGTTCTACTCTCACATGCGTGTCGCTATATTCCCATCTACATACCCCTTCCAAAAATTAGAAAATGTCACAGATAAATGAAAAGGAGTTTCTTGTGGGGTAGTGAGAATGAGATTAGAAAGATTTACGTAGTCATTTGGGCATCTATATGTTGACCAAAATACATGGGATGATAGGGTATTATCCATCTCAGACTTCACTCTCATTGTATGTTTAAAAAGGTCATTGCCTCAATTATTGAAAACCAGTCTTTCATTTAATTAAACTATGCTAAAATGATAGTACTACTAAAATAAACTCCCTAGTGACACGATAAGGAAAAAAAATGAGTTCTCATATTATTGATATTTAATAAAAAGACATCATCTTATTGAAGACACTATTATTACCCCACCTTTTGTTGACCTCATATGAATTTTAGTATATCCCTTGGTTTATGATTGGGTGTGTTACTCAATACAAATTAGATTTTAATATGCCAACACATATTATATCCATTGATCTTGATGGTGCAACGTAGAATGTTGTGATCTGATAGAAAGAACATCATCAAATGTAGTATTATATCTTTGGCCTAGGTGATATGATACCTTACATGAACAACAGTCATTCTCTACCTCAGAATAGGACCTTTATACACTAACCTTGGGGTGACACATATAACGTCAAAAAAACTTATCATTTCTTCACTCACACTGGTCTCAACTCCATTTATGGTAAATATTATTACTACATTAAGTACCCACCAAAAGTACACATCTCTCTCTAACTTACTAGTAACAAAAGACTGCTTCCTAGTGACAATCGGTTCAAACATGGTCGTTATGGCCCATCCATTTTGTTCAATGACAAAAAGTATTTTGTCACATTTTTAGTGGGAGACATCATTTGATAATATAGTATTTGATCACATTCTTATATATTGTTCAACAAAGAGATGTGTCTTCATACTAACCTTAGACATTGGAGCTCTCTTGCAACAAATATAATCTTTGCATAATTTTATTTGAGAGAAACAATTGATATTTTGATAACACATGTAAAACCCCCAACTTTGTTTATATTTGGTTTATATAAGACTTTCTCTTTATGAGTTAAATTTATGTTTATGTGATGCCTCCTCTGATATGAAGATCAAGATTTCTCCAAGGGTCTTTTCTATCCCTCAGAATGATGATTGGGGTGACTCCTTAGCATTACCAACTTTGTGGTCGAGGATGATTTGACTTCTCCTCCTAAGGACCTGATTACGCTCGTAGTGATCCTGATCGTGACCCATGCTTGACGTTTTGACAAGCAAACTCTTTTTGTGTGTGTTATATGGACTATCGTATTGGGATCCCACCCCTACGCTTTTCAAAACATTGCTATGGTAATCAGTTGATGTGAGTGTTCTGTCTGGGAGTCCACCCCCTTTGTTATACAACTTTGGCTTGTCAGTTATCTTTTTTTTTTGATAAAAGATCATATATTAAAAAGACAAAAGCAAGCTAGCACCTTCTATGTTAGTCGTTACACTACTTGAATGCTAAAATAAAGGGTGGGAAGTTTTGCAAAAAGAAGAAAAATAGTATGTGGGGGAGGCACCCCATAACAAGCCTCAAAGTTTGACAACTAGAGTTAAAATTCTAAAACATCAGTCTATGTAGATAGTGCAAAAATCATGTCTATTGCTGCAGCAGGCCGATTCCAGTTTCATCATCCATCATCGCCTTCAGGTCACAGAGAAAATGAGCCTCTGATTCCCCCTCCTGTGAGTCATCTGAGCCCTCCTTTATCTTCTTCCCTATAGAGAGAAAGGATATGAAGATCTGAAATAATCAGGGTGATGATGGTGCTCCTTGCTTTTATGGTGTTGTTGAATATTCTGTTGTTTCTTTCTCTCCATAATCCAACATATGGTGACTAAGAAATCGTCCCCATTGTGGGTGTAGTTATTTCTGATCGGTGTGAGACCAGTTGGAAAAGTTGTGAAGTTGTGGTTTAGATTATCAACCCTAAGAAAATGCAAGAAGATGTTGCTAGAAAAGCTGCAATGGAATAACCAGTGATTCACAGACTCAGAGTTATCAAGACATAGAGAGCATCTCGAAGGACCATAGAAACCTCTTTTGTTAAAGTTTTGGTCAGTTAGTAGTTTATTGTTGAGCAGAAGCCAGAAGAAGATTTTGTGTTTTTGTGGCCACTTTTGTTTCCAGATATAGGATAAAGTCAGGGAAATACCTCTAAAAGTCAGGTGGTTGTAGGTAAGTTTGACAGTATAGAGTTCTCCCCATCTCCAAGAAATCCGGTTTGAGGAGTTGTTTTCTAGTTCTAGTATCAAGTTCCTAATGTTTTCTTGATTAAGGTGTAGAAGCAAACACCTCTTTAAGGAGTTTTATCTCCTACTTGATAGGAGGCCAAGGGCCTTGGCAGTGTTTAGCTTTTTGAATTTATTTGGTATAGTCCAAGAATTATTCATGTTGAGAACGGTTTGGTGTTTATACCATGGGTCTTCCCAGAAATAAATGAGTTTGTGTGAGTGAGGGGGGTTTTGATGATTTTTTTAATGTGAGGAATGTGTTTGTTTATGTATTTCCAAAGAGGGGAGGTGATCTTGTTGTGTATTTTATGCCAGGGAGGGAGCTTTTGGTAATATTTATTTGTCAGCATGTTTCTCCAAATTTTGTTGCTGTTATTGGCCAGGCAGTTAATTATTTTTGTGATCAAACAAAAAGTATGAGTTTCTAGGTTGATATTTCCACATCCCCCCTAATTAGCGGGGGTTGTGATGGTGTCCCAGTTGACCAGGTGAAAATGTTTGCTCATGTTAGGGGATTTGTGGTGATTGTTCCAAAGGAAGTTTCTTCAAATTTTATCAATGGCCTTTCTGGTCTTGGAGCGAAGAGGAATGCAACTCAAGTAATAGGTGGTTATTGGTGCGATGGAACTATTGAGAAGGCAGAGACGGCCGACCAAATTAAGGAAATTATTTGTCCAAGATGATAATTTGTTGTTTATCCTTTCGATGATCGAGGTCCAAGTGTAGTGGGAGATTTTGAGTGGAGTGATAGGAAGGCCTAGGTAGGTAATTGGAAAGTTTTCTATCTTGCATCTCAATGAGTCTTTGAATCTAGTCATCAAAGATTGTTCGATGTGGACCCCAAAAATTGAAGATTTTTGCAGGTTTATCTTGAGGACCGATATGTATGAGAAGATACCTATAATTCTGATTGTGTTGATGATGGATTCCTCCTCAGGGGTGATAAGAATGATAGTGTCATCCGCAAATTGTATTATGTTTTCATGACACTCCGGGGGAGAGTTAATCATGCCTCCTTCAACACCTAGTTATATCATTCTACTCAGGATAGAAGTAACAATGATAAAAAGGTAAGGGTATAGAGGATCCTCTTGTCTAAGGCCATTTGAGTTTTTGAAGTAGCCAAAAGGTACTCCATTTATTATGGTTGAGAAATGATTTGTGGATATACAAGCTTGTATCCAATAGATCCATTTTGCAGGGAAACCAAATCCCTTGAGGGTATGAGTTAGGTATTGCCAATTTACAAAGTCAAAGGCCTTTTCGAAATCCAGCTTAATGGCTAAGACTGGAGATTTGTTAATATGGAAATGGTGGATGGTTTCGTTGACCATCAGGTAAGCATCCTGAGTGCTTCACCCTTTGAGGAAAGCATTTTGATTTAGAGGGATAATATGGTTGATGTGAGGCTTGATTCTATTTGCTAAAGTTTTTGCAATGATTTTATAAGATGTGTTTATTCAGCTGATAGGCCTGTATTGTGAAATGAGGTCTGGTTGGTCAGTTTTTTTGATGAGAGCTATGAAGGTTCTATTTATGTGTTTGATGATATTGTGGGCATTTTTACTCTGGTGTAAATCCATCAACAAGGCTAGGAAGTCTTTTTTGTAGTGATCCCAACTTGCTAGGGTAGAATTCCACATTTAATCCATCTGGTCTAGGAGATTTGTTCAGACCAGGTGATTTAATGGCCTAGTTTAGTTCATCTAAGGTGAAGGCTTGAATAAGGGAGTGAGATTGAGGGATTTTTTTGGGACATAAAATAGTCCAATCTAGCTCATTTAGGCAAGAAGGTCGGTGATGAGTGTTGAAGATTTTTTGAAAGTGTTCAGTGATGTGGTTAGTGATAGAAGATTTTTCCATAGTGATAGAGTTGTGGATTTTGAGATACGTGATGGTGTTTTTTTTGAGATTGTTGTTACAAGTTTTGTGGAAGAATTTGGTATTCATGTCTCATTCTGTAACCCAAGTTATCTTTGCTCTTTATCTCCATTTAATGTCTAGGTAGTTTTTTATGTGTTCCATCTCAACTCTGATAGTTTGGACAAGAGCGGGGTCCTCTGAGGGGTCTTGGTCTATGAAAAGGAATTGTTGTTCCATGTTTTTTTAAGGTGTTGTTGAGGTTGTTTGGGTGATGGAGGGTCCATTTTTTTATAAAGGTTTTCACTTGTTTAGTATTTTGGAGAATGTGAAATCCCATATTGGTGTTTTGAGGTTCAGCTAAGCTCTAGTGATTAGCACATTGGTTTGAGAAGTTTTTGAAGGTGAGCTAGAAATTGTCAAAGCAAAAAGGTCTTTTTCCCCATATTACATTTCTAGTGTCAAGAATAATAGGGAAATGATCTGAGATGGCTCTGTGGGCCATGTGGACTATGGTAAGGGGGTATTTGTCCTCCCAAAGAGGGGAGTAGATGAATTGGTCAAGTCTGGCAAAGGTTTGGTTTCTGGACCAGGTATAATTTGCATTTGCAGATTTGATATTGATCATGTTGTGTTTTGTTAGTTGGGTTGTAGAATGTTTATCAGCTGTTGACATGGTTTGGGAAGAGTTTGAGATGTTAGTTCTGTCAGAGGCCTAGGTAATGAGATTTAAATCTCCTCCAATAATCCAGGGGGTTTGATGGTATTTAGTGAGGATTTTATCCAATTCAGAGAGATAGGTTGCTTTGTTTTTTCCCAGTTCCCCATAGATCCATGTGAAGGTCCATTTAAAACCATCCAGTCTATTTCTAATAGAGAGAGTGATAGAGAAGTCTAGACTAGTAGATTCGTTGATAGAAAAGGTCTGGTTATTCAGTCCCACCTGGAGTCCCCCTTTAAACCTAGTAGGAGGAATCTGAAACCACAGAGTGATTCTGTTTCACTAGTACAGAAATGGGTTATAACGTCACTACCTGTAGGGTCAGTTTTTCCAAATAACCGACCTTATATGTCTACAAAAAATGTGGGCACCACTTAAGACCTCTTGGGTCGGTTTTCTTAAAAAAAACGACCTTATAGTGTAACTCTATAGGGTCGATTTTCCAAATAACTGACTTTATATGTCTATAAAAAATGCGGGCACCACTTAAGACCACTTGGGTCGCTTTTCTTAAAATAACCGACCTTGTAGTGTATCTCTATAGGGTCGGTTTTCATAAAATAAGTGACCTTATAGACAATTGGATTAGAAAGCCAATTACAGTTTCCCGCAGAAAAAAATTGCTCGATTTTGGCTTCGCGCCTCGATCTATAGGGTCAGTTTTTCCAAATAACTGACCTTATATGTCTACAAAAAATGCGGGAGACATCCTCGATCCAGTTTGCCTTCACGCATGTATAAGCACCTCTAGGGTCGATTTTTTTTCTTATAACCGGCCCTAGAGGTCACCTCGGTTGACAATATTGTCGACCGAGTTGAATTTTGGATCCAGTTTAGTTCACACATGTATAAGCACCTCTAGTGTCATTTTTTTACTTTTAACCGACCCTAGAGCTCCCCTCGGTCGATGAATTTGTCAACTGATAACCTCTCGATCGACAAATTCGTCGACCGAGAAACAGTTTGGTGTTTAGGGTTTTAGAGCCAGATTTCCTTTCGTGCATGTATATGCACCTCTAGGGGCAGTTTTTTTCCTTATAACCGGCCCTAGAGGGCCCCTCAGTCGACAATATTGTCGACCAAGATGAATTTTGGATCCATTTTAGTTCATGCATGTATAAGCACCTTTAGCATCGGTTTTTTACTTTTAACCGAACCTAGAGCTCCCCTCGGTCGACGAATTTTTTGACTGATAACCTCTCGGTCAACAAATTCGTCGACCGAGATGGAGAGCCAGATTTCCTTTTTTGTGTGTATATGCACCTCTAGGGTCAGTTTTTTTCCTTATAACCGACCCTAGAGGCCCCCTCGGTCGACAATATTGTCGACCGAGATGAATTTTGGATCCAATTTAGTTCACGCATCTATAAGCACCTTTAACGTCTGTTTTTTACTTTTAACTGACCCTAGATCTTCCCTCGGTCGACAAATTTGTCGACCGATAATCTCTCAGTCGACAAATTCGTCGACCGAGATGGAGAGCGAGATTTCCTTTCGTCCGTGTATATGCACCTCTAGGGTCAGTTTTTTCCTTATAACCGACCCTAGAGGGCCCCTCGGTCGACAATATTGTCGACCGATATGAATTTTGGATCCAGTTTAGTTCACGCATGTATAAGCACCTTTAGCGTTGGTTTTTTACTTTTAACCAACCCTAGAGCTCCCCTTGGTCGAAGAATTTGTTGACTGAGAATGAGTTTGAGTGTTTTTAAATAACCCGACAGGGGCACCGCTTATCTCTAGCGTCGGTTTTTTTGTTTTAACCGACGCTACAGGTCGGGCCTAGGGCTTGAAGTGGTCGAGACCTAGTCTTTCTCTCCCGCAAAACATAAATTTCGTTCTCTTTTTCTCTCCCGCGGCGCCGATACCTTTTCTTCTTTATCTCCTTATGTCATTCCGCCGCCGATACCTTCTCTTCTTCTCTCCCGTGTCATCACTTTTCATTGTTGCCACGCTGCCAAAGCCTTTGCCAAGAAGCTCGTCGTCGTGTTCGAAGAGGATTGTGGTATCCGTGAAGCCCTTGCCACCTCTCTGTGCCGCCAAAGCCCTTGCCTCCTCCTCGTGAAAAGATCTCGTCGTTGCCGCCTCTCCACACTTCCACGAAGGTCGTCACCTCTCTGTGAAGGTCGTCACATCCTCCACGAAGGTCACCGCCATTTCCAAGTAAGGTCGCCACTTCCCTTATTCCCGGGTCCGTTCCTGCCGCCATGGTAGCGTCCAGGTCCACTCTTAGTCGACAATATTGTCGACCGAGAGTCCACTTGCGCACAGCGTCCAGGTCCACTCTCGGTCGAGAATTTGTCGACCGAGAGTGGACTTGGACGCCATGCACAGGTGGGCTCTCGGTCGACTAATTGTCGACCGAGAGTGGACCTGCGCTCTTTTAACTACACAATTATTTTGTTTTTCCATTTTATATGATTTGATAACCCAACTAATAATAAAAACATGTATTTTTCATATATAATCATTATATAAATTCTAGAAATTAATATGAGATTAGACATGTGTATTCCTAGATTGAAACTTTAGGGTTGATGCATGATGTTTAACTTAATATATAAATATGAAAATAATGCATTTATATATTAACTTAGAAACCCGTTCAAAATTTACTCATTAGGAGTAAACTTTGGATAGTCCCCGGTTTGGGACTATTTTTGGATATTTAATCTCACTTAGGATGTAACTGTATAATGTATGTTTAGTTTTGTAGAAAATTTTAGTAGGATTTCCTCATTTGTTCTCTGGGTACATATGTGAGTGGTTATTTGCCATTTACATCGGTGTACTTGGAGAACTTAGGGGAAATGTTGCTGAATTTTTTTTCAAAACTAAACATACATTATACAGTTACTAGTGAGATTAAATATTCAAAAATGGGATAGGTGGTACACTTTAGTATATAAGTAATTAACTTCCTATCAATAAAAACTTATAGATTATAGTATCAATATTAAACGGTTAGTTTTATAATTAATTTTTATGTGATATAGAAAATGGATCGAAGTTGGATGTCTATCAAGAACCGTTGCAGGCCAGAGTTTGCCAAAGGTCTTGATGTATTTATTATATTTGCTGAGGAACATAGGAAACTACCTACAAATAGGCTATATTGTCCATGTAGAAATTGTGGTAACAATTTGAAAGTTGATACTGGTGAGGAAATTAAGAATCATGTCATATGCAATGGGATCATACAAGGTTATAATGAATGGTATTGGCATGGAGAGAAATTTAATTATGGATCAGAAAATGTCGATACTAATAGTTGTGGCATAGAAGATATAGATACTGATGATAATGTTAATGATGAACTGATTCAAGATGACCAGATTCAGGATGATATGGTTGATGAGATACTACGTAGTTGTCGGGACAATGTCATTGATCCACCTTCTTTATTTGCAAACATTGTCCATGATGCTGAAAAACCATTATATAAGGGTTGTACTAAGTTCACGAGGTTGAGTGCTGTGATGCGATTATATACTCTTAAAGCTCAAAACTGGTGGAGTGATAAGATTTTCACTTCATTGTTGTCTTTGTTAAAGGAAATTCTTCCTGAAGGCAATGAGCTTCCAATTTCAACATATCAAGCAAAGAAAATAATATTCCCAATGGGAATGGAGGCTAAGAAGATTCATGCATGTCCAAATGATTGTGTGTTATTTCAGAAGGACTATAGTAATTTGATAAATTGTCCAAAATGTGGTGCGTCAAGGTATAAGACCACAAATTCAGCTAAGGCTAAAAATGGCTCTCCTACCAAGGTGATGTGGTATCTACCAATAATACCACGATTTCAATGCTTATTTGCTAATACAGAAGATGCACAAAATTTGTCTTGGCATGGGGAGTTAAAGGACAATGATGATGGCGTTCTACGACATGCATCTGATTCACCACAATGGAAGAAAATTGATTTATTATACCCTCAATTTGGTAAGGAACCAAGAAACTTAAGACTTGGACTCTATACAGATGGAATGAATACCTATGGTACATTAAGCAGCCAACATAGCACGTGGCCTGTTATGATTGTTATATACAATCTTCCTCCTTGGTTGTGTATGAAAAATAAGTATGTGATGTTGTCAATATTGATATCAGAGCCTACGAAACCTGGAAATGATATTGATGTTTACCTTCAACCTCTAATTGATGACCTAATGAAACTATGGGAAAAAGGTATTATGACATATGATGCTTCACGTAAAGAGATCTTCAGTTTGCGTGCTATGTTATTTTGCACGATTAATGATTTTCCAGCTTATGGAAATTTGTATGGATATAGCATAAAAGGATACAAAGCATGTCCTATTTGTGAGGAAAATACTTATTCAATCAGACTGAAACATGATGGTAAAATCGTATATCTTGGTCATCAGAGATTTCTCCCACCAGTGCATCCTTATCGAAGGAAATTCAAAACCTTTAATGGGTCAACTGAGGAACGAAGTGCTCCTAAACCTGTACCAGGAAATGTTGTATATGATAGGGTGAAACATATTGTTAATGAATTGGGATAGAGTTCATGTGGCAACACATCCCATTATCACACAGATAACGAGGTGTTACGCGAAAACGTGCGGAAAACACCATAACCACAGATTATCAAAAACACGGGTTAATTAAAACCGATTGTGGAAAACTGATAAACTGTGAAACTATTACTTTCCAGTCCTCATCCTGCACAGAAACATGTCATATAAATATGTACATACACAAGATCTGACACGTGTCCACAGCTCAGGAATAGCTGTCCATCCATCACATGAGTTCACCACCTATTCATATATACATAAAGGCCCACATCCGGCCAACAACAGGATATACATATATCATCGAACGATCTTCGTGAAACATCGTCAAAACACTGCCAAGGACCTGAGAGTACAGGGATGACTCTAGACTCTACTACAAAACATCCAAAACAGCAGCATGTCCAACGCTTGCCTTCTACTGTTCCTCAAGCTGCTCGTCCGCAACACCACAACCACGACCACGTCTACCTTGACCACCTAAAAAAAGGGTGTAAACCATCGGAGTGAGACAATTGAACCATTGTCCCAGCGGGAAACATAGCTCCCCACCGCAACTATGGAACCTCAGCAAGATAACTATAACATCAATTATAATATGAGTAGATATATCGGAAGCAGTTATATATATATAGCAAGATCATTCTTACCGGCAAGCATACCATCTGTACTAAAACTTATAACCAGATGTCTTTCAAAAGAATATGATTATCAAGATAAGGTGTATCAACATGTAACAAGATTATTAGAACATAATATAATGTCACATAACCTAATCATCAAGATAAGACAGATTGCCACATAACCTGCAAGGTATAACAAACAAGGCCTCAACCAATGTTTCGTGTTTGATTTGATCAGTAAATACTAAACGGCTGTATTACGTTTTATTATGCCCTGAGGATTTGAACCGTACCGTTTAAATCCAACCTTCGGTTACGAAACCCAAGCTGGTGCCATACAAGGTCAATGGAAGAGCCGGACTCCATGACCTCCCACCTCATGGTCAGTACATGAGTACAACACAAGCAGGTCCGCAGTCACATGCTGAAGTGGTCTAAGCCACAGGGTTAGCTCCATAGGCTACCCATTCTCTAGCCCGCCTTGGTACAGGTCTCAACGCTAGTAAAACTGAGCCACGAGCCTGTTCACCGTGCTCCGAGCCATGAACGCATTCATGCTCCATACATTACATATCCTGAGCCATGGGCCTGTTCACCATGCTCTACATTCATATATGAGTCTGCAACCGAAGTTACACTCTTACCTCCTCATTTTCAGGCTAGGAGCAACCTACACATATTCAACAATATGCGCTTCCAGGTTAACCCGTAGGAAAACCCGTTTCACCATCACCAAGTCCTGACGATGATGGATCTATGGCCAGGGCAACTACATGATGTGTTTCACTGTGTTTAATTAGTATCTTTTAGATGGATTGCAAGATTCAGCCAAGTTGTATGACATGCAAGGTATAACAGAAAGTAAAGAACATTATATTATGATCTATTCATATCAACCTGATCCATCTTAAGGATCCAACATCACTTGTTATCACTTGGCCTCTTGCCAACCATCCGGATCCATCTCAAGGATCATTACGTACCACGGGGTCTCAATCCCCTCATCATGTACTGTCACTGCCTCTTAAGGCTCACATCATCATCATGGGACCAACACATCACATACATAATATTATAGGGCAATTATCAAAGCAATGTTTCTCATTACATATGTCACATAGCCCTTTTATGGCTAAGTCATCACCTGTAAGGTCAAGGTATGCAATAATTGTAGGTTCAACATTCAAGATAATCAAATTACCAATATTACACTTATTCGGTAACCAAGTATGTTAATTACATCATTATCAACCATACTGATGCTTACCCTAAATCTCAGGATTATACAAACAATCAAGGTATATGGGAAACAGATTGAGTATACAGAATCAACACTATTATTAACAAGGTCATTACTATGCCATCAACTATAGTCATCTTTATCATGAAGCAACCTTTCTATCGTCCAACTCAAGGACATCCATGTCGCCCAACACCATCAGACCATATCGCCCAACAAGAGAGAGAGAGGGAGAGAGAGAGTATCGCCCATCTCCAAGGGTAATCACCATATCGGCCAACAAAACCTAGCTCACCCTATCGCCCAACTCAAGGGCAAGGGTATCGGCCAACCTAAAGGACTCATCATGTCGCCCAACACCAGCTACCATATCGTCCACCAAGGGGAACACCATGTTGTCCAACTCAAAAACAAAGGTGTTGCTCAACCCAAGGTTACTCATCTCGTTCAACTTAGGGGCAAGTGTGTCACCCAACACACTCACAAGGAAGGGGTATCGCCCAACCCTAGGTCATCTTCAACCTTCAACACAAGGAAGCCCCAAACCCTAGAAAGAAAAGGTATACAAAGGAACCCTAAAACCCTAGAGGGGGATATCGGCCACTAAAGGAAACTAAAGCAAGGTACACAAGCAAGGAACTAAGCTAGTCTACTAACATGTAACAAGGTTAAAGATAGAGGTAAGATAGTTAGGGTTAGAAACTATGCAACCCGCCTTAAGCTCCAAGCTCCAAAGCACTCCAAGGTCCAAAGCTATCGTCCACCAAGCTGCTCCAGGAGGGTGTATCGGCCACCACTTCAGCTCCAAGGAAGTATATCGGCCAACACAAGCAAGATGGAGAGGGATATCGTGCACCAAGGGTGGAGGGGAGACCAAAAGAGCAAAGGAGACTAAGGCAAGGAGAAGGGCTTTCTATATAGGAGGGAAGGGAGGAGAAACCAAGGTACAACCATGCTATGTGTCGCCCACCCAAGGGACACATGTCCACCAACTCAAGCCACCTCTCATGCAAGCCATAAGGCACTTGTCCAAGATGTGCACCATGTGCCCACCAACCAAGCCAAGCCATCTGGGCGACACAACAAGAGCTACTGGGCGACACACCAAGCAACTGGGCTACACACCACCTGCCCTGGGCGACACAAGGCTCAAGCAAGCCCAAACAAGGAACTCCAAGGCCCAAACAAGCTCAAGCCTTCCTCTCAACCCTAGAGGAGGCAAAGAGGGAAAACATCTAACAAGATGGCAAACTTGCTCACAAAACCCTAAACTTGGGTTATTTGCAAGTAGCCCCTTGAACTCTCAACAAAGCACAACCAAACCCTAATCACCACTAAAGGTGATTAGCAAGCACCAAAGCACCAAGATCAAGCAAAACAAATAGGGTAAACCCTAAACGCAGGTCAGGGTCCTTACAGCCATAAACCTCTACAAAAGGATTTTTGTCCCCAAAATCCGAAGAGAAAAGCGAGGGATACTTCCTCCTCATCTCTTCCTCAAGCTCCCACGTGGCTTCCTCAATGCCACGGTGATGCCAAAGGACCTTCACAAGAACCAGATCCTTTCTCTTCAGCTTCTTGACTCTTCTGTCAAGGATCATCATAGGACCCTCTTCATAAGTCAGATCTTTGTCAAGCTCAACTTCAACTGGTTGTATCACTGTTCCTGTATCCGGATGACTTTTCTTCAGCATACTGACATGGAACATTGGATGTAACCTGTGCAACTCTGGAGGCAACTCTAACTCGTAAGCCACCTTGCCAACACGTGCTAAGACTGGGTAAGGCCCCATATATCTGGGAGCTAACTTACCCTTCCGGCCAAACCTCAGCACACCTTTCCACGGAGAGACTTTAAGATACACCTCGTCTCCCACCTGGAACTCCAAGGGTCGTCGGCGATTGTCTGCATAAGACTTCTGCCTGTCTTGTGCCGCTTTCAACTGTTGTTGTATCACCTTGATCTTTTCTGTCGTTTGTTGTACTAACTCAGGGCCCAAAAGCTGATATTCACCTGATTCATACCAACACAAAGGAGATTTGCACTTCCTTCCATACAAGGCCTCATAAGGAGCCATGTCGATGCTTCGTTGATAACTGTTGTTGTAGGCAAACTCTATCAAACTGAGATGTATGTCCCAACTGCCTAGGAACTGCAAAACACAAGCACGAAGAAGATCCTCCAAAGTCTGAATAGTCCTCTCAGACTGTCCATCTGTCTGCAGGTGGAAAGCGGTACTGAACTTCAACTGCGTTCCCATCGCCCTGTGCAACTGTTCCCAAAAACGACTTGTAAACTGAGGATCTCTATCAGAAACTATCGTTGCTGGCACACCATGCAAATGAACTATCTCATCCACATATACTCGAGCGAGCTTTTCAGCTGTATACGTGGTCTTCACAGGTATGAAATGGGCAGACTTTGTTAATCTGTCCACTATCACCCAAATGGAATCATGATTCTTAGTTGTCCTGGGTAGACCAACTACGAAATCCATGGTTATATGATCCCATTTCCATTGTGGTATAGGCAAAGGTTGCAACGTACCTGCCGGCTTTTGATGCTCAGCCTTGACTTGCTGACACACCGCACACCTAGCCACAAACTCAGCTACATCTTTCTTCAAGCCGGGCCACCAGTACAAGTCCTTCAGGCTATGATACATTTTGGTGACGCCTGGATGCATAGCATACATCGACGTGTGTGCTTCCTCGAGCACCAACTTCCTCAGATTATCAGCATCTGGAACCACCATCCTATTATGATAGCGAACCACTCCATCCTCAGACTCATGGAACCCATCACGCTTTTCGCTGCCAAACTCTGATATGATTAGCTGTACTGTATCATTCATTTGCTGTGCATCCTTGATCTGCTGTCTCAACGTGGGCTTGATTTGCATCTGTGCTAGAAGTCCAGCTAACGAGGAAACCTCCATCTGTACGTTCATCTGCCGTAAGGAGACTAACATGTCCCGCCTATGGCATACCAAAGAACTCATCTGTGCCTTCTTGGGAGTAGAAGACTTTCTGCTAAGCGCGTCAGCTACCACATTCGCCTTACCAGGATGATACTCGATAGTGCAATCATAATCATTGATCAAGTCCATCACCGACGCTGTCGCATGTTCAACTCTTGCTGTGAGAAGATTTACTTCAGATTCTTGTGATCTGTAAAGATCTGACACACTTCCCCATAAAGATAGTGTCTCCAAATCTTTAAGGCATGAACTACTGCTGCCAGCTCCAAATCATGAGTTGGATAGTTCTCCTCATGCTTCTTGAGCTGTCCCGAGGCAAAAGAAACCACATGATCTTCCTGCATCAACACGCAACCTAATCCTTTCTTGGAAGCATCACAGAAAACAACATAGCCTTTTCCAGATTCTGGCAAGATCAACACTGGAGCACTGGTTAGCTTTTCCTTCAAACTTTGGAAAGCTTGCTGACATCGATCATTCCAAACAAAAGGTACATCCTTCCTGGTCAACTTCATCATCGGTAGAGCTATCGAAGTGAAGTACTTGATAAACCTCCGGTAGTATCCTGCTAGGCCAAGGAAACTACGAACTTCCGTCGGCGTCTTCGGCTGTTCCCAATCCGCAACGGATTCCACTTTCTTCGGATCTACTTTGACTCCTTCAGCAGATATCACATGACCTAAGAAAGTCACTTCATCCAACCAGAACTCACACTTACTAAACTTAGCATACAACTGATGTTGACGAAGGAGAGTCAACGCTTGACGAAGATGTTGCTCATGCTCTATCCGGTTCCGACTATAGATCAAGATGTCGTCTATAAAAACTACAAAAAACTGATCTAAGAACGAACGAAACACTCTATTCATCAGGTCCATGAAAGCAGTAGGTGCATTGGTTAATCCAAACGGCATAACCACAAACTCAAAATGACCATACCTCGTCCTAAAAGCTGACTTTGGTATGTCATCCGCCTTTATCCTCAACTGATGATATCCAGACCGTAGATCGATCTTCAAAAACACTGTAGCACAACACAACTGATCGAACATGTCATCTATCCTCGGAAACGGGTACTTATTCTTGATTGTGACCTTGTTCAAGTGTCGGTAGTCTATACACAACCGCATCGAACCATCATTCTTCTTAACGAACAACACGGGTACGTGCTCGGTCTGATGAAACCTTTCTCCAACAACTCTTGTAACTTCTTCTTCAACTCTACCATCTCTACTGGAGCCATCCTATAAGGTGTCTGTGCAATTGGCTGCGTTCCCGGAACCAGATTGATCTCAAAATCGATCTCTCGGGGTGGAGGAACACCAGGAAACTCCTTAGGAAACACATCTGCAAACTCTCAGACCACTGACACTTCTTCAAGGTTAAGGCCTTTCGCCTTGGTATCCACAACGGTATCCACAACGTGAGCTAAGAATGCCTCACATCCTTGTCGCAACAACCTATCTGCCACCATAGCTGACACCAGACACGTCGGAAGAATCTTCCTATCTCCCTGGAAGATCCACTTCTCTCCAGCAACATCAAACACCGCCTGCTTGGAACCACAGTCCAAGACAACCTTATACTTCTCTAAGGTATCCATCCCAAGGATAACATCGAAACCATGCATATCAAGTGGTATGAGATCCACCTGAATGCTGTGTCCCGAAAAATACAAAACTCAAGATGGACACTCTTCTCGAAGCAAAGAGGAACCATCAAGAGGGGTTTCTAACAACAAGCTATCCTTCTTACAACTAACAGGTAGATGACAGTTTTCAAGCATACTATAGGCGATAAAAGAGTGTGTAGCACCCGGGTCAACCAGAACAGATATAAAGCAAGAAGAAGACATATCAGAATGAAATAACTCCATCTGACCTGTCACCACTCGCGGGTTGACTACCGCCTCCGGCTGATTCATGGCATAGAATCGAGCCGTTGCTTGCTGTCCATGACCTCTGCTCCCTTGAGCAGACGATCCAGCTTGAGACGCTTGACCGCGTCCTCGTCCTCTGCTACCACTGGGCTGTGGTCTCTTAGACTTCTGGAAACTCTGCCTCGGTTGCTGCGTCACTTCAACATCTCTATTCGGGCAATTGAACTTCCAATGCCCGACTTGTCCACAGAGATGACATGCTCTATTGTCAACTCGTGGCCTAGATGGCCCTGTCACTGCCACCGAAGCTGAGCTGTGCGCCTTAGATGGTGAAGAAACATAACCTTTTCCCTTACTCGGAGACCACTGAGATGGTACACCAGCACTTCTCATCACTGACGCTGCCGAAAACCTGGGTTTCTTGAAGCCACCAAACCTTCGTCCTTGAAACTAAGCAGGTCTTTTAAGAGACACCGACTCTCTTTTCTCCCTTACTGTCCTCTCGATCCGTCGAACTGATTCCACAAATGTAGCAAACCGCTCTCGGTTTTCCAGTGCAGACACAGGGGTTGTCAACTCAGCACTCAAACCCTTCTCGAAACGTCGGATCCGTTCATCATCTGTTGCCGCCATGTGAGGACAGAACCTCAACAGATCCATAAACTTAGCTTCATACTCGGTGATGTTCATCGTTTCTTGCCGCAACTTCTCAAACTGACTGATCTTCTCATCCAGGTACGTCTTCGGAAAGTATCTGGTGACGAACTCGCGCCGAAACACTTCCCAATAGATCACCTCACCAGGCCGCTTCTCTTCCTCGATGGTCCACCAGTGACCAGCACTACCCTTCAAAAGGTAGACAACATGCTTTACTTTGTCTGCTTCGGGGATGTCGAGGATCCGGAAAGCCTTTTTAAGACTCGTCAGCCACAGATCTGCATCCGCTGGATCAACCGTTCCAGCATAATCCGAAGCTCTGACTCGGCGAAGCCGCTCAAAGGTCTTCCCAATACCCGATGCTTCTCCATGGGGAACCTGTGCTCGCGGAGGAGGCACTGGTAATCGCTCAACCATGAGATTCATCGTAGCCATTAACTGCCCCATAAGCTGTTGGTAGGCAGGGTGTTCAAGTATGGTTGGGTCAGGTTGGGGGACCTCAGGCACCCGATCTTCATGTGCCCGTCCATCTGCTCCATCAACCGATGCAGCATCACTATGCTCAGGAGCATGTTCTTCATGGTTTCCAGACATCTTGTCTTTTCTCCCGCTGAGGGCAGAAGATTTTTGTAAGATAACCTGGAAAACTCATAAGAACAGACTCAACCTAGTCCTAGATCCCTGTAGACTCAGCGAACCTAAAGCTCTGATACCAAGCTTGTGGCAACACATCCCATTATCACACAGATAACGAGGTGTTACGCGAAAACGTGCAGAAAACACCATAACCACATATTATCAAAAACACGGGTTAATTAAAACTGATTGCGGAAAACTGATAAACTGTGAAACTATTACTTTCCAGTCCTCATCCTGCATAGAAACATGTCATACAAATATGTACATACACAAGATCTGACACGTGTCCACAGCTCAGGAACAGCTGTCCATCCATCACATGAGTTCACCACTTGTTCATATATACATAAAGGCCCACATCCGGCCAACAGCAGGATATACAGATATCATCGAACGATCTTCGTGAAACATCGTCAAAACACTGCCAAGGACATGAGAGTACAGGGATGACTCTAGACTCTACTACAAAACATCCAAAACAGCAGCATGTCCAACGCTTGCCTTCTACTGTTCCTCAAGCTGCTCGTCCGCAACATCACAACCACGACCACGTCTACCTTGACCACCTAAAAAAAGGGTGTAAACCAGCGGAGTGAGACAATTGAACCATTGTCCCAGCGGGAAACATAGCTCCCCACCGCAACTATGGAACCTCAGCAAGATAACTATAACATCAATTATAATATGAGCAGATATATCGGAAGCAGTTATATATATATAGCAAGATCATTCTTACCGGCAAGCATACCAGCTGTACTAAAACTTATAACCAGATGTCTTTCAAAAGAATATGATTATCAAGATAAGGTGTATCAACATGTAACATGATTATTAGAACAGAATATAATGTCACATAACCTGATCATCAAGATAAGACAGATTGCCACATAACCTGCAAGGTATAACAAACAAGGCCTCAACCAATGTTTCGTGTTTGATTTGATCAGTAAATACTAAACGGCTGTATTACGTTTTATTATGCCCTGAGGATTTGAACTGTACCGTTCAAATCCAACCTTCAGTTATGAAACCCAAGTCGGTGCCATACAAGGTCAATGGAAGAGCCGGACTCCACGACCTCCCACCTCATGGTCAGTACATGATTACAACACAAGCAGGTCCGCAGTCACATGCTGAAGTGGTCTAAGCCACAGGGTTAGCTCCATAGGCTACCCATTCTCTAGCCCGCCTTGGTACAGGTCTCGGCGCTAGTAAAACTGAGCCACGGGCTTGTTCACCGTGTTCCGATCCATGAACGCATTAATGCTCCATACATTACATATCCTGAGCCATGGGCCTATTCACCATGCTCTACATTCATATATGAGTCTGCAACCGAAGTTACACTCTTACCTCCTCATTTTCAGGCTAGGAGCAACCTACACATATTCAACAATATGCGCTTCCAAGTTAACCCGTAGGAAAACCCGTTTCACCATCACCAAGTCCTGACGATGATGGATCTATGGCCAGGGCAACTACATGATGTGTTTCACTGTGTTTAATTAGTATCTTTTAGATGGATTGCAAGATTCAGCCAAGTTGTATGACATGCAAGGTATAACAGAAAGTAAAGAACATTATATTATGATCTATTCATATCAACCTGATCCATCTTAAGGATCCAACATCACTTGTTATCACTTGGCCTCTTGCCAACCATCCGGATCCATCTCAAGGATCATTACGTACCACGGGGTCTCAATCCCCTCATCATGTACTGTCACTGCCTCTTAAGGCTCACATCATCATCATGGGACCAACACATCACATACATAATATTATAGGGCAATTATCAAAGCAATGTTACTCATTACATATGTCACATAGCCCTTTTATGGCTAAGTCATCACCTGCAAGGTCAAGGTATGTAATAATTGTAGGTTCAACATTCAAGATAATCAAATTACCAATATTACACTTATTCGGTAACCAAGTATGTTAATTACATCATTATCAACCATACTGATGCTTACCCTAAATCTCAGGATTATACAAACAATCAAGGTATATGGGAAACATATTGAGTATACAGAATCAACACTATTATTAACAAGGTCATTACTATGCCATCAACTATAGTCATCTTTATCATGAAGCAACCTTTCTATCATCCAACTCAAGGACATCCATGTCGCCCAACACCATCAGACCATATCACCCAACAAGAGAGAGAGAGGGAGAGAGAGAGAGTATCGCCCATCTCCAAGGGTACTCACCATATCGGCCAACAAACCCTAGCTCACCCTATCGCCCAATTCAAGGGCAAGGGTATCGGCCAACCTAAAGGACTCATCATGTCGCCCAACACCAGCTACCATATCGTACACCAAGGGGAACACCATGTCGTCCAACTCAAATACAAAGGTGTTGCTCAACCCAAGGTTACTCATCTCGTTCAACTTAGGGGCAAGTGTGTCGCCCAACACACTCACAAGGAAGGGGTATCGCCCAACCCTAGGTCATCTTCAACCTTCAACACAAGGAAGCCCCAAACCCTAGAAAGCATAGGTATACAAAGGAACCCTAAAACCCTAGAGGGGGATATCGGCCACTAAAGGAAACTAAAGCAAGGTACACAAGCAAGGAACTAAGCTAGTCTACTAACATGTAACAAGGTTAAAGCTAGAGGTAAGAGAGTTAGGGTTAGAAACTATGCAACCCGCCTTAAGCTCCAAGCTCCAAAGCACTCCAAGGTCCAAAGCTATCGTCCACCAAGCTGCTCCAGGAGGGTGTATCGGCCACCACTTCAGCTCCAAGGAAGTATATCGGCAAACACAAGCAAGATGGAGAGGGATATCGGGCACCAAGGGTGGAGGGGAGACTAAAAGAGCAAAGGAGACTAAGGCAAGGAGAAGGGCTTTCTATATAGGAGGGAAGGGAGGAGAAACCAAGGTACAACCATGCTATGTGTCGCCCACCCAAGGGACACATGTCCACCAACTCAAGCCACCTCTCGTGCAAGCCATAAGGCACTTGTCCAAGATGTGCACCATGTGTCCACCAACCAAGCCAAGCCATCTGGGCGACACAACAAGAGCTACTGGGTGACACACCAAGCAACTGGGCGACACACCACCTGCCCTGGGCGACACAAGGCTCAAGCAAGCCCAAACAAGGAACTCCAAGGCCCAAACAAGCTCAAGCCTTCCTCTCAACCCTAGAGGAAGCAAAGATGGAAAACATCTAACAAGATGGCAAACTTGCTCACAAAACCCTAAACTTGGGTTATTTGCAAGTAGCCCCTCGAACTCTCAACAAAGCACAACCAAACCCTAATCACCACTAAAGGTGATTAGCAAGCACCAAAGCACCAAGATCAAGCAAAACAAACAGGGTAAACCCTAAACGCAGGTCAGGGTCCTTACAGTTCAAGTAGTCGTCCACTCACATGTGACAAATATCTATACAAGAAGAGGTCAATATTCTGGGATCTTCCTTATTGGAGATCTTTGACAATTAGACATTGCATTGACGTCATGCATGTTGAAAAAAATATTTGTGATAACATCATTGGTATGCTATTGAACATACCAAGAAAGACTAAAGATGGCATCAAATCTAGAAAAGATTTAGAATTAATGGGTATAAGAAAAGAATTATCAGTGGAGATTAGGGGTCGCTGCACATATTTACCACCAGCTTTTTATACTTTGTCAAAGAAGGAGAACAATACTTTCTATGAGTGCTTTTATAATATTAAGGTTCCAAAAAGATACTCTTCTAATATTCGTAGATTGGTATCAGTGAAGGATCTGAAGTTGATAGGTCTCAAATCTCATGATTGGCACACCTTAATGCAACAAATTTTACCTGTGGCTATTCGATATATATTGCTGACGCATGTAAGGTTTGCAATCACAAGACTCTGTTTCTTCTTCAATGAAATATGCAACAAAGTGATACATCCTGATACTCTCGATAAATTACACAAAGATGTAATTGTTACCATGTGTCAGCTTGAAATGTACTTTCCTCCTTCATTTGTTGATATCATGGTTCATCTTGTAGTACATATTACAAGGGAGGTGAAGATGTTGGGTCCAATTTTCTTACACTGGATGTATCCATTTGAATGCTACATGAGTGTTTTTAAAGGTGATGTTCAGAATCGTTATCGTCCTAAAGGGAGTATTGTTGAGGGTTATGTGGCTAGGGAGGTGATGGACTTTTGCAATGATTTTTTAAATTGCAATGAAACTTCTAGCGATCTAAAAAATTCCCATCACACTGAATCTTATTGTGGCAAAGGAACTTTGGGAGGACAAGTGAAAGGAATCTGTCATGAGTTGTGGGAACAAGAGCATTTGTATATTTTACACAACATCGATGAAGTTAGTAGCTACATCACAGAACACAATGATCTTATCAAGAGAAATTAATCATCCGCGATCCAGTTCAATGTGGCTTGTAAGAGAGTATAATCGAACATTTATTAGGTGGTTTGAAGAGAAAGTATTTAATCAACTATCTGAATCACCGAATAATGTTGTTGAGAACATAAAATGGCTCACCTTTAAGCCAGAAATGGATGTCATGTCATATGAAGGTTATGACATAAACAAATTTTCATACTACACAAAGCGTCAAGATGAAAGTAGTGTAGTTCAAAATAGTGGTGTCACTGTTCAAGCTTGTTCGTTGTATTTTTCTAGTGCTAAAGATAAAAGACCACATGAAGCTGAGATGTCATATTACGATGTCATTGAGGACATATGGGAATTGGACTATACAAATTTTAGACTTCCTATCTTTAGGTGTAATTGGGTTCACAACAACAAAGGAGTTTTAGTGGATGAGTTGGGTTTTAAATTGGTGAATTTTGAAAAGATTGGTGAGAAAGATGAGCCATTCATCATGGAAGACCAAGCGAAACAAATATTCTATATTGATGACCCGACAAATAAAAATTGGTCTGCTGTTCTTCAGGGAAAAAGACAGTTTACTGTAGATCCTATAAATGAAGAAGAATACTACGATAAGTATGATGATTCCAGTCCATTCTCAGTTGGTTTGCAAAGTGTAAATGTTGAAGATAACACCGATGAATATTATAAACATCAAGACCATGCTGAAGGAATTTTCCTTGACTAATAACTCAACCAATACTAGAGGCATGTATTCTTTGAATTATTTATTTTATTATCATTCAAGCAAGTAATCTTTTAAATATACATCATATATCATGTATACCTTATCAATTGTGCTTTTATTATCACTTATTTTTTTATCATGTATACTTGCAAGTTCTAAAATGGCGAGTGAAGATGAACATTCTGAGCATGAGCATGAGAACCATGAGGATGGTAGTGGTGATGCTAAGAAAAGTAGAGGTCCCACACTGATGCGTAGGTTGCAGGAGCTCAGGGCTAAAGGGGACAAATTTCCAGTCCAGTTTGATTACACAGGAGCACCTGTTGGGGAACATGCTAGTGCTTTTAAGCATTACGTAGGGGCGACCGCATGTAGTAAGGTGCCAATAGATATAGAAAATTGGCATGATGTTCCTAATGCCAAAAAAGACCTCATATGGAAAGATATATTTGTGAGTGGAAGTGATATTATTTTAATATGTTTTTTATCTATTGATTCTAATTTATTTTGCTTGGAATTAATTCCTTTTCAAAACAACATTATTAATTGCTTCTTTTGTATGTATAGGGTGTTTTTCATCTAAATGAAAAAGATCACAAGAAAAGAGTGCTACAACATTGTGGTGTACGATGGAGGGGTTTTAAGACATATCTTGTAAGGGAATTTATAAATAATCCTAAACAAAAGAAGAAAGCAACAAATGTATATATTTTTATAGATCTTGAGGTGTGGGAAAGATTTGTTGCAGCTAGGAGATCGGAAGAGTTTCAGGTAATAAAGATTGTGATGTATTGTATGAATCTTTAATTTTATACAATTAAGGAGGTGAATCTTTGTATACATGTTTGCCAAGTCTAAATTGCAATACCTCATTTTAAATAATCAGGCTATTCACCTAGCTCAAAAAGAAAGACGGGCTAAAAATGTGCATGACCATCACTTGGGGCCTGGTGGTTATGCCTTCCACCGCCAACTACAAGAGAAGTAATCCTCTTCTGGAGAAGAATCTAGTACAACTCAAGTTGAGCATCTACCCTGACACTTGACATGGGTTGATGCTAGAAAGAATCGAGCAGGTGAAATTGTCAACCCTACAACTAAGGAGGTGGCATAAAAGATGGTAGGTTTATCCCAACTAAGTAAAGAGTAACTCCCACAAACTGATATTTATTTATATCTAATTGATATTGTGATTTAATATTTTTATTAACTATGAATAGATTGATCTCCACAAGCAAAGGAAGGAAGGAAAGTTCATCCCAACTGGACACATGGATGAACTATCAGTTGCTCTTGGTATGAAGGAGCATCCTGGCCGTGTTAGGGGATTAGGAGCTGGCATAGGATTCAAGTCTTATTTTGGCCCTTCGCAATCTAAAAGAGGTCGTGTAGGAGGTCTTACACAAGAGGAGGTTGAAGCATTAGTAGCACAGAAAGTAAAAGAAATAATGTCTTCATTTCAGCCTACTCAACCTTCTCAACCTATTCATAATGTGCGTCTCTCAAGTGATGAGGTACAAGCCCATGCTCCAGTTGTAGAAGGTCATGGGAGCACTCCCGATGACCCACCACAACAATCTGCAGTAAGTTTTTGTTCTATATGTTGTGTTATTAGTATGATATATATATGATAATATATATAGTTGTAACAGGTATCTGTTCTAGTGCTTCTTATATAACTTATATTATTTCAATCTAGGTTGGTATGAATGATAAACTTGCAGTGGAGGTTCTAGAATATAATGTTGTGGTAGCGGGCAAGGTGTATAACCTTGGTGGTGCATTGCATTGCCAACAAATTGCTGATGACATTTTTCGTGTGTCCATCCATCTTGTGTATGATGGAATGGGGGACAAACCACTACCCATACCTAATCTTGAATATAGTACAGTTGAAGAAGTGGAGGATTCTATGGTGGGTTGGCCTAGACACTTGGTTATCAATGACAAGGTATACCTTATTTCTACCATATTTTTCATATTTGACTGCATATATGAACTCGTGTAATATAAGTATGTCATTTAATTAACAGATTTGTAAACCAAAAAGTAAAAATTCTACTAGTCGTCCTCCTATGCCCAAGCCATCTTTCATTCCCGAAACTACATTCGACGAATTGGGAAGGAAATGTAAATTTTTGTGTCGATACTTAGCCAACCAAAGCTCGGGATCACATATGTTGGTCAATTTAACAGAAGATGCAGCTGGGAGGGACTTTGAGAATTTTATTTTTCTTGATGATATTATAGAGTTGTTCCGATATGATTGGTTGAATACTTTGATAATAGAAGTATGGATAAGGTAAGGATCTATCAATATATATAGAAAATTCCAATACATATTTTTAGCTTATTTCTACATATGAAAATAATTACAAATGTTTAACAACCATTTATATACCGAGGCCACAAACTTTGATATAAAGAATGTTGGATTCTTAGTTCCTTCAGTCACTAGTCAGGTGGAGACGCATATTGAGGATGTGAATGAGTACTTCTCTGATGCATTCAAATATTTTGCTAGTGAGGGAAAGGAAATTATCCTAATTCCTTTTAACGTCCAGTAAGTATTATTATTCAATATAATTTTAATAATGAATAAAATTATTTATTTTAATGTTTGTTTTATTCTTACTCAGAGCTAGACATTGGGAATTAGTGGTGATTGCCCCAAAATTGATGAATCTTTATTATCTTGACCCAATGGGTAAAACAACAAGGAGTCACAAACTGAAATTGTCAGCTATGGAGTAAGCATAAATTTAGTCAATGCTTCAACATGATATTTCTATTTAGAATTTTATTTTACCAACTATCGTTTAATTGATAGGGGTATAAAGGCTTTTCTTGAAGCTGAAGGACAAATACTCACAAAATTAAAGACATTGACTTTGAAAAATGTCAAGGTAGCTACTTTGACAACTGCTTACTCTTATATGTATTAATTTTCAACTCTAATATGTCAACTCTTATAGTCTTATCTCAATTGCTGTTTATAGTAGTTTACTAACATTAAGTATAATTCATTATTTGTAGTGTCCTATGCAAAATAATGACTGGGCTTGTGGCTACTATGTAATGAAATATATGCAAGCTATTGTCAAACAAGCATCAAATGACATTCAGACTATACGTCAGGTAATAAAGAATAACATCATAAATTTACAAGTGATTGTAGTCATTTTAAAAAATATTAGCATGTGCATTTTCTGTTATAGATCTTTACAACTCAGCCTTACACACGTGCGGACTTGAATGAATTCTGAGAAAAGTGGTCAGATTATTTTCTAAATGAAGTCAATATAGAATTGGATTAAATATGTCAGCTCCATTTACTTTCATATTTACTTTTGTATCTGTTTAATATCATCTCAGACTTGCAATCTATCATTTTGTAAATTATGATGTGATTATGAATCATTTTTGTTATGAATGTGTAGTTTTGAATGGTGACGGTTGAGCATCAATGCTCCCCTCTCCCAGAATATATGAATCTTCTTGTTCTTCTGTTCTATTTCAGTTTCTATAGAAATTTAAAACAAAATCGTAACTTCTAGCGTCGGTTTTTTAAATAACCGACCCTAAAGATTGAATAACCACTTCAGTGTACACTCCTCGGTCAAGAAAATTTTTGACCGAAATATAACTTCTAGCGTCAGTTTTTGTAAAAAAACTGACCCTAAAGGTCCTCTATAAGGTCGGTTATTTATAAAAACCGACTCTAAAGATTGAATAAACATTTCAGTGTAACTTCTAGCATCTTTTTTTTAAACAACCGACCCTAAAGGTCCTCTATAAGGTCGGTTATTTATAAAAACTGACCATAAAGATTGAATAAACATTTTAGTGTGCCCCTCGGTCAAAAATTTTGTCGACTGAAATATTTTCGGTCGACAATTTTCTCGACGGAGGGGTACACTGAAATGTTTATTCAATCTTTAGGGTCAGTTATTCCAAAAAAATTGACCCTGTAAACTCTCTCGGTCGACAAAATTGTCGACTGAAAATATTTTTGGTTGACAATTTTCTCAACTGAGAGAGTTTATAGGGTCAGTTTTTTTGGAATAACCGACCTTACAGGCTCTTTTTTCTCGCTTGGGTCAGATTTTTTACAACCTTTTGTGTCGGTGTTTACTCTGTAAGTTCGGTTTTGTTTGGTAAAAAATGATGCTATAAAGAAAATTCTATAGTGACCGCCACTTAGGGGCGGTTATTAAGTGATGCTTCAGGCTTAAAAAAACTGACGCTACAGACCATTCCTGTACTAGTATTTCCACCAATAGTTTTGAGAGCAAAAGGTGTAAGGTAAGATTTTGTCTCTTGAATAGTAATGAGGTCAATGTTGTTTTTGTATATGTGGTAGCGAATTTCTTTGCATCTTTTAAGGCTGGCTGCCCCACAGACATTCCATGAAGAGATTTTCATAGGAGTCAAAGAAGAGATTCTGTCTGACCAGTATGAAGTGTTTATTGGATTCTCATCTTGTCAAAGAAATTGTTGGTGTCTTCTACTTCCCTACGGTTTGTCCACCCCATGAAGTGTTCTATATCGTGCAAGGCTTTATGTGCATTATTGTCCTCTTCAAAGTTTATACCTATTTTATTTGCTAATTTGGTGAAGCTAGTGATATTTGACCAGGATGCAATGTCTTCAATGTTTTTAAGATCATAATTTGATGAATCTATCATAGGAGAAGTTATATCAACTAAGTCTGAGTGGGCTGAAAGAAAGGATTGAGTCGAAATACCTATGTCCTAGTGGTTGATGATGTGTTTTATCTTGACGCCTTCTGGACTGGGCAGCAGGGCTTGAGTTGTCTTGATGGCACCTTCTCCTTATTCTTTGCTTTTCTGTTGAGGACTCTGCAAGGATCTAATTTCATCAATAATGACTGACTTGAGTTTATGCATGGTGCTAGGGATGATGTTGATGGTGTTGTTGTTTTCCTTGGTGGTGGAAGGGAAAGAGTGGTCAGGTCTAATAAAGGAGGAGGCTGGTCGGTCTTTTGAAGGGGATGAGGATCTAGGCCTTTTTTGTTTTTGGGATTTGTTTGAGTTTCCTGATGACATCGTCGAGGTGTTTTTCCTCTCCCAGACAAGATGTCTTTCACCAGGTTTTCTGATGGGGTTCTGTGGTTTTTGACCTTTGGAAGGGAAGAACCATGAAGGTGGGTGGGTCGAGAGGTTTGAGAAAGCTATCTTAGTCTCAGATGGGTGCTCAACAGAAAGCTTGATATTGTATATGGATTCTCCCAGCTTGATGTTGATGGCAGTTGGCAAAGAGATTGCTTGTTTGACCGCAAAGAGGCAGTAAGCTTTGATGTATTGTGTGGGATAGAGGGTTTCAGGGTTGATATATTGTAGGGTGGCTCCTATGGAGTGGGCTATTCCTCTAAAGATCTCAACTTCCCAAAGGTGAGGTGGGAGGTTGGAGATAGCAACCCAGTCCGAACCACCTGCAAGGGCTTCAAAAGCCCCATGCTCAGTTGACCATTTTGAGAGTTTAGCTTGGATGAAGCTAGAGTCACAAGGGATGGTCAAGACTTGGTTGAAGAGATGATTTATCTTCATTCCTTCAGGGACTGAGTATATCAATTGGGTAGGTGATAAGATCTTTGGTTTGAGGATAGTGTGTCCTGGGATAAGCAAGGCAATGGCTCTGGTGATGTCCAAAATGGTAACCTGGTTGTTATCTATATTGTTGTCAATGGTCACCAAGGTACTTCTAAGAGTAAAAACTTTGAGGAGTCTCATGGAGTTGGCTGGAAGGTCAAGGGCTATGGCATACTCCAGGTGAGAAGGAGCTTCCATTAGGGTAAAAAAATTTTGATAGCTAGGTTTTGGTTTCAGGGAGGATGAGATGTTCTTAGGAGGTTGATGTGTAGAGGGGTTTGATCGATCTTTAGGTGGGAGATGGTTGTATAGAGTTGTAGGTTTTGAACTTGTGGGAGGGGTATGGTATTTATGCATGTGTGGGTTATGTGGGATGTTTGCATGCTGAGGCGGGAGTGGAGGTTCTTCTAAGCATGCAAAAGGGTTGTTGAAAAAGAGGGAGAAATGATTTGTTTTGTTTCGGAGATTTGATTGATCCTTCTTGGGTAAGTGGTGGATAGTTTGGAAAGTAGTGTGGGAAGCAGATTTTGTTCTGGGGAAGTGTCATCCCTTTGTATGGAAAGGGGTGTAAATAGCAGATGTGGTGTTGGATGGGCAGTGCTTTTTGATGTGCCCTTTTTGCAGGCACCTAAAGTAAGTTATGCGATTTTGGCACCTGTGGGCTGAGTGGTTTCTATTTTTACAGATGTTGCAGAGAAGCGCTAGAAAAGGTCGTCAAGGGGGAGATTTCTTCCATGTCTGTGAGGGGTAAGAATTTCCTAAGCACTCCTGAATAAGGGAAATTGAAGAGGTCTGACCTAACTGAGGGAAGGAGATATTTAGTTTATTTTTATCTCTAGGTATGATTTCTTCATTTGGGGGGATCTTGGGTCTGTTTGAAAGTAGGGGGGGGAGAGTAGAGAGTGTATACCTAGCCACGATCATGTCTAGAATGAAAGTTGATGTTTCCATGTCTTCTATTTATTCATCTTCCAGACAAGATGAGATTGAATTGGCCAATGTTTTGTACCAATCAGAGGTTGATGCACATCTATGGTGAAGAGTTGATCCGCTGAGTTTGAAGATGGTGATATTGAACATGACTTCGACTTAGAGAAGAAGGGAAGTAGTTGTTGAGGTGTTTCATTATTGAAGTCACAGACCCAGGCCGAGAAGGTTCTGTGGTCTATCAGTTTGAGGTAGATGGTCCATTCCTGTCTGAGATCAAGATCAGAGATCATCTGAGCCCAGCTGTCAGTAATGAGCAAGGTTGATGCTTTTTTGACCAGCTTTGATAGTCTGTCTTGGACCGTTCGACTGTCACCCTGAAAGTATGGTGACCTAGTTGCATAGAGCAAGGACCCGACGATATGTCAAAGCGGTGGTAGATCCAAGCCCTATGGAGAGGTACATTGGTGAGAAACTCAGGGTTGCAGAGGTGATATTCCATGAAGGAGAACCTGGATTCCATGATGGGAGAGATAGGTGTCGTCGGGTGAGACATGAGCTTCTCTGATGGCTTCTTTTGGTGTAGTGCTTTCTTGAAGAGAGATGGTTTACCCAGAAGACACTGAGGTTTCTTTATAGAGGCGCAAGGCCATTGTGAGAGAGCCTCCTGTTCTCATGATGGGATGGAGGAGATGTAGATCATCGAAAGAGGATAAATGTGGTATTTAGTTTCAACTAAGATTTTATTATTCTATAAGAGTAGGTGGATATTCAGGGTGTCGTCAGATGGAAAGAGAGGGGAAGAACCTAGAGTTCACCCCAGAGTCTAGAGTCTTCTGCACTATGGGGAAGTTTAACAGGTGGTGTGAAGATCTTGCATGCAGTCACTAAAAGGGTGGGGAGTCATTAAATGCTATTCTAGAGGTATCACCCACCTCCGATCTTCCGTAGTTGCAGTAAAGAGGAGTGAGGATCTATGATGGAACTGAAAGAGGGGGGAGACTGGATGCCGCTAGGTCTCAAGGTTGTAGAAGATACCTGGTGTGGAGAAACCCTGGTGTTGTGGAGGTCCGGGATGAGCTGATGGAGCTGCTCGACTGGTTTGCACAAGAGCAGGTGGAGTTTCTCACTGTAGACGTGGGTTGCTCACTGGATACGGTGGAGGGTCTGATTGTTGGGAGAGAGACCTAGGGATTTACTAGAAAGAAGTTGGAGCTTTCTCTCTCTTACCGTTTCTCCTTGCCTTACTCCTCTGGTGTCGTCTCTCCTTATGCTTGTCGGTTGTCTTTAGGGGAGCTCACCTCCTCTAGTGAACTTTCAAGCGTTACGTACCTTGCCTTCTTGTCGTCCTATCTTCTCCCAATGGACACCTCTAAAAGGTAAAAAAACCAAAATGGCACGTTTGGCCATTTTAATTCCCATAATAGCACATTCTTGAACCATTTTGGGGGCAATGCATCCCCTGTGGAGACTCATTTCCCTCTCACGAGGCAATGCGTCTTGGACCAGGACGCATTGGCCCCACACATGGGCAATGTGTCTCGGACCAGGATGCATTGCTATGTGACAGAGCAATGCGTCCCAAACTGGGACGTATTGGTCCCACCGGAGAGCAATGCGTCCAAACTCGGAATGCATTGCTCCTGTGTGGGGCCAATGTACCCCGACGCGAGATGCATTGCCTTTTAGTGGGACCAATGCAACCCGGCCCGAGACATCCCAACGGCTAGTTGGGGCAATGTGTCCCGGTTGGGGACACATTGCTCCCCCGAATGTTGAAAAGTAGTTGTTGCGGGCCGCACCCGCTGCCACGTGGAGGGCAATGCGTCCCCGTTGGGGATGCATTGGTCTCCTATATAAAGGAGATGGGATCACCCCCACCAAACCCACACCATTCATCCATTTCTTCAACTTCTTCTCTACTTCCATTGCTCCGGAGTGGTGTGCTCAGATTTCTATTGCTTAGAGCTAATTTCGGGCAATCTTAGAGTTGATTCCAGGCTATCTTGGAGCTATTCTTCTATTTCTTCGTTGCTCGGATTTCTATTGCTTCGCTGTTTAGTCAGGATTCTTTCTCTTCTTTCTGTTCTTAGGTTTTGAGATCTCTCCATTTGAGGTAATTTTTCTACTATATTTTTAGATTAAAAAATTGTACCTAAAATTATTATGCAATATTAAAAATAAAATAATTATATTGCTACTATTTGATTCCACATTACTAAAATAATGTTATAGAAAATGACACTTGAAGGTTAATTACTGTTCAAAAAATTATTGTTCCAAATTCCAAAATTTTTATTCCAAATTCCAAAATTATTGTTCTAGAATGTTAATGTTATAGAAAAAATATTGTTTCAAATTTATTTTCAAATTCAAAATTATTATTATAAAATCTTAACTACTCTTCTAAAATTGCTGTCAATGTTTGAAAAAATTCATTCATGCTATAAAATATTAAATCATGCTATAAAATATTAATTCATGCTAATTATTGTTCCAAAGTTAAATTACTATTCTAAAATCTAAATTACTATTTTACATTGATAGTAACATGGCATCTAGTTCACATTCACGAATAGTCAAGCATCGATATAATGGTCAATTTCTCTCAGATGGGTCTTATTCTAGTCGATCTGTTAGACCCATAAATATTTCACTTATCAATACCCTATCCGAACTAAAATCATATATCCATACAATACTTGACATCAACCCCAACCACTTCACTATCAATATATCCTATCATTTCCCTAGAGAAGATCATATGCTCATACAAGTTGATGATGATGATGCATATAGAACCTTGTTCACACTTTCATCTGATGCCTATATTGATGCCTTTCTTGAAAAAAACATCTTTCCACCAACAATCTAGTTTCATTAGTTTTTTGAATCAATTTGAATCCCAACCATGTAGCAGTAATGTAACTGCTGAATGGAATCAACCACCTGAATTATCTCAAAATCCTACTATTGAGAGTATTGGTGTTGAGGTTGAGGTGGGTGAACAAGAAGGTGATGATAATAGTGATCATGAAGGTGATAATGATAGTGATCAGAAAGGTGATAATAATAGTGATCATGATGATGAGTCATTGACTAAAACTGATGATGAGCATGTACATTCATTCCCTGACTCTATTACAGCATTGAGTTCCATTCCATCTATATTTGATAAAGAATGTCCCCAACACGAACACATTGATACTGACTATGAAGCTTTTCAAGATGAACAATGGGTGGAAGATTTTCATCAGGAATTTCATCTCAATTACAACCCTTCCAGCACTAAAATATATGAGGGTTCTTTATTTGCATCCAAAGCTGTAATGGTTGAGACGATCCAAAAATGGTCGGTACAATAAAATGTCCAATATCAGATACAATGCTCAAATAATCGTCATCTTAAATTTTTTTGTATCCATGACCATCGATGTCCTTGGATTTTGACCGCTTGCCAGTCCAAAAGAGCAGGTGGCATGTAGAAGGTAAAACATTATAGTACAAGCCACAATTGTCAACTAACTGTTCTGAATGAGGACCATCGCTAAGTCACATCATCTTATATTGCTCGTATGATAATGCCAATCCTAGTATCAAGATTGGATATGTCCATACGAGAAATTTGTGACAAGGTGAATGTTGAACTAAGGCTCCATATATCTTACAAGAAGGCATTTCTAGCGAGGAGGAAGGCTGTCTGTAAAATATTTGGAGACTGGGAATCATCATATCATACTTTGTTGTCATTCCTGATTTCGCTGTCACAATTTATTCCAAGAACTATATATTCCCACTTTGTGGATGATTATACCCTTCAAACTGAAAGCACGCATAGATTCAAGCGGGTGTTCTGGGCATTTGGTCTAGCTGTGAGGGGTTGGGCCTATTGCAGGCTTGTTCTTACTGCTGATGGCACATTTCTAATAGGAAAATATTTTGGCACACTTCTCATTGCATGTAGCATAGATGCTGATAATGGTCTATTTCCAGTTGCTTTTGCTGTTGTCGAGGCAAAAAAATAAGGACTCATGGGAGTGGTTCTTTGGTTCTCTACAAATTTGTATTCCTATCATTCCACGCCGTATAGATCTGTGTATTATTTCTGATTGAATGAGTGGAATTTTTCCAACACTTAGGTCAAAATTTAACTGGGCTCAACATCGTTATTGTCTTCGACATCTTCGTGGGAACTTCCATCAAAAGTTCAAGTCACGGGAGTTGAAGGAAATTTTATGGAAGGTGGGATCCACAACTGATACACATGAATTTGATCGTCTAATGGCTGAAATAGAAACCATAGAACCAGTGGCTAAGGAGTATTTGATAGCCCAAAATCCAGTACAGTGGTCTCTCACATATGACAGAGGCTACATGTATGGGCCATTGACTTGCAATCATGTTGAAGGGTTAAATGGAGTCTTAAAAGGTGTTAGAGGTTTACCAATATAGACACTTATTGTTGCCACATACTATCGCTCTATTACAATGTGGTTGGAGAGGCATAATCAAGAATATGGTCATGCACAAAAGGGTTTTAAACGACCTTTTAGGTTTCATGATAAGCTTTTTGATGTATCACAGGATGCACGACAACTGTCAGTAAACATCCGCATGAACAATGATGAATGGATTGTTGATGACATGGACGAACATCGATTTCAAGTCTTCGTGCGTCCAAATGGTGTAAGTGAATACAGTTGTGAATTTCCACAACAATGGCATTTCCCATGTGCTCATGTTTGGGTAGATGCAAGATCTATCAATTATGATACTGATGCACTTGTGAGCCCATATTACACAAATGAAGCTTATTTAAACGCATACAAAACTGAATTTCATGGTATTCCCGACAAGAGGTATTGGTCTCATTTTGATGAAAACAGAGGCATTTATCCCTTATTTCCCCCAAGGAAACGAAGGCACGCTGGATGACCAAAGAAAAAAGAAGGCCTTCAACTATGGATGTTGATCCAAATCAATATACATATCATTTTCATAAGTGTGGCAGAAAGGGTCATAGTAGACACACTTGTCCTAATGTAATGTGATGTATGGTCATGTAGTGTTTGCTATTTTAAATTTACTCAAGACATGTAATGTTTGCAATTTTAGTTTGTTCAAGTCATGTAATGTTTGCAATTTCAATTTACTCAAGTCATGTAATGTTTGCAATTTCACTAAAAGAACGAATTTATAATGGGTTTTTTTATAAATGGCTCATTGAAGGACATGAACATTTCAAATGTCTGTAGAGTTAATCCAAATAATAGCTACAAAGGCCCTACAGGGTAAAATGGCTCATCAAACTCTATTGGATGATGACTGGAATGACATACCAGATTTATTGTACAACCAGTTAGGATTTATAGTGACAAAAGAACAAGCAAATTAAATTTCATTAGCAATTTTTAAAGCAAATGTTTCACATGTATGAAGAACTTCTTGAGCTACCTGGTTGGTATTGGGATCACACAAAATAGAAAGCAATGCCAATCAATGAACAAGTTAAAACCCAGTTAGCTATATCACATCCAGAGATACATCGAGTTGTACATCAAATGTGGCCATTTTATGAACCTCTAGATGAGATATTGAATCAAATGTAGTAACTAATTGTTGTAATATTTCTCTTTTAGTAGTTCATGTTATATTTTAATATTGTTTGGTAGTTCATGTATTTGAATTAATTTCATCTTATCTAATGAAGAATCTTGACAAACTTATATGTTGTACAATATTTGCACTTTTCATTTAATTTAATATTTGCACTTTTCATTTAATGTAATATTTGCACTTTTCATTTAATGTAATATTTTCTCTTTTCATAGATATGGATCCTAGACAAGCATCCTTCCGATTCTCCCAACACCACTTTATGTTGTCACAATGGCCTATTACTGACCCAGGTGTTTTAGAAAACATTTCTTTGGCTGGTTTTGGACTTGTTCATAGGCTACGACCTATCCACCTTGATCCCAATTTAATCACTGCCTTAGTTAACCGGTGGGACAACTCTACCAATACTTTTCGATTTCCCCCTTTTGAGATGAGTGTAACCCTTCAGGATGTTGCAGTTCTTTTAGGCCTTAGGATTGATGGGCCACCGGTTATAGCTTCATGTCCTTTAGGCATAGATGAGGGGCAGTTTTCTTCATGGTCTCACCTTTGTGAGAGTTTCTTAGGAGATGCACCATATGGGATGTCTAAGGGGCATATATCCTTGATATGGTTGCATGAGACCTTTAGGGATATGGATTTCACTTTGGGAGATGAAGAACACCAAATACAAATTAGGATAAGGTACACTAGAGTATATCTCCTATACTTTTTAGGTAGTTACCTTATTGTTGATAGTATCAGGGACAGGGTTCATGTACGGCACCTCCTGCTTCTGTCTGACTTTGCTAGTTATAGCACTATATCTTGGGGTGCTGCAACTTTAGCATACTTGTATAGGGAGTTGTACAAGGATACCACCCGCTCTAGGAAAACTGCCCACATGTCTGGTTGTGTATGTCTACTACATATGTGGTGTTGGGATAGGTTAGGAATTAGACACCCAGGTTCAATTTTTATGAACTGGGGGGAGTGGCCAGACAATGTTCCCTTGGGTTACAGGTAAAGAATTACACAATTTTTTATACATTTGTCCAAACATTTTGTAATGTTTATCTAAATTTAGTTTGTCAATTTAATAGATGGCCTACATTTCTTGAAAGGAGTGATACTATGAGAGGATCAGTCTAATTTTATGATTCAACATTTGACCAAATTTTGCCCTCTCAGGTATAACTAACTTACTCCTACTAACATGTTATATGATATATGTTGTATTTTTTATACAATTTACTCTATTTTATATGATATATGTTGTATCTATTTGAATAACAGATACAGTTAACGCCTTACACTACTAATATTCTCAAGAAACTTCCAGCCTTATGTCGAGAGGGTCAAGATATTTGGTTCGCGCGAGTGCCTTTACTGTGCTACACAGTAGTAGAGTGACACTTCCCTGACAGAGTAATTAGATAATTCAGATTTGTTCAAGTACAACCTACTCTCGATTTGCCACACCTTAGTAGGATAGATGGGAGGGGTCATGCGGGTGAGGACTGGTTGCATCATTATAGGCAGGAGGTGCAACTGTGGAACAACAGTCGTGAGAGCTTAGTCTCCCCTCTACCAGCAGAGACAATCTTCAGTCTACATGCACACTACGGATGGTATCATCCCCAGTACGTACTGCCTCCTCTAGCTCAACCTCTGACCACATATTACCCATAAAGTTATCGTCAACAACAATTTATGAGTATCATTTATGTTTCTTTTACAAATTGTTATTATTTACCTTTATTATTTGTAATATATGCAATTGGTCTTTATTATTTGTACAAACTTTGTTTGAACAGGTAGAATCACATGTGCGGATCCGAGCGGCTTTATAGCATGCCCTTGCACAGATCAGAGATGACATCTATGGCATCTAGGGGACTTACTTTGACAGTCTTCCCGACTATGCTCGCCCGTATGATCCCATTCCCACTCATACCACAGCCCCTGAGCCCACTCCTACTCCTACTCCTACTCCTGCTCCTACTCCTGTGATTATTGTTGCTGAGCCCACTCCCACTCCCACTTCTAAGTTCATAGCATGGGGACCGATAGGGCCATACTTTTCAGGAGCTGGTTCATTTTCCTCATACATCACCCCACCTCCACCAGCATCCTACTATGGAGCAGGTCCTTCTTCTGTTCCATACACTCCACTCCCACTACCAGTTGTTCATGATAGTCGACCACCATCCTATGTCACATACTCACCAACTCTATTTGATTTCTCAGGATGCACCCCACCTGATGCCCCACATCCTAGTATTCAGAGACCCCTCACCCCACCTCTAGCTTTTCATTACTTTCCTGGTCCTCATAAGCCTACTGCTACACAGTTGTCCCCCATTGAGGCATCTCCAGATGACTTTGGTACTCATGAGCTAGATGTACAGGGAGGTGGGTGTGGACGACGTGCTTATATTTTCATAATTTTGTACATGTTGTGTAGTGTTGTATATATTCCTTTGTTCAAGCATTTATTTGGCTTGTATGTGGATCTATCATATTATGATATAATATTAGTTCATTTTGGATCTATCAGATTGTTCTGTTGTGTATTATTTTCTCGTCAAGTTGGTTCATATTTTAACCTTGTTTCTAATGATATCTCATTTTTTTAGATTAATTTCTTCTTATATAATCAATTAGGAAGCAACTAGTGTTTGGTTGCAATACCACTTCTATAATCCATTTGCATGTTCAAAGCTATTGAAATTAACAAATTTATAATAATTGACTATATTATAGACATTCAAATACAAGTGAAAGAATAGTAAATGTGCAAATATAATCAATGTTGTTAATATACATACATGTTGTGTAGTGTTGTATATATGCCTTTGTTTAGGCATTTATTTGGCCTGTATGTGGATCTATCATATTATGATATCATATTGGTTCATTTTGGATCTATCAGATTGTTCTGTTGTGGATTATTTTCTCGTCAAGTTAGTTCATGTTTTAACCTTGTTTTTAATGATATCTCATTTTTTTAGATTAATTTCTTCTTATATAATCAATTAGGAAGCAACTAGTGTTGATTGCAATACCACTTCTATAATCAATATGCATGTTCAGAGCTATTAAAATTAACAAATTTTTAATAATTGACAATATTATAGATATTCAAATACAAGTGAAAGAATACTAAATGTGCAAATATAATCAATGTTGTTAATATACAAACATTATGCATTAAAGAATAATAATGAATGAAAACAATTGTAAAACAACAATGCGTCCTGCCTGGAGACGCATTGGTAGCAATGCACCCTGCATGCAGACACATTACTCAATGTGTCCCCATGTGAGACACATTGTTAGCAATGTGTCCCACATCAGGACACATTGGCTTCACCGAAGACCAATGTGTCCCGGATCGGGACACATTACTTTGTCGCAGAGCAATGCGTCCGGGTCCGAGACGCATTACTCCTATGTGGGGGCCAATGCATCCTGATCCGGGACGCATTGCCTCACGAGAGAGCAATGTGTCTCCACAGGGGACACCTTG
Organism: Alisma plantago-aquatica; assembly: GCA_963693085.1. NCBI lineage: Eukaryota > Viridiplantae > Streptophyta > Magnoliopsida > Alismatales > Alismataceae > Alisma > Alisma plantago-aquatica. Next base: position 325,404,801 of record OY856410.1, read on the forward strand.
CAGGACGCATTGCCCCCAAATGTGCAATTTTGGAAATTAAGTTTAAAGACGTGCTATTATGGGAATTAAAATGGCCAAACATGCCATTTTGGTTTTTTTGCCCCTCTAAAACTCTCTCTGAATTTAACCTTATGTTTCTTCATCATACGGATTATACTGGTTTTGCACTTCCGTCCCTTATTATCAACATAATGGATCGAGTATTTATTTATAAAAGAGAGAAAAGAAAATGTACTGTTTTGATGTGATTAGCTGGGCCGGCCCAACTTCTGTCGTTTTGTAAACAACGAAATATACATTGTCAGGTAATGAGAACTCTCTATCTATGGAGTGAAGCCAATTTTCGTTGATATGTTAATAGGAAGAGAAGTGTTTTGTTGTACAAGGAGAGCCCAGACATGGGCATTATTCATACTAGCTTAGCTAGCAGTGGATCATTCTTATGTTTTATTGCCGGCAAGAAGGCTTTGGTATTCTCACCGGATATTCGCAATTTTCTGATTGTGGCTATACGTCCTAAACGCGCGCGCGTGTATAAATACCGACTCCGAACATGGCGTACGTAAGTAACCAATTGAGCGAAGATGGCGAGTCTGTCAGCCAGGTCGTTGATGATCCTCTGCTGTCTCTGTGCTATCTCTTTGGTAGCCAATGGTGTCGTGAGGCAAGGAGATAGTCTCAGGCAGCTGAAGTCGTCGAGGAGGAAGGCCGGCCGATTTCAACCAGAAGCAGCGCTTTCGGCTACTTCTACTAGGAAACCAGCTGATGTTCGCGTTGTGCAAGCACAACAGGGTGGATCCATGACTGCCGATAGGATCTTCAGGCTGCCAGGACAGCCGTACGCTGACTTCAACCAGTACTCCGGTTATATCACCGTCGACGACAAGGCGGGGAGAGCGCTGTTCTACTACCTTGCCGAGTCGCCACAGAATTCGTCGTCCAACCCGCTGGTCCTGTGGCTCAATGGAGGTAATCTTTGCAACACTATTATCTTAATTTCAAGCTATACAACTTAAATTGTCTGAAACAAAAAAAACTCACTATGTTTCTCTCCCCCAACGCTTACAGGACCCAGATGCTCGTCCCTAGGGTTCGGTGCCATGGCGGAGCTAGGTCCCTTCCGACCAAACAGAGATGGCAAGTCCGTTTCCAGGAATCCCTTCGCTTGGAACAACGGTGGGTGCTCCTATCTGTATTGATATATATGGAGTTGAGACTCTTGTTGTTGACTAATTAGTGGTGTGTGCTTGTCGCAGTGGCCAATGTATTGTTCTTGGAGTCACCTGCTGGAATCGGCTTCTCCTACTCGAACACAACTTCGGACTACAAACTCAGCGGGGACATCAGGACCGCAGAAGACGCCTATGTATTCCTAGTCAACTGGTTGGAGAGGTTCCCGCAGTACAAGACCCGTGATTTCTACATCACGGGAGAGAGCTACGGCGGCCACTACGTCCCACAGCTTGCCGCCACGATCGTCGCCCACAACAAAGCCACAAACGGGACAACCATCAACCTCAAAGGCATAGCAGTGAGTACTAATTTCTATTGAGTCTTGTCATGTTTTTCACCACCTGCAATGATGATTCTATACATATGTCTAAGCCCGTCCTTTGGATATTGTAACACAAACAGGTGGGCAATGCCTATTTCGAAGACTACCTCACCTTTGGCGAAATCTACAATACCAACACAATGGGCATGTACGAGTACTATTGGACTCACGCCATGATCTCGGACGAGTCACGATACGCCATCGTGACCAACTGTAAGTACCCTGACGGGAGCATCACAGGTGCTTGTGCGGATGCATTGGACAAGGCCGATGATGAGAAGGGTGACTTCGACATATACAATATCTACCAGCCCTCTTGCAGTTCGGCTTCCTCTGCATATACAGGTTTGGTAAGTTTCTTACATCTCTTCAGCATCATCACTCAACTCATTCGTTCTCATTGCCATGATTATATAATCAGCTAATAAGCACGTTATTTGAGCTGCTATTGTATTCATGGCAGGCACCCTACTATGACCCCTGTACCGATAACTATGTGAACTCATATCTCAACCTTGCTGAGGTTCAGACCGCTCTCCATGCTAGGACACCCACCGTATGGGTATCCTGCAACTTGTAAGTATGCTTTGATTTGTTAAACGCCCCTTTAGTTTATGATAACTTCTTATAAATCCCCACAGTATAGGTAGTCCATACACCTCTCCTGATCCCAAAAACAAAACATAGCAAACACTTACTGTTGACGTACAGATAATGAATTACAACCCTCCTAATGTCAGTGTTTTTCATGGTACCCTTTAAGAAAATAAGAGTTTGAATTTGGATGTGATTAACCGATAAACCAACTTTCGTTGTAAAACAAACAAATTCACAAAATCAAGTGTTTGTTTGGATTAGTATAACTACATTTGGTTTATGAAGAATTAGCAAACTAATGATTGCTGAAAACAAAACATACATTTAACTTCATGCCATTTCCTATACATTTTATGTAAAATTTCCCAAGAAATTAGTGCATCATGAGTTTGACAGGCAAACTAATGGCTCTAGCAACACAGTCCACTGAATGGTTGGTTTCTTGTTTTTCTCCATACCAAAAACAACTGTAAGCCTAACAATAAAACTATATGGGGCCTTTCCCCTCCCACAAAATCCTCACTTTATGTGTAATCAACAAGGAATCACCATATTAACATCAAGAAATTTCTGCAGGAGCATTCCATGGATGGATTCGGCCCCAAACATGCTGCCTACTCTCACCAAACTTATTGATGAGGGCATTCGGTTGTGGGTATACAGGCAAGTCATGTCCTAATTCTCTAAATCTAATCAGTAGCTGAGTGTTCCAATCTGCACTATCTAATATGCACCCTGCAACCACAGCGGGGATGTGGATTCTATCGTTTCTGTGACATCAACGAGATACTCTGTCAATGCGCTTGGGCTCCCGATCCAGAACCCGTGGCGGCCGTGGATTGTCAACAGTGAGGTAATTTAGCCTAATATGAGTCGGGAAAAGCTTGTCACGATACCAAAAAACTGATACCATATTTTGTCATGTACAGGTTGGAGGTTATGTTGTAGATTACAAGGGCTTAACTTTCGCAACAGTGAGAGGCGCTGGACATGAAGTACCCAGTTTTCAGCCACAGAGGGCATTGGTCCTATTTTCGTCCTTCTTGCAGGGGGGCTTCCCTTCAACATAAATACGACCTGTTTTCTTCTAATTAACGAGTGACCTGGTTGACAAACGTCAACATAGTAGTTGTTGTATACCAACTAAATAAGAAAGCACTCGACTGTTTCCATGGAAAGTGATATTATTTTGGATGATACAAAACATATGGTAACTGACGCCTCAAATCCATTTTTACCTCTATCTATGTAGACAAAAACCATTTCGATCATATATTTGAGGATTACATATGACGTATCTATCAATTCAATCATCCCTATCTCAGGGGAAGTAAAAAGATTGTGATGGGTGGACAGTTCTATTCTAGTGGTGTTTAGTAGTCACAACATAGAGAGGATAATATATGTATACCACATTAATATCGCAATGATATATAGTACTTCTGCAAAGATTGATGACAAGGGCGAACCACCCCAAACTGAATCGGTTTTTGAGGAATAAAATCCGTTACTAATGTGTTCCCACAACTCAAAGAGTGAAGGTGTAACCATAATAAATAAAAATCAGGACCTTCAATTCCGTTATTATAAATGACATTTGAATTCAAGATATGTATCACATGCTACAATTGTCAAAGAAAGTTTCTTGTAAAATAATAATAAACAAAAGAATACCTTTTGTTTAAACTTCCATGAATATATTGCTCCGTTTCACAATTCTTGCTCAAACTAGCACAAGAGACATATAAGGACATTGTAAGTATTGTGATGACCTTGATTTAGTGCTTAACATCAACTAAGACAATGTGAAATCAATACTTGTGTTCTTTTGATAACATAACTCATATCTATATTTTAAGAGTTCATTATAGATAAGTTCTCTAAAAACATACTAACACATTCAATTAATCACAATACTTATTGAGGGTTAGTGAAAATGCTACACTCCTTAAATGATTAGATGAATACGATGAAGAAAATTCCCAACAAATGGAAACGACTAACATGCCATGCGATTAGAAATCTACACCATATTATTGTTAAAATTCTCTATGCAATATCACCAAAGAGTGTTGAGGAGGTTGTGAGAGAATTTTATGGTGATCACCTAAGCCTAATTCTAGAAAATTAACTTCAAAACCATGGTCAACCACCAATAATGTAGTACATCATCTTACCAAGTCAAATGCATTAGAAAACCCATGTGAAATTTTAAAGAGCATGTTATATGGACCATATTGATATTAAAACTACTAAACACAAAAACTATTAACTAAATCGTGAAAAACAACTATGAGCATGGTGTAATTAGGGGTGTAAATACTCATATCATGTGCTCTTCCCATGAAGAAGAAAAATAGTGATATTTAAAAGGGTAAGGTGTTGATAGTATGACAATGACTAGTCTAAAGGCTTACTTACTATGACCCCGAGGTCAATTCACAGGAATGCTCCAAGGAAGAGTAGAAAATAAAATGAGGAAACTAAAAAACAAAAAGAAAATTTGGTCATAGATTAAATCATCATAAACAAGCATGCAACATGCACAAATATAGAAAACTTCCAATGATATCACATATACTGACATAATAAAAGGTAAATATTTCATATTTCATTAATACAACATTTAATATATGTGATTGAAGTCACAATTTATTTGTGAAAAAAGATATGCATGTATATGTTAACAACATCTGCATCATATACAAGCCTTACAACAAAAAAAAGTCATAGATACATCATCATCATCATCATCATAAATAACACTCTGATCAAGACTTGAGTATACATGGACGGCTTTGAGATACCATAAAAGCCTAAAACTCTGAGCTGCTACTACCCTAGATATGAAGAATCTAGTAATATATTCGAATCTAGATACCTAACTTAACCCTCCCCTTGCTTGGCCCCCTTTTACATTATAGTAAAATTAATTTTCTTTGCCCTTGATTTCTCATAAATGTTGGGTTTTAGGGGAGGCAGAGAAGGCAGCGGAAACAAAAATTTTCTCCCCCAAACCCGGAACAAGGAAACACGTCAACGTCTATATAATAGGAAAGGATGGTTTGTGGAATCATACATTGTCCCGAGGCTTGATCGACGACAATACTTCGCGCCTTGCGCGGTCTTCAACTCTGGTCTTGGACGGTGTCTGTGCAGCTCCTAGTCGCACCGGGACTGATGACTTCTGGTCTCACCGGGACTGTCGGGATTGACAGTTGTCCTCCTGAGCGGCAGAAACCTCCCGCCTCTGAAGTAGTCCACACGGACCACCTGGAACTCCACACTCCTTGTCCCACAAGGAGTTGGAAGGAGTCGCACCCTCCTGTTGACGTACTAGTCGCCAACACACTCTCCTGCTGCCAGTTGCAACTGCAGTTGTCTTTCCCTTGCTGTGCCTCCCTTTGCGGGTAGCACTTGCTCGGGCTCTCTCGGTTACCAAAACCAGAGAGAACGACAACTTTGCATAGCAACTGGTTGCACTGAGTTGTACCTTGAGAAGCCCCCAATACCCCTATATATATAGGAGCGTCATGGGACAGGGTTCTCCATCCCGGGAAATATGGGACTAAAGGCAAGAGTAGAAGGGTTTGAGATTTTCCACAAAAAACAACCAACTCGCAACCTGAACCGATCGTTTCACAACTGAAACGGTCGGTTGGGGTCCTGAACCGGTCGGTTGACACCTCAACCGATCGGTTGGGACCCATGAGCTGGTCGGTTCACTTCTGAACCGGTCGGTTCGTGGTCCTAACTAGTTCCCGATTGACTTTCAAACTTTTGTTTCTAATTGGTATCAAATACCAATCCTTGTTCCAATCAAATTGGGCAAGTGAAATGAAAGGAAAATTCTCACCAATCCTACTTTCCCAAGTTGCTTGGTTTCACCAGTTGAATCGATCATTTCAATACTTGAAGCAATCGATTCACTCTGATTTTGAGCCGATCGGCTCAACACTTGAGCCGACCGGTTCACCAAGCTTAGTCGATCGGTTCATCACATGAACTGATCGGTTGGGAGTACAGGTTGTGCAGAATCAGTCAATTGCGATTTCAATCAATCTGATACTCCAATCAATGTGTCCAACACCTTGAACATTATGATATTGAGCTATCAATTGACTGAGTGTTTAATTGAAAAACTAAACTCCTTTAGTAATCAATCTAAACATTGCTTGTGGACAAAACTCCTCTTCCAGGTTAAATCCTATGTGTGTGACCCTGCAGGTCCATTTCACGTTGGAAGTGAAAGTCCATAACACTTATGACTTCACAAGCAAAGAGTGGTGCCTAGTCACACATCAATGCTACCCAAGTGAAAGTAGAAAGTTGGAGAACAACTTTCAATCCTACAATCTGTGAATGGTGTTACAGTGAATGTATAATTCCTTTGTCATTGATATCCCGAATGAACTCGAGGAATGGAATAGTCATCCTGTCAACGTTCATTCACTTTCTTGATCTCAGAGTAGATTGGAAGAGATATGTGTGACATCAATTTCACATACTGATTCACACATGCGTGTGCACACTTATTTCAATCCTACTCATCAAGTGGCCTTGGATATCAAACTCCCTCAGGAGGGACAAATCCCATATCTATCACTCACCCCTCAAAAGCCCCATGTGTCAAAGCCACCTAATCATCACCTTTATAACAACCCATGTTTCAGGACTGCGTTTGATGATGTCAAAGTGTGCCCAACGACATGTGTTGAGTGTAGTGACTTCAGGTCGAAGAATCACACTCACCACCATCACTGTGAGTACTGACTGTGATTACCAATGCATGGTTCCATGTGTCAAACTCACGGTGGGTCTTTTCGGTACACTTGTTCTCTAACAGGTACCTATGTGTTTGGTTTGATATCTCTATATCATGACTAATGAGATTCTTTCATCAACCAACACCACAATCTAGTCTTGTGTGTCATTGTTGTCTATCTACCTTCCACAATTACATCCGAATAGGGACATAACAAGAATGTACAAACTCTTAGCATACGTATGATCTCATCGTTCATGTCCTCAACCTGAAAGCATACGTAATTGAGTACTATCATTCTCTAGACATTCAATATGTTCTATCACTATCTCATATGACTGAACCAGAAAGAATTGGAAGTTTACCTTTGATGTTTATCAAATCAATCTTAATGTATCCCACCAATCATCCCATGATTGGCTCTCAGGGCATACATACCAACAGACTCCCACTTGCACTGTGAGCCAATCACCCTTGAGTCATATTCATAGTGATCTTCAAACATGTCCCACATGTTACTGTGCTCTAGTGCTAACATAATGAGTAATGGCAACACCTTGCCAAAGTTAGTATAAATTTCATGTCTCACATCTCTTCATTGTATGTCACACGTATGAGATGGAGTTGTCGTAATATGCAATCTAGTATTCCTTTGCTAACCTTTAGCCACATTGCATGATCAAGGATTCCATACTTGTCATCAATGAGCGAAATATCTATAAGTTCATCTCGTGAACTTCCAGATCCATATAGTATCCACTGTTGTTCTCTAACACACAGATACTCGACATTTCCTTTTAAATGGTTTCATTGGAACACTTCCAATTATCAACAAACTTTCACTTTTATATATCCTATATATATTTTGCAATTAATTTTCTGTCCTTTCGGAAGTTCACATCAATGTAACTCTTTACATTGAACTCTTCCTTATCTCCATAGAACTAGTACTTCCGAAGCACTTATCAAGTTCTCATGGTATTCCAGTAACTCTTACTGGAAGCAGACAGACATCCACTCGTCATGTCTCACATACGAGTTATCAGGATGAGCACATCATATTGCCATGTCATACATACAAGATGATAAATGCATTTTATTCTTGCCATGTCCATACATGCAAGATAATGGGATGATTACATACATGATAGATCCATATCTATTCTTAGTGTTCTCATTCTTCATAAGAATTGGACACTTGGCCTTGGGATACTAACTCCATGTAACATGGACAAGTTTTCTCCCACTGAATCTGTGCATACTGAACCCTTCAGTACAGATTGCCAATGTATGCTTTCTCTTTTCAGGTCAAGAGCTTTTCAAGAACTATCTCTATAGATCTCTATTCCTATCACATAGGAAACATCTCTATCTTCCTTAAAGAAAACTTCCACTTTTGGATTTCCATTCTAGAACATTTCCATTTCACATCAATATGTGGAATGTGAATACGCTCCCACTAAATCACAGATCCCTTCTTTATCTTTGACATATCAGTCAAACCCTTTGACTATATCATCAAAGTAAAGATCCAATTCTGAGTTGCTTGTACTCAATCAATCATATTGATTAGTCTATTGTAACTTATAGACTTCATTTGCATTAGTGGATTGATAAACCTTATAGGTTGTGTCACGTACACATCCTTGTTTTATTCCTCATAGGAATGTAGTTTTAGTATCCATATGCCAAATGTCTTAGTCATTAAGTTGCAATCAACAAGCATCATCCTTCTCAAAATGTTATCCATGTGTCTTAACACTTAAGACTTATTTGCACTTATGGATTTCCATCCAATGGGTGCTACCATCAAGGTCATACCTTATGGTTTACATGGAAGTCATTTAGGATGTAATGGTCATAAACCATAACTCAAAATTCAGTTCCTCATATTCATCTAGATAGTTGACTCATCACATGAACAACTCATCACATAGATAATTGAGGTGTATCTGTCAAGGATATAAGAACTCACAACTCCTTGTGATTCTTAATGTCCTTTATTAGTGTGGGGTATTCTTTTATTAAGAAGAATTATTTGATAATCATTCTCTAACTCCTTAGAGTATGATTCCTTCTTGATTTAGACATCACCATGCCTTAATCATGAGTTCACTATGATACACTATCATAATCACTCAAAAGGATCTCAAACATTTGGTCCAAGTATTTCATTCATTGATCTCATCAAGAATTAACACTTTACCAAATTTGCACTTCATCTATGATATTCTTGAACCCTTCAAGATGTTCATATTGGTATTTCTCTAAACACCATTTGAAGTATTAGCATTTCTTCCAATAGGTATGTAAATACATCACATGTATCATACCTAATAGGATAATCATTCTCCCACTACCATTAGTGAAGATTGATTAATCATGTCCAAGATATTCATGTCTCTAACTGGTTCTCTAACCAAAAGAGTCTAGATTTATCGATCACATGGAAACTAGAAATGAATTTCTCATGATTGATGCTAATTTGATTGTTTGAGTTATCTATAACTTTTAGGTATCATTTTATCTTATGCATATCAAATACCACAAGATAAACAAGGCATTGCCACAAAGATCATATCTTTAAGATTGAAACATCAACTTTATTAATTGCCATCATTGTCATACAATATACAAAAATAAAGTGTTTCTATCTATTGGCAATATACGAAATAACAGTTCTCAACTCTATTTCGTGCCCTTTAAGCTGAAATAAACTGAAAGATACTCCTATCTATGGCAGCAACACTTGCTCCAATGATGGGTACTTCTTTCTTGGTCCTTTCACAAAGGCCTTCACTTCTTTGCGGATCTTGCATATCATATATGATAGATCCATATCTTGGTATCATATAGCTCAGATAAAGAAGCGGTTCATTTCATGATACCTTAGTCACAGATCTCCATCCCCTCCTTCATCTTCTTTTGTTCTTCCAGATATAGAGGGCAATCCCTCATACACCCTTTCCCCATGTGCCTTGAGGCTGAAGACGGCTTGGATTGATGGCTAGCATCAGAACACTTCTTTGCTTTGACCTTGTCCTTGCCCTTAAGAATTTCTTTGATCTCATCAAAGATTATGGTTTGTCTTTCTTCATATTTGCCTCTACTATCCTCAACATGTCCAACAACTCTGTCAACGCTTGTCAAAGTTGTTCATGTTGTAGCTTACCATGAATTTTATGATTCTCACAACATTTGCAGTATCATACCAATAGCCAACTTTTGGCTCAGAGGGAATCCTTCTTAGTCAGGTTTTCCACATACCCAATCACATTGAGTGCGTGAATACCTTACTGGATTTCCTTCTGTCATGACATACTAGGACAGTGTCCTTGAGACATCATATGTCTCATGTTGTCTCTGCAACTCATAGTTCAGAGAACACAACATCAAGCACTCCTCATCAATGTCATCCTCGGTATGCTTCCATCAGCATACTTTCATCCATTGATGTGGTGGGATTGAGTTCATCTGGTTTTGGTATAACTCATAATGGCGCCGTTGCCGGGGACAACGGAACGTTAGTATTTCACTTAGTTTATTTTTCTAGTTGGTTAGGATTTTACACTTTCTTTTTGAATCATAATTCACCATCTTCTTGAAGCTTTCATATTGTCTCTACTATCTAAAGGTGTTCTCTTTTCTTTACTCAGGTAGAACCCGTATATGCAATCACCGCATAATCAAGGATTCTCCCCTGATCCGGAGTTCGACTCTGAGGTAGAGAGAAGTTTCCACCGCAGAATCCGTCTCAATCGCCAACGCTCTAGTCAAATGGCTGACGAACAGCATCAAGCCGCTTTGGTGATGGAGAGAGTCAATGCTGCTATAGCCTCACAATGGGCACAACTCATTGCAGACACCCATGCCCAAATACAAGCGGAAATACGAGCAGAAGAGCAAGCCCGCATAAGAGCAGAGACCGAGGCTGCTCAGCTCGAATTACAAAACAAGCAACTGAGGGAGCTGGGACTTACACCAAAAGGTTTTTAGTCTTCCAATGGGAGTCCCAGAATTCTATCACCAAAAACCCTAGAGAGGATTGATGTCTTCCCTAGGTTTACCTAGAACTGGTGCTTAGATAACAACTCCAACCCCATAAGAGTATGGAAGCCTTATCATAGTACAGATTTAGGATCGAACCCAAAAGACAACGGTCTTGTTGCAAGCAACAAGATGGAAAACGTACAACACTTCACTTAGTTATTTTACTAATTGGCACTTATATCAAAAGGTTGGATTTTGATTGGTTTTTAGACTAAAGCATGAAAAGTAAATAAAGCAAGTAAAACTAAGATTTAACAAATGATGATGAATCACTGGGGTTAAGCAGGTATTTACCACCGCTACACATGCATTGTATATGTACTAAGCAAGCAAGACTTATAAGCTAGATGCATGGATGTTCCACAAGACCGATGCCTTATAAGACAAGAGTGATGCATTGCATCCAAGGATGTTCCACAAGACCGATGCCTCGTAAGACAAGAGCGATGCATTGCATCCTTCGATGTTCCACAAGACCGATGCCTTATAAGACAAGAGCAATGCATCGCATCCTTCAAGGGTTAAGTAGCTCTCATTCGGTACATTTCTACGTGTCAATGAAGATATGTAGTCTTCCAAAGAGAGAATCTTACTCAACCTCATGAAACGTGCATCTAAAACTAACAAGCGAGCGATAATTATCAAATCGAATAGTATCTTTGTAGGCCTAGTCTCCTATTCGGATAACCTAGCTACGAGAAGTGCGGGAATGTTGCAACGCCAGCCATTCCCGATCAAATGGTCACATGCTTTACATCATTCCCCTCGCAAAGCATGTTCCTCGACTTACCAAGGTTACTTCCATATAGATGGAAGTGCAACGGATGATAGTGAGTTTACTCCACTCTTTGAGATACACTCCTAGACACCGAAACGGATGCGTGGTGGATACACACACCAGAAACCAACACTAAATCGGTATTCGAGTCTCGAGAGCGGTCGTAGACAAACCACAACAAAAGACAATAGATGCATACAAGAACGTGGCCATCATTCAAGCATGTATGGAACGATTTAGTATTAAAACGAAAGGATAACATCTTTTTAGTACAAAGTACAAGACATGGGCAGCGGGGCTAGTCCCCGCGCCCCAGTGGATGGAACTACTCGCTCCTCATAGAGGGAGCAACAAAGGAGGAGGCAAGAAGAGATAGAAAGAACATCATCTCCACTGAGGAGAGAAGGTTGAACCCTTGGTGGAGAGAGCAACGATCTTCACCCTTCGTGGCTTGCTTGACGATGGATCTTCTCCTCTCACCTTCTTTGTTGATGAGAGAGAAGGTAGCTTGTAATGGAACGTGAGTCTCAGACCGGCAGCCTCGGGCGGTGGATGGAGTTGTTCTGGTACTAGAGAGGAAGCCTCTGGACGTCTGGACCCTCCTCAGGGATGGCCCTTGAGGTCTTATTTATAGGCCTTGAGTGAGGTCAAACGGTCTGGAGACCGTTTGGGTTCAAACGGTCTTGAGACCGTTTGGCGTCAAACGGTCTTGAGACCGTTTGGCGTCAAACGGTCTTGAGATCGTTTGGCGTCAAACGGTCTTGGGACTTATTGAACTCCAAACGGTCTTGGGACCGTTTGAACTCCATGTGGTCTTGGGACCATTTGAACTCCATGCGGTCTTGGGACCGTTTGGCTTTATGAGGTCTTGGGACCGTTTGAACTCCATGCGGTCTTGGGACCGTTTGGCTTCATGCGGTCTCGGGACCGTTTGAACTCCATGCGGTCTTGGGACCGTTTGGCTTCATGCGGTCTCGGGACCGTTTGAACTCCATGCGGTCTTGGGACCGTTTGGCTTCATGCGGTCTCGGGACCGTTTGAACTCCATGCGGTCTTGGGACCGTTTGGCTTCATGCGGTCTCGGGACCGTTTGAACTCCATGCGGTCTTGGGACCGTTTGGCTTCATGCGGTCTCGGGACCGTTTGAACTCCATGCGGTCTTGGGACCGTTTGGCTTCACTTGGCCTTGAGGTTGGTTTATTCTTTTATGATTTTTTTGTGCTTTTTTTGCAAGTGTAAAAGGAAAAAGTTAGTTTGATGATGTATTTACAAAAAGGGGTAAAATTAGGTTTATGTACCGTATAAACGTAAAAAGAGTATGGAAAACTAAAGAAAAAGACTAAGATAAACTACTAAAATAGGAGGTTATCACCCCCCCTAACTTAGAGTCTAGCTTGTCCTCAAGTTAGATAGAGCTGAGACATGAAATGGCGAGGCGATCTTAATTAGGGTCTCCATACTCTTGCTTCAATTCTTGACCTGAGTTCCCCAGGGGTCATATCGAGGCTTATTGCATGCCTTGATTCTTTTGGATTTCGAGAGTTGCTTGGATCTCAGGGTTTTTCCGTATCTCAAAATTTGCCTTGGGACCACATTTATTTTGTGCATGCCGTTGACTCTAATCAACTTTATACCTCTCCGGAAACCTACTGGAAGCTAGAGAGGGTATGAGGGTTGGCTAAAGGCTTTGAAGTGTAGCTCCCCTTCGAGTGGGGGAGGGGCTGTCTATGCTTTTTAGGATCTCACTACCGGGCACGACACATCTGCCTTTATGAGGGAAGCTGAATGTACCGGCCGGGCAAGTCCTTTATGAGCCTTTTCGTATACTTGGAACTTTTAGGGTTTCACTACCGGACGCGACACCTCTGCCTTTGTGAGGGCAGCGGAATGTGCTAGCCGGGTGAGCCCTTTATCACTTCTTCATATAGGTCCTTATGCGTGGCACAACTCTCATGATTTTATTCGTCTCTCTGGCTTTTATTCAAAAACTCACAGGCTTGGGTTTTGGAATGAGGATTTATTCTGGGCGGCCAAGCCTCTTTTATTTTGAAGAGAGGAAAGCTGTTCTTAAAGTTTTTCAGCATGCACTTATTTGGTTTGTGGCCCACTTGCAGAACTTTTTGATTTGGAAGTTGCCTAATTTCCCTCTCATCCTCGAGATCTCGGCTTATTTAAACCCTGATTTTGACCTGTGGAGAGTCAGATAAAGAATTGAAGCAAAAATATGGGATCCATAGTAGGTGGGAATTGATAAATCGCCATTTGATGTCTGAGTGCTATTTATTTGTAAGACTAACATGAGTCTAGAGTTAGTTGAGGTGACTATATATATATATATTATTATTATTTTTTTATGGAATTGTAAAAAGGAAAAGGGAGTGTAGAAGTTGATACCTAGCCCTTGTCTAATGAATCCCCCCCTAACTTATCACACACTCTGTCCCCAGAGTGGCAAAGTGATAGGTTGAGAAGTCATTAGAACAAGGGCTGCGAGGTAAGGCAGATTTTCGGTAGCCCCTGGAGATCGGAGTAGAGTGGATGCGAATTGTCCTCGTAAAGATGGGGGCATTTATGGCAGAAGGCTGGGCGATTGAAGTGCTCTTTGCTGTATGCCTTGGAGTGCTGACTCAGGAGCTCCATTAATTTCGCAGCGCACTCTTTTGCAATTTTGTCTTGATATTGTCTAGCAGATCCTTTGCTTTTTCATACTTCAAGTTACCGTGGTAGCCGCTGCCTTCGACATCAGTTTCCTTGGGATGTCCTACTTCATCATCCATGGATTAAGTCAGGTAGCTGCTATTCTCAATATTGATTCCATCTTCCATGTTGCCATTAACTGGAGGATGGTCTTTGTTGCAAGTGCTGCTTGATATGTGCTGCTTGGTTACACAAAAGTTCATGATATCTTTGTCCTTCAGAAGTAGCTCAAATACAAATACATCTCCAATCCTCAGATCATTTTCTATCTGAAAGTCATACCAACCAACACCCATTTTGGATATCCTACGGTTCCCATCCTGATAGTGAAAAAGTTTTACGGGAAACTGCTTTGCTGAATAACTAAGCAATGCTCGACCAATTCCCCAAATGTTGTTCAGCTTCACAAATTGAGAGGGAATTCGCAAGTAAGTATTTTTAGAAAAGACGTGATGTTGCAGCCTTGCGCTTTCCCTCTGTCTCTTGGGCAGAGGAGTCTTCATCGGGGTTCGGTGTGTAGTCCGAACCTTCATCATCGTTCGAAAAGATGTGCTCGACGTCTTCTTCAGGAGCCTCACCCAGGCATTTGGTGAGGCAGGTTATTTTACACAGGACGTCAATGATCTTGGTCTTGGGAGGGACGGCTCTGGTGGTGTTGTATGAGCCTGTCTCGCTCCTCCATCATCTGCTCCCTTGTCGGAGCAGGGGCAGTTCCGGATTCGGAAGCCTTGTTTTACGCCACTTCTGAAAAAAGTATGAGTTTCGTAATTTAGAGAAGATTTGAAACAGTTTAAATTTGATATGTAGTTATATCTTTTACAATTTGTGAAAGCAAAAAGGAAACGAAGACCGAACGGTTTCAGGACCGTTTGGTTCCAAACGGTTTCAAGACCGTTTGGTTCCAAACGGTTTCAAGACCGTTTGGTCCCAAACGGTTTCAGGATCGTTTGGTTCCAAACGGTTTTGAGGACCGTTTGGCCTCAAACAGTTTCAAGACCGCGTGGAGTCCAAACGGTCCCGAGACCGCATGAAGCCAAACGGTCCCAAGACCGCATGGAGTTCAAATGGTCCCGAGACCGCATGAAGCCAAACGGTCCCCAAAACCGTTTGGAACCAAACGATCCTGAAACCGTTTGGGACCAAACGGTCTTGAAACCATTTGGAACCAAACGGTCTTAAAACCGTTTGGAACCAAACGGTCCTGAAACCGTTCGGTCTTCGTTTCCTTTTTGGTTTCACAAATTGTAAAAGATATAACTACATATCAAATTTAAACTGTTTCAAATCTTCTCTAAATTATGAAACTCATACTTTTTTCAGAAGTGGCGTAAAACAAGGCTTCCGAATCCGGAACTGCCCCTACTCCGACAAGGGAGCAGATGATGGAGGAGCGAGACAGGCTCATACAACACCACCAGAGCCGTCCCTCCCAAGACCAAGATCATTGACGTCCTGTGTAAAATAACCCGCCTCACCAAATGCCTGGGTGAGGCTCCTGAAGAAGACGTCGAGCACATCTTTTCGAACGTTTTGAGGACTGTTTGGCCCCAAACGGTTTCAAGACCATTTGGTTCCGAACGGTTTGAGGACCGTTTGGCCCCAAACGGTTTCAAGACCGTTTGGTCCCAAACGGTTTCAGGATCGTTTGGTTCCAAACGGTTTTGAGGACCGTTTGGCCTCAAACGGTTTCAAGACCGTTTGGTTCCAAACGGTTTGAGGACCGTTTGGCCCCAAACGGTTTCAGGAGCGTTTGGTTCCAAACGGTTTTGAGGACCGTTTGGCCTCAAACGGTTTCAAGACTGTTTGGTTCCAAATGGTTTGAGGACCGTTTGGCCCCAAACGGTTTCAAGACCGTTTGGTTCCGAACGGTTTGAGGACCGTTTGGCCCCAAACGGTTTCAAGACCGTTTGGAAAGCAAAGAGTCGCAGGTCGCCGGCGCGGGAGAAGGTGGAACGACGCGAAGGTGAAGAACGCGCCGGCACCTTCGACAAAGACGAAAACGATGAGAGAACGGCGACGGCGATGAAAGCGGTGCAAGAGTCGGTGAAGTCGTTTGACAGCGACGGCGATGGCGAAGAGAGAGACGTCATACGATGGTAAAGGAAACGGCAACTGGCGCCATGATGGTGACGACAGAACGACGCGGCGATGAAGGCGATAGAAGAGTCGGTGAACTCGGTCGATAACGACGGCGATGGCAACGTAAGCAGCGACTAGCGATGGAATGAGCAGCGTGGAGTCGCCGGACTACCTTGCGGAAGGTGGACGGAAGGGTGACTTTGCGCGGATGCAACAGGAGCAAAAAGGGAAGCTCTTCGCACGAAAACTCTGGAGAAATCGAAGGTTCGAAGAGAGAAAGACGGAGGGGTAGGGTCGATATTTATAGTGATTGGTGGGTGACCTTTTGTATTCCAAACGGTTTGAAGACCGCTTGGTCCCAAGCGGTCTCAAGACCGTTTTGGTCCCAAACGGTTTCAGGACCGTTTGGTCTCAAACGGTTTCAAGACCGTTTGGTCCCAAACGGTTTGAGGACCGTTTGGTCTCAAACGGTTTCAAGACCGTTTGGTCCCAAACGGTTTGAAGACTGTTTGGAGTCCAAACGGTTTCAAGACCGTTTGGCTCCAAACGGTTTGGAGACCGTTTGGAGGGGCACAAAGGGTTTGTATATTTTTATGTTTGTTTTTGAGTATGTATATTATTTTTTTGTATTTTGGTTTATGAATTTTTATGTTGTTTGTTTTATGTATTGTTTTTGTAGTTTTGATTATGTAGATTTTTTGTATTTCTAGATTAATGATGAAAGAACTTAAAGAAAGCAAAACAAATTCAAAAGAAAATAAAAGACTAGAAATTAGAAAAGGTGATACTCAAGTCTTGGGTTGCCTCCCAAGAAGCGCCTTGGGTTAACGTCACTGGCTCGACGAAACTGTAAGTTTGTTATGTTGTGGGCGTAGCATCTCTGATATCGAGGGTTTGTTGGTGTGTTTTGTCTTCCTGAGTGTAGTATCTTTTTAAACGATGCCCGTTAACCGTTCGTTCTCCTCCGTTGTTGTCGATGATAATGGCGGCTCCAGTTGGGTAGATATGTTTTATGGTGAAGGGTCCGGACCATTTTGTTCGGAGCTTTCCGGGGAATAATCTGAGCTTGGAGTTGAATAAGAGCACTTTGTCGCCAACGGCGATATCTTTTCTCTTAAGATGTCCATCGTGCCACATTTTTGTTTGCTCTTTATAGATTCTGGCACTGTGATATGCTGTCATTCGGAGTTCTTCTAGCTCATGTAGCTGGAGTTGTCTGTTCTCCCCTGCGCTTTTAAGGTCGAAGTTTAGTTGCTTGATGGCCCACCAGGCTTTATGTTCCAGTTCTACTGGAAGATGACATGATTTTCCGTACACCAAACGAAACGGAGTTGTTCCAATTGGTGTTTTGTAAGCAGTACAGTATGCCCAGAGGGCGTCAGGAAGTTTGGTGGACCAATCAGTTCGGTTTTTATTCACTGTTTTTTCAAGAATCACTTTTATCTGTCTATTGGATACTTCTACCTGGCCACTAGTTTGTGGGTGGTAAGGTGTGGCAACTTTGTGATGGACTCCGTATTTTCTCAGTAACGCTTCGAAACTTCGTTCCAGGAAATGGGTCCCGCCATCAGATATGACCGTTCTTGGAACTCCAAATCTCGGAAAAATAGTGTCTTTGAACAATTTGACAACAGGTTTGGAGTCATTGGATACGGTGGGTACAGCTTCGACCCACTTTGAGACGTAATCCACTGCGACCAAAATGTAAGAGAAGCCATATGATGAAGGGAAAGGTCCCATGTAGTCTACCCCCCATACATCAAACAGTTCAATTTCCTGCCACATGGTAAGAGGCATTTCATCCCTTTTTGATATGTTGCCCGAAAATTGGCATTTATCACAGGCTTTGACAAAATCATGTGAGTCTTTTGATATGGTGGGCCAAAAGAAACCAGATTGTAGAACTTTTATGGCAGTTTTCTTGGCGCCCATGTGCCCCCCCGTGGGTCCGGAGTGGCAGTGTTCCAAAACCGAGGTTATTTCTTCTTCTGGAAGGCACCGACGAAAAAGTCCGTCGGCACAGAGGTAAAATAAGTAGGGTTCGTCCCAATGATAACGTTTTATATCATGAAGGAATTTCCTTTTATCCTGGTATGAAGCAGACGGGTGGATGATCCCTGTGGCTAGATAATTGACGATATCAGCAAACCAAGGAAAACTATGAGTGGCCTTCATAAGCTGATCATCAGGAAGAGAATCCCTGATAGGGATTTTATCTTTTTCTTCAACCTCGATTCTGCTGAGGTGATCGGCTACAACGTTCTCTACGCCACTTTTATCTTTGATTTCTAGGTCGAATTCTTGAAGCATTAATACCCAGTGGATGAGCCTGGGTTTGGCGTCCTGTTTCTGGATCAGATGTCGGATAGCAGAATGGTTAGTGTAGACGATGACTTTAGAGCCGATCAGGTAAGAGCGGAATTTTTCGAAGGCGTAGATGATAGCCAAAAACTCTTTTTCCGTGGTCGTGTAGTTTTTCTGTGCTTCGTCAAGCGTTTTTTATGCATAGTAGATGACATAGGGTTTCTTATCGATCCGTTGTCCTAAAACGGCTCCTATGGCATAATCACTTGCGTCGCACATGATTTCGAATGGTTGCGACCAGTCTGGAGCCCTTAGAATAGGTGCGGAAATTAATGCTTCTTTAAGGGTAGAGAAACTTCGCATACATTCTTGGTCGAAAACGAACTCGGCATCTTTTGTCAGGAGTTGGGTCATGGGTTTAGCTATTTTCGAGAAATCTTTGATGAACCTTCTGTAGAACCCTGCATGACCTAGGAAAGCTCGAACGCCCCTTATGTCCTTCGGAGGTGACAACTTTGAGATAACATCAATCTTTGCTTTGTCAACCTCAATTCCCCTATCACTTACTCTATGTCCGAGGACGATACCTTCTGTTACCATGAAATGACATTTTTCCCAATTCAGGATAAGGTTCGTTTCCTTGCAACGTTGCAGGACTCGTTCAAGATTATTTAGACAATTATCGAAAGAATATCCATAGACAGAGAAATCATCCATAAAGACTTCCATAACAGATTCGGTTAATCCGGCGAAGATGGCAGACATGCAGCGTTGGAAAGTAGCAGGAGCGTTACATAGCCCGAACGGCATTCTTCTGAAAGCATATGTCCCAAAGGGACAAGTGAAGGTGGTTTTTTCTTGGTCCTCTGGATGTATGGGTATTTGGTAGAACCCGGAGTAACCATCGAGATAACAGAAATACTTTTGGTGGGCCAAGCGCTCTAGGACTTCGTCAAGGAAGGGTAGAGGGTAGTGGTCTTTTCTTGTAGCTTTATTCAACTTCCTATAATCGATGCACATTCGCCACCCCGTTACAGTCCTAGTAGGTACGAGCTCATTTTTATCGTTGATCACTACAGTAGTGCCCCCTTTCTTTGGGACAACTTGAACTGGACTGACCCACTGAGAGTCAGAGATAGGATAGATCATGCCAGCTTTGAGTAGTTTGAGGACTTCCAAACGAACTACCTCTTTCAAATTTGGGTTCAGTTTTCTTTGATGTTCACGAGTGGGTTTAAATTCTTCAACCATAGGAAGCTTATGCATACACAGAGCCGGGTTTATGCCTGTGAGGTCGGTTATTTTATAACCAATGATCTTTTTGTGCCTCCTTAGTTTGTCCAGAAGTTTGACTTCTTGGTCTTCGGTAAGGGTGGAGCTGATAATAACTGGGCATAGCTCTTCCTTATCCAGGAAAACATATTTAAGCCCTGTAGGTAAAGTCTTCAATTCAGGGGTTTTTGATGGTTCTGTTGCTTCAATGGTAGTGATGGCTTTAAGCTCTTCAAAAGTAGCCTTTGGTGCTTCTTCTATCTTTTCTAGGTATTGGATGCATTGCTGGACTAGTTCATTTGTACAGAATTCAACTTCTGGATTGATAAGAGCATTCTCAAGTTCGTCAATTGGCTCGGAGATTTCTAATTGCGACATCTGTTGAATTGCGTCTAAAAGAAAGACTTCTTCTTGGATGCTGGGACCTTTCATGCTATCAAGGACGCGGAATTGAATTGCTTCTTTCCTGAGCCTAAGGATGATGGTTCCGGCTTCGACATCAATTAGCGCTCTGGCTGTAGCTAGGAAAGGCCTACCGAAAATGATCGGATACCTTAAGTCTTCTTTAATATCCATGATGACAAAATCACATGGAACGTAGGCATCCTTCCCTATCCTTACTGGGATATCTTCGATGATTCCCAACGGTGCAATTATGGTTGAGTCGGCTAGTTGAATAGTCATTGCTGTAGGCAGCAAGTCAGTGAAACCAAGGCGTTGGCACATTGAGTAGGGAATAATGGATATACTAGCCCTGAGGTCAGCCAATCCTTTCTTTGTGGATGCATTTCCAATGCAACATTGGATTCCGAAGGAACCTGGGTCCTTCTTCTTTTTGGGTAGTTTGTTCAAGATGATGTCAGAAGTGGTTTGAGCGAGCTTGACGGTTTCCTGCTCTTTGGTGATATACTTACGTGATAGCAAAGTTTTGAGATACCTTGCCCATGCTGGTACTTCGGATAGAGCGTCAAGGAGTGGGATGTCAATATAAAGTTTCTTCATTGCTTCCTTGAATTTCTGAAACCTGGCGTCCATTTTTGTTTCTTGCAGTCTGCCCGGATACGAAATCCTTGGTTTGAATTGCGGGACCTTGGATTCTGCAGGTACATGCTCTTTGTTTTTGTCCTCTGTGCCTTCGGGGGATTTCCCAATCTCTTGTTGCGAGATCTCTTTCGTCATAAAAGTGGGCACATCATCATCATCTAGAGTGATCTTGATGGGTTCAGGAAGAATGCATCCCGACCTTGTGGTGACGGCATTCAGTTGTTCGTGTTTATTTTGCCCGTATTTAGAGTTTGGTTCAGGCTGCCCATCAAAAGTGCCTGTTGGGGGTTTCAATTGTGCAGCAATATGGGCAAGCTGTGCTTCAACTGCCTTCTGTTGAGCTTGTTGGTTGGCCAGCATGGTTTGCTGAGACTGAAGCATTTGTTTTATCAAAGATAGCTCATCTTCCGGTTGTGCAGTGACGTTTTTCTGAGGGTTTTGTTGTTGAGACTGTTGAATATACAATTGCGGGTGAAGCGGGGGATGAGTGTACTGATAGTAGGCCGATTGATTTCTAGGGTAGTTAGCCCTAGGGAAATTGTTCCTTGGGTTCCCTTGATTTTGGTTAAAATTGTTTGGAAATCCAGGAGGCAGCCTACTGTCAAGTCCCCCGTGTCTGATGTTGCGGATTCGCAGTTCCAGAGGGATTCCCATACTGGAACCCAGGATGGTTCCTTGGTTGACTGGGATTATAATAAACTTGTCCGGGAATAGTATGGATGGAGTTGACTTGCTCTGGAATCAGATCTTCAGCCTGATTAGTGATGGCCTCATAGGATTGTGGTGGTGGATGCAGATCCATCATCACATTATAGAGCATTCCGCAGGAAAGAGTCGGATGATCCGAAGCATGACAAGCCTCACAGGATCATGTGACGGCTTTGACTTGATGAACCAGCGGGGTTTTCTTCTTATCAATTTCCCCTAGAGTTGTTTCAAGGGTTTGCTGTTTATGAGCGATTGTCTTCAAAGCCTCGGCTATTGACTTTAGTTCCATAGATTCTTCAGCTTTAAAGACTTTTAAGACGCCTTTTCCGGCTGACCGCCCCCAATTGGATTGGTTTTCGGCTCCTAAGGTAACGATCTTCCAGGCATCTTCATAGTTTTTCCTCATAAAATTTCCTCCAGATGAGGAATCTAGGAACTGTTTAATGTCATCGCTTACCCCCCGATAAAAAGTTTCAATCGATTGATTCTGTGAAATTCCATGATGAGGGCATTTGCGTAGAAGTTCCTTGAATCTTTCCCATGCCTCAGCGAGGGTTTCTCCAGGTAGCTGGGAGAAATGGTTGATCTGCCCTCTGATTTCGTAGGTAAGCGAGGGTGGAAAGAACTTCTCCAAGAATTTTTCCTCTAGAGGGGCCCAAGTGGTTATGATGGGTTCTCTGTCCAATGAGTTGTACCAACTCAAGGCCCTTCCAGATAAGGTGAAATGAAACAGGTGGAGCATTATTGCGTCGAAAGCAATACCAGCTTGCGGGACCAGGCGGCATAATGCCTTAAACCGTTTCAAATGGTCCATGCAATCGTCTCCTGAACCTCCTGAGAAGGAAATTCCTTGCATAATCTGGATCCACTGGGTCCGAATCTCAAAGTTTGGGATGTTGATGATCGGAGGCCGGACCGGGTGGTTGTCTTCGTAATTCTTCGGGACAGCATAGTCCCTCAGTTGCTTGTTTCGTAATTCGAGCTGAGCAGCCTCGGTCTCTGCTCTTATGCGGGCTTGCTCTTCTGCTCGTATCTCCGCTTGTATTTGGGCACGAGTGTCTGCAATGAGTTGTGCCCGTTGTGCGGCTATAGCAGCATTGACTCTCTCCATCACCAAAGCGGCTTGATGCTATTCGTCAGCCATTTGACTAGAGCGTTGGCGATTGAGACGGATTCTGCGGTGGAAACTTCTCTCTACCTCGGAGTCGAACTCCGGATCAGGGGAGAATCCTTGATTATGCGGTGATTGCATATACGGGTTCTACCTGAGTAAAGAAAAGAGAACACCTTTAGATAGTAGAGACAATATGAAAGCTTCAAGAAGATGGTGAATTATGATTCAAAAAGAAAGTGTAAAATCCTAACCAACTAGAAAAATAAACTAAGTGAAATACTAACGTTCCGTTGTCCCCGGCAACGGCGCCATTTTTTGATGGAGTTGGGACTTACACCAAAAGGTTTTTAGTCTTCCAATGGGAGTCCCAGAATTCTATCACCAAAAACCCGAGAGAGGATTGATGTCTTCCCTAGGTTTACCTAGAACTGGTGCTTAGATAACAACTCCAACCCCATAAGAGTATGGAAGCCTTATCATAGTACAGATTTAGGATCGAACCCAAAAGACAACGGTCTTGTTGCAAGCAACAAGATGGAAAACGTACAACACTTCACTTAGTTATTTTACTAATTGGCACTTATATCAAAAGGTTGGATTTTGATTGGTTTTTAGACTAAAGCATGAAAAGTAAATAAAGCAAGTAAAACTAAGATTTAACAAATGATGATGAATCACTGGGGTTAAGCAGGTATTTACCACCGCTACACATGCATTGTATATGTACTAAGCAAGCAAGACTTATAAGCTAGATGCATGGATGTTCCACAAGACCGATGCCTTATAAGACAAGAGCGATGCATTGCATCCAAGGATGTTCCACAAGACCGATGCCTCGTAAGCCAAGAGCGATGCATTGCATCCTTCGATGTTCCACAAGACCGATGCCTTATAAGACAAGAGCAATGCATCGCATCCTTCAAGGGTTAAGTAGCTCTCATTCGGTACATTTCTACGTGTCAGTGAAGATATGTAGTCTTCCAAAGAGAGAATCTTACTCAACCTCATGAAACGTGCATCTAAAACTAACAAGCGAGCGATAATTATCAAATCGAATAGTATCTTTGTAGGCCTAGTCTCCTATTCGGATAACCTAGCTACGAGAAGTGCGGAAATGTTGCAACGCCAGCCATTCCCGATCAAATGGTCACATGCTTTACATCATTCCCCTCGCAAAGCGTGTTCCTCGACTTACCAAGGTTACTTCCATACAGATGGAAGTGCAACGGATGATAGTGAGTTTACTCCACTCTTTGAGATACACTCCTAGACACCGAAACGGATGCGTGGTGGATACACACACCAGAAACCAACACTAAATCGGTATTCGAGTCTCGAGAGCGGTCGTAGACAAACCACAACAAAAGACAATAGATGCATACAAGAACGTGGCCATCATTCAAGCATGTATGGAACGATTTAGTATTAAAACGAAAGGATAACATCTTTTTAGTACAAAGTACAAGACATGGGCAGTTGGGCTAGTCCCCGCGCCCCAGTGGATGGAACTACTCGCTCCTCATAGAGGGAGCAACAAAGGAGGAGGCAAGAAGAGATAGAAAGAACATCATCTCCACTGAGGAGAGAAGGTTGAACCCTTGGTGGAGAGAGCAACGATCTTCACCCTTCGTGGCTTGCTTGACGACGGATCTTCTCCTCTCACCTTCTTTGTTGATGAGAGAGAAGGTAGCTTGTAATGGAACGTGAGTCTCAGACCGGCAGCCTCGGGCGGTGGATGGAGTTGTTCTGGTACTAGAGAGGCAGCCTTTGGACGTCTGGACCCTCGTCAGGGATGTCCCTTGAGGTCTTATTTATAGGCCTTGAGTGAGGTCAAACGGTCTGGAGACCGTTTGGGTTCAAACGGTCTTGAGACCGTTTGGCGTCAAACGGTCTTGAGACCGTTTGGCGTCAAACGGTCTTGAGACCGTTTGGCGTCAAACGGTCTTGAGATCGTTTGGCGTCAAACGGTCTTGAGACCGTTTGGCGTCAAACGGTCTTGAGATCGTTTGGCGTCAAACGGTCTTGAGACCGTTTGGCGTCAAACGGTTTTGAGATCGTTTGGCGTCAAACGGTCTTGGGACCGTTTGAACTCCAAACGGTCTTGGGACCGTTTGAACTCCATGCGGTCTTGGGACCGTTTGAACTCCATGCGGTCTTGGGACCGTTTGGCTTTATGCGGTCTTGGGACCGTTTGAACTCCATGCGGTCTTGGGACCGTTTGGCTTCATGCGGTCTCGGGACCGTTTGAACTCCATGCGGTCTTGGGACCGTTTGGCTTCATGCGGTCTCGGGACCGTTTGAACTCCATGCGGTCTTGGGACCGTTTGGCTTCATGCGGTCTCGGGACCGTTTGAACTCCATGCGGTCTTGGGACCGTTTGGCTTCATGCGGTCTCGGGACCATTTGAACTCCATGCGGTCTTGGGATTGGTTTATTCTTTTATGATTTTTTTGTGCTTTTTCTGCAAGTGTAAAAGGAAAAAGTTAGTTTGATGATGTATTTACAAAAAGGGGTAAAATTAGGTTTATGTACCGTATAAACGTAAAAAGAGTATGGAAAACTAAAGAAAAAGACTAAGATAAACTACTAAAATAGGAGGTTATCACATACTTTCATCCATTTATGTGGTGGGATTGAGTTCATCTGGTTCTGGTATAACTAGGACTTAGAGCTTTCGCTCTTTGATTGAGAACACTTATCATCATCCTAACCAGTCGTGGAATTATTCCCATTTAATTTGTTGGTCTCAAAGACCGATCGCAAATAAAGTGATTTGTTGATTAACCATTTATTTTAACAGAAGGAAATATATGCAATTTTAGTCCAAAACTCTTTTGACTTATTTGATTGATTTAAAAAATTGACGATATAATTAGGCCTTTAATTAATTATTGCTCCCACTATTTTACTTCAAATTGATAGCCCTCACCATCAATTCGAAAGATTGCAGCGTACAACCTTCTAGTGGGCAAGATCCATATTTCATCAAGTCATGAGTCAGCTTTGGCTGATCACCCACAATCTTGACTATTTAGGTAGGCCATCGTGCCAATTGCATCATATGCAACTCTTGATGAATGAACATGCGCAACACCTTGCCATGAACATTCCTTGCCTCTGGGCTTAGACGCTCTAAGAATCACCAGTTAAGTCTAACCCAAAAGCCGACACGGTAAACATGCACCCTGCTTTGGCAGAACCTACATGTCTACCCTTCACACTTCCACAAGATAGATGACGCACCATGCTTTGGCGTAACCTACACTTGGTCGATCGAGTTTTTCATGTGTGCCGCTAATGGAAGGCATATAAGACTTAATATTTTAATGAGGGATTTGGTTTTTATATACATATACATATCCAATCACCACAATACATAGTACGTATCATATACATGCTATATCCCATAGAAAACATGCAAAATGATAAAAGTGATGATTATGGCCATCCTTATGTGATTCCTCGAGCCAAGAGGAATCATGGTCATCTAGGTCTACATCACATGCAACCTGTACAAGATGAACTCTATGCCTTGCCTTCCGAGTAGATCAACTCATCACATGAGTAGCCTGCTCGATCTGGTCTGGTCGTCTAGGTACCACCAGCTGATCGGTTGGCTCCTCCAACCAATCGGTTCGCCTGGTCGTCGTGCATCTCATCATGGCCGCCACCCGCTCGTCTCGTTTCTCGAACCGGTCATCAACCGATCGTCTCACTCCTTGAACCGATCATCTGGAACGTCAACCGATCGGTTCACGCCTTGAACTGATCATCTCAGTTGTCGTCAGGATGTCCTCCATTCTTTGACATAACAGGAAATAAAATCTATACTAATTTTACATTGCTTAAAAGGGAAACCCCGAGTTACATTCGGGGGGAGAAAAGGTAGGAAAGAATCTCGAATTATTTCGAGTTACATCAGGAATAGGAGAGGAAAGATCGGTGTGCAGACCGAGATGCAAGCAACCACATACAACCATACACAGATAGGGTTTATTGGCCATAACCACGCTATACATACACCACAAAACTCGTTTAAGGGCGGCGCGTATCGAGTGCATTAAAAATACATATCATATATGTAATTGGGATTTGTGGATTTAGGATTGGACATGCATAAAGTCAATTTTATTCGCATCGTATGCAATAAATAAAGGCGACAAACCAAAATCGATCATATTAATATTCCTAAAATATAGAGCAGTTGACGTGGCTCTGATACCACTGTTGGGTTTTAGGGGAGGCAGAGAAGGCAGCGGAAACAAAAATTTTCTCCCCCAAACCTGGAACAAAGAAACGCGTCAACATCTATATAATATGAAAGGATGGTTTGTGGAATCATACCTTGTCCCGAGGCTTGCTCGGTGACAATACCTCGCGCCTTGTGTGGTCTTCAACTTCGGTCTTGGACGGTGTCTGTGCAGCTCCTGGTCGCACCGGGACTGACGACTTCTGGTCTCACTGGGACTATCGAGATTGACAGTTGTCCTCCTGAGCGGCAGAAACCTCCCGCCTCTAAAGTAGTCCACATGGACCACCTGGAACTCCACACTCCTTGTCCCACAAGGAGTTGGAAGGAGTCGCACCCTCCTATTGACGTACTAGTCGCCAACACACTCTCCTGCTGCCAGTTGCAACTGCAGTTGTCTTTCCCTTGCTGCGCCTCCCTTTGCGGGTAGCACTTGCTCGGGCTCTCTCAGTTACCAAAACCAGAGAGAACGACAACTTTACAGAGCAACTGGTTGCACTGAGTTGTACCTTGAGAAGCCCCCAATACCGCTATATATAGGAGGGTCATGGGATAGGGTTCTCCATCCCGGGCAATATGGGACTAAAGGCAGGAGTAGAAGGGTTCGAGATTTTCCACAAAAAACAACCAACTCGCAACCTGAACCAATCGTTTCACAACTGAAACGGTCGGTTGGGGACCTGAACCGGTCAGTTGACACCACAACTAATCGGTTGGGACCCATGAGCCGGTCAGTTCACTTCTGAACCGGTTGGTTCGTGGTCCTGACCAGTTCCCGATTGACTTTCAAACTTTTGTTTCTAATTGGTATCAAATACCAATCCTTGTTCCAATCAAATTGGGAAAGTGAAACAAAAGGAAAATTCTCACCAATCCTACTTTCCCAAGTTGCTCGGTTGCACTAGTTGAATCGGTCGTTTCAACACTTGAAGCAATCGGTTCACCCTGATCTTGAGCCGGTCGGCTCAACACTTGAGCCGACCGGTTCACCAAGCTTAGATGACCGGTTCATCACATGAACCGATCGGTTGGGAGTACAGGTTGTGCAGAATCAGTCAATTGCGATTTCAATCAATCTGATACTCCAATCAATGTGTCCAACACCTTGAACATTATGATATTGAGCTATCAATTGACTGAGTGTTTAATTGAACTACTAAACTCCTTTAGTAATCAATCTAAACATTACTTGTGGACAAAACTCCTCTTCCAGGTTAAATCCTATGTGTGTGACTCTGCAGGTCCATTTCACATTGGCAGTGAAAGTCCATAACACTTATGACTTCACAAGCAAAGAGCGGTGCCTAGTCACACATCAGTGCTACCCAAGTGAAAGTAGAAAGTTGGAGAACAACTTTCAATCCTACAATCCGTGAATGGTGTTACAGTGAATGTATAATTCCTTTGTCACTGATATCTTGAATGAACTCGAGGCATGGAACAGTTATCCTGTCAACGTTCATTCACTTTCTTGATCTCAGAGTAGATTAGAAGAGATATGTATGACATCAATATCACATATTGATTCACACATGCATGCGCACGCCTATTTCAATCCTACTCATCAAGTGGCCTTAGATATCAAACTCCCTCAGGATGGACAAATCCCATATCTACCACTCACCCCTCAAAATCCCCATGTGTCAAAGCCACCCAATCA
Organism: Alisma plantago-aquatica; assembly: GCA_963693085.1. Classification (NCBI taxonomy): domain Eukaryota; kingdom Viridiplantae; phylum Streptophyta; class Magnoliopsida; order Alismatales; family Alismataceae; genus Alisma; species Alisma plantago-aquatica. The sequence continues at coordinate 325,433,673 of OY856410.1, forward strand.
TCACCTTTATAACAACCCATGTTTCAGGACTGTGTTTGATGATGTCAAAGTGTGCCCAACGACATGTGTTGAGTGTAGTGATTTCAGGTCAAAGAATCACACTCACCACCATCACTGTGAGTACTGACTGTGACTACCATGTCATGGTTCCATGTGTCAAACTCACGGTGGGTCTGTCCGGTACACTTGTTCTCTAACAAGTACCTATGTGTTTGGTTTGATATCTCTATATCATGACTAATGAGATTCTGTCATCAACCAACACCACAATCTAGTCTTGTGTGTCATTGATGTCTATCTACCTTCCACAATGAAATCTGACTAGGGACATAACAAGAATGTACAAACTCTTAGCATTCGTATGATCTCATCATTCAGGTCCTCAACCTGAAAGTATACGTCATTGAGTACTGTCATTCTCTAGACATTCAATCTGTTCTATCACTATCTCATATGACTGAACCAGAAGGAATTGGAAGTTTGCCTTTGATGTTTATCAAATCAATCTTAATGTATCCCACCAATCATCCCATGATTGGCTCTCAGGGCATACATACCAACAATAAATACCACCTTCTATGAAGTGCTGAGAAAAACTAATAAATTAAGTTCAATAGTGGGATGAATTATTGAAATTTACTGAATAATAATTTTTATCCCAATCTGGCATTCTAGAAACTTCTTAGGTGTAATGGATGAAAGCAAATAGACCAAATAGAAAACTAAATCAATGCATTAAATAATTATTTGACAACCAAATAATGATAAAAAAATACTAAAGAATTAAAAACAAGAAACTAAAATTAAATTTAAATTCTCCATATCTTAATTGGTCCACCTATCAATTACAAGGATAAATGTATTTTCTCCTCTAATTTAATAGGAAATAAAATACATAAACTAACACATGTCTAATTGATTTTAATCATCGATTTCTTTGAAATTTACTAATGTTTTAAGTGTTTCACGCTTAACACTACATGTGCTCTCTCTCTCTCTCTCTCTCTCACACACACACACCCCTCAATGGTGGGATGACCACATCATTTGTAATAGGGAATCATTCTCACCTTTCTTTTCCTTCTCATCTTGCAATCCTCCTTGGTACTTCTTCTTCCCTCTTCCTCTTCTCTTTATAACCATGTAAACCCTATCCACAAGTTCCCTCTCTTTCCCTGCACCCAATGACATAAAGAGGGAGAATATTTCGCTAGCATTTTCTAAGGCCAACAAAGGCTATGAAAGAGACTAGGGACCACTTTTACCTCCACCCAATGGTCCTACACCACCCCAAAATATCCTGATCTGGTTTGGTTCCCCTTTAGGAATTGAGTGTTGACAAGGAGATGCCCCCAACCATTATGGGTGAATACTACATTAGGAGATTGGCGGCATATTGTCGAGGTTATTGGGCCACAAAAATATTAGGTTGGCTTCTGAAGCAACCCCCTATGCTCCCATCATGATTTGTTCTCCTTCAATCTTGGTAAATACTAATTTGCCCTATTTCCATCTTATGAACTATGATTGTTTTCCCAATTCACGAATATCCTATTCCCTCATCTAGTTTCCCCTGTTTTTATTTTTTTTTGGCATCATTAGATGTTAGCATTGTTGTTTATTGGATTGGCTTACATTGGGTTGGTATATGTTTTGTACTAATTCACATAATCACTTAGTTCCCCTCTTGTTCTCCCTTCTCACTATGCTCTACTATGTGAGTCATAGATTCACTATTCTTTCACCTTATTTACCCTAGTTTCAGATTTTTTGGGGTCAACAGTATTTTCTATAGTTGTTTTCATGATCAGTTTGTCCTTGCTTGATTTCTATTCTAGTGTCAAGGTCCTCACCTCTTTATCCATGGCAGAAATGGTCCATGGCTCGACCTTGGTTTTGAGGACAGGAAAGGTTGATGAGTCAATGGTGTGACCTTTCTCTGGTTAGGGTTTTTCCCTGGAATGAGAGCTTAACTAAGAGTTCGTGGAGTTCTACTGCTCCATTGTAGTACGAAAAAGTAATGGAGGGATTGTCATTGCTTTGATATGTCATGTCTTCATTTCATTTGGGTCATGGATACTAAGAGTAAAGAAATGTTCTCAACACATGTATTGATATATTTGTGTGATTTTTTGGTCGTGATAAGTTTATCATCATGCCCTATCACACAAAAAATATTATGATCATAATTTTGGATGTATATTTATTTTTGTGAGCATTTATTATTAAACTAAATAAACATATTCATATTTTAGAATTACTATGTAATTGATAATATATAAAAAAATACACAAAATATGTTCTCAAACCTTAAAATTATAAGACATATGTTTAGCTAAGTGTTCAGATCCAATCAAACTTAACTAACATATGATATGTAGGTTTGCAATTATAATTTAATATTAACTTAAATTTCATATAAATTGATTAATAGGCGAATTGGGCCACAACATGGACCTACATTTTTGACCTTAAACTATTTACTCATATATATGGTATGAACACATATACTAATTTGAACTAGGCATTAATGACTTATAAACCATAAATTCTTATTTGAGTAATACATGTTTTATTGAATATATGTTGTATTTCATTTGTAAATTCTTATGCAGAGATACTTTATCATGATAGATATTCTTTCATCTTAGTCATCAACATTTGTTGAATATTAATTTATGGATCTTACGACCCCAATTTCCATATGTTGGATGTTATCATCCCTTTTGTACTTGAGTATTAAATATAATACACTTATGCTTTTCCCTATCCTATTATGAATGTGAGATTTTGAGTATAATATCTAGTAGTTGTATAACTATATTTGAGGCACTGAAATTTTATCCTCCTACATCAGCAGGGGTTTTATTCCATGTACCACATGTGATATATTTAGGGTTTATTTGGTAGCATGTAGTAGATGACAAAGTGCATGTTTTTACATTTTTACATTGCAAACTCACTAAACTACAACCCACTACACCCAACCAAACTAGCCCTTAGACACAAATGTTTTATTTCTCCTTCTAGGAACAAGGGATTTGTTCCCCCTGTCATGTTTTATATATATTGGGCATTGAGGTTTTATTCTTCCTACCATGGCTATGAGTTTATGATTCCCCTAGTCTTACTTTAGATAGTTCTAGTATTTTTTTGTAATATACTTGAACCATGTATATTTGTTATTTGTGAAATATAAAAGGAAATAAATTCCTCATTTATGAATGTTTCATCTCAAAATTAAAATCCCATAAAGTTTTGGGACTTATTCTTTGATTGTTTATTCTATCAATTACTTTCTTGAGCTTATCCTATTTTTATAGCGCTCTTTTGATTAGGAACACCCTTGCTTTTGTCTTAGAGTCCTTTTAATGATAGAATACATAATTATTGAACATACATCAATATTTTCTAGTACATACATTTTTCCTTGTTTCCCTTCTTCTCGGTGTTGTTCTCAAACCACTCAGTTGTAGGTGATTTAGGGGATGATTATTTAGTAGGACCATGAAACATGATGACCGATTTTAAATACTAGCTTGATATGGCCAAGTTTCCTTCTGTACTAGTCTTTGGTAATAATTAGATGTACCATTATCTTTTGTAATACCACCCTTGGGGTGAGGAAATATGTAATGATAATAATGTTGAGATAATGAAATGCCCCTACTACAAAATATTTTTTTTGAGATATCATACTCGAGAATGAAATTTCATCTTTTGTATCATAAGTATTAAATGTTTATATTGGATAGGTTTTATTCCAAAAATTATGGAAGGAGTGGACCTCTCTCGCGTCACATTACTTACTACTCCTTTATAGAAAACCCCTAGGGAAAGTGTTGAGAACCTAAGGGATGGGAAACCATGAGGCTAAGAACAAATTTACACTAAGATATAAGGCATACACAAAGTAATATAAGTATGGAAAATCTGCCATATACATGGTATTTTACATATATCTTCTTTAAAGAGTAACATCTGCAAGAATTGTAGAGTAATAAAAGTGGAATAATTTAAAGATATTTAGATAACTAAAAAGTATGGCTATATGACATGATTACCAGTTTTTTGTTAAACCTTAGGTAATTTGGAATGTACCATACAAACTAATGCTTAGTGTCTGCAAAGTTACCTATCCCACAATAGAGGACACCAAAACGTTGTGCTTTCACCAAGATCATGACATGCCTTTATTGGTGTAAGTATATAAAGTTGGGAATCACTATACTACAACCTACATAAAAGAGAAGGCTCATCCTAGGTACTCATTCCCTGACACCTATCATATCACATTGGTAATAACTCTATATAACTACAAATCATATTGGTAGGACTATCATTTCATAAAAAGATCTATGACCTTGATCACAATCATATAAATAAGTGAACATATGGTGTTGAGGGGGTAGGATACCTCATATAGATTCTCAATAATTAATATATAATCAACAATATATGACTTTGAGTTCCTTATTACAATCCTTGTATTGCTACAAAGATACTCAATTTACTTCCTTAATTTCTAAACACTAGGGAAGTTATTCAACAACTACTTGATTACAATTTTAGTTGGGTAATTAGTATAACTACTAGTGTTCTATGGTGAATAAAGGAAGATGCACAATGACCTACTAGGATATGAGTGAGAATTTGATATAGTAAACCTTAATTCATATCCAATTTGCACAAGCATAGCTAGGATTTTCCAAATTTCACCCATACTATCACACCATAATTAAAACTCAAAAGCCATTATAAACAATTAGAATTGTGTCTTATGACGATATGAAATACATCTACAAAGTTCGATGAATAGATCCCATTATTTAACATCGATATGCTAAAAATAGTAAAGTTGCCTAAATTGACAATTTAAGGCATTCACATACAAAGTTGATATCTTCCATAAATATGGAAGTAAGAATACTATAGTTTTCACATAATAAAATTTTCATTATAAAATGTGGTACTCTTAAAGTTCGTTGAATTTTAGCCCAAAACATCATAAAATCTCACTATCAGCTCATATTTTATGCATTTAGGTGATATCATATGGTTAAGTAGAAATTACACCAACAAAGGCTACAACACGTGCCTTTAGGGAAGAATGTCATTCCAAAAAGAAAATAATAAAATCCCAACTCAAAGCCCAACCTAAAATTCCAAAAATCCAAACTTCCATGCACTAGCTTCAATTAGGCCAAATAAGAAGAAAACAGATGATTATATGTAGACAAGCAATTTTTCCACCAAGAACATGGGGAACTTTATCCAATAAGGTAGATATGGGAGAAAGGAATATATAAGATGAGAAGAAAATAAGAAACATACATTTATGCAAGATCTACAATGTTAGGAATGTGATTCAAATCTCTGATTAAAAAGAAACCTTGCTAATCACCAACATTCAAAAGATTCTCCTCTGAAATTGTCTTCTTCCAACAACATCCCCATTCTACCAATACATTAATGATGTAGAATAGGTATAGGTTCAAGGGGGTGTGTGGTCTATATATATAGTCAAGTTTGTGAGAAAAATACATTTTAGCCACTATACATATCACTTTGACCAAAAACCATCCCACTTCAACCTTCCTCAGGTCGCATTGACTCCAAATGAGTCCCAATACCAAAAACTTGGTTACGTAGACCTTAACATGGCTCTCTTTGACCACATCTCATCCCAATTTGAATCAAAAGTCTATTAAATATGTTCCATGTATCCCACTCTAACCAGGCTCATGCATACATTACTACATGCAGGGGCATAGCTAGGAGGGAGGTTATCGGGGCTTTAGCCCCCCTTCCCCCAAAAATAAATTCAATTAGATTTCTTTTTAGCATTAAATATACCTCATAGTATAAATAAATGCATTGACTATGTATTGGTTTACATAGAGAGAGTCTAGCGGGAGTGGTAGATGGCCGGCTTTCTACATCAAGTGACCCCATGTTCCATTCTCAATGATTGTAACTTTTAACTCAGCTCCCCATTCACATGTTAAAATGTACACATATATGATTTCAACCCCCCCCCTTGTGAAATTTCCTAGTTCTATCACTGGATACATGCAACAATCAAAGCACTTGACCATGTCTGTACATGCATATAGCACACAGAGGTTAAAACGCTCTAACCTGATATACTTTAACCCATACATTTTGGCTGAAGCTACCAAAAACCTGCTCCACTTGCCTATACTAATTTGTACTACATCTATCAGTCCAATCAATCAATGCAACATACTAAGTATATTTTATTTTGTCTGAAACCTTAAATATCTCACTGGACCACATTTTAACTTTGGATACTCCACATCACATAATTTTCTTTTAAAATGCCATCCAACATCATTTTCACTTATACATGTTGTAACAATCTTGACCTGGATTATGCTTAAACCTAGATGTTTTGCTTAATGAAATTGATTATATGCTCTCTCTTGTCTCTCTCAAAGTAATTAAGGCTCAAGAGGAACTTATATTTCAATTTTAGTCCTTTTTGAATAATGTTGAAACAATGTTTTGTTAGTTTTGGACTAAAGTGCAAATTACCCAAGTTGAGGGGTTAACTTGCAAATTTTACATGATACAATGTTCCTCATGTGTTGAAGCATCATTGGAATGAGTATGATGTAGTATTATGGCTTCTACAAGCCTAAATAATAAGAAAGAGCATGTTGAGCAATGTTTGTGCATTAAAACCTAGTTTTCGTGTAATGTGCAATTTACCCAAAATCTAGGGTCCAATATGCAAATTACCACTTCAAGAGGGTCCCTCATGATTCTTTGAATCAGTTAGAGAAAAGAATTTGATAGGGGCACCTCATTTGAATCATTTTGGAGGAGAGAGAATCTTGATATTAAAATAATCAAGATTTAAGCATAATTGAAACCCTAATTCAATTTAATGCAAAAATAATTACATTAATTGGATTTCCCTTCAACCAAAACCATAATTGTTGAGTTTGGTTATGTGTGGACGTCCTTGTGCCTTGCAAAGGCAAAGGAAATATCTACGTGAGTGGAGAACCGACTCACATTAAGAAAAGAAAAAGAAATATCCACTCACTTATGGATATTATTATAATATGATTTAAGGTGCTTAGTTTGTTTTCCGTTAAATCGTGGATACTTGAGAGGAATAAGATGCAAATAGGATAGCCTAGTCTCTAAGGAAGAGAAGGAGGCATATGGCAAGAAAATTGAGGAGATAATTCCTACTTTCTCTCTCTTAAATGAATTTTCAATAAAATTCATATATAAGCTCCTTTATCTTTGAGGTGAAGGGATAATTTCGAATCCACTATCACTTCTTGCTTAAAAAAATGACCAAGGGAGCTCGGAGAAATAGGAGGACGACCCCCAACCTGTAGGCAAGCTTCTTGACCTTCTTTCACCATGAATTCATGGTGAAAATCACAAAATAATGCATGATTTCTTCTCTATTTCACTCCATCTTCAATCCTAGCCAATATTTTCACTCCAAAGCTTGAGGACAAGCCTTGGGAGGGTTGCAAAAGCTTATTACACCATTTTTGACATGAAGCTCCAATCTTTGAACCTCAATTGAAGGTGGGTTATATAACTTGAACCCTTGAGTTTTGTTATTGATTGCATATCTTCATCAATTGTTGATTCTTTCTTTGTGTCTGAAATTTTATTTGGTTGATTGATGAAATCACCATGAAAATCACAGAAAGTTTCATGGGTTTATAGTTTGATGATGATGACATCATCATAAGCACACGCCTCCACAAATATCTATTGCAAACGGTTTCAACATGTGGTCCAAACGGTTTCACCAAACCGTTTGGTGACCAAACGGTTTGCAAACCGTTTGAAGGTTTGAGTTCCAAACCGTTTGGAGTGGTTGACCATATGAAGAGGGTTGACCATTTGAGGGGGTATGCAGATGTGTTGAATAATGATCTAATAGATTTAATTGATGAGTTTCTAAAGGTTCCATGATTGGATAATCTACCAATTGCAAACCCTAATCGGGTTGAGTGTTGAATCCTTAAGTGAATTGAATCAATTTTGGGTTAACTAGCCCAAACGGTCTCAATACCATTTGGTGGTCAACCAAGACCGTTTGGAAGTATATGATGAAGTATGATTGGATGGTTGAAGGACCAGTCATATCAAATTGAAATATAATCAATGGCTCAATTGATGATTGATTCGATGATGCAAACCCTAATTCATTTTTATAAATTTCAATGATGGGATGAGTCAAACGGTCTCAAGACCATTTGGAGGACGTAAAAATGACCTCAAGACCGTTTTATGTCAGGTCATATCATACTTTGATGATGATTCATTGATTTCAATTGAATTAGTTCCACAATGTCAATCATTGATGTCCTTCGATTTCAATACCCTAATTGATGGTTTTTTGATTATAAACCTTAGCTCAATTGGGTTCAAAACCCTAATTTAAGATCCAAGTGAAAAGTGATTCAATGATTCATTTGAAAAACAAATCAGTAGTTCAATTCATAGAGGGTTTAATGATTGAAACCCTGAATTGATAAAGTGTTGAAAGACCTTGATTGGTCCATTCAGTTTTGAGAAGGTTTGGATCAAACGGTCTTAAGACCGTTTGAGTCCAAATGGTCTCAAGACCGTTTGGATCAAAATGGTCTCAAACTGTTTGGAGACCCAAGTGGTTTCAAGTAAGAAATGTCCATACGGTTTCATTATGGTTTTGCTTAATCGATTTCAATCCATTCAATGTTTGAGTTACTAAGACCGTTTGGGGTCTAAGTGACCAAGAATATTTGAGGTTCAATTGGTCAAACCATTTGAACACCTAAGGTGACTAAAGGTCAATTAACTAATTGATTATTAATGATGTAAATCAAAGGTGATTACAATGGTTGTACCTTTGAGGTACTAGGGTAATTAGTACCTTATTGAGTGGTTAACTCTTGATGCTTATGAAAGCAATGATTTGATAAGTTGTGACAAGCCTTAATTCAAGTTGTTTGGACCTAATCTAATTAAGATTGAAGTAATTTACATCCTAGAGAGGATGAGAGAAGAGGAATCCCTACATGAGTGACAATCATGTAATGGTTAAACCTCAACACTTTCAACATGAACATAATAAGTAATCAGGGTATGATCCTTTGTAAAGAGATCATGAAATCTTAATTGAGAAGGTTGATGAAACCCTAATCAAGGGTATGACATGAGAAACCCTAATTAATGGTGATGTCAAGTGAAAAACTAATTTTAGGTAATGTTATGTGAAACCCTAATTTAGGGTAAATTTATGTGAAACCCTGATATATGAGGATGTTATGTGAAACTCTAAAGTAGAGTAATGTTATGTGAAATCCATATTTATGGGAGATGCTATGTGAACCTTAATTTATAAACATGGAAAATCCTATTCCTAATAATGGAATAGTGATTAATATATTGACAAGTGTAACATCTAAAGAGGTTGATAGTGGATATCCTTATATCAATAGTTCCTAACTCAAAGATGAGTCCATATCATTAGCAATGGTTGTATTTTCTAAATACAGTGACTTGTGACCAATACATTACATGATAAATGTGATGAACTGGTGTACAAAGTATTAGGATGGGAAATACCCTAATACAAGCTAAGTGGATGAACTCAAGTAAGGTAATGGTGATGAGGGAAGTGATACATCAAAATATGATAGATATCACATCCAGCACCTCAGGTGTGATATACCTTAATGAATTTTAAATCCAATATATTTGGATGAGTGACACATGAAGTGTGTCATGGCAGTTGTTACATTAAGGTGTAATGCACTTTGATAAGTGTAGGCTAACATGCCTTATGAAAAGGTTAATCCAAATCAATAGACTATGATGCAATCATATTCTGGTAAAGATGAGAGAGAAACTCATACTTTGTGTTGATAATCCATTTAATGATGAATGATGAGAATAAATAAGTATGATTGAATACTTATGTTATCAATGTTGGCTCCTAGCTGTGTGGAGCAATGAGATAAGGTTTGATCATTAATAACATGATCTTAAGAACCTAAATGGTTATTTGTGGAAAACCCTAATGGAGGGTGATAATATGTAAGGGGAATCCTAACCCTAAAAAGGGAATAGAGGTATTACTTTGTGTTGCATGGTGCTGATATGAAAGCATTATAACTATTATCATGAGAACTAATCATGCAGGTTTGTTGAGACAATAAGCATAGTCGGGTATGAGCTATGATGCTCTTATATTGAAAATATTTTATAGGCCTTATAAGCCTTTACATTCTTTGTTGCTTAGTGAGAGGTAATCTGAAATTAATGAGCCATGTGTGCCATATGATGTTTTAATTATTGAAATTGTTTATGGGCTTCATAAGCCATAATATGCCTTGTTGTCTACTAAGAGGTAACAAGAGATGAACTAATCTTTGTGTGCTATGTGGAATGCTTGTGTAGTCAGAATCATGCTTACCTTGGTCAAATGACTTGAAGGTATTAAGTTACCTGTTATGTGGTAACAAGTATTCTATGATGAATTAAGGGTTTGAATACCCATATTCTATAAGCATGATGATGAACTTGTTAAGAAATGGAAATATGTTCGATGAGATGAGGGATTAAGATCCCAATACTTTGTTAAAAGAGTATGGCTATAGGCCATGACTCCACAAAATAATCCCAAGCATTAGTTGTGTGTTCTAAGCCTGAAGAGAGTATATGTTGTGGCTATAACTCTATAATGAATATCTCAATTTAATTTGGCAAGTTAATTACAGCCTGACACATGATGTGTAAAATATAATCAATTGTGTAGTGTATTTGCATAAAGTTGATATGCGAGAAACATTAGTTGATATTATACTGCTTAGTGCAGTGGATAAATGTTATACATATTCTTCACATTCCTTATGGAATAAATGATATGATGCTCTATGAAGTTACAACTGCAATGTTTTAGATAAGAATAATGTTCTAATCTATTAAACAATGAATTAACTGTTGTTAAGCAATTATGATTTCTCTGTTCAGACTTATCTTATTAGTCTGCAATAATAATGTTTCTGGCGGAGAGTTATAACTCTCATTGGGGCAATTTTACATTGTCTCACCCCCGTGGGAACCACATTTTTAGGTGGACGCGGACGAGGAGGCAGGAATCCTTCAATAGGTGAAGAACAACAACAACAGCAATAGGAACAGTAGTGAATTCTCAGGTGGATACACTGGCTGATATGTCTTGTATAGATGTACATAGAGTCATATGTGTCGTCTCTGTACTCTCAGGTCCTCGGAGTATTAGTTAATGCTTTTGATATTTTGGCTTAGTGCCTCGAGATTTCATACCGCCTGTGTTTAGTTTAATAGAGCATTTGATGCATGTAATCCTCAGAAAAAGATGATACATGACATGTACTTGTGAACCAATATGTATTTAAGTTACTTCGGTTCTTTATGAGAGAATTTTCCTATGTGTGGACCTCTTTGTAAAATGGTTTTAATTTTAAGTGATTTTTGGTAATCCGCTTCTTAGTGATCGCTTCTGCTTAGTTAATAACATTTTATTCGAATGATGCATGACAATTTAGTGGTATCAGAGTGCTAGGTTCGTTGAGTCTACAGAGACATAGGGCTAAGATGTAGAGTTAGTTCTAGTGTATTCCAGTTATTTGATATTGACTTCTGCTCATATAGGAGGAGAACAAAAACTTGAAGATGTCTGGAACACACAAAGAACACACTACTGATAGCAGTGTTGCTGCACCAGGAGGAGGTGAAGGAGACCAGAATAGGGAAGGGCATGTACATGAACAACCCCAGATTAACCCAGCCTTGATAGAGAATCCAGCCTTCCATACCCTGTTTAGCCAGTTTATGGCAACTATGACACACATGGTAGACAGGATGCCACCACCTGCACCTAGGGCACCAGCCCACAATGAGGGGTATGGAGCCTATAAGACTTTTGAGATACTTCGTCGGGTTGGAGCCATAGATTATGTGGGTACAGCTAATCCAGCAGATGTTGATTTGTAGCTGAGGGAGCTGGAAAAGGCTTTCAATATTCTTGATATTCCTGAAGCCGAGAAGGTAAGACATGTAGTGTACCTCCTAAAAGGGAGTGCTGGTCACTGGTGGATTATAGAAGAAGATAAGAGACCATGTGAAGAAATTGGATGGGAGGTATTTTGCTGAGAGTTCGTCAGTAAATACTTCCCTAAGACATATCTAGATGAGAAGATCTCTCAATTTGAGAGGATCAGACAAGGACAAATGAACATTAGCGAGTATGAAGCTAAGTTCATGGATCTGTTGTGGTTTTGTCCGCATATGGCGGTTAATGATGAGGAAAGAATTCGGCGTTTAGAGAAGGGGTTGAACGCTGAATTGACCACTCCTGTGTCTACTTTAGAGAACAGGGAGAGGTTTGCCACTTTTGTGGAGTCGGTAAGGAGGATAGAAAGGTCTGAAATCGAGAAACGACAGGCCAGTGGTAAGAAGGTGTATACTCAGTGTCAAGGACAAAGATCTGAAAGTTTTAAAAAGCTGAGATTTTCTGCATCGGAAGCACCATCGAGATTCAATACCCAGACGCATTGGGCATCACGTAGGGGTAGGTACCATAGTTTTTCTCCTAGTAGAGCCCCTAGCATAGCATCAACATCGGTGACTAGATCTCACAGACCCTATTTTGCAACTAGGATTAGTTACTAATGTAGACAACCGAGACATCTAGCACAGGATTGTCCAGATGGGAATGTAATGGTGACTCAACCCCAGGGGCAGAGTCAGTAAGGCTCACAAAGGAGACAGATTCCTAGTAACAATAGAGGATGTGGACAAGCATCCCGAGCTGGTTCATCAACACCCAATAATCAAGCACAGGGTCAACAACCAGCAACTGCAACGATCTATGCAATGAATCAATCTGATGCAATAGTTAACCCTCGGGTTGTGACAGGTCAGATGAAATAGATTCATTCTGAAATTTCATTTCATGATTCTATGTGTTAAAAATAAGAAAGTAGTTTTTTTTAAACTCCCTCTGACTAGTCCTATAGGGACACAAGGGAGATAAGAACTTACATCTTACTCAGTGTTCCTTAAAATGCTTTATAATATCCCTTATCTGTGTGTTAAAAGATGAGATATAGAAGTGATGCCTGAAGAAAATTCAAGAATGAAAAATTATGTGTGTATAATGATATGAAATGAGGAATATGATAGCAAATAAAGTGCATACTACCTAATCTTAATACTTGTATACCCTGGCCAGGTATATGATTATTTGAGATAAGGCAAGTATGAAACTCTTAGATTGTTATCTTTCTGATTACTCTGATCAAGTAGTCATTGTGAAACAATCTAGTGAGCATAATGAAACTAATGAGGAAGAGCTAAGTGAACATTCCCAACTAATGAGGAAGAGCTGAGTGAACATTCCCAACTAATGAGGTAGAGCTAAGTGAACATTCTCAACTAATGAGGAAGAGCTAAGTGAACATTCCCAACTAATGAGGAAGAGCTAAGTGAACATTCCCAAACTAATGAGGAAGAGCTAAGTGAACATTCCCAACTAATGAGGAAGAGCTAAGTGAACATTCCCAACTAATGAGGAAGAGCTAAGTGAACATTCCCAACTAATGAGGAAGAGCTAAGTGAACATTCCCAACTAATGAGGAAGATCTAAGTGAACATTCCCAATTAATGAGGAAGTGTTTAAGTGAACTTCCCTAATTACATAAGGAAGTGCTAAGTAAACTTTCCCAATTACATAGGAAGTGCTAAGTGAACTTTCCCAATAAACATAAGAATTACTGAGTGGATTACCTCTGTTGAATATATATGTTTCCCCTTTGATAAAAAAACCTTGGGTAATGATAGGGGTATGTTCCTTTATGTTTTTTTTTCATTTCATTTACATGACAATCAAGTAAGTATTATGACAGTTGATGTACTTGGATTAGAAATGATTCGTTGATGGATACTTAGAAAAGTATCAGTTTGCTTTGGACTTTGGTTCCAAGATAATGATATATGGAACAAGCAATGTCCTAAAGTAAAAAAAAAATACTTTGTGCATGTCTACCCTTGGTGGTAACAATAGGGAATTGAATATGATAAGGATGAGATGTGTTCTCAATACATATGATGAATACCAAAGTAAGGTATTTATGTTGGTTACCTATATTGGTCAACTATGAAATCAATCTAGTTACACAAAATAATATGAACATCATATGTTAGGGGTTTATGCTCTGCATAAACATAAACATTGATAAGGTTGAACTAATTGAAGGAACAATTGTAATTATGGTGAAAAGTTTATCAAGTTGAAAATATTTTCTTATAATAATCATGTGTGGAAGAACTTTGTGTGGATTAAAGATCTATAGTATCTCCATCATATGGGGATGATAATTAGAGACTTGATGACATGAGTAACAACTATCTTTTGTTATCTGGGATTTCGAGGATGAACTCCTTGTTAGGGGTTTATAATTTGTAACACCCCTGACCTGGGTTATGCTTAAACCAAGATGTTTTGCTTAATGAAGTTGATTATATTCTCTCCCTTATCTCTCTCAAAGTAATTAAGTCTCAAGAGGAACTTATATTTCAATTTTAGTCCTTTTTGAATAATATTGAAACAATGTTTTGTTAGTTTTGGACTAAAGTGCAAATTACCCAAGTTGAGGGGTTAACTTGCAAATTGTACATGATACAATGTTCCTCATGTGTTGAAGCATCATGGAAGTGAGTATGATGCAGTAGTATGGCTTCTATAAGCCTGAATAACAAGAAAAAGCATGTGCATTAAAACCTGGTTTTGGTGTAATGTGCAATTTACCCAAAATCTAGGGTTCAATATGAAAATTACCACTTCAATAGGGTCCCTCATGATTGTTGGAATCAGGTAGAGAAAATAATTTGAGAGGGGCGCCTCATTTGAATCATTTTGAAGGAGAGAGAATCTTGATATTAAAATAATCAAGATTTAAGCATAATTGAAACCCTAATTCAATTTAATGCAAAAATAATTATATTAATTGGATTGCCCTTCAACCAAAACCATAATGGTTGAGTTTGGTTATGTTTGGACGTCCTTGTGCCTTGCAAAGGCAAAGGAAATATCTACGTGAGTGGAGAACCTACTCACATTAAGATAAGAAAAAGAAATATCCACTCACTTATGGATATTATTATAATATGATTTAAGGTGCTTAGTTTGTTTTCCTTTAAATCATGTATAATTGAGACGAATAAGAGGTAAATAGGATATCCTCGTCCCTAAGGAAGAGAAGGAGGCATATGCCAAGAAAATTGAGGAGATAATTCCTACTTTCTCTCTCTAAAATGAATTTTCAATAAAATTCATATATAAGCTCCTTTATCTTTGAGGTGAAGGGATAATTTCGAATCCACTTTCACTTCTTGCTTGGAAAAATGACCAAGGGATCTTGGAGCAACAGGAGGACGACCCCCAACCTGTTGGTAAGCTTCTTGACCTTCTTTCACCTTGAATTCATGGTGAAAATCACAAAACAATATATGATTTCTTCTCTATTTCACTCCATCTTCAATCCTAGCCAATCTTTTCACTCCAAAGCTTGAGGAGGAGCCTTGGGAGGGTTGCAAAAGCTTCTTCCACCATTGTTTACGTGAAGCTCCAAGCTTTGAAGCTCAATTGAAGGTGGGTTATATAACTTGAACCCTTGAACTTTGTTATTGATTCCATATCTTCATCAATTGTTGATTCTTTCTTTTTGTCTGAAATTTTATTTGGTTGATTGATGCAATCACCATGAAAATCACAGCAAGTTTCGTGTGTTTATAGCTTGATGATGATGACATCATCATAAGCACACACTCAAAAATATCTATTGCAAACGGTTTCAACATGTGGTCCAAACGATGTCACCAAACCATTTGGTGACCAAACGGTTTGCAAACCGTTTGAAGGTTTGAGTTTCAAACCGTTTGGAGTGGTTGACTGAATGGAGAGGGTTGACCGTTTGAGGGGGGATTCTGATGTGTTGAATAATGATATAATAGATTTAATTGATGAGTTTCTAAAGGTTCCATGATTGGATAATCTACCAATTGCAAACCCTAATCGGGTTGAGTGTTGAATCCTTAAGTGAATTGAATCAATTTTGGGTTAACTATCCCAAACGGTCTCAAGACCATTTGGAGGTCACCCAAATGGTCTCAAGACCGTTTGGAGGTCAACCAAGACCATTTTGAAGTCTATGATGAAGTATGATTGGATGGTTGAAGGCCCAATAAAATCAAATTGAAATATAATCAATAGCTCAATTGATGATTGATTCAATGATGAAAACCCTAATTGATTTTTATACATTTCAATGATGGGATGAGTCAAACGGTCTCAAGACCATTTGGAGGACATCCAAATGACCTCAAGACCATTTGAGGTCAGGTCATATCATACTTTGATGATGATTCATTGATTTCAATTGAATTAGTTCCACAATGTCAATCATTGATGGTCCTTCCATTTCAATACCCTAATTGATGGTTTCTTGATTATAAACCTTAGTTCAATTGGGTTCAAAAACCTAATTGAAGGTCCAATTTAAGGGTGATTCAATGATTCATTTGAAGAACAAATCAGTAGTTCAATTGATAGATGGTTTAATGATTGAGACCCTGAATTGATAAAGTGTTGAAAGACCTTGATTGGTCCATTCAGTTTTGAGAAGGTTTGGATCAAATGGTCTTAAGACTGTTTGGGTCCAAACGGTTTCAAGACCATTTGGGTCCAAACAGTCTCAAACCATTTGGAGACCCAAGTAGTTTCAAGTAAGAAATGTCCATACGGTTTCATTATGGTTTTTCTTAAACGATTTCAAACCATTCGATGTCTGAGTGACTAAGACCGTTTGGGGTCTAAGTGATCAAGAATATTTGAGGTTCAATTGGTCAAACCATTTGAACATCTAAGGTGACTAAAGGTAAATTAACTAATTGATTATTAATGATGTAAATCAAAGGTGATTACAATGGTTGTACTTTTGAGGTACTAGGGTAATTAGTACCTTGTTGAGTGGTTAACTCTTGATTCTTATGAAAGAAATGATTTGATATGGTGTGACAAGCCTTCATTCAAGTTGTTTGTGTTGGGTTTTAGGGGAGGCAGAGAAGGCAGCGGAAACAAAAATTTTCTCCCCCAAACCCATCACGCGGAAACGCGTCAACGTCTATATAATAGGAAAGGATGGTTTGTGGAATCATACCTTGTCCCGAGGCTTGCTCGGCGACAATACCTCGCACTTTGCGCTGTCTTCAACTCTAGTCTTGGACGGCATCTGTGCAGCTCCTGGTCGCACCGGGACTGACGACTCCTCCTCCTACCGGACTGTCGGATGACAGTTGTCCTCCTGAGCGGAAGAAACCTCCCGCCTCTGAAGTAGTCCACACGGACCACCTGGAACTCCACACTCCTTGTCCCATAAGGAAGTGGAAGGAGTCGCACCCTCCTGTTGATGTGCTAGTCACCAACACACTCTCCTGCCTCTAGTTGCAACTGTAGTTGTCCTTCCCTTGATGCACCTCCCTTTGCGGGAAGCACTTGCTCGGGCTCTCTCTCCATTACCAAAACTAGAGAGAACGACAACTTTGCAGAGCAACTGGTTGCACTGAGTTGTACTTTGAGAAGCCCCCAATACCCCTATATATATAGGTGGGTCATGGGACAGGGTTCTCTGTCCCCGGCAATATGGGACTAAAAGCAGGAGTACAAGGGTTCGAGATTTTCCACTAAAGCAATCAACTTGCAGCCTGAACTGATCGGTTCACAAGTGAACCGGTTGGTTGGGGACCTGAACCGGTCAGTTGGAACCCATCAGCCGATCAGTTCACTTCTGAACCGGTCGGTTCGTGGTCCTGATCAGTTCCCGATTGACTTTCCTTCTTTTGTTTCTAATTGGTATCGAATACCAATCCTTGTTCCAATCAAATTGGGCAAGTGAAACGCAAGGAAAATTCTCACTGACCTGACTTTCCCAACTTGCTCGGTTGCTCCAGTTGAACCGATCATTTCACTCTGACCATGAGCCGATCGACTCAACACTTGAGCCGACCGGTTCAGCAACCTCAGCCGACCGGTTCAACACTTGAACCGATCAGTTGGGAGTGTAGGTTGTGCAGAATCAGTCAATTGTGATTTCAATCAATCCGATACTCCAATCAACATGTTCAACACCTTGAACATTATGATATTGAGCTATCAATCAATTGTATGTTTAATTGAACTACTAAACTCCTTTAGTAATCAATCTAAACATTGCTTGTGGACAAAACTCCTCTTCCAGGTTAAATCCTATGTGTGTGACCCTGCAGGTCCATTTCACATTGGCAGTGAAAGTCCATAACACTTATGACTTCATAAGCAAAGAGCGGTGCCTAGTCACACATCATTGATACCCAAGTGAAAGTAGAAAGTTGGAGAACAACTTTCAATCCTACAATCCGTGAATGGTGTTACAGTGAATGTATAATTCCTTTGTCACTGATATCCCGAATGAACTCGAGGCATGGAACAGTCATCCTGTCAACGTTCATTCACTTTCTTGATCTCAGAGTAGATTGAACAAGATATGTATGACATCAATATCACATACTGATTCACACATGCGTGCACACACCTATCTCAATCCTACTCATCAAGTGGCCTTGGATATCAAACTCCCTCAGGAGGGACAAATCCCATATCTATCACACACCCCTCAAAAGCCCCATGTGTCAAAGCCACCCAATCATCACCTTTATAACAACCCATGTTTTAGGGATGCGTTTGATGATGTCAAAGTGTGCCCAATGACATGTGTTGAGTGCAGTGATTTCAGGTCTAAGAATCACACTCACCACCATCACTGTGAGTACTGACTGTGACTACCATGTCATGGTTCCATGTGTCAAACTCACAGTGGGTCTGTCTGGTACACTTGTTCTCTAACAAGTACCTATGTGTTTGGTTTGATATTTCTATATCATGACTAATGAGATTCTGTCATCAACCAACACCACAATATAGTCTTGTGTGTCATTGTTGTCTATCTACCTTCCACAATTACATCTGACTAGGGACAAAACAAGAATGTACAAACTCTTAGCATCCGTATGATCTCATCGTTCAGGTCCTCAACCTGAAAGCATACGTCATTGAGTATTGTCATTCTCTAGACATTCAATCTATTCTATCACTATCTCATATGACTGAACCAGAAAGAATTGGAAGCTTGCCTTTGTTGTTTATCAAATCAATCTTAATGTAGCCCACCAATCATCCCATGATTGGCTCTCAGGGCATACACACCAATAGACTCCCACTTGCACTGCGAGCCAATCACCCTTGAATCATATTCACAGTGATCTTCAAACATGTCCCACATGTTGCTGTGCTCTAGTGCCAACATAGTGAGTAATGGAAACACCTTGCCAAAGTTATTTTAAATTGCATGTCTCTCATCTCTTCACTGTACGTCACACGTATGAGATGGAGTTGCCGTAATATGCGATCTAGTATTCCTTAGCTAACCTTTAGCCACATTGCATGATCAAGGATTCCACACTTGTCATCAATGAGTGGAATATCTATAAGTTCATCTCATGAACTTCCAGATCCATATAGTATCCAATGATGTTCTCTAACACATAGATACTCGAAATTTTCAATTATCAACAAACTTTCACTTTTACATATCTTATATATATTTTATGATTAATTTTCTGCCCTTTCAGAAGTTCGCATCAATGTAACTCTTTACATCGAACTCTTCCTTATCTCCATAGAACTAGTACTTCTCAAGTACTTATCAAGTTCTCATGGTATTCCAATAACCCTTACTGGAAGTAGACAGACATCCACTCGTCATGTCCCACATACGAGTTATCAGAATGAGCACATCATATTGTCATGTCGTACATACAAGATGATGAATGCATTTTGTTCTTGCCATGTCCATACATGCAAGACAATGGGATGATTACATACATGATAGATCCATATCTATTCTTAGTGTTCCCATTCTTCATAAGAATTGGACACTTGGCCTTGGGATACTAACTCCATGTAGTATGGACAAGCTTTCTCCCACTAAATCTGTGCATACTGAACATTTCAGTACAAATTGCCAATGTATGCTTTCTCTTTTCAGGTTAAGAGGTTTTCGAGAACTGTCTCTATAGATCTCTATTCCTATCACATAGGAAACATCTCTATCTTCCTTAAAGATAATTTCCACTTTTGGATTTCCATTTTAGAACATTTCCATTCCACATCAATATGTGAAATGTGAATACGCTCCCACTAAATCACAGATCCCTTCTTTATCTTTGACATATCAGTCAAACCCTTTGACTATATCATCAAAGTAAAGATCCAATTCTGAGTTGCTTGTACTCAATCAATCACATTTATTATTCCATTGTAACTTATAGACTTTGTTTGCATTAGTGGATTTATAAACCTTATAGGTTGTGTCACGTACACATCCTTGTTTTGTTCCTCATAGGAATGCAGTTTTAGTATCCATATGCCAAATGTCTTAGTCATTAAGTTGCAATCAACAAGTATCATCCTTCTCAAAATGTTATCCATGTGTCTTAACACTTAAGACTCATTTGCACTTATGGATTTCATCCAATGAGTGCTACCATCAAGGTCATACCTTATGGTTCACATGGAAATCATTTAGGATGTAATGATCATAAATCATAACTCAAAATTCGGTTCCTCATATTCATCTAGATAGTTGACTCATCACATGAACAACTCATCACATAGATAATTGAGGTGTATCTGTTAAGGATATAAGAACTCACAACCCTTGTGATTCTTAATTTCCTTTATTAGTGTGGGTTATTCTTTTATTAAGAAGAATTAAGTTATTCGATAATCATTCTCTAACTCCTTAGAGTATGATTCCTTCTTGATTTAGACATCACCATGCCTTAATCATGAGTTCACTATGATACATTATCATAATCACTCGTAAGGATCCAAACATTTGGTTCAAATGTTTCATTCATTGATCTCATCAAGAATTAACACTTTACCAAATTTGCACTTCATCTATGATAATCTTGAACACTTCAAGATATTCATATTGGTATTTCTCTAAATACCATTTGAAGTATTAGCACTTACTCCAATAGGTATGTAAATACATCACATGTATTATACCTAATAGGATAATCATTCTCCCACTACATTAGTGAAGATTGATTAATCATGTCCAAGATATTCATGTCTCTTACTGGTTCTTTATCCAAAAGAGTCTAGATTTATCCGTCACATGGAAATTAGAAATGAATTTCTCACGATTGATGCTAATTTTATTGCTTTATTTATCTATAACTTTCAGGTATCATTTTATCTTATGCATACTATGTATCGCAAGATAAACAAGGCATTGCCACAAAGATCATATCTTTAAGATTGAAACATTAACTTTATTAATTGCCATCATTGTCATACAATGTGCAAAAATAAAGTGTTTCTTTATTTTGGAAATATATGAAATAGCAGTTCTCAACTCTATTTCGTGCCCTTTAGGCTGAAATAAACTGAAAGGTAATCCTATCTATGGCAGCAACACTTGCTCCAATGATGGATACTCCTTTCTTGGTACTTTCACAAAGGCCGTCACTTCTTTGCGGATCTTGCATATCATATATGATAGATCCATATCTTGGCATCATATACCTCAAATAAAGAAGTGGTTCATTTCATGATACCTTAGGTGGAGATCTCCATCTCCTCCTTCATCTTGTTTTGTTCTTCCAGATATAGAGGGCAATTCCCTCATACACCCTTTCCCCATGTGCCTTGAGGCTGAAGATGGCTTGGATCGCAGGCTAGCATCAGAACACTTCTTAGCTTTTCCCTTTCCCTTGCCCTTAAGACTTACCTTTTCTTTGATCACATCAAAGATTATGGTTTGTCTTTCTTTATCTTTGCCTCTACTATCCTCAACATGTCCAACAACTTTGTCAACGCTTGTCAAAGTCGTTCATGTTGTAGTTTATCATGAACTGTATGATTTTGCAAAACTTGCAGTATCATACCAATAGTCGTTCATGTTGTAGTTTATCATGAACTGTATGATTTTGCAACACTTGCAGTATCATACCAATAGCCAACTCTTGGCTCAGAGGGAATCCTTCTTAGTCAGGTTTTCCACATACCCAATCACATTGAGTGTGTGAATACCTTACTGGATCTCCTTATTTCATGACATACTAGGACAGTATCTTGGAGACATCATATGTCTCATGTTGTCTCTGCAACTCATAGTTCAAAGAACACAACATCAAGCACTCTTCATCAATGTCTTCCTCGGTATGCTTCCATAAGCATACTTTCAGTCATTGATGTGGTGGGATTGAGTTCATCTGGTTCTGGTATAACTAGGACTTAGAGCTTTCACTCTTTGAGAACACTTCTCATCATCCTAACTAGTCGTGGAATTATTCCCATTTAATTTGTTGGTCTCAAAGACCGATCGCAAATAAAGTGATTTGTTGATTAACCATTTATTTTAACAAAAGGAAATATATGCAATTTTAGTCCAAAACTCTTTTGACTTGTTTGATTGATTTGAAAAGTTGACGATAAAATTAGGCCTTTAATTAATTATCGCTCCCACTATTTTACTTCAAATTGATAGCCCTCACCATCAATTCAGAAGATTGCAGCGTACAACCTTCTAGTGGGCAAGATCCTGAAATCCTCTAAGTCATGAGTCAGCTTTGGCTGATCCCCCACAACTTAGATCTCTCACGTAGGCAACTCTTGCCAATTGCATCATATGCAACTCTTGTTGAATGAACATGCACAACACCTTGCCGTGAACATTGCTTGCCTCTGGGCTTAGACGCACTAAGAATCACCAGTTAAGTCTAACCCAAAATCCGACACGGTAAACATGCACCCTGCTTTGGCAGAACCTACATGTCTACCCTTCACACTTCTACAAGATAGACGGCGCACCACGCTTTGGCGTAACCAACGCTTGGTCGATCGAGCTTTTCATGTGTGCCACTAATGGAAGGCATATAATATTTAATATTTTAATGAGAGATTTGGTTTTATATACATATACATATCCAATCACCACAATACATAGTACGTATCATATACATGCTATATCCCACAGAAAACATGCACAAACAATAAAAAGCGATGATTATGGCCATCCTAATGTGATTCCTCAAGCCAAGAGGAATCACGGTCATCTAGGTCAACATCACATGCAACCTTTACAAGATGAACATATGTGCCATGCCATCCGAGTTGATCAACTCATCACATGAATGATCTGTACTCTCCAGCCGGTCGTCTGGGTGCCACCAGCCGATCAGTTGGCTCCTCCAACTGATCGGTTCGCCTGGTCGTCGTGCATATCGTCATGTCCGCCACCTGCTCGTCTCGCTCTTCGAACCGGTCATCAACCGATCGGTTCACTCCTTGAACCGACCATCTGGAACGTCAATCGATCGGTTCACGCCTTGAACCGATCATTTCAGCTGTCATCCTAATGTATGCCGGTCTTCGACATAACAGGAAATAAAGATCTATCCTATTTATTACATTGCTTTAAAAAGGGAAACCCCGAGTTACATTCGGGGGGGCAAAGGTAGGAAAGAATCTCGAATTATTTCGAGTTACATTAGGAATAAGAGAGGGAAGATCGGTGCACAGACCGAGATGCAAGAAACCACACACAACCAATCACAGATAAGTATTTATAGGCCATAATCACGCTACACACATCCACCACAAAATTCATTTAAGGGCGACGTGTATCGAGTGCATTAATAATACATATCATATATGTAATTAGGGATTTGTGGATTTAGGATTGGACATGCATAAAGCCAATATTATTCGCATCGTATGCAATAAATAAAGGCGACAAACCAAAATCGATCATATCGATATTCCTAAAATATAGAGCAGTTGATGTGGCTCTAATACCACTGTTGGGTTTTAGGGGAGGCAGAGAAGGTTGTGGAAACAAAAAGATTTCTCCCCCAAACCCATCATGAGGAAACGCGTCAACGTCTATATAATAGGAAAGGATAGTTTGTGGAATCATACCTTGTCCCGAGGCTTGCTCGGAGACAATACCTCGTGCTTTGCGCGGTCTTCAACTCCAGTCTTAGACGGCATCTGTGCAGCTCTTGGTCGCACTGGGACTGATGACTCCTCCTACCGGACTGTCGGATGACAGTTGTCCTCCTGAGCGGCAGAAACCTCCCGCCTCTGAAGTAGTCCACACGGACCACCTGGAACTCCACACTCCTTGTCCCACAAGGAAGTGGAAGGAGTCGCACCCTCCTATTGACGTACTAGTCACCAACACACTCTCCTGCCTCCAGTTGCAACTGCAGTTGTCCTTCCCTTACTGCACCTCCCTTTGCGGGAAGCACTTGCTCGGGCTCTCTCTTGGTTACCAAAACCAGAGAGAATGACAACTTTGCAGAGCAACTGGTTGCACTGAGTTGTACTTTGAGAAGCCCCCAATACCCCTATATATATAGGCGGGTCATGGGACAGGGTTCTCTATCCCCGGCAATATGGGACTAAAAGCAGGAGTAGAAGGGTTTGAGATTTTCCACAAAAACAATCAACTCGCAGCCTGAACCGATCGGTTCAGAAGTGAACCGGTCGGTTGGGGATCTAAACCGTTCGGTTGGAACCCCAAACGATCGGTTGGGACCCATGAGCCGATCGGTTCACTTCTGAACCGGTCGGTTCGTGGTCCTGATCAGTTCCCGATTGACTTTCCTTCTTTTGTTTCTAATTGGTATCGAATACCAATCCTTGTTCCAATCAAATTGGGCAAGTGAAACGCAAGGAAAATTCTCACCGACCTGACTTTCCCAACTTGCTCGGTTGCACCAGTTGAACTGATCGTTTCAACACTTGAACCGATCGTTTCACTCTAACCATGATCCGATCGACTCAACACTTGAGCCGACCGGTTCAGCAACCTCAGCCGACCGGTTCAACACTTGAACCGATCGGTTGGGAGTGTAGGTTGTACAGAATCAGTCAATTGCGATTTCAATCAATCCGATACTCCAATCAACATGTTCAACACCTTGAACATTATGATATTGAGCTATCAATCAATTGTATGTTTAATTGAATTACTAAACTCCTTTAGTAATCAATCTAAACATTGCTTGTGGACAAAACTCCTCTTCCAGGTTAAATCCTATGTGTGTGACCCTGCAGGTCCATTTCACGTTGGCAGTGAAAGTCCATAACACTTATGACTTCACAAGCAAAGAGTGGTGCCTAGTCACACATCATTGCTATCCAAGTGAAAGTAGAAAGTTGGAGAAAAACTTTCAATCCTACAATCTGTGAATGGTGTTATAGTGAATGTATAATTCCTTTGTCACTGATATCCCGAATGAACTCGAGGCATGGAACAGTCATCCTGTCAACATTCATTCACTTTCTTGATCTCAGAGTAGATTTAACGAGATATGTATGACATCAATATCACATACTGATTCACACATGTGTGTGCACGCCTATCTCAATCCTACTCATCAAGTGGCCTTGGACAGCAAACTCCCTTAGGAGGGACAAATCCCATATCTATCACTCACCCCTCAAAAGCCCCATGTGTCAAAGCCACCCAATCATCACCTTTATAACAACCCATGTTTCAGGACTGCGTTTGATGATGTCAAAGTGTGCCCAATGACATGTGTTGAGTGCAGTGATTTTAGGTCTAAGAATCACACTCACCACCATCACTGTGAGTACTGACTGTGACTACCATGTCATGGTTCCATGTGTCAAACTCACAGTGGGTCTGTCTGGTACACTTGTTCTCTAACAAGTACCTATGTGTTTGGTTTGATATCTCTATATCATGACTAATGAGATTCTGTCATCAACCAACACCACAATCTAGTCTTGTGTGTCATTGATGTCTATCTACCTTCCACAATGACATCTGACTAGGGACAAAACAAGAATGTACAAACTCTTAGCATCCATATGATCTCATCGTTCAGGTCCTCAACCTGAAAGCATACGTCATTGAGTATTGTCATTCTCCAGACATTCAATCTGTTCTATCACTATCTCATATGACTGAACTAGAATGAATTGGAAGCTTGCCTTTGTTGTTTATCAAATCAATCTTAATGTATCCCACCAATCATCCCATGATTGGCTCTCAGGGCATACACACCAACAGTTTGGACCTAATCTAATTAAGATTGAAGTAATTGACATTCTAGAGAGGATGAGAGAAGAGGAATCCCTACATGAGTGACAATCATGTAATGGTTAAACCTCAACACTTTCAACATGAACATAATAAGTAATCAGGGTATGATCCTTTGTAAAGAGATCATGAAATCTTAATTGAGAAGGTTGATGAAACCCTAACCAAGGGTGTGACATGAGAAACCCTAATTAAGGGTGATGTCAAGTGAAAACCTAATTTTAGGTAATGCTATGTGAAACCCTAATGTAGGGTAATGTTATGTGAAACCCTGATTTATGAGGATGTTATGTGAAACTCTAAAGTAGAGTAATGTTATGTGAAACCCATATTTATGGGAGATGCTATGTGAACCTTAATTTATAAACATGGAAAATCCTATTCCGAATAATGGAATAGTGATTAATATATTGACAAGTGTAACATCTAAAGAGGTTGATAGTGGATATACGTATATCAATAGTTCCTAACTCAAACATGAGTCCATATCATTAGCAATGGTTGTATTTTCTAAATACAGTGACTTCTAACCAATACATTACATGATAAATGTGATGAACCGGTGTACAAAGTATTAGGATGGTAAATACCCTAATACAAGCTAAGTGGATGAACTCAAGTAAGGTAATGGTGATGAGGGAAGTGATACATCAAAATATGATAGATAGCACATTCAACACCTCAAGTGTGATATACCTTAATGTATTTTAAATCCAATATATTTGGATGAGTGACACATGAAGTGTGTCATGTCAGTTGTTACATTCAGGTGTAATGCAATTTGATATGTGTAGGATAACATTCCTTATGCAAAGGTTAATCCAAATCAATAGACTATGATGCAATCATATTCTCGTAAAGATGAGAGAGAAACTCATACTTTGTATTGATAATCCATTTAATGATGAATGATGAGAATAAATAAGTATGATTGAATACTTATGTTATCAATGTTGGCTCCTAGCTGTGTGGAGCAATGAGATAAGGTTTGATCATTAATAACATGATCTTAAGAACCTAAATGATTATTTGTGGAAAACCCTAATGGAGGGTGATAATATGTAAGGGGAATCCTAACTCTAAAAAGGGAATAGAGGTATTACTTTGTGTTGCATGGTGCTGATATGAAAGCATTATAATTGTTATCATGAGAACTAATCATGAAGGTATGTTGAGACGATAAGCATAGTCGGGTATGAGCTATGATGCTCTTATATTGAAACTGTTTTATAAGCCTTATAAGCCTTTACATGCTTTGTTGCTTAGTGAGTTAATCTGAAATTAATGAGCCATGTGTTCCATATGATGTTTTAATTATTGAAATTGTTTATGGGCTTCATAAGCCATAGTATACCTTGTTGTCTACTAAGAGTTAACAAGAGATGAATTAATCTTTGTGTGCTATGTGGAATTCTTGTGTAGTAAGAATCATGCTTACCTTTGTCAAATGACCTGAAGGTATTAAGTTACCTGTTATGTGGTAACAAGTATTCTATGATGAATTAAGGGTTTGAATACCCATATTCTATAAGCATGATGATGAACTTGTTAAGAAATGGAAATATGTTTGATGAGATGAGGGATTAAGATCCCAATACTTTGTTAGAAGAGTATGGCTATGGGCCATGACTCCACAAAATAATCCCAGGCATTAGTTGTGTGTTCTAAGCCTAAAGAGAGTATATGTTGTGGCTATAACTCTATAATGAAGATGTCAATTTACTTTGGCAAGTTAATTGCAGTCTGCCACATGATGTGTAAAATATAATCATCTTTGTAGTGTATTTGCATAAAGTTGATATGTGAGAAACATTAGTTGATATTACACTGCTTAGTGCAGCGGATAAATTGTAATGACTCATTTTCAAATTAGTCATCTGATTAGGGTTTACTTGGATAATTGTATGCTTAATTAAGTTGATCATTGTTTAAAGCTTAATTAGTGATGGTAGTTAAATTTTCATGTTTTAAATATAATGATAATTTTTAATCATACTTTGATCCACCTAATTAGGGTTAAGTTTTGGAAACCCTAATCGGCCCAAATTAGGGTTTTGATGACATGAATACAGAATTTGATAAATATAGTGTCGCACTAAATGATTTTTATTATTTTATGAGTAACTCTGATTTATATAAAATTTGGAAATTATTTGTATATATAAAATGTGAACAATATTGAAAAATATCAGAATTTTTCAAGAATGTTATGACCTTTTTATAGGTCTAGTTTCAAACTCGACCGATCATATTTTCAGATTGAGATAGTAGTGGAGTAATTGAATTTTATATTTTTATTGGTATATCCAATTGATCTAAAATTTTAAATCTGCTTGATAAACTCAATTATAGACACCCTTTTAAATTTGCATAATTTTTGGATGACGTTTGATCTCTACAGAGAGGGTGTCAGTCGAGTTCTGTGCAGGACAAACTCGACCGACCATGCTGCTGACTGCAATATAGCAGTGTGGTATTTGATTTGTACTTATTTATTGGTAACTCCAAATGATCTAAAATTTTTACTGTATCTTAAAAACTCAATTTACTATATTGGGTTAAAGACTCATTATTTTTGGATGAGTTTTTAGTTCTGAAACATGTGGTTTCATTTGCGTTTATAACTCATCCGACCAACCGGTCTGAGAAAAATAAAAATACATTGAGGGGCTTGTTTGCAAATGTTCTAAGAACCTCAATTCATCTATATCACTAACCTAACACACAATCAGCTCTCATAACTCATCCTTCCTATCAAAGAAATCAAATTCTTGAGAGAAAGGAGAGCTAGGGTTTTGAGTAGAGAAAGTGGAGGAGATGATGACCTAGGGTTTCTCTATCCAAGATATGATGAAATCAAGTAGGTTTACCTTCTATGCATAGCATTTCATGGTGAGTCTTCTCTCACATGTCAAGATTCCGTCCCTCCCCTGATTTGATTCGAAATAACATCAAATCTACCCCTTTTCTCACTCTTTCTCTTCTAATCTGCATTTCTAGGGTTTCCGAGTTGAGAGGAGAAAGAATTGGATTTTTTTAAGAGAGTTTGATTGGGTTTCCAAAAATTCAGAGGTTCACCTACGAATTTAAGGTGCTTGGAACCTGAGGTGAGTATTTTTATCCCTCCTAAGCTTTGTATTCATGTTGAAAGCCTAATTCAATACGGCTAAAACAATCAGAAACCTTGTTTGTATATGTATGTGATTGGATTTGATTTGGGAAAGGTATTGGGGAATCCAATTTTACTATTTTTGATTATTTCTCATTGATTGAAAGTTGATTAATTCATTTTATATTGATTGAGGATGTATGGGTATTCTTATGGGTAGATGACTATAGTATTTCATGTGAATTTTGCTTAAAAATCAGCCCAATGGCGGATATGCTTGGAATTGAAATTGGCAGGTATAAAGTCATATTTGAATTGTACTAGATTGTATTATACAAGTGCATTATTGAATGTTAATGGAGTTGAATGACCACATATCATGATTAGGATTTTGTATTGAGGAAGTGAATCAAATGAGTCAATTAATCAATGTATACTTATAATTGATGAATGAAATGTGTGAAAATGGAAATTAGGGTTTCCATGTTTGTGAATAACCCTAATGAACCCTTGAGTCATGATTGGATTACTAAATGATATGATTCTTATGATACGTTGAACTAAGGAATGACTTCTTGAAAACCCTAAAAGTTTATTACTAAGACAATTATGAGTGATAAACCTAGATCTTGTATATGATGTTTGAAATGTGATCAAATGCTGAAGTTGAAAGTATTAATACTTCAATTGAATATGATGAGTCTTACTATATCATCTAAGTCTAATGCATTTGTTTTAGTATAATAAAGAATGATCATTGTTGATTATGGGAATGAAATTAGTAGTCAACATTAAGGTACACTTATGTGACTATAAGAGACAATATGAACATGATGTATGTAATGGTGATTGCAAGATAAAGATGAAACTAATGAAGATAGTATGATGAAGTATTTTATCTTTTATTTTAATTACATGTGGCTTAACCCAAATTAAATGAAATATACTAAGAACTTTACTTTGATAAATGTTATGTAGAAGAGAAGCATTGTATGTAAAGTGAATCAAGAAAGATTGGTCCAGATAATGTAATGAACATGAAATGAAAGAAGTTGGGACTAGTGAGTATAAAATGATGGAAAAAGATAGGAATTAATATATGATTCTAAGAATGTAACTCTTACCCTAAAATGATGATTTTGATGATGCTAGTGAATGATAATATCAAATGGGTAATTAAGAGATGCACATAACTATAATTGAATTCAACTAAAAGATGAAAGTGAAGTATTTGAATTGATTTACAAGAATGTGTTCTTGAATTGTGAATTGTACTCTGAGAATGGACTAATAGTACAAACTTCAATTTATAGTGAACATGTGATGACTAGTAACCCCATATGAAGAATGTGAAATAAAAGAAGAAGAGAACTAAGTCTGGTATGCATGTATATGCATGAAATTTATTGGCATCTATTCAGATTGGATGGAACAGACATATGTTGTATGATAAATCTATTCTGAGTATGAAGAATGATACATGATATCTATATGCTTTTATTGTTGCTAGTTTTAATGCCTCTGCTAATATTTGTTCAGAATTGTGATATACAATGAGCTGATAAGATTTATGTTGAAATGGAATTTAATATGCACTCCTTACATTGAGAAACCCTGATAAGGGTAAATGTTGCATAATGAGATTATGTCTAGGGATGAAGGCCCAGTGATGATGATAAAACCCTAATGTGGTAAATGATGGACAATAAGATTATGTCTTGGGTTGAAGGCCCGCTATTGATGATTGCTATGAGTTGATGCAGAAGATAGAAATAATCATATTTGTTGCAATCTATAGACTTATTGTACTTCTTGCTTTGATCATTGCCCTTATTGATAAACTTAATCTGTTTCATGTTATTATAGTTATGCGAGAATACACAGATATGATATATGATGTTTTGAATTCTTGTAAGATGAGTAAAAGATATTAATAACAAGTGAAATGATGGAACATCTAGTTAGGTGCCCTGAACACCATGAGTTTCCCCTAAGGACCACACTGGGGAAACAAAATGGATCTCCTTGTAGTAATCGATGAATTATGAGAAGGATTTCCGGAGTGAGGATTGAGACCTTAAAGGTTACACCACCAGGATTTAGGAGTGAGTCATCTGGAGTGGCTCTAGCCCTAAATCCTTGCTGTGAAAGTCTATGTCCATATGGAATAGACTCTGTTGAAATGAAATATGTGAAATGTGAAATGAAAAATATGTGAAATATTGTGATATGTGATATACTATTTTGCTGGTTCCTATCTCGTGTACCCGAGATGAGGACGTGAGCCTCTTTAGGCAACCCTGAGGTGGCCAGGGTCTATTGTTGATATCTTAGGGTGTCTGGCTAAAACCTAAGATAGTGACGGTGAGTCGTTGATACGAGAATCAAGCGTGGTGACTTCTACTAGGATAGGTACAAGCCAAGTAGTTTCAGGGCAAATGAATGAAAGATGATAAGCCATGTAGAACATGATTTGAATGATTATTACATTCCTTGTGCTGCTAGTTGATGATTTGTCATTGTTGATTAAGCTTCATGTTGTGGAAAGTTATCATGTTGCTATGGACATTTCCTATTTCATATTATGATCTGTCATGCTGACAAGTTATAAATGTTGGAATTTATATCTATTCTGAATATGAGTTGGATTTCTTGCTATTTGATAGTATTGTTTGGTAGATATGTATTATGTGTACTTTAGCTTTAGGAATGTAGGATGTATTCCTGGTCCGGCTGGTGGAGTGTCACAAATATAATGTTAGTGTCATGTATTGATTCAAAATGCTTAGAACTTGACTTATTACTCATGCAGTAGGATTCTTAATCTGAACTAAGAAGTATTTGCTAATTTGTTCATAGACATACTTTAACAGATGTTTCAAAGTTATAATTGGTTTAAGTGATTACCTTATCTGTTGGATTAGATTACCATTGTAAGATAGATTTGACTCATGATAGAACTATCTGCTAGACTTTTTAATATATGCATGTTTCTGTTAAGTTTATTATACTTAATCTGATGTTGATGCATGTACCTAGCTTGAGTGGGAGGTATCCACTCACTGGGGCTCTATATGAGTCTCATGAGGTTGTTTCAAATGTTTTTAGGTATAATTTTATCCAGCGGAGAGGTCATGACAAAGAAGATATAAATAGTATAATCTAGATAGATTAGAATGTCCATGTACTCTCTCTTTCCCATGATGGGTTGTAGACCAAGTTTGTTCATCAATGTACATGTATCTGATGTAAACTGAACCGCATATGAGAACAAGATTTGATTCTAGATTTAATGGAGTTGAATATGATATGTGATATCTGAATGTGATGTCCTTGATGTGACATTGATTTATGAGTTTGTGAAGAAAGAAAAAGGGAAAATTTATCTGTCTTTTTCATATATTGTTTAATCGCCTTTGTCGAGAATTCATTGTTTTATTTCATAATCTGGGTTTAGGTTTGGGATTATCTCTAATGGTTGGTATTTATGCTGATCAAAAGAGTGGGTCCCGATAGATGTGGTATCAGAGCCTAGGTTAGATGAGTCTACAGGGACAATAGGATCTAGGACTAATTGATAATGTCGATGTTGAATATAACCTGAATGATGTGCATACTGACTGAACTCAATATCCAAATACTCTGGTCAAGTATTTGGGTATTGAGCTAAGCTAGTATGGAAATGTTGACTATACTTCTTCTGGATGCCCTGACCAAGTATCCAAATGAACATAGTTTGGTAGTATAATAAGATGCATGATGAAAAAAAGAGAAGAATGGCGACAAAATGGTGAAAGAGAAAAGGATTTTATAATTCAATATGGAACCTATGGAAAGCATGAAATTTCATATAATAAAGATGAAAGCTTAATGGATTATGAAGAAACTCTATAATGAGTTTGAATTTGAGTATGAAATCTTAAATTGTGAGAAAAAGCTATGAATTAATATGCATACTAATGATCTTCTTTATAAAGGAAATTGATGAATGCGGGTGATAATATGTGAATGAGTCATAATCTTAATCCACGAGATACACAATAAAATTAAAAAAAGGATGTGAAAGGTGATGTGAATCGAATCTTGATAAATGATGTATTACTAATATCTTTGAAGTAAGTGTTTGTAATACTCAAGGAGAGATGTGATGATTACAAGGGAAGAAATATTCATTTAATGCAAAAAGAAAGTGTCATGTGAAAAAAAAAAGATAAAATGAAAGTCTTTAAAATTTGATGCCCAAAGAGGTGAACGATTAGATGATATGATATTCTTCCATATATTTTCTTGGATTTCGGGATGAAATCCTAAAAGGAGGGGAGAATTTGTAATGACCCATTTTCAAATTAGTCATATGATTAGGGTTTACTTGGTTAATTGTATGCTTAATTAAGTTGATCATTGTTTAAAGCTTGATTAGTGATGGTAGTTAAATTTTCATGTTTTAAATATAATGAGAAGTTTTAATCATACTTTGATCCACCTAATTAGGGTTAAGTTTTGGAAACCCTAATCGGCCCAAATTAGGGTTTTGATGACATGAATACAGAATTTGATAAATATAGTGTCTCACTAAATGATTTTTATTATTTTATGTGTAAATCTAATTTGTATAAATTTGGATATGATTTGTATATATAAAATTTGAACAAGATTGAAAAATATCAGAATCTTTGAAGAATGTTATGACCTGTTTATCGGTTGAGTTTCAAACTCGATCGATCATATTTTCAGATTGAGATAGCAGTATGG
This sequence comes from Alisma plantago-aquatica, assembly GCA_963693085.1. NCBI lineage: Eukaryota > Viridiplantae > Streptophyta > Magnoliopsida > Alismatales > Alismataceae > Alisma > Alisma plantago-aquatica. Next base: position 325,467,807 of record OY856410.1, read on the forward strand.
GAACTGAATTTTATCTTTTTATTGGTATATCCAATTGATCTCAAATTTTAAATATACTTGAAAAACTCAATTATAGACACCCTGTTAAATTTTCGTAATTTTTGGATGACTTTTGATCTCTACAGAGAGGGTGTCGGTCGAGTTCTGTGTAGGACAAACTCGACCGACCATGCTGCTGACTGCAATATAGCAGTGTGGTATTTGATTTTTACTTATTTATTGGTAACTCCAAATGATCTAAAATTTTACTGTATCTTAAAAACTCAATTTCAGACATTGGGTTAAAGTTTCATTATTATTGGATGAGGTTTGAGTTCTGAAACATGTGGTTTCGGTCAAGTTTATAACTCAGCCGACCAACCAGTCTGAGAAAAATAAAAATACATTGAGGGGCTTGTTTGCTAATGTTCTAAGCACCTCAATTCATATATATCACTAACCTAACACACAAATAGCTCTCATAACTCGTCCTTCCTGTCAAAGAAATGAAATTCTTGAGAGAAAGGAGAGCTAGGGTTTTGAGTAGAGAAAGTGGAGGAGATGATGACCTAGGGTTTCTCTATCCAAGATATGATGAAATCAAGTAAGTTTAGCTTCTTTGCATAGAATTTCATGGTGAATCTTCTCTCACATGTCAAGATTCCGTCCATACCCTTATTTGATTCGAAATCACATCAAATCTCCCCCTTTTCTCACTCTTTCTCGTCTAATCTGCATTTCTAGGGTTTCCGAGTTGAGAGGAGAAAGAATTGGATTCTTTTGCGAGAGTTTGATTGGGTTTCCAAAAATTCAGAGGTTCACCTACGAATTTAAGGTGCTTGGCACCCGAGGTGATTATTTTTCTCCCTCCTAAGCTTTGTATTCATGTTGAAATTCTAATTCAATCCGGCTAAAACAATCAGAAACCTTGTTTGTATATGTATGTGATTGGATTTGATTTGGGAAAGGTATTGGGGAATCCAATTTTACTATTTTTGATTATTTCTCATTGATTGAAAGTTGATTAATTCCTGTTATATTGATTGAGGATGCATGGGTATTCTTATGGGTAGATGACTATGGTATTTCATGTGAATTTTGCTTAAAAATCAGCCCAATGGCAGATATGCTTGGAATTGAAATTGACATGTATAAAGTCATATTTGAATTGTACTAGATTGTATTATACAAGTGCATTATTGAATGTTAATGGAGTTGAATGACCACATATCCTGATTAGGATTTTGTATTGAGGAAGTGAATCAAATGAGTCAATTAATCAATGTATACTTATGATTGATGAATGAAATGTGTGAAAATGGAAACTAGGGTTTCCATGTTTGTGAATAACCCTAATGAACCCTTGAGTCATGATTGTATTACTAAATGATATGATTCTTATGATATGTTCAACTAAGGAATGACTTCTTGAAAACCCTACAAGTTTATTACTAAGACAATTATGAGTGATAAACCTAGAACTTGTATATGATGTTTGAAATGTGATCAAATGCTGAAGTTGAAAGTATTAATACTTCAATTGAATATGATGAGTCTTACTATATCATATAAGTCTAATGCATTTGTTTTAGTATAATAAAGAATGATCATTGTTGATTATGGGAATGACATTAGTAGTCAACATCAAGGTACACTTATCTGAATATAAGAGACAATATGAACATGATGTATGTAATGGTGATTGCAAGATAAAGATGAAACTAATGAAGATAGTATGATGAAGTATTTTATCTTTTATTTTAATTACATGTGGCTTAACCCAAATTAAATGAAATATACTAAGAACTTTACTTTTATAAATGTTATGTAGAAGAGAAGCATTGTATGTAAAGTGAATCAAGAAAGATTGGTCCAGATAATGTAATGAACATGAAATGAAAGAAGTTGGGACTACTGAGTATAAAATGATGGAAAAAGATAGGAATTAATATATGATTCTAAGAATGTAACTCTTACCCTAAAATGATGAGTTTGATGATGCTAGTGAATGATAATATCAAATGGGGAATTAAGAGATGCACATAACTATAATTGAATTCAACGAAAAGATGAAAGTCAAGTATTTGAATTGATTTACAAGAATGTGTTCTTGAATTGTGAATTGTACTCTGAGAATGGACTAATAGTACAAACTTCAATTGATAGTGAACATGTGATGCCTAGTAACCCCATATGAAGAATGTGAAATAAAAGAAGAAGAGAACTAAGTCTGGTATGCATGTATATGCATGGAATTTATTGGTATCTATTCAGATTGGATGGAACATGCATATGTTGTATGATAAATCTATTCTGAGTATGAGGAATGATACATGATATCTATATGCTTTTATTGTTTCTAGTTTTAATGTCTCTGCTAATATTTGTTCAGAACTGTGATATCCAATGAGCTGATAAGATTTATGTGGAAATGGAATTTAATATGCACTCCTTACATTGAGAAACCCTGATAAGGGTAAATGTTGCATAATGAGATTATGTCTAGGGCTGAAGGCCCAGTGATGATGATAAAACCCTGATGGGGTAAATGATGGACAATAAGATTATGTCTTGGGTTGAAGGCCCACTATTGATGGTTGCTATGAGTTGATGCAGAAGATAGAAATAATCATATTTGTTGCAATCTATAGACTTATTGTGCTTCTTGCTTTGATCATTGCCCTTATTGATAAACTTAGTCTGTTTCATGTTATTATAGTTACGCGAGAATACACATATATGATATATGATGTTTTGAATTCTTGTAAGATGAGTAAAAGAGATTAATAACAAGTGAAATGATGGAACATCTAGTTAGGTGCCCTGAACACCGTGAGTTCCCCCTGAGGACCACAGTGGGGAAACAAAACAGATCTCCTTGTAGTAATCAATGAATTATGAGAAGGATTTCCAGAGTGTGGATCGAGACCTTAAAGGTTAGACTACCAGGATTTAGGAGTGAGTCATCTGGAGTGGCTCTGGCCCTAAATCCTTGCTGTGAAAGTCTATGTCAACATGGAATAGACTCTGTTGAAATGAAATATGTGAAATGTGAAATGAAAAATATGTGAAATACTGTGATATGTGATATACTATTTTGTTGGTTCCTATCTCGTGTACCTGAGATGAGGACGTGAGCCTCTTTAGGCAACCCTGAGGTGGTCAGGGTCTGTTGTTGATATCTTAGGGTGGCCGGCTAAACCCTAAGATAGTGACGGTGAGTCGTTGACACGAGAATCTGGCGTGGCGACTTCTACTTTGTGAGGTACAAGCCAAGTAGTTTCAGGGAAAATGAAAAAAAGATGATAAGCCGTGTAGAACATGATTTGAATGATTATTACATTCCTTGTGATGCTAGTTGATGATTTGTCATTGTTGATTAAGCTTCATGTTGTGGAAAGTAAACATGTTGCTATAGACATTTCCTATTTCATATTATGATCTATCACGCTGACAAGTTATAAATGTTGGAATTTATATCTATTCTGAATATGAGTTGGATTTCTTGCTATTTGATAGTATTGTTTCATAGATAAGTATTATGTGTACTTCAGCTTCAGGACTACAGGATGTGTTCCTGGTCCGGCTAGTGGAGTGTCACAAATATAATGTTATTGTCATGTATTGATTCAAAATGCTTAGAACTTGACTTATTACTCATGTAGTAGGATTCTTAATCTGAACTAAGAAGTATTTTCTGATTTGTTCATAGACATGCTTTGACAGATGTTTCAAAGTTATAATTGGTTTAAGTGATTACCTTATCTGTTCGATTAGATTACCATTATAAGATAGATTTGACTCATGATAGAACTATCTACTAGACTTTTTAATATATGCATGTTTCTGTTAAGTTTATTATACTTAATCTGATGTTGATGCATGTACCTAGCTTGAGTGGGAGGTATCCACTCACTGGGGCTCTATATGAGTCCCATGAGGTTGTTTCAAATGTTTTTAGGTATAATGTTATCCAGTGGAGAGGTCGTGACAAAGAAGATATAAATAGTATAATCTAGATAGATTAGAATGTCCATGTACTCTCTCTTTCCCAGGATGGGTTGTTGACAAAGTTTGTTCATCAATGTACATGTATCCGATGTAAACTGAACTGCATATGAGAACAAGATTTGATTCTAGATTTAATGGAGTTGAATATGATTTGTGATATCTGAATGTGATGTCCTTGATGTGACATTGATTTATGAGTTTGTGAAGAAAGAAAAAGGAAAAATTTATCTGTCTTTTTCATATATTATTTAATCACCTTTGTCGAGAATTCATTGTTTTATTTCATAATCTGGGTTTAGGATTGGGATTGTCTCTAATGGTTGGTATTTATGCTGATCAAAAGAGTGGGTCCCAACATAAATGGTATACATATTCTTCACATTCCTTATGGAATAAGTGATATGATGCTCTATCAGGTTACAGCTGCAATGTTTTAGATAAGAATAATGTTCTAATCTGTTAAACAATGAATTAACTGTTGTTAAGCAATTATGATTTCTCTGTTCAGACTTATCTTATTAATCTGTAATAATAATGTTTCTGGCGGAGAGTTATATCTCTCACTGGGGCAATTTTACATTGTCTCACCCCCATGGGAACCACATTTTTAGGTGGACGCGGATGAGGAGACATGAATCCTTCAATAGGTGAAGAACAATAACAACAACAACAGGAACAACCGTGAATTCTTAGGTGGAGACACTGGCTGATATGTCATGTATAGATGTACATAGAGTCCTATGTGTCGTCTCTGTACTCTCAGGTCCTCATAGTAGTTAATGCTTTCGAGATTTTAGCTTAGTGCCTCGAGATTTCATACTACATGTGTTTAGTTTAATAGAGCAGTTGATGCATGTAATCCTCAGAAAAAGATGATACAGGACATGTACTTGTGAACCAATATGTAATTAAGTTACTTCGGTTCTTTATGAGAGAATTTTCCTATGTGTGGACCTCTTTGTAAAATGGTTTTAATTTTTAGTGATTTTTTGTAATTTGTTGCTTAGTGATCGCTTACGCTTAGTTAATAATGTTTTATTCGAATGATGTGTGACACATGTAAATTCCAAATAAATCACATAGTTCACATAATTAGGGGAACAATATAAAAGTAAAGCATGACACATTGTCTCACACTTACTTTTCCGTACTCAAGATACCACCTTTAAGTAAAAAATATATAGGAGAAGTGAAGGGAATAGGAAAACATAATTTTTCCTATGGTGATACAGAAGGGACATCATGAGATATGGTTGGTAGAGTAGATATAGTAGATTTATGAATGAAAAAATGGCATCACCTACTTTCAATAATCCTCAAGAAGTAGGCTATCATGAGTAAATTTCTGCAACATTTAAACATAAAATGTAAGGAGTGGGACCCAAAGGGGATCCACTCCCTACTAAAATTTGAAGAATACACATCCATTCCAAAGACACTCAAAATTGGAATGCTGGAATAGGTGTAAAAGTTTCAAATCTCAAATAATGGTATACAAAAGACCAAAGTTTAGTAGCAGAATATAAAATTTGACTATAATCAATTTTACAAAAGTACCTCATCATCTACCATATAGGGTTTATAAGGATATTACACCACAAGGATCTAGTCAAGGGATATCTAAACTATATAAAGTTTGTCTCCAAGGATCAACATCATGAGTTAGGTCCATGTTGGAAGCCATGTACTCCTTATCCTAACCTAGATTGGTCCTCCATGCTCGTGCTATGCAACTCTGATCCTAGGCCTGGGTGGTTGGGATAACCTAGCAAGAAGAAAAAATAAGGTATGTGTCAAAATAAAGAATAAGAGCAAGGTAATATCGATGAAGGATAATAAAGGGTATATGTTCATCAAGAACAAGGAATGTCAAGAGTATGAGGCACATATCATAAATAATCTTGACATGTCAAGTAATAAGAAAGGATGCATGTATTATTGAGTTAGGCTAAATTAACTAAGTAGGGTTGAGGAACCTACTAGATCCCAACCAAATAGGTGAGGGTAGAGTAAATACATTCCCAGTTACCTAAAAATATTTATATATGGGGGAGAGTAACACATTCTCCATGACAAAATAACACATGCCCAAACTATGGGCGGTTGTACATAAGTACCATTATAATAGCTAATAAGCCAAAAAAACCATCATGCTAAAAGAATATTATGACAAGCTAAAATCATAGAGATCTTGTAGGTGGGGTTCAAAATCCAGGCAAATAATGTAGATTGTGCCACATACATCAATAATAGGAATACATGCTTTAGTCCATTCCTCATTGGGAAATTAGGGTTGTATAACAATTATGCCCAACTAAAAGGGATAAGATTGCACATATCTCAACTCAGAGTCCTAGTTAATTATTTGTCACCAACTTAATTGATTCTAAGATTTTCTTTGCCGAATTCAAGTTATTCACATAGGATAGGGTTTTATAATGCATAATGTGTAAACAAACCCAAATTTTAGACCTATTTGGAAAGCCTCAAATTTTAGACACAAAACCTAGACCAAATGTTCCTTATGTTTTTCTGATCAAGAAAACATATTTTTATGTTAAATTTGGAGTTAATATGATTAAGTTGTAATTTTTAGTGCTTTTTATATGATTTATTAGATTCTCAAAAATCAACCATTGGAAACATGAAAATCAAACTCAAAAACTATTCTTATTATAAAGATCACATTTTTCGATGTTCTAACATACTTATTTTTAGTTTTTGGACAAACAGATCAAAAGATATGATTTTTACAATTTCAACCAATCACAAAATTGGAAAATTACACATAAGTGTAGAAAACTCGAGAGAGGGAGAGAGAGCAGAGATAATGGACTGACTTGGCCCAATCAGCGACTACCAAACCACCAAGTCATAGGCCTCCAATTCTCACACCATGGCAATGAAAATGAGGGATAAATGACCATATTGCCCTTAGCGAGAAAACACAAAGAAAGAAGAAAAGGAGTATAAAAGAGAGAATTCACCTGAGGGATTCTTCCCTTCTCTCACAACACCATTGCTGCTCAAAATACTAGGTTGCTTGCTCAAATTTTGGGTGGATTCGCATGCCACGATGATTTGGCAATTTGAAGTTGCAACAATGAAGAGTAAAGCTACCCAAACCTACCTCCACAAGTGATTGAAGACCGTTGTCTCCAAGTGTCCGTGCAAGATGCCACAAGCCAGAGAGAAGAGCATGCTTAGCGACATGAAAAATGGAAAAGTGAGAAGAAATTAGCTCTGGAGGAGGATTGGTTGGGGTGGGACGTAACCGGGGCATGATCCCCTATTTATAAGGTCAAGTTTTAGGGCATAAATGGCTAGAGGTCTCGAGAGACATCAAGAACAAATTGGGCTAATCACAATTAATGGAAACAAGGGCTCATATTAGGTATCAATCCATGTGAAATCTCCTCATGAAACTGTTTGTTGAAGAATCTCAAAAAATCATCATGTATAGAGGGAGTTATCCATTTTTTCTCTGTCATGTTCACACTGGTTGCTTTACCAGTTGGCATGAGGTAAGAGATGAGGTAGGGACCCTCAAATCTTCATCTAATGGCTGAGAAAAATTGCCACATCCAATAATTCAAACAGTAGTGTGACATTCATGTGATTCCTAATCCAATTTGGACTAAAGTGTAGCATTAATAATCCATCTTTTATCTCAATCTCTTCAATTGAAGGTGCAAACTAACTCTGAATTTAATGAAATTTGAGAAATAGTCTATTTAGAATACGTAAAATCTGAGTTTAGCATTACTTTTTAGTTTTAGAGACTCTAAGTATTTTATACAATTATTTTAAAGTAGATCATATTTTCTCTTACCTAACACATTAGAGACAGTTAGAAGCCACCAAATAAAGTGAAACTTCACCCTCAAGCAAACTAAAACATATGGAACATGAATTTGCCATTAATTTTATCCTTTGATATTATTTTTCTCATTATTTAATATTTTAGACTTTTAAATACTTTATCTCTCCTAATCTACACATGTATATTAAAGATTATCCAAATGACATGAAAATTCACCCAAAAGCTATATTTATGTGTAGATTATGAATCCAAGATTAGTTGCCACTTTTGGAGTCATCAAATATTTTATTTCATATTTTGAAAAAAAAACTCACCTTTTATTTTCTAGATAAAATAGATATAGTTATTCTTATCCAAAAATTATGAAACTTGGCCTCCAAGCCAAATCAACCCCAAACAAAATGAATCTGAATTTATCTTTAACCAATTAGTATTCCTTTTATGAATTTTAGCCCATTATCCAATATTACTACCATTTCTCATATTAAATAGTTCAATATCACATTAACATGTGAAGCATTATTATTCCTTCCCTTTTCTCTTCCTTGCTCCAAAAGGCTAAGGAATTTTCTAGAATGAATCTATTTTTTCATTATCTCACGTAAGTGGTAATTTTGCATATTAGGCCCTAATTAAAACATTTACTTAGGTATTTGTACATAAACCCATTCATTGGCATAAATGGTGATCGAGTTCACCCCAAACCACTAGTAATTCCACAATTTCAACATCAAGGAAAAAAGGATAGAAAAGATAGGAAAAAATTAGGAAAAGGGCCAGACTAAGAAATATCTAGATTTTAGTTCGTTACAACACTCCACCCCTTAAAAGGATTTCTTCCCCAAAATATCAATCAAAGAGGGAAGTGTGAGTACATAACATCTCATATCTAAACTCCCAGGTTGTTTCTTCCAAACCTTAAAACTTCCACCTAAACTTTCACTAACTCAAACTCCTTGTTCTACAACTACTTAACTTGGGAGTTCAAAATCTTCCCATGCAACTCCTCAAAGATCAGGTTCTCATTGATCACCTAGGGTTCCATTATTAAGATTCCCTTTTATGAGATATAACACAATTAACATTTTTGTCTTATTAGTGATTTATTCATTATGATATAACATTATCATTATTGTTGTTTTTAGTTGTGTCCTATTATATTCAATTGGTTACCAAAAGAGTTACATTTCATTATTATGTATGAAATCCTATATATATTTCTTATTTATCTATTAAACGTTTTAGCACAATAAGGTTTTACTCAATTATCTCAATGTCTATTAATATATTTTACCACTATCCTTAATAATTTGGATTTTGTCTCCATTATCCTCATATTATCACCATATTGAATTATATCATATTATTTTGCATGAAATATGACATTTATCCAATTTGTTATTAAATCTACAAATAATGTCACATTAGTTACTTATATTTATATTAAACATTGTCACATTACCTTTCTTACTCACATTAATGTCATCCTCAATCATTTTCTCATATTTGTTCACTTCCAATTATTGATTATGCACAATTAACCTCTGATTAGACATTCAAGATATTTATGTGAATCAAATTACTTTTTATCCATATTTGAGTTATTATATGATTTTAATGAACAAGGTAGAACATATTACATATTAATGAATTGATTCACATACAAAGTCATGATTAGGTGATTAATTAGGTGTGTATTAGAGAACAAGGTGATATGCATTACATATTGATGACTTTATTAATCTATGATAATGTGATTATATACCATTCATGTGCATCAAAGTATGTTATGTGATTATGACACCTAATGCCACTAATGTATTATGAATATCGTTAAGGATGTATGGGTAAAGGTTAGGTGATTAAAACTTAAAATTTAGGTTATTATGATCAATATACTTCACCTATACCCTTTTAGCATGCATTAAGTCAAGAGTTAGGTTCCAATTATCTTGCTAATCATATCATTAAGGTTTGTTGGTTCATGACATGGTCAACATCATGTGTAACCAAAATTATGATTAATATGTGAGTTACTCCTATTATGTGTATTAGGTATTTATTAGGGTTTAAGCATATGAACTATTCATCAGATGACCATTATATGTTCATTAGTATATAAACAAACAAGTCAGGTTATAACTATAAATTGTTTTGGTCAATTCTAATGATCTAAGCTCATAAACCTCTTAGTTATGGAGTTAAGGTTTCTAGACTCAGAGTAGCTAGATTTCGATATGTTGCAGGACTCCATACCCTTAAAGAGGACTTCATCCTCGAAATCTAATTACCCAAACATCATAAACCAACTACCATGCTCCACCTAAAAGGTTAACTAACAAGCCAAGCTAAATAACCTCAAGGTATCATGGTTACTTATACATGTTTAAGTTGTAAGTATTTTAGGATTTTATGATGTTCATGTATCCATCTAAAAAGTCTTAACCAACTAGGGTTGAGTTTTAGGTCCTTGTATACCAAATCTAACAACCCTAAGATTCTCCTTAACAACTAAAGTTCATAAAGGATAGGTCAACTGGACCACATATTCCTAGTCACTTCTTCAAAGACAAACTAGGGTTTAGGAGATCTATTCCAACTAATTCTAGGGTAAACATCTTAACCAGAGGGGAACTATGTAAGACAAGGTTTCTAATTGGGGAGACAAAATTGAAATAGTTAGATTTCGTCTTCCATGGGCTCTGATACCATGTTGTAAGGAGTGGGATCCAGAGGGGATCCACCCCTACTAAAATTTGAAGAATAAAACATTGCTTCCAAACAAACTCAAAATTGGTATGCTAGAATAGGTGTAAAATTTTCAAATATCAAATAACAGTATACAAAAACCAAAGTGTAGCAGTAGAATATAAAATTTGACTATAATAAAATTTACAAAAGTACATCAGCATCTCCCATATAGGGTTTACAAGGATATTACATTATACGGATCTAGTAGAGGGAAATCTAAACAATATCAAGTTTGTCTCCAAGCATCAACTTTAGGAGTTAGGTCCATGTTGGAAGCCATGTACTCCTTATCCTAATCCTAGGTTGGTCCTCCATGCTCCTGCTGCGTAACTCTAATCCTAGGCATGGGTGGTTGAGATCACCCAACAAGAGGAGAAAACATGGTATGTATCAAAATAAAGAATAAGATAAAGGTTATATCAATGAAGGATGATAAAGGGTGTATGTTCATCAAGAACAAGGAAAGTCCAGAGAATGAAACACATATCAAAACGAATCTTGCCATGTCAAGTAATAAGAAAGTATGCATGAATGATTGAGTTAGATGAAATTAACTAAGTAGGATTGAGGCACCTGCCGAACCCCAACAAAATAGGTGAGGGGAGAGTAAACACATTCCCAGTCACCTACAAAATATTTTTATATGGGGGAGAGTAAACATTCCCCAGGGAAAAATAACACATGCTCAAACTATGGGTGGTTATACATAAGTACCACCATAATAGCTAATAAGCCAAACAAATCATCATGCTAAAAGAATATTATGGCAAGATGAAATAATAGAGATATTAGAGGTGAGGTTCAAAACCCAAGAAAATAATGTAGATTGTGCCACATAGATCAACAATAGGAAAAAAGACTTTAGTACATGCCTCATTGGTAAATTAGGGATGGATAACAATTATGCCCAACTAAAAGGGATAAGATTGCACATACCTCAACTCAGAGTCCTAGTTCATTGTTTTTCACCAACTTTGTGGATTCCAATATCTTCTTTTCCTAATTCAACTTATTCACATAGATTAGGGGTTTTATAATGCATAATGTGTACAGAAACCCTAATATTAGACCTATTTGGAAAATCTCAAATTTTGGACATAAAACCTAGACAAAATGATTCCTTATATTTTTCTAATCAAGAAGATATATTTTTATGTTAAATTTGGAGTTAATATGATTAAGTTGTAATTTTTCATGTTTTATATGATTTATTAGATTCTCAAAAATCAACCATCAAAAACATGGAAATCAAACTCTCAAACTATTTTATTAGAAATATCACATGTTTTGTTCTAGAATATATTTATTTTTTATTTTTGGGCAAACAAATCAAAACATATGATTTTTTTATTTTGACCAATCACAAAATTGGAAATTTACACATAAGCGTAGAAAACTTGAGAGAAGGAGAGAGTGGAGCCAATGGGATGACTTGAACCAATCAGTGGCTGCCAACCTGCCAAGTCATAGGCCTACAAGGCTTGCACCATGGCAAAGAAAACAAGGGTTAAATGACCATACTGCCCTTAGTGAGAAAACGCAATGAAAGAAGAAAAGGAGGGTAAAAGATGGAATTCACCTGAGGGATTTTCCCCCTCTTGCACACCATTGATGCTCGAACTAGAAAGTTGCTTGATCGTATTTTGGGTGAATTCGTAGGCCACAATGATTTGGTGATTCGAAATTGCAACAATGAAGAGTAAAGCTACCCGAACTCACCTCCATAAGTGATTAAAGATTGGTGTCTCTAAGTGTCTGTGTGAGGTGTCACAAGTTAGAGAGAAGAGAACACTTGGTGGGAGGTAAAATGGCAAATCAAGGAGAAATTAGCTGCATAGGTGGATTGGTTGGGGTGGGACGTAACCGAGGGCATGATCCCCTATTTATAAGGTCAAGTTTTAGGGAATAAGTGGCTAGAGTCTCGAGAGACATGGAGAATGAATTGGGAAAATGGAAATTAATGGAAACGAGGGCTCATATTAGGCATGAATCCATGCAAAATGTCCTCACGAAATTGTTGGTCGAAGATTCTCAAAACAATCATCATGTATAGAGGGAGTTATCTAAGTTTTTCTCTCTCATGTTCACACCGACTGCTTTCCCAATTGGATTGAGGTAAGAGATGAGGTAGGGACCCTTTGATATTTATCCAACAACTGTGAAAAATTGCTGAACCCACTAATTCAAACAACAATGTGACATTGATACGATTCCTAGTCCAATTTGGACTAAAGTGTAGCATTAATCATTCATCTTTTCTTTATTTCAATTGAAGGTGTAAACCAACTCCAAACTAAATAAAATTTGACACCTGGCCTATTTAGGATATGGAGAATACGAATTTGACATTAGCTTTCAGTTTTGGAGACTCTTAGTATTTTATTTAATTATTTTAATGTAAATCAAAATTTTTCTTATCTAACACATTAGAGACATCTAGAAGCCGCCAAATAAAGTGAAACTTCACCCTCAAGCAAACTAAAACATATGGAACATGAATTTACCACTAATTTATCCTTTCATATTTTTTTTCTCATTATTTAATATTTTGGGCTTTTACATACTTTCTTTCACCTAATCTACACATGTATATTAAAGATTATCTAAATTATATGAAAATTCACCCAAAGGCTATTTTTAATGTGAAAAATACGAATCCAAGATTATATCACACTTTTAGAGTTATTAAATATTTTATTTCATATTTTGAATAAAACTCACCTTTTCTTTTCTAAATAAAATAGATGTAGTTATTATTATCCAAAAATTATGAAACTTGGCTTCCAAGCCAAATAAACCCCAAAGAAAATGAATATAAAGTTATCTTTAACCAATTTGTCTTTCTTTTATGAATTTTATCCCATTATCTAGTATTACCACTACTTCTCATATTAAATAATTCAATATCACATTAACATGTGTAAAGCATTATTATTCATTCTTTTTCTCTTCCTTGCTCCAAAAGGCTATAGAATTTTCTATAACAAATCTATTTTGTCATTATCTCACATAAGTGGTATATTTGTATATTAGACCCTAATTGAAACATCTACTGAGGTATTTGTGCAAAAACCCATTCATTGGCATAAATGGTGATCAAATTACCCCAAACCACTAATAATTTCATGATTTCAACATCAAGGACAAAAAGGATAAAAAAGATAGGAAAAATTAGGAAAAGGATCAAACTAAGAATATATCTAGATTTTAGTTCGTTACATAAACTGTAAACACATATTTCACATTGAGCATCTATAATATCTTTGCAAATACAAAATGATAATCCACTACTTTATTTTTATAAAATGCTAAAAATATAATTATTAAAATAACTAAGTAAAAATCACATCTTTATTTTTACAAGGAATACCACTTACATAAGGATTACAAAAAATACATGGAAGTTCCTTATATCATTAGAAGATATCTCTCTCAAAAACTCATATTGATGAGAAAACATATTAAACATCTCCCTTATCACTAGCTTCACATAAGAAGAAATACCACTATAATGAAATTTTGCAACTTACTGGATGACTCGTGTCTTATAGCTAACATTTTAATGGTTTATTATCCATTATCTAAGTGATAAGTTGAACATAAACAAGTAACACAAAATTCCTTTATTAGAATACATAAGTCATGTAGATTTCATTATAAACAATGTGCATGAACTAGTCAATATATAAACTATCATGGTACTAAAGAAACCATAATATAATATGCCATGTGTATGAGTAAAAATCAAGATATATGACTATATGTTTTATTCTTTGATTTATGTCGTAAAATGAACCAAGTAGAAATTTTTAAGGTATGATCACGAATACAAATTACATTAGGTTTAGACATCCACCCTAAGCGAACAACACAAGTCACACCCACCAAAACCTATGTCCACCATTGGGCTAGGTGGGTGACAGTAGAACCTCACCTCCAATTCCCACTCCTATATGCATGTATCAGTCACACCACATGCTTTCACATAATCAAATCTCATATTTTACATATAAATGGATTGAGACCTCTATCCAACATCTATGTGTCCCCTAATAATTTCTAAATCGTCCTCTAAGTAAATTAGGCCATCTATCCAACCTCTATGGGTTTCCCTAATTTCCTCACATATTAGCCATTAGGATATGATCTACCTCCAAGCCTCCTTCCATCGACTCTCTATATACTATAAGGAAGTCCTGCTCAACCCCCAAAATGGACATTGGGGGAGGCTTACATTTTTAGGGCACCTACGTATGTGTGATAAGTTGTCACTTAGTTGGTCAATTCACTCATATTGTAGGGTTTGAGGCTTTCTTGTCATATATTAAAATTTTAAATTTGAGTTCCATGCAACAAAACATATTATGACGAAAGCAACATAAATAAGCCAATGTTATGCTAATATATTTCTCAAAATGTATCACAATTCCATATTTTTCAAGTATAACACACTATCTAAATCCATCAAGAAGTTTCCTTACTCTTTTATAATCTTCCCCTTCTAGGGAATAATATGGCCATCACATTAGTTTTTTCATTAATCAGATACCATAGCATGCCAAACATCTATTTCAAGTAATATATACAATTTCCATGTAACTATAATTATCTCTTCTCGCATACATTTAACATGCTTGTTAGAATTACATTTATATTATATAATCACATATCCATTTTCATCTTATTTCCACCATTCTTCACTATTACATATTTATTATTTAGAAAATGTGAATTCAACACATTAATATATAATTAGGGGGTACTCAGTAGATTTTATTTCTTATTCCAAATTTATTACCAAATGGATCATGAAGATATCAGTTCATAAAGCCATCATAAGATAATATAAAAGATAATAATTATGTGTTGATATGAAAAGTACTTTAGATCATTCATTTTTCTCATAATATTCTAAAGAAAATTCCCTCCATACCATCATCACAACTTAAATTTATAATTTATTTCCCATACAGTACCATCAATGTCTATCAACTTTTGTTGATCTTGGACAATTGAACATTTAATATATAATCAAGGTAAATAAATGAGAAAACAAAAAAAGTTCTATTATATGTTTTCATTTATAATAGTAAGATATAGAAAAAGAATAATTCTCAATTTCTCTCCATTAACTTTATCTTAAATCCGAAACCATCATTCTCTAAAGGACTACGATATATGATGGTAATTGGTTCTTAATTTATTCTACATGTAGTTATCTAGTATCCTTAGTGAAGAATGTCTACTAGTCATACATATTAGTTGCATTTTAGATTAAATTTTGCATATTTTTCTTGCATTTCACTTGAGATTTCACTTATTTTATGTTTTTACATATTCATACAGTCTATTTGGTATTTAATTAGTTTTCATCTTAAATTTATAGGTTGATGCAAACAAAAGAGGAGGTCATAAACTCTCTATAAATTTTGATACAATAAGTAAAAATATTGATGCTAGGAGGAGAGATGAAGTCATAAGCTCCTTATGAAACTCCCATTAATAGGCCAAAATTTTAAATCCTCACTCCCCAACTCCATCAATTGGAGATAGGGTCATTAATGCATACCCTTTTAGTAAAACAACTCTGGATTCCACATATGATGTTGGAATTGGATGATTCAAGTTGGGTTGGGATACAAAATGAGTATATTTACTAACTACTTTCAGTCATCCAACCGACTATATAGTGGCACAAAACTCCTATCATGGAAATCTACAATAAATGGCCGACAACCATTGGATTAATTTGG
This sequence comes from Alisma plantago-aquatica, assembly GCA_963693085.1. NCBI lineage: Eukaryota > Viridiplantae > Streptophyta > Magnoliopsida > Alismatales > Alismataceae > Alisma > Alisma plantago-aquatica. Next base: position 325,484,124 of record OY856410.1, read on the forward strand.
ATGGATCGAATATTTGCATGGTCATACAAAATCACTTAGGGGACATCAAGTGCAAGGGATCATGAACTAATTCTCCCATCTAGGAGCATATTAAACTCCAATGAGAGTAGAACACGAAAGCATATAGGTTGACATGTAGACATGATTCACTATAGATCTAGATGGAGACTAAAGTTATCATTTGGGAGTTGTGAGAAAACCATTAATCTTCTCCTCTACACTGCTACTTTCTCCATGGGATTCTTCTTGTCTCTTTATTTTGTATCATCAACATGTTTAGATAAGATCTTTTACTAGGACAAAGAGATTAGTATTGTCATTGATATTTTGTTTCTATATTATTACTTATTCTTTATATGTGTGTAATGATTACTTTATAGCCTGATCATCTATCTTACATGATTTTTGCAATCCAATATATAACGAGATTGAAATCTAGGATTATAACACCAAACAATGTCATTAAACCTATGATGAGACTATAGAAGGATGTTCTCAAGGGTGATAGATTACAGATATGCATGTAACGAGACCTCGAGCCTATGGATAGATAAGTCTATATGGATTTCATACTTTTAAATGGTATGGAAACCATTGGTCCCACACTAGTATTCATGTAAATGAATGATGTAACATCTTGAAATAGTTACTTAGGTAGTGGATGTGAACCTATTTTCATAGTAGTGTTATCATAGTGTTACAAAATCATTTCTTTCATAGTTTGATTTTAGTTCTTATTTGTTACTTCAGTTAATCAAACACAAAACAATTATCTATCCTTATAAGAATTTTTCTATTCAGATTATATCTAATTTTCTCTCAAAAAGATTTTGTTTGGGTTTCATCCTTAAGTGTACTATTATAAGACTTATCCACCTACAAATGGTGATTATTACACATTAGTTTAGGTAAAAAATTAGGAGTTTATTCTTACGTGAATTTTTTGTTCTATAATCCACCACACCAAATTTTGGTGTCGTTGTTGGGGACAATACAAAATTTTGGGTTAGTAGTGTATTATGATAAAGTTAGGATTTCTTCTTTCTAGTTTATTTTTATAATTTATTTTGTTTTATATTTTCTAGTTTTGTTTCATGATCTATTAGTTTGGTTTTATAATTTTAGTTTTAACTCAACTTGTTTTCCAATTTCTAGTTTGTTTTAATAATTTTTAGTTTTTTCCATAATTATTTTAGCTTACGTTTTCCTGTCTTTTATTTTTGTAATTTATTGTTTGTATTCTTTTATATAGAAAAATAAATTTTATATCCATTCATTTAAATTTTTCCTCTTGATCCTGACAGCTATTTTTCTATTTATTTCTCAAGCATTCATTTTAAATGGAGTGGTCAACGCCACTAATCATACAATGTGGGAAATATGGGTAATTCTAATATGAAACATGGGACTTCCAAGAATATACTTTAAAAGATAAAGTATTGATGTGTCAGATTGTCACCATGCAACATGCTAGGATCAACACAGAGCACATGAACTGTCCTGAATTGACTCCAGAAGACAAAAATGTCATTCAAAGGCTCAACATCGAGCATAATGTTAGACTTTTTAAAGGTAGATATTGAGCATAATTCAACCAACAATATTCAGGGGCTGACAATGAGGAGTTGTGCTATGAATATGATTATCCAAACATGACAGATTATAATTAGCTATGTTATGGGAGTTGTGGTGAAGAGACTCATTATGCAGTTCAATATCTACATGACTGATATGAGAGGATGGATGCCCTCCAAAATATGTTAGCTAGCCAGCATGTCATACTAGATGACCAAAAAGCAATCTAGATGATGGAGAAGCATGTGGCAAGATATTAAGGGAACAACTAGCTCAGTTGAATGCAAAACTCTTGCGGAAAATCACGTGATATGAGAGCCAATCAAAGAACTCCCTAGAGAGGGTGGAGCAGACCACATTCATGATTGATGATGATGATGAAACATGTGTCCTCCTAGAGACTATGAAGTGTCATTCAAACACCATCAACACTTCAGGAATTGGAGCCATAGATGGAGTTGAAAGTCTACAATGTGAGATGACGGGTGGCATTGTAGAACAAAAATTTCACCCATCTGGCCTCCCACTTGCTTCTCCTAGTATGGTGTGAAAAGAAGCATACCTTCAATGACCCTAGGAACTCTGATACAATCTATGTGTGTGTTGGCCATACCTTAATGAAGTGCCACTGGTATCCATCCCTTGACTTACATACACCCAGTGTAGAGCTGCTCAATGAAGACTGCATCTTCATATCTGGTCACCTTGAGATCATACTTTTCCAACTCAATAAAGCTTATATTTTGCTCATCATTCCCAAACACAAGATGTGTCTTGAGGATGGTATGAAATGAGGTTGTTGAGAAACAAGAACCTTCTTATTGGGGTCACTTGATTGCCATTGAGAGAGAGGAAAAATATGGGAGCTCTACGTAGTGTTTCCCAATAAAGAATTGCTAAAAAAAGTCATAGAAGAGTGCATGAGGAAGGTGTTCCTGAGTTGTGAAGAATTTAAATGAATCCTCCTCCTTATATAAGAGACGAGGCTCCCCATTAGTGAAAATTTTGTGCGACCAACTATGAAGTTGATAGTACTAACATGCACCCTTTTCCATGTGCTCATGGTATATTCCACTGGTACCAACGACCATGATTTCTTGATGTATCGACTTGCAGATTCCATGTGTTTGTGATTCCAATATGATTTGGGGGTACCAAATTCTGGGAAATGCCATAGATCGATCATGGATCATCATTGCAATTGGTCACTTGTAGTTGTGGCATTATATGTCGCACATCACTCTTCATCATGGTCTCAGAGGTACCGACTTGCATATCGATGCCATTGAATTTTTCTTGTCCAACCTGCACAAACTGAATAGTAAAATAGTTTTTTTCTAGGTGGTACCAACTATGGGGTCAACACCATTAGAGTTTTCTTGTATAATCATGTCATAATTAATCATCACCTCTATGGCACCGACTAGCATATCAATGCCACTGAGATTTTATTGTGAGGTCTTACAAAGAAGGATCGGTAAACCCAAAAATGTACCTTAGTAGTGCTGGCAAGAAGTCGCTTCGAGTGAGATTTTCCCATGGCATTTAATCAATTCCCATTAGGAAAGTCAGTGGTGCCAAGAACTCTACAAATTACATTGTTAGTGTTAGTTTTAACTGATCATTGGTATTGAATACTAATTGGTACCAATGACCCTCAATCCGGTGTCATCAAAATTTACTTGCAGAATTATCAAATTTTACAATACACATGTTTCTAGGTTGGTTCCACTAAATTGTAATTCGGTAGTACCAACATTTTACTAACAAAATCACAATTCCTAACTGATGGTATGTCGATGCCACCGGATTGAGGGTCATTGGTACCAACTTTTCCCCTTGCCTACACATGGACCAAACTCATCAAGCATCATCAAGATGCATCAAAACTAATTAACAGATACAATGTTAAATATGCAAGATTAAACCTATAGAAACAAAATATGAGTGTGTAGGTTGCCTCCCACCAAGCATCCTTTTTATAGACTTAGGCTTGACTAAGTCAAACTCAACTCACTTAGTTTGTCATGAATGGGTGGTGAAGTGTGTTTGGTTACCTGAATTCTTCCCTATCATCATCAATTACCAGTGTTAGGTACTTGCAACCCATAGCAATGATAACATATGTTGTGGCTTAGAATGGATTTCCCAACAAAAATTTTGACCTGTTATTTTTCTAAATGTGCATCACAATGAAATCGACTGGACATATGAATTTAACAAGTATGACTAGATCATTTTCATAAATCCCCAAAGGTCTAATGATATAATCATCTAAAACCATAATGTCATGCTCATCTTAGTAGGCTCTTTCAGTCCAAGTCACTTGAAAGTGGAAAGAGGCATCAAATGATTCTTTCCTCATAATGACAAGTTCCTCTCCAAACTTCATTCTTCCAATTGAGCAAGGGATGTTGAAGCATCCATGATCATTCCTATTTGTTGGCCATCATCTTTGAATTAATGAATTGATGACTACACCAACAATAACAACATATGAGTCATTGATGTGCCTCTTTTTGTTGGTTATCTATTATAGAAAACTACCATTTGCCAAAATTTTCTATATAGCCTCCACCAAAGGAATATTGATGTGGAGTTTGTAGAAGATGTCAAAAAATTTCTTGAATAGTATATTTGTTTCCTGGCTTCTATTTATTTTAGGGATGGGACATAAGAAGTGTCTGCATGAAATAGTAGTGGTAGAGTAGAGATACAACAATGAGAAGGAACACAACCTCCTCAGAGATCTCCTTTCCAAAGCTTAAGATGCAATCACACTCCTGTTGGTATGTATGCCCTGAGAGCCAATCATAGGATGATTGGTGGGATACATTAAGAATTGATTTGATAAACATCAAAGGCAAGCTTCCAATTCTTTTTTGTTCAGTCATATGAGATAGTGATAAGAACAGATTGAATGTCTAGAGAATGACAGTACTCAATGACGTATGCTTTCAGGTTGAGGACCAGAACGATGAGATCATACGGATTCTAAGAGTTTGTACATTCTTGTTATGTCCCTAGTCGGATGTCATTGTGGAAGGTAGATAGACAGTAATGACATACAAGACTAGATTGTGGTGTTGGTTGATGACAAAATCTCATTAGTCATGATATAGAGATATCAAACCAAACACATAGGTACTTGTTAGAGAACAAGTGTACCGGATAGACCCACCGTGAGTTTGACACATGAAACCATGACATGGTAGTCACAGTCAGTACTCACAGTGTTGGTGGTGAGTGTGATTCTTTGACCTAAAATCACTACACTCAACACATGTCGTTGGGCACACTTTGACATCATCAAACACAGTCTTGAAACATGGGTTGTTATAAAGGTGATGATTGGGTGGCTTTGACACATGGGGCTTTTGAGGGGTGAGTGATAGATATGGGATTTGTCCCTCCTGAGGGAGTTTGATATCCAAGGCCACTTGATGAGTAGGATTGAGATAGGCGTGCGAACACATGTATGAATCAGTATGTGATATTGATTTCATACATATCTCGTTCAATCTACTCTGAGATCAAGAAAGTGAATGAATGTTGACAGGATGACTGTTCCATGCCTCGAGTTCATTCGGGATATCAGTGACAAAGGAATTATACATTCGTTGTAACACCATTCACGGATTGTAGGATTGAAAGTTGTTCTCCAACTTTCTACTTTCACTTGGGTAGCAGTGACGTGTGACTAGGCACCGCTCTTTGCTTGTGAAGTCATAAGTGTTATGGACTTTCACTGCCAACATGAAATGGACCTGCAGGGTCGCACACAGAGGATTTAACCTGGAAGAGGAGTTTTGACGACAAGCAATGTTTAGATTGATTACTAAAGGAGTTTATTAGTTCAATTAAACACTCAGTCAATTGATAGCTCAATATCATAATGTTCAAGGTGTGGGACACATTGATTGGAGTATCAGATTGATTGAAATCACAATTGACTGATTCTGCACAACCTGTACTCCCAACCGATCGGTTCATGTGATGAACCGGTCGGCTGAGCTTGGTGAACCGATCGGCTCAAGTGTTGAGTCGATCGGCTCCAGATCAGGGTGAACTGATTGCTTCAAGTGTTGAAACGATCGATTCAACTGGTGCAACTGAGCAACTTGGGAAAATAGGATTGGTGAGAATTTTCCTTTCGTTTCAATTGCCCAATTTGATTGGGAAATAGGATTGGTATTCGATACCATTTTGAAACAAAAGAAGGAAAGTCAATCAGGAACCGACCAGGACCACCAATGGACTGGTTCACTTGTGAACCGACCAGTTGAGGTGTCCCAACCGATCGGTTGAGGCATCAACCGATCGGTTCAGGTCCCCAACCGACCGTTTCAGTTGTTAAACGATCGGTTCAGGTTGCGAGTTGGTTGTTTTTGTGGAAAATCTCGAACCCTTCTACTCCTGCTTTTAGTCCTGCATTGCCTGGGATAGAGAACCCTGTTCCATGACCCTCCTATATATACGGGTATTGGGGGGTTCTCAAAGTACAACTCAGTGCAACCAGTTGCTCTGCAAAGTTGTCGTTCTCTCTGGTTTTGGTAACCGAGAGAGAGCCCGAGCAAGTGCTACCCGCAAAGGGAGGTGCAGCAAGGGAAAGACAATTGCAGTTGGAACTGGAGGCAGGTGAGTGTGTTGGCGACTAGTACGTCAATAGGAGCGTGCGACTCCTTCTAATTCCTTGTGGGATAAGGAGATTGGAGTTCCAGGTGGTCCGTGTGGACTACTTCATAGGCGGGAGGTTTCTGCCGCTAGGAGGACAACCTTCAATCCTGTCAGTCCCGGTGCAACCAGGAGCTGCACAGACACCATCTAAGATAGGAGGTGAAGACCGTGCAAGGCGCGTGGTATGGTCGCCGAGCAAGCCTCAGGACAAGGTATGATTCCACAAACCATCCTTTCCTATTATATAGACGTTGATGTGTTTCCTTGTTCTGGGTTTGGGGGAGAAAACTTTTATTTTTGCTACCTTCTCTACCTCCCCTAAAACCCAACAGTGGTATCAGAGCTACGTCAACTTCTCTATATTTTAGGAATATCGATATGATCGATTTTGGTTTGTCGCCTTCATTTATTGCATACGATGCGAATAATATTGGCTTTATGCATGTCCAATCCGAAATCCACAAGTCCCAAATTACATATATGATATGTATTAATAATACACTCGATATGTGTCACCCTTAAACAAGTTTTGTGGTGGATGTATAGCGTGGTTATGGCCAAAAAACCCTATCTGTGTATGGACGTTGTATGTGGTTGCTTGCATCTCGGTCTGTGCACCGATCTTCCCTCTCCTATTCCTGATGTAACTCGAAATAATTCGAGATTTCTTTCCTACCTTTGCTCCCCTCGAATGTAACTCGAGGTTTCTCTTTTTACAATGTAAATTAGGTTAGATTTTATTTCCTGTTATGTCAAAGAACGGCGGACATCCAGACGACAGCTGAGACGATCGGTTCAAGGCGTGAACCGATCGGTTGACATTCCCGACGATCGGTTCAAGGAGTGAGCCGATCGGTTGATGACCGGTTCAAGGAGCGAGACGAGTGGGTGGCAGCCATGATGAGATGCACGATGACCGGGTGAACCGATCGGTTGGAGGAGCCAACCGATCGGCTGGTGGCACACAAACGACCGGGCCAGGACGAGTAGTCATTCATATGATGAGTTGATCTACTCCGAAGGCAAAGCACAGAGTTCATCTTGTACAGGTTGCATGTGATGTAGACCTAGATGACCGTGATTCCTCTTGGCTCGAGGAATCACATTAGGATGCCATAATCATCGCTTTTATCATTTTGCATGTTTTCTGTGGGATATAGCATGTATATGATACATACTATGTATTGTGGTGATTGGATATGTATATATAAATATAAAAACCAAATCCCTCATTAAAATATTAAGTCTTATATGCCTTCCATTAGCGGAACACATGAAAAACTCGATCGACCAAGTGTAGGTTACACCAAAGCGTGGTGCGCCGTCTATCTTGTGGAAGTGTGAAGGGTAGACATGTAGGTTCTGCCAAAGCAGGGTGCATGTTTACCATGTCAGCTTTTGGGTTAGACTTAACTGGTGATTCTTAGAGCGTCTAAGCCCAGAGGCAAGGAATGTTCATGGCAAGGTGTTGCGCATGTTCATTCATTAAGAGTTGCATATGATGCAATTGGCATGATGGCCTACCTAAATAGTCAAGATTGTGGGTGATCAGCCAAAGCTGACTCATGACTTGATGAAATATGGATCTTGCCCACTAGAAGATTGTACGCTGCAATCTTCTGAATTTATGGTGAGGGCTATCAATTTGAACTAAAATAGTGGGTGCGGTAATTAATTAAAGGCCTAATTTTATCGTCAACTTTTCAAATCAATCAAATAAGTCAAAATGAGTTTTTGGACTAAAATTGCATATTTCCTTTTGTAGTTCAAATGGCAACAAACAACAATCACTTTTCTTTACGATCGGTCCTTGAAAAGGACAAGCTAAATGGGACAAACTTCCATGACTGGTATCAGACATTGAGAATTGTTCTCACTCAAGAGCGTAAGCTCTATGTCCTGGATACTCCAATTCCAAAGGAACCTACTCCTAATGCACCAAAGACAGAACGGGATGCTTACAAGAAGCATTCTGATGATACCATTAATGCAAAGCGCTTGATGTTATGTTCTATGAACCATGATTAGCAGAGACAGCATGAGAACATGGGTGTCATTGAGATGATTTAGCATCTCAGGAACATGTATGAAGATCAAGCACGACAAGAGAGATACAATGTCTCAAGGGGACTGTTCAAGTGCGTCATGACAAAAGGAGATCCAGTTGGTCCTCACACACTCAAGATGATTGGGTATGTGGAGAACCTGCAGAGACTAGGATTTCCATTGAGCCAAGAGTTGTCTATTGACGTGATACTGCAATCGTTGCCAGAATCCTATAGTCAGTTTGTGATGAATTACAACATGAACAACTTTGATAGGCCACTGTCAGAGTTGTTGGGCATGTTGAGAACAACCGAGATATAGATGAAGAAGGACAAGCCCAAGCCTATGATGGTGATCACAAGCAAGAAGGGAAAGTCCAAGCGCAAGGGCAAGGGCAAGGGAAAAGCTAAGAAAGGTTCTGATGCAAGCCAGGACCCCAAGTCGACTTCAGCTCTCAAGGCCAAGGGAGGCGTGACCAAGAAAGGAAATTGCCACCATTGTCAAAAGCCAGGACATTAGAAAAGGAATTGTCCTCTTTATCTGGAAGAACAAAAGAAGAAGGAGACAATTGAAGTCTCCACTTGAAGGTGTCATGAAAATAAATTTGTAATACTTTTTGAGGTCTATGGTACCAAGATGTAAAGTGTAAAGCACTCATAATTGGGGCAAGTGTTACCGCCATAGATAGGAGTACTTTAGTTTATTTTCAGCCTATAAGGCATGTAATACAGTTATGAACTGCTATTTCATATTTGTCGATAGATAGAAACACTTTATTTTTGCATATTGTATGACAATGATTGCAATCAATAAAGAGATGTTTCAATTTATAAAGATGTGATCTTTGTGGCAATGCCTTATTTATCTTGTGGTATTTGATATGCATAAGATAAAATGATACCTAAAAGTTATTGATAACTCAAACAATCAAATTAGCGTCAATCATGAGAAATTCATTTCTAGTTTCTATGTGATGGATAAATCTAGACTCTTTTGGTTAGAAAACAGTAAGAGACATGAATATCTTGGACATGATTAATCAATCTTCACTAATGGCAGTGGGAGAATGATTATCCTATTAGGTAAGATACATGTGATGTATTTACATACCTATTGGAACAAATGCTAATACTTCAAATGGTGTTCAGAGAAATACCAATATGAATATCTTGAAGTGTTCAAGATTATCATAGATGAAGTGCAAATTTGGTAAAGTGTTAATTCTTGATGAGATCAATGAATGAAATACTTGGACCAAATGTTTGAGATCCTTATGAGTGATTATGATAGTGTATCATAGTGAACTCATGATTAAGGCATGGTGATGTCTAAATCAAGAAGGAATCATACTCTAAGGAGTTAGAGAATGATTATCAAATAACTGAATTCTTCTTAATAAAAGAATACCCCACACTAATAAAGGACATTGAGAATCACAAGGAGTTGTGAGTTCTTATATCCTTGACAGATACACCTCAATTATCTATGTGATGAGTTGTTCATGTGATGAGTCAACCATCTATATGAATGTGAGGAACCGAATTTTGAGTAATGGTTTGTGACCATTACATCCTAAATGACATCCATGTGAACCATAAGGTGTGACCTTGATGGTAGCACCCATTGGAATAAAATCCATAAGTGCGAATAAGTCTTAAGTGTTAAGACACATGGATAACATTTTGAGAAGGATGATGCTTGTTGATTGCAACTTAGTGACTAAGACATTTGGCATATGGATACTAAAACTGCATTCCTATGAGGAATAAAACAAGGATGTGTATGTGACACAACCTATAAGGTTTATGAATCCATTGATGCAAATGAAGTCTATAAGTTACAATGGACTAATCAATGTGATTGATTGAGTACAAACAACTCAGAATTGGATCTTTACTTTGATGATATAGTCAAAGGGTTTGACTGATATGTCAAATATAAAGAAGGGATCTATGATTTAGTGGGAGCGTGTTCACATTCCACATGTTGATGTGAAATGGAAATGTTCTAGAATGGAAATCCAAAAGTGGAAATTATCTTTAAGGAAGATAGAGATGATTCCTATGTGACAGGAATAGAGATCTATAGAGATAGTTCTCGAAAACCTCTTCACCTGAAAAAGGAAAGCATACATTGGCAATCTGTACTGAAGGGTTCAATATGCACAGATTCAGTGGGAGAAAACTTGTCCATGTTACATTGAGTTAGTATCCCAAGGCCAAGTGTCCAATTCTTATGAAGAATGGGAACACTAAGAATAGATATCGATCTATCATGTATGAAATCATCCCATTATCTTGCATGTATGGACATGGCAAGAACAAAATGCATTCATCATCTTGTATGTAGGACATGGCAATATGATGTGCTCATCCTGATAACTCGTATGTGGGACATGATGAGTGGATGTCTGTCTACTTCCAGTAAGGGTTACTGGAATATCATGAGAACTTGATAAGTACTTGAGAAGTACTAGTTCTATGGAGATAAGGAAGAGTTCAATGTAAAGAGTTTAATTGATGCGAACTTCTGAAAGGACAGAAAATTAATCGCAAAATATATATGGGATATATAAAAGTGAAAGTTTGTTGATAATTGGAAGTGTTCCAATAAAACCATTTAAAAGGAAATGTCGAGTATCTATGTGTTAGAGAACAACAGTGGATATTGTATGGATCTGGAAGTTCATGAGATGAACTTATAGATATTCCACGCATTGATGACAAGTTTGGAATCCTTGATCATGCAATGTGGCTAAAGGTTAGCAAAGGAATACTGGATTGCATATTATGGCAACTCCATCTCATACGTATGATGTACGGCGAAGAGATGTGAGACATGCAATTTATACTGACTTTGGCAAGGTGTTGCCATAACTCACTATGTTGGCACAAGAGCACAGTAACATGTGGGACATGTTTGAAGATCACTATGAATATGATTCAAGGGTGATTGGATCGCAGTGCAAGTGGGAGTCTGTTGGTATGTATGCCCTGAGAGCCAATCATAGGATGATTGGTGGGATACATTAAGAATTGATTTGATAAAAATCAAAGGCAAGCTTCCAATTCTTTCTGGTTCAATCATATGAGATAGTGATAAGAACAGATTGAATGTCTAGAGAATGACAGTACTCAATGACGTATGCTTTCAGGTTGAGGACCTGAACGATGAGATCATACGGATGCTAAGAGTTTGTACATTCTTGTTATGTCCCTAGTCGGATGTCATTGTGGAAGGTAGATAGACAGCAATGACACACAAGACTAGATTGTGGTGTTGGTTGATGACAGAATCTCATTAGTCATGATATAGAGATATCAAACCAAACACATAGGTACTTGTTAGAGAACAAGTGTACCGGATAGACCCACTGTGAGTTTGACACATGGAACCATGACATGGTAGTCACAGTCAGTACTCACAGTGATGGTGGTGAGTGTGATTCTTTGACCTAAAATCACTACACTCAACACATGTCGTTGGGCACACTTTGACATCATCAAACGCAGTCCTGAAACATGGGTTGTTATAAAGGTGATGATTGGGTGGCTTTGACACATGGGGCTTTTGAGGGGTGAGTGATAGATATGGGATTTGTACCTCCTGAGGGAGTTTGATATCCAAGGCCACTTGATGAGTAGGATTGAGATAGGCGTGTGCACGCATGTGTGAATCAGTATGTGATATTGATGTCATACATATCTCGTTCAATCTACTCTGAGATCAAGAAAGTGAATGAACGTTGACAGGATGACTGTTCCATGCCTTGAGTTCATTCGGGATATCAGTGATAAAGGAATTATACATTCGTTGTAACACCATTCACAGATTGTAGGATTGAAAGTTGTTCTCCAACTTTCTACTTTCACTTGGGTAGCAATGATGTGTGACTAGGCACCGCTCTTTGCTTGTGAAGTCATAAGGGTTATGGACTTTCACTGCCAACGTGAAATGGACCTGCAGGGTCACACACATAGGATTTAACTTGGAAGAGGAGTTTTGTCCACAAGCAATGTTTAGATTGATTACTAAAGGAGTTTAGCAGTTCAATTAAACACTCAGTCAATTGATAGCTCAATATCATAATATTCAAGGTGTTGGACACATTGATTGGAGTATCGGATTGATTGAAATCACAATTGACTGATTCTGCACAACCTATACTCCCAACCGATCAGTTCATGTGATGAACCGGTTGGCTGAGCTTTGTGAACCGGTCGGCTCAAGTGTTGAGCCGATCGGCTCAAGATCAGGGTGAACCGATTGCTTCAAGTGTTGAAACGATCGATTCAACTGGTGCAACCGAGCAACTTGGGAAAATAGGATTGGTGAGAATTTTCCTTTCGTTTCAATTTCCCAATTTGATTGGGAAATAGGATTGGTATTCGATACCAATTAGAAACAAAAGAAGGAAAATCAATCGGGAACCGACCAGGACCACCAATCGATCGGTTCACTTGTGAACCGACCGGTTGAGGTGTCCCAACCGATCGGTTCAGGTCCCCAACCGACCGTTTCAGTTGTGAAACGATCGGTTCAGGTTGCGAGTTGGTTGTTTTTGTGGAAAATATCGAACCCTTCTACTCCTGCTTTTAGTCCCGCATTGCCTGGGATAGAGAACTCTATCCCATGACCCTCCTATATATAGGGGTATTGGGGGCTTCTCAAAGTACAACTCAGTGCAACCAGTTGCTCTGCAAAGTTGTCATTCTCTCTGGTTTTGGTAACCGAGAGAGAGCCGAGCAAGTGCTACCCGCAAAGGGAGGTGCAGCAAGGGAATGACAACTGCAGTTGCAACTGGAGGTAGGAGAGTGTGTTGGCGACTAGTACGTCAATAGGAGGGTGTGACTCCTTACAATTCCTTATGGGACAAGGAGATTGGAGTTCCAGGTGGTCTGTGTGGACTACTTCAGAGGCGGGAGGTTTCTGCCACTAGGAGGACAACCTTCAATCCTGTCAGTCCCGGTGCGACCAGGAGCTGCACAGACACCGTCCAAGACAGGAGGTGAAGACCGCACAACGCGCGAGGTATTGTCTCCGAGCAAGACTCGGGACAAGGTATGATTCCACAAACCATCCTTTCCTATTATATAGACATTGAAGTGTTTCCTTGTTCCGGGTTTGGGGAGAAAATTTTTGTTTTCGCTGCCTTCTCTGCCTCCCCTAAAACCCAACAACTCCACTATAAGGGGTTCTGACTCAAACAAACTCGATTGTGGTTGTGCCCTATGACATGTGGATGCCTCCATGTTGACTACGACTATTCCACTATGGAGTAGAACATTCACATGCTCTTTCTAAAGAGATAAATTCTCGACGACCAGAATAGTAAGCACGCTATAGGTAGAGTATCCACAAGTGAATCCTCTTGCAAATTGGTGTAGTTGGAATTTCTTAATCTCTTCTCAAATTTAGTTCATTGGGTGAAATTCTTTCATGTGAACGATTTCAAGGTATTCCTGTACATCCCAGTCTTCCATACTAAGTATTAGTAAACATAATTAGAGGCATAAAGGATTGCATCAGCGGCAAGAAGTTTGGATCCAAATTCGGCTTGGTAGCACAAGTCTTTGTAATGTAATTGGAAATAATTTTATCTTATTGGTGCTGGTGTGTTGTGTTGGTGCTACCTAGAAGTCCTTGTTGAGTTGGCTTTTTAACATGGTGATATCTGCATCCATCTCAACATTTGGGTCTCCAAACTATAGATCTAAGCCCTAAGGTTTTTTGCATTCCTTCTAGTTGGTCAAAATAGGAATCCATCTCAGTAATGAATTTCCCAAAAATGTCCTCTAGTCTATCTAGCCTTCTTGGACCCCTTTCATGTTGATTGTGTCGAGAAGAATTTTGTTAGTGTTATTGATGCTAGTGCACCTATGATGAGTCCCCTTGAAAGTTGTTTGGGTCCTTCCAAGATAATTTTGGATTTTTATTCTAAGAGTATTCGTTCCTCATGTTGTCAGACTGCTAGAGATGCATGTACTCTTCTTTTCCTCCTCTAGATGAGCGAGCAATCTTCTCGTCCAGTTTCTTTGTCAATTGACCCACTTGTGTCATGTGTTATATGACTTCAAGTGATTACATGGCACTCTTTCCTACTACAAAATGTTCACACTCATCACCCCAAGATTGATTCATGGCCATGTTCTTTAGGATTTCATAACACTTTGATGCTTTGTTATTTAGGAAAAACCTTGCATCTGTACTATCAAGTGAAGTCCTCTCTCCTTTATGTAAGCCATAGTACATTGTATAACCTTCAATCCCGTGATGTGGCATGTTCCTCAATCTATACTAGTAATGCTCACATGCCCCTAAATGTGTTCCACCTGCATGCTTCTTAAAGTCATGAATTCTTCCCACCAAATATTGGTATTAGAAGGAGGAAAATAACTCTTAAAGAAAGTAGACCAAGAAACCAAGACTTTTCCTTATCAACTAACGAGTAAGGAAACATTTCAAATATTCGTTACACTAGAATGTGATCTATTTTCAACATATCACAACTCTTACAAAACAATTAATATGTTTCATTGGTCTTTGTGTTGTGACCATGGAATTCATATGGCTTGATCAAAGCAACCAGTCATGGATCAATTTTATAGCTTTCCACATTGACTGCTTGTTTTAGTAAAACCTAACTGATTTATGACTGATAATGGCTTTATCTTCTCCCGTATGTGTTGAGAAATAGGGATGGTAGAGAAGGTAGCAGGAGAAAAAAAATGTGTCCTTATTCCCAAACCATTAGATTGGGTCAACAATAATATATCTAGGAAAGAAGGTAGCAAGAGGTATACTTGGTCATGGAGCAAGTCCAACGACTACTTTTTCTTGGTGATGTGCACTCTTTGTAAGATGCACACGGACAATTGTCGACGATGACCTCCTGGTGCAATATCACAAACTATGGTGGTTGTTGTCTTCCTAGCATGGAGTAAATGGCTTCCACGCCTCAAAGTAGTCCACATGGACCACTAGGAAATACTCGTTGTGTTACCAGAGCCAACATGAAGGAGTTATTCCTTTGATGTCAACTTGCTAGCGTTGAATCAATTTCTCTTGTTGTATCTTGTTGATTGCCAAAGGTAAGTGAGTTTTAAATGTTATGTTTCTCAACTCATCAATCATCTGCAAGTATAAAGGATCAATTATAGTCAAGGTCAAACTATAGATAGCTAGGCTAGCTAGGGTCAAAAGAGCTAAATTTCAACATCTAAGGCGGATTACAACAGTTGAGTTTGATTGAAATTGGATAACTAGAAAGAGCAAGAACTAAATTAAAGGATCTAGATCAGATTTAGGAGATCTTGGACATAAGACTTTTTCCATGCCATTACATCATGTGTAACTAAAAAATTAAACATGCTAATTAACTTGCAAGGAAGGTTGCCATCATCATACACCTCCCGGTAATATGAGATGATTCTCATCTTCACATAACACTCCGGTATGTATGTTCAGAGTCAAATGCAACCTTGGATCCTCAACATTCCTCTATTACTCTCATGGTCAAGAGATTTTTGCCAAGATATCTACTCCATACTCCCTCATGTATCCTCCTGAATCATATTAAGAAGCATGCAACATGCATATTTGATGGCCAACCAAGCATACAAAAATAAATAAACACTGTAGAAACTCTTTGAGAAGAAAATTAACTAACATTAGATATAAATTATGAGTTCACATGAGTAATAGCATGGGATCTACTCTCCCATGCCCAAGAAATAGAGTTCTACTTGCACATCATGGAGAAAAACAAGCACCAGTCACAATTTTCAGAATTTTCCACGATTAGAAAGAATAAAACCTAAGAGAAACCAAAGAGTGAAGTGGAAAAAGTATAACACTAGTTTGAGGGCAAAGTTCCACCCTTACAACTGCTTCAACTTGGACTTACTTCCCTCTCGAGAAGCTTCACTGAAGTAGAGAAGCTCTGCTACACCCTTGAAGAAGAAAAGGAGAAGAAAATGATAAAGAATGGAGGTTCTTTCCCAATAAACATCTCCTTCTCTAAAATCACCTCTCTCTGACTTTCACTTTCTCTGGGTGTCAAGTGTTCCAAATGATGAGTGATAACCGCCCGATATGGCTGGTCTCATCTTTAAAATGAGGGGCGTTTGTTTTCAAAAATTTATAGACACTGACAAAGATACAACTCTCGATAGACTAATTTCTTGGAACATGGAAATTTTTTCTCTCATTGAGTCCTATATGTTGAACCCTTCGGCATCTTTCCAATGTATATGCTCTTATTTAAGTCAGGAAGCTTTCTAGATCTATCTCTATAGATTTTAATTCCTTATATATAGGATGCTTCACCTACACCCTTCATAGAGAAGGTACTGCCTAACCAAGATTTATCAATTGTAGGATACCAACATCATTCCCCATCAGTATGTGGAATATTAGAAATTCTCCCCTAAATTAGTGTAATCACATATTCTATCTTCATTTCGACTAAAGTCAAACTTTGAATATCTTGTCAAATCAAAGATTCTAGCTCTGAGATGCTTGCTTCAATCCACATATTAACCTTTGTAACTTGCAAACTTTATTTTCATTAATTGGATTTATAAAACCTTTAGGATGTGTCAAGCACACATCCTTTACAATATTCATATTAAGGAATGTGGTTTCAACATCCATTTTCCATGACAATTGGTGAAAAGATTTCATCATGTTCAACACTTTGAATTTGTTTAATACCCTTTGCAACTGATCCTCCCTTACAGGAATGTACATTACCATCCATGTCAATCTTCTTCTTGAAGACTCAATTGCACCCTATGAGTTTCACCCCATCAGGTGGATCCACAAAGGTCATACTTTTCTGGTGTACATGGAGTCCATCTTGGATCTCATGGTCTCAAGCCATTTCTCAGACTCTGGTCCCTCAATAGCTTCTAGGTAGGTTTTTGGATCATGATCTATGACCAACTCACCTCCTTCTTGAGCCATAAGATATCCTAATCTTTCAATCTCAAGGTGTGTCCTACTAGATCTTTGAGGTTTTGTGTTTATAAAAGGAGCTTGAGATTCCACAACAATTTGTGATTTTACTTGTTCCCACTATACCTCTTTAGGTTCAATGTTTTCTTATTGGTCTCAAACTTTTTGAATTCTACTTTTGTCCCACTGACTCCATTGGAATTAGATTCCATTTAGGAATACAACTATCCTGGAAAAAAGTACTTTTGTTGTCAGATTATAGAAGTAGTATTAAACAAAATAACATTTATGTGATTTGTGGATGAAGGTTTTCAAGAAACTATTTTCTTATATAAGATTTCATTCCTAATTTGTAAAATACATATTGGGACATTACTAATGACATATCTCATATGGTGTCTTTTGAACCATTTCAAATGGCACATTACTTAGTGTAAAGCGTGTTACCAAAAAGAAATTGGAAGATCAACTAGATTTATTGACGATTGCACCATGTCTGATAGGGTGTGATTCCTTCTTTGTGATACATCACTATGTCTCAGGCAGAGTTCATTGTGATCCATTAACATTGTTTCCAGAAGGTCATCAAACTTTTGGTTCAAAATATTTTCTACATTGATCATATCGAAGTGCTTTAATATTTATACCAAGTTGGTTATGTACTTCATTCATGATCTCCTTGTACACCCTCAAGAGACTTAGACTTGGATTTCATTAAATGCAATCTAGCATATCTACTGAGATCATCTATAAATATAATGAGGTACTGGTAACCACCTCTAGCATTTGTTCTAAAAGGTCTATATAAATCAATATGTATGTGTCCTAATAGAATACTTTCTCTCCAACTACTACTAGTAAAAAGAGATTTTGTCATATTGCACAATAAATAAGACTCACATGTCTATTTTGGTTCAAAAATGAAAAGAGTCTAGATGACCATATTTATGGATTCTAGAAATGCATCTCTTTTATGAGCTCTAGATGACAATGTTATAGGTGTTCATTATTTGATTAATTCCATATATATGTCTTATACATATTTTTCTTTAGAACTATCAAGTATAGTCTATGAGACATAGGGTAGTGCCATAAAAGATCTCATCTTTTAAAGAAAAAAAAATTATAATATTCTTGTCCATACAAGATACATGATGGTTTTCATTAATGGTAGGTACATAATAGCAATTCACTAATTCTATTACATGCCCATTAGAAGAATGATGAATATCAACTGTAGTGGAAGAAAATCTTGCTCCCCATAGTTCTAGCTTACTTCTTCTTGGGTCCTGAAGTGGAGATCTCTATCCCCAACTTCTTCCTCTTCAGTTCCTTTAAGTGAAAAATACATATTCCTTTTGTACTTACCTTTCTCCTTATCTTGAGTGTAGATGATTTGGACTCTAGATTAGGCTCAAAACATTTCTTGGCCTTACCTTTATCCTTCGACCCCCCCTTTTCTGATCACCATCACGGGTTTTTCCTTCTTCATGCCTTCTTCTGCATACATCAACATGCCAAGAAATTCAGATAGTAGTTTGGCCAACTTACTCAAGTAACAACACTCGATAAACTGGCTATATGATTCAAGCAATGATTGTAGAATCATATATGTGGCCAACTCTTGAACTAAAGGAAATCCCAGTCTCTCTGGGTGTTCCACATGCCCAACCATATTGAGCACATGGGGCTCTACTTGATCTCCCTCTTTTAGTTTGCACTCAAACAACACTTTAAAGACATTATATCTTTCTTTCTTTACATGTTTCTTAAGATGTGCTACCATCTCGAGAATGCACATGTCTTCATGTTGTTAATGCAACTCATAGTTCATACAAATCAGCATAATGTCTTTGATGTCTACGACATCATTGGCATGCTTCAAGTAAGTTTCCATTTCATCCTTGGGGGCATTTGCAACGGGTTCCTCTGGTAGTAGTGTCTTGAGGACATAGATCTTGGCTCATGATTGAGAATATTTCTCAAAGTCTTGAACCAATTGAGGAAGTTTTTCCTATTTAGTTTGTCATTCTCAACGATCGATCACAATGATAGTGTGTTTTCCATTTATTTCTATAAGAGTAAAATTTGCACTTTTTCAAAATACTTTTGATTTGATAACATTGACTAAGTTAATTAGGGCTTTAATAAATTATTATTGCCACTGTGTTGTTCAATTTGATAGCCCTCAATACCAATTCAAAAGGTTGTAGCATACAATCTTCAAGTGAGCCAAGATCCATAGTTCATAAAATCATGAGTTAGCTTTGGCTGATTGCCCACGACTTGACTATTTAAGTAGGTAACTTTTTTCACTTGCATATAAAAACAACTCTTGGATAGATGGTGTGAACAACTCCTTGTCACAATCCATCGTTATGCCTCTAGGCACTTAATCTCATTAAGGTCACCTAGTTAAGTTGACCCAAAAGCTAACATGATAGAATATGCACACTGCTTTAGCAAACCCATATATCTACCATCACACTTCCACAAGATAGATAGCGCACAACGCTTTGGCGTAACCTGCACTTAGTCCATCAAGATTTTCATGTATGTTTCTTATGGAAAGCATCTAAGGATTAATATTTATTGAGGGGTTTTATATAAATACATAAACATATGTAATCACCACATACTAGTACTATGTATTGTATATATGTTATATCCACAAATGAAAAACATGCAATTAGAAACATATGAGGGATGGTCATGGCCATGCTAATTGCAATTCTTTGGAACCACAAGGAATTGCTACCACCTAATGGCATACATCTCATGCAGAAACCTATACCGTGCAGCTTGGACTGGTTGTTCAGTCACCTGGACCCTTCAGTCGATCAGTTGGACTCCTGATTAGTTGATTGGCTCCCATCGATCGATCGACTATATCTAGCTCATGCGGTTGACTAGACTCCTCCAGTTGATCATTTGGGATTCTTGTTGATTGGTTGGCTCATCCTATCAACTGGCCTCCTTAGTTCTCCGATGGATTGACTCGACTCCTCATTCATTCACTTCGACTGATGTAAACCATCTTCTCTTTCCAAAAATAGAAATTTAAACTATCATATTCCATATTACAATATAAAAAGGGAAAACCTTGAGTTACATACAAGGAGATTATAGGAAGAAGAGCATTAATTTACATTTGGAAAGGAGGGGAGAGGCTCAATATGCAAACTAAATAACAATAGGAAAGAAACCAAACAACCATGCACACACATCCACAAGGGTTTTGGCCATAAACACGCATACATCCACCATCAAAATGCTTTTACGATGACACACATATATTGCATGTATATATCATATAGATGTATATACATGGATTGTATGTGGTATTTAATCAGATATGCACATTAACCATTTTAAATATTCACATATGTGTAATAAAATAAATATAAACATATCAATTTAAATTTTAACACACTGCAAATTGACATGGGTCTGATACCACCATTGGGAAAGAGGGACGACACAGAAGGTAGCAGAAATAGAATTTTCTCCCCTATTTCTAAACCAAAAGATTGCTTCAACAATGATATATCTAAGAAAGAAGGTAGCAAGAGGTATACCTGATCCTGGTGCAAGTCCAACAACTACTCTTTCTTGGTGACGTACACTACTAGCAAGATGCACATGGACAAACTATGAACGATGACCTCCTAGTGAAACACCATGGAAGACTATTGTTGTTGTCCTCCTAGCATGGTGGAAATAGCCCCACGCCTTTATGTAGTCCACACATACCACTGATAACTTCTCATTGTGCTACCAGAGCTAACCGAAAGGAGTTGTCCCTTTGATATCATCATGCTAGCATTGAATCATTCTCCCTTGTTGTCTCTCCCTTTTACGGGTAAGACTTACTCGGGCTCTCATGTTACCACAACTGTGAGAGGACAACATTTTTCATCGCTTGTTGTGGTATCTTCTAAAAGTTGTGATTATCTGGGTTAGGATCATGGTTTCTATATCAATTGGAAGTTGAAGTGATAGATTTAAAAAAATGACTATCACAAATTACGAATTGGTTAGTTCACTTCTACTCACATGTGAATCAGTCAATTCAATAATTGAATTGGTCGATTCACTATATTTCCTATTTGCAAACATATTGGCTTTTAGTGTGATAATTAATGCACAACATGATGTCATCATCAATCCTTGATCCTATCTTACTGACCGCTTAACTGGTTGATTAACAATCTGAACTGGTTGAACCGGTCAATTCACTTTTGAACTGGTCAATTCAAGTTCCAGTTCAACCATTGTACAACTAAATTGACCTGACAATTGAGTTGATCGACTCACATCCTCAATCAATCAATTTTTGGCCAATGTTGTTAAATTGAATACTTGAAAACTTCAGTAATCAAGTTAAACCATATTCATGAGTAAACTCCTTTTCCTAGAGTGTCCTATGTGTATGGCCCTATAGGTCCCAAATTACATTACCTGTGAATGTCCATAACCAATTTATGACATCACAAGCAATGAGAGGTATCTAGCCACACATCATTGCTACCCAAGTAATTGAAAAGTTGGAGAACAACTTCAACCTATAATCTGCGATCAGTGTTATGGTGATGGTATAGTTCCTTTGTCTTTGGTATCTAGATTGAACTCAAGGTATTGAACGGTCATCCTCTTAACATTCAATCCATGTTCCTTGGAACTATAGCAGACTATATGAGATGCATGTCAGTTCAGATATCACATGTTGAGTCACATGAGTATGGCCACACGTTTCTCAGTCTCTCTTATCAAGTGACCAGGATGTCAATCTCCTATAGGAGGGATAAATTCTATGTACATCACTCATACTCAATCCCCATGTGTCACAATGTACCCGAATATCACCTTTATGGGAACCCTTATTCAAGATCATGTTGGATGATGTCAACATACATCGAACGACGTGTGATGAGTGTAGTGACTTTAGGTCTAAGAACCACAATCACCACTATGAAAATGAGATATGATTCTGACTTCCATTCCATGGTCTCCATGTATCACTCTCACAACGGGTATATTTGATACACTATTCTCAAACATGTACCTATGTGTTTGGTTTGATATCACATATCATGACTAATGAGATCACGTCATCAACCACGCACACTCTAGTCTTATATATTATTGTTGTCTATTTTGGTTCCACAGTAATATCTGACTACAGACATAATAAGAATGTATGTACTCTTATCAAACATATGATCTCATTATTCAGGTCCTCAGCCTGAATACATATGTCATCTAGTAATATCATTCCTTAGACATCTACTATGTTTGTGTTATCATCTCATGATTTAGACAAACATAATAGACAAAATTTCCTTTATAATTTCCAAATCAAGTATCTCCATCTCCATTACAATCATCATATGATTGTCAATCTGGACATACATACCGACAATATGTTCTACTTATCATCTGATATTGCCACATTGTCACTATGACCACTGGGGCTTATACATCATGTCTTTTTCTACCATAGGTTATTCTGACATGATCACCTACACTTCTTTATCTTCTAGTGTAACCTTTGTTGTTGTGGTTGGTGTACCTAGAATTAGCCTTGGTGATGATGCAATGTACTTCTAAACTTTGTCCAAAAGACTTATAGGGTCTTAAAATGACAAAGTGGGATCTTCCTAGTCACTTGTCTAAGTATGGACTATAAACTAGTACCTAATAACTAAGAAACCCAGTTTAAGCACAACGAGTACTAGTTATGAGTAACAAAAAGATTTTGAAAAGTTTTTTTGTGAATGACATAGAAATTAAAAATTTTGAGAATGTCTTAGAGTGGCCATTTTTAGTGCTCAAACTGCTAGAGTTGTCAATTCTTCGACAACGGTGCTGAAAACTTGACATAAAATAATTGTGTGTTCTTAATGTAAGTGTACACGTAGAGTTTTAAAGGAACTTGAAGAGACCCAAATGCCTTTCTTGGAGAATTAAAACTACTAGACATTACTACTAACTAAAACTAATTATCCAGGCCTAAGAAAAAAGTTGGTTGAGTGATTAAACTAAGAACTAAAATTAAACAGCAAAGAATTAAGATGATTTGAGGATCATATTCATGAAATTTTTAGGATGCCAAATTTACCATAGTTTGAACTTGTACTATTTTCTCAAATTAATATATACTATATCACTTCTTTAGATTAGGTGTCTATACCTTGTACGACCCACTCTCGTGGTGTAGTACATTATTCAACTGTATTATTAACACACCCTCACAGTGTTAATGTAGATAGTTAAACAATGTGATCTCTCTTTGGATAATCTACCTCACAATGGTTGGCCAACTCTTTCAATGCGTTATTGATTATGTTGATAATGCCTTCTCTAACTATTAATCTCTCTCTCGTAATATTTAACAATCTAACACATATTCATGGTAATCAATCATGAAAGAGATAATGATGAACTTCTATTATCAAAATTCAAAGCAAATATAATCTATATAAATTAGAAATAAACATACACAAAGTCAATATTGGGCTACTCATGGGTCCTAAAGAACAAAAAAATTATCCCCTCATGCTCAATATCAAATCAAAGAAAGGAATGGAGAAGAAGAACATCATATAAAATAAAGAACCTTCAAAGGGTTTTTTTTTCTCTCTAAAGAATGCCATAGAGGACAAGGTTTCAGTTGTCAAGCTACTCCTCAAAGGTTCCACGATGAACCTTGCTCCATGTGTCATCACATTTATCTCCTTAATTGGGATGTAGTCTCCCGTAAAATGGTTGATGCCCTCCCTATGTGCATCCTTCTAGGTTTGGACCAAAGAGGCTAAAATATAACTTATCCAATGAACCATTGGATGATGACTTTGTTAATCACGATCATTAGGAAAATTTCAGTATCATTGACTTAGAAGTTAGTGCCATCAAGTGCTCAAATAGGAAAGGGTTGTTTTGGTTCCTTCAATATGATTTTCGGTGGTACCCAAAATATACTAAGGCTTTCTAGTCCGGAATGTTGGTGCCACCGAGCTAACTATCAGTGGCACCGATTCGACATCTCAGTGGTATAAAACTTTATCTCTGTGCTTCCAAGATGTATATGTGATGAAGTATTCTTTTTCTCCTTGTTGTTGGTACCAGCATTCTCTAACTTACACTTGATTTGTCTGCAATGAAGCACACAATACATTAGGCCATAATAAAACTCACAATTTCAAACCAAACACATAACAATATGATAAAATAGACGTACACAAATTATTTTAGATTGTTTATGTAAGGACCCTAACCCACATTTTGGGATAACCCTATTTGTTTTGCTTATGAGTTATGCTTAGCTCCTTGCTCCAACCATATAAGATGTAATTAAGGCATGTTGGAGGTTTGTGTTCCTTGTTTGTGCTTGATGCTAGTGTTTTGTGGAGAGGTTTGGTGCAAACACGCAATTCACCTAGAATAGGGGTTGATGTGTAAGTTTGTCACCTCTACAATGTTTCTTCTCTCTCTTGGAATAATCTAGAGGAGAGAGAGAAAGTGTTGGGTGCCTTTTTTTGACCTTGTTTGAGTGGTGACATCCTCGGTGATGTTTTGGGCACATGTTTGAGGTGTGCTTTGCTCATAAGAGTGTTGTCTCGGGCTTGAGAGCCTTGGTGAGACCCTGTATCAGTTAGTGGTTGCCTTGAGGAGTCTTGATATCGGTTCAGGGTGTCTTGAGGGACTTCCTATCGATTTGGTTGTACCTTGAGGATCACCATATCATTTTTTGATGACTCTAGAGATGTGCCATATCGTTTTGTGACCTAGGGTTTCATCCCTATCGATTTGTGAAGGGGATGAATGAATGTATCGACATTGACCTTCCTTAGTGACCAAGTGGGCAAGACATAGATCCTATCATCTTGTTGCATGGAGTTACATGTGGCCTTTCTTCTTAGACATATGTCTTCTAGGGTTCTAAGGTGGTGACGCCTTTCCCTTGTTCTCTCTCATTGGCCATGAATATATACCCCTCTCTTCCCATGTAAGAGAACCCTTTTAGTGATCCTTGCTTTCTCTCCTTGGTGGCCGACCTTGGGTTTTAAAAGCACTCTCCCATGGAGCTTGGTGGGTGAGTGAAAAGCTTATAGTTCTCTCTTTCATCTTCTTCCTTGGTAAGCCATGGTTTTCTAGCTTTCTTTCTCTCCTTCTTCTTCTCGGCCATGGACCTTGGTATCTTCTTTCCTCTCTTTTTTTCTCTCTTAAGTTTGATTCTATCTTCCTTCTTGGGGGTGTTGTTCTTGGAGGATCTTCTTCCTCTACCTTGAGTTCGTTATCTTGAATCTTGACCTTGGAGCTTGGAGCTTGGTGGTTGTTCTTGAGGTGGGTTATATAACTCTAAACCTACTTTGTTATTATTACCTTTCTACTTGTTATCTTTCTAGTTGTCCTTAGCTCATTATTCCTGTCTTGTTAGTAGCTATTCTTGGTAGCCTTCCATTCTATTTTTGAGAATAGAACCTTGCTAAGTTTCTCCCATGAGCACACCTTTATTTTTCCTTGTTAGTATCATCATCTTGACGTAGAAGATAACTAAACCAATATGATATGCTAACCTGATATGCAATGCAATTCGACATGCTAAACCGATATGCTTCTTGTTAAACCGACATACCTATTATGATGTGGCTTGTTAAGATCTAGTCATGACTAGTGAGGAAGAGTGTTGAATCTCCATGCTTTTAGTTGAATATGGAAGTCAACATGGGTAACCCGAATTTGATATACATATAATCCGACACGCATGCATCTCGATACACCTAGAGTTGAAGAGGGAAACATCCCCCTTAAGGTTCAACTGATACTACTCTAAACCCTAGTGGTTGATATCCCTTGGTTATCTTTGAGGATGACACCCTAGTTGTTGGTACGGCTGATATCCCATGATGGTAAAGGTGGTCGATATCTAAAGAGATACTTAGGTTGATACCCTATGAGACTTTATGGCCGATAAACTTTCTCATCTACCTCTAAACCGATATCATTTGTGGTGCTCGATACCAAGTGATGATAAAACTGATACTTACCTTGAGGTTGGTAGGTCGATACCCTATCTAGGTTTGTTGCCCGATACCTAGGGTTAACCGATACTGTAACCCTAATTGATAACTATGTGATGTGTAGTGATTCATCTTGTTGATGTTAGGGTCTCATAGTGATGATATGATATCCTATGTAGTAGTTGTATGTATTATGTGAGGGTTATGTTCCTATACCCCATAACATGTTTTATAATGATAATGAGAAACATGCTTCTATGTCTCATAACACATCTCATAATAATGAGGAAAGTTTTAATGTAAGGGTGGTTGATGATCCAACCTTGTAAGCCCTAATCGGGAGAAGTGAAACCCTATTTTCTATTATGTAAAATGTATGATGTAAATGTATAGCATGAGTTCTATGAGATGATTATGCTTTGCCTTCTTATTATCAGCTTCTAACCATGCAGGTGATATTGATTTATGTACATATCTAGGTATGAGATATGGAGGTTATGATGTGATGGATATTAGTCAACATTATGGACATTGGTCCTTGAGATGGACATATAATGAATAACATACATAAAATGATGATGTGCTGAGATCCCACCTACTATGTTTCAGTTTGTTCTGGTGATGAGCTATGCCCTATTAATGTAGATCTTATTTAGAGGTTATACATTGCAACTTTATTGATGCTTAAGGATGTTTAAATTTATCTAATTAATAAAGTGAAATTCAATAGTGTAGTTGCCCTGTGCCATATATCCATTCTAGTGTCAACTTTATTGCTAGAGAGTGAAACGAGTTTAACTAGGAGCGCATATTTTTGAATATGTGGGGTACAAATCGAGTAATTCCTTGTATCCTTAAATACATGATGTGTGAGATGGCCATGTGTGAGCCGATCTTGTTATGACATGGAAGGCCATACTTGAGCCACTCCTTTTGTTAGAACGGCCATGTGTGAGCCTATTCTTCTAGCGTCATACCCGTACCGAGTAGGGCTAGTTATGATTATATATGTGAATGGCCATGCGTGAGACAATCCCAAATCTTGACTATATGTCATTGTTGCAGTTGACTAGTATGTCTCTGTGGTGTTTTCTCTTGTGCTGATCAAGAGGTGTGGTGAGTTCGTGGGTTATGGCTCTTCCATTAGACCATGTGTGGCACCAGTTTTGACTTATCAAGTGGTCGGTTGGATTTGGGTGGTATGACTCAAATCGTCGGGGCATAATGAAATACATAATCATTCGTGTAGTATAATTGTATAGGTCAAATACAAAAATATTGGTTGAGGCCTTGCTTAATCTTTATACAATGTTATTGATAGAAAATATACATGCTCTTCATATTCCTTTTAAATTATTAACATGTTTCACAATGCAACAGTAATTATCCTTCATGTTAATAATCATTACCTACTTCATCTTAGTTGTATTTATAATACTACTCAGTTTATCTTATCTGTGATAATAATAGTGTTGGTTGTGAGTTTTATCTCCTGCTGAGATTTGGAATCTCACCCCATGGGTTTCCCAGACCCTTTTTAGGTGGACGAGCACTAGGAGGTAGAAATCATGCAGAGGAGGTTGAGTAGTAGCCAGAGGGGCAGTAGCTGATAAGGTTGGGGGTGTTGTTGGATGTCTATTATTGATAGAGTCTTAGAGTCGTCCCAGTACACTCGGGTCTTTGAGAACATTTTGCAGATGTTTTGCGGACGTGCTATCTTTATGTGCCATTTGTATATTAGATATGATGGAATCATGTATATATGTTCTGGAACAGTGCTTTCATTACAGGTTGACAACATGCTTTGTGAATGCTTTGAGGCATGAAAGGACTCATGTGTAAAGGTTCTTTTTATATGGCTATTGTATGAAAAAGGTTTTAATTTTTAGTGTTTTCAGATAATAAGTTTGTCAATCGTTCTTCTATGGTTTTGTTTTGTGTCATCTAATTTTGTGTGACGCGGGATGTCACAGTTTGGTTTGTATCAGATCTTTAGGTTTGCTGAGTCTACATGGACCTAGGACTACAGTTTGTGTCTATTTTAGTGTCCTCCAGTCTGTCTTATAGTCACTTATACTTATGTAGAGGAGGAAATAAAGCTGAAAGATGTCTCAAGAACATGAAGAACACGATGTCGAGAGTGGTGTTGTAGAACCAGACAGTGGTGCAAGAAACTAGGCAAGAGAATATTGGGTGCCTGAAGTCCCCCAGGTGACCCTGCCTTTCAATCACTTTTTGGGCAGTTTATGGCAACAATGACTCATATGGCGGACATAACTCCTACACCTTAGCCTAGTGTGCCAGTTCCCCATATGGAATCTTCAAGTACTGGAAAGAATTTAAAGCATCTTTGCCATGTTGGGGCAGTAGAGTATGCTAGAACAGTTTACCTGGTAGATGTGGATCTGTGGCTGACAGAGCTTTAGAAGGCTTTCAAGGTCCTAAGTATACTTGAATAGGATAAGGTGAAGTATGCAATGTACCTCCTGAGAGGGAGTGTTGGCCATTGGTGGGCCATAGAGGAAGAGAAGAGACCAGGTGTTGTGGTTGGTTGGGAGGAGTTCTGATGAGAGTTTGTAAGTTGGTACTTTCCTCAGACATATCTTGACAAGCAAATCAGTCAGTTTGAGGGGATTCAATAGGGGTCCATGATGATCAACAAGTATGAGGCAAGGTTTATGGAGTTGATGAGGTTCTATCCTCACATGGATGTAATGGAAGATGAGAGAATTCGTCATTTTGAGAAGGGGTTGAATGATGAGCTGTCTACCCCAGTGGTGCTTTGGAGAATCGAGAGAGGTTTGCTGCATTTGTGGAGTCTGTTAGAAGGATAGAATGAACCATGAAGGAGAAGAGAGAGGTGAGTGCTAATAAGTAGTATGTACAGTTTCAAGGGCAGTCGTCAAGTGTCTTCAAGAAGCCAAGGTTTTTTGCACCGCCAGTGCCACAGAGGTTTAGTGATTCGACATAGTGGTCACCAAGAAAGGGTAGAGGCCGTAGTTTTCTACCCTCAGGACCCCAGAGTGTTGCATCAACATCGGTGACAGGACCACCTTGGCCTTGGTATGAGAACAAAATGTGTTACAAGTGTAGACAAGTTGGCCATACCAGACTGTTCTATCCAGTGAAAGAGGATTAAGTGACTCGACAACCGAGGTAGAGTCACTAAAGTTCTTAGAGATAATAGAACAGTGGTGCAGGAGGATGACGACGTGGCCAAGCGTCTCAAGTTGGATCGTCTACTCAGGGAAGCAAAGGATGGGGGTGACAACAGGCAACAACTAGGTTCTATGCCATGAGTCAGCTGGAGGTAGTGGTCAACTAGTGAGTGGTGATAGGTTAGATGGAGTTATTTCATTTTGATTTGTCTTCTTCTTTCTTTATATCTGTTTTGGTTGACCTGGGTGATACACACTCTTTTATCGCACGTGAAGTGCTTAGTAGTTGCTCCTTTCTTGTTAGTCGTAGGAAGAGTAGTGTGTTGCTAGAAACATCGTTGGTCAGTTCTGTAGTGTTGCAAGATATGTGTCCTTCCGATGTTCTCTCTTTTTTGGGACACAACATTCAAGTGGAACTCATACCACTTGACATGCATGGATTCGATGTGATCCTTGGAATGGATACCTTGGAGAAGTATAAAGTGGTCTTGGATTATAGTTCCAAGCAAGCAATGTTTGTATATGGTAGTGAGATGTGGATCTTCCAAGGAGATAGGAAGATTCTCCTGATGTGTCTTGTATCAGTTATGGTAGTAAGGAAGCTTCTGATACAAGGTTGTGAGGCATTTTTGGCACATGTGGTGGATACAGAGGTGTGGAGTCTTAGTATCCAAGAAGTGTCGATGGTTAAGGAGTTCGAGGGTGTGTTTCTTGAAGAGTTTCCAGGTATTCTCCCACCCCGTGAGATTGATTTTGAGATCAATCTGATTTATAGTACGCAATCGATAGCTCAGACACCATATAGGATGGCACCGAAAGAGATGGCAGAGTTGAAGAGATAGTTGTAAGAACTACTTGACAAAGGTTTCATCAGGCCAAGTACGTCACCGTGGGGTGCCCCAGTGTTGTTTGTGAAGAAGAAGGATGGGTCTATGAGGTTGTGCATAGATTACAAATAGTTGAACAAGGTCACAATAAAAAATAAGTTTCCTTTTTTGAGGATAGATGTGAGAACTCATTACACTAAACAATATTACTCAAAACATAAAACACAATCAATCACTAATTAATCACATACCCAAAAATATGGGTAAATTAAAACCGATTTCAACATCAACACCCACTCAGAAACATTTGCATAAGAGCCCAACATCTTTCTTTTATCCATACTATGCCAAGAATTGGATACAAATTGTTCTATCATCTTAGCTACAACATATATACACAGGAGAACAATATTCATATATGCCACACAAAGCATTAATATGTTAACAAAAGTCTGATTCATTTGAAACACCCTATACAAACTTTTCCTACCCAGACCTGAGAGTATAGGGATGACTCTAGGAAACACTAGACATCTAATCAACTTTCTCAAAGATTCATTACTAAAACTCCTCTTTACTGCCACATGTTTGTTTTCGTCATTTCTGATTACCTAAGAAAATGTGGTGAACCACATGGGTGAGACCCATGTCCGAGCAAGAGATATAACCTCCAACAACGCTTATTGATTACAACATTTTAGGTAATGAGACATATCTATATCAAAAACCTCTATCTGGACGGATATCCAAACTCTAACGACATATCTCGATAGGATCTGTATTACCAAGAAACCGTATGAGGTTTTTGATAGAGGATCATGTTTCTTTCTACTTCAGTTTGAGGATGCCACAGATCGGGACCTAGCTCTGGGAAGTGAACTCTATATCAAGGGAAGGCCAGTGGTGTTCAAGAAGTGGGAACCTGGAGATATGCAGAACATGGCGATTCTTACAGATGTGCCGATTTGGGTGGACATCCATGATCTTCCAATGGAGTTATGGGACGGCATAATATGTTAACTAGTGAAAGGAGGTGGGTATGCATACCCTACCATCTGAGGTACAACCGCAGTTGTCCTCCAATCTCGTCACATATATAATCATCGAGACACAATCATAGTCATTCTCAAACTAAGGGCTAGGTATGACCGCATTCATCCTCCCTAAACACTTAAATTTAGGATGACAAGCACCCCACATACTCATCAATATGCGCTCTGAGTTTCCCTAAGGAATACTCATTTCACCATCTGGCAAGTTTTGACACTCAGATAGATCTATAGCATAGGGCACTACATGATTAGAGTTTCACTTGATTAGTTATGCCAATTGGGTGAATTAAGGCTGCATAAAACCAGTGGACATACAAACCCTAATTCACTTCTAGAAAGCATATAAATATCACAACTTCCGGCCAGAGTTGTGATATCCAAACTCTAACGACATATCTCGATAGCATCTGGATTACCAAGAAACCGTACGAGGTTTTTGATAGAGGATCAGGTTTATTTCTACTTCGGTTTGAGGATGCCACAGATCGGGACCTAGCTCTGGGAAATGAACTCTATATCAAGGGAAGGCCAGTGGTGTTCAAGAAGTGGGAACCTGGAGATATGCAGAACAGGGCGATTCTTACAGATGTGCCGGTTTGGGTGGACATCCACGATCTTCCAATGGAGTTATGGGATGGCAGAATGCTTAGCAGAATAAGATTTTATTTGGGTTGTCCGGTGAAGATGGACAAGGATACCTTTAATATGAAGCGACTGGACATGGCCAGGATTCAAGTGATAGTGAACAAGAACGCCAGATTTCTGAGGAGCTTATCTCTATGCAGTGAAGGAGGAAAAGAGCACAAAATTCGTCTGGAGTATGAATGGATTCCCTATTGGTGCAGAACCTGTGGTTGTTTTGGGCATGAATGCCCGATGAGGCAGGGCAAGAAGAAACAACACTCTGTTCCGAGAATAGTTAATAGAAAAGTGTGGGAAGAAAAGAAGAACAGTGTCGTTAATCTGTTTGATGATATTCCAGCTAGTGCGGATGATGTCAATCTACCTGTTATAGAGGAAATTGCTGAAGAAGTTGAGAGAATAATCGTTGAAGAGATAAGGTGTGATGAAGCACTATCCATTGAAGATTTGAAGCTGTCTATGGAAGTTAACGAAGGGTTTGAGGCATAGATTAAAAAGGATGTAGGTGTTGCTGTTGTTGAATCGGTTCCGTCTACTCCGAGCATTGCTGCTGTGTTGATTAATGATTCTCCAGGGAGTGAACTCAGTTCTCAAGCGTCGTATAGCTATATAGCTATCGTTCAAGGTAACAAAGAACCTCCTAAACGTCAGGGTAAGATGAATGTCAGTATGTATTATAGAGTCGGGAGTTCGCAATTCTCACCGATTCAAAATGATCTACATATGTCTTCCTTAAGTACGGAGGCTGCTGTTCCGATCCAAGAAGAGGATAAGGCTGAGGCTGACAGCTCAACAGCCAAGGGAGTTAAATGAACTCCATTAGTATTTCCTCTTGGAACATTAGAGGAATAAGTAATAAAATCCTCAACGTCCAGGGGGAAGTTCACAGAGCAAACAGCGATGTGTTTGTTCTGGTGGAGACGAGATTGAGAGAAAACAAGATTGTTAAGATGATTACAGCTGGTTTTCTAACATTAAGTCTCATGCCCTTGGTAGGGTCATTGTCATGTGGAAGGAGGCTTCGTGTACTGTTAACATTCTTGGTGAAAGTGATCAAACGATACACTTGGAGATTCTTAAAGAAGACTCAAGAGTCCTAGTCACTTCTGTGTATGGCCACAATGATGACTATGATAGAATGTCGTTATGGAAAGAGTTGGAGAGTTTTAATCAAACGGTTGTTGGGCCTTGGGCTGTCTTAGGAGATTTTAATGCAGTTAGAAGAAATGAAGAAAAGATTGGTATACATCCCCCTTCTAGGAAGTCTATGGATGATTTCAATGATTTTATGCTTGATAATGGTCTTATAGAGTTGGATCTTAGTGGCCCCTTCTTCACGTGGGATAATCATCAAGATGACGATGACTTCATTACTACCAAGATTGATAAAATTCTGTACAATTCCAGTTTTCTGAATAGTTTTAAGAATTTCCATGGAGAGTGTATTACTAATACGATTAGCGATCATAGAAGGATCCTTATGGTTATTGGGGATACTAAGAAGAAAAGGACTCCGTTTAGGTTCATTAATGGCTGGTTGAAACACAAAGAGTTTGATGGCATTCTTAAAGAGGCCTGGAATTATAAACCGGAGGGCTTTGCTATGTTTCGTCTTTATAGAAAGTTGGAAACTCTTAAAGGCAAGATGAAAACCTAGAATTGGAGAAACTTTGGTGACATCTCGACCAATTTGAACATTGCTAAACATAATCTTATGGATGCTCAACGTGCTACTGATATGAATCCTTTGGACAAGGAGAAAAGGAAATATGTCTTAAGCCTGAGGAAGGAGGTTAAGGAAGCTAAACTTATTGAGGAGTCTTTTTGGAGACAAAAATCACGAATTCAATGGTTGAAGGAAGGAAACAAAAACTCCAGCTTCTTCTATTCTTCTATGAGGACAAGAAGAACCAGAAATAGCATCAAATATTTAAATATTGATGATGTCCTTTATAGGGATGACAATGCTATCAAGGATTGTATTAAAAATTTCTATGAGAATCTCTTCTGCAAACATGATAAAGGGAAGGTTTGGGAGGGACAGTGGAAAGGTCCTAATGTTTCTAAACAGCAAGCTGATATCTTGATTGCTCCTATTTCTAGAAGTGAGGTGGATGATATTGTCAGAAATCTCAGTGATGACAAATGCCCAGGCCCTGAAGTGAGTTGGATTGATGACTATGTCAGTTGGAAATACCTTTTCTCCATTATGTACAGAATGGGATTTCCGATTAAGTGGATTAGATGGATTGAGATCATGTTCCAAACCACTTCTTACCAGGTTCTTGTGAATGGTGAAGCTACTTCTCCGATTTTTCCTTCGAATGGGGTTAGACAGGGAGACCCTATTGCTCCTTATTTGTTTGTTATAGTTATGCAAGGTTTTACAGAGATGATGAAGGAGTACTGCAAGGCAGATAAGATTCATCCTATTAAGGCTTCAAAGAATCTTGAATGTTCTCATTTGATTTTCACAGATGATTTAATGATTTTCACCAAAGCTGATGAGACTAGTGTTACTGGTATTGAAAATCTTCTTCAAAGTTTCAGTGATTCTTCTGGCCTCAGGATCAACCTCCAGAAAAGTATGATTTACTTGAGTAACAAGAGAGTTAGTGAGCTTGCTAACAGACTTGGTATGAAAATAGGAAGCTTGGATGATTCCAAATACCTTGGTTTACCGCTGTTTACGGGGAAGTTGAACAAAAATCTTTGTTTGGATTTGGTGGATAAAGTTAAGAGGAAGTTGGAGTGCTGGAAATCTAACGTGTTGTCCTTGGCTGGTAGACTTGAGTTGGTCAAGTCCACCCTCGCTACTATGCACTTATATTGGGTTTTCTCTTTCCCCATTCCCTGCTCTGTTCTGGACAAGATTGATGAAATCTGCAAAAATTTCTTATGGGGTCAGTCCGAGAAGAAGCACAGTCTCCATCTGGTTAATTGGGACATTGTTACTTTGCCAAAATCCAAAGGTGGTCTAGGGCTTAGGAAAAGCAAGGAGGTTGCTAGAGCTTGCCTTATGCTAAATGCTTGGAATATAGCTAGCAAGAAAGATTCATTATGGATAAAATGAACCAGTGAAAAGTATTTCAAAAAAGATTCTTATTGGAGTATTGAACCTTCTTCCAATTTTTCACGGATGTTCAATTCAATCATTAATGTTAGGGATCAGTTGAGACCTTTGTTTTCTATTAGTATTGGTTCTGGGGAGAATATCAAAACATGGCTGGACCCTTAGGTCAAAGGGAAGTTTCTCCGGGACTATGTGGACAGTAGTATGATTATCAGATCTGGTATCCCGCATGACTCCAAGCTTTCTAGTATTATCAATAACAATCAGTGGTCTATTGCTAATTCCAGGGTGTCGAAGGAGATTCTCAACATTATTTCAAACATTCCTATCTCTAATTCTTCTACTGACTCTTTCTGTCTTAATGGGTCAAGGAGTGTGAAGCTGAATTTTATTTGGAATCTGATTAGAAAGGAAGGTACTGAAGATTATATTTATGATTGGATTTGGAAATCTAAAGGGAGTATGAATAGCAAGGTTCACGTGTGGAAAGTTGTTCTAAACAAATTACCCACTTCGGATTATGCTAGAAGAAGGGGCATCTCTGTGGTATCCATTTGTTATCTCTGCATGAATGATTATGAGGATACACATCACATTTGTTTTGGCTGTCATTTTACCAAAGATCTGTGGTCTAAGGCTTATAATGATAAATACATTGATTGCATTCCCAGCAACTGGAGAGATGTGGTGAACCTTAAGTCCTCCTCGGCCATGACTATTATTCCATTCATTCTTTATCAGGTTTGGTTGGAGAGGAATAGGAGGGTCCACGACAGCAATCTTAGGCCACTGAATCAGATCTGGAAGCAGATCATGAATGATTTTGATATGATGATCTAGTTCTGTGCTGCTTTGAGTTTGTGGTTGGTGATGATGCTTCCTTGGCTTTTTTTGCTATGGGAGTCTTTTTCTTGATCTGTTGCTGGATGCGGTGGGTGTTGCGGTCTGTTTGGTTTCTTTCTACTGTTTGTTCGATGGAGTTATGTCTCCTATGATTGTGTGAAGGGGCAGGGTGCCCTAGATGTTGGTGCTTCAGTTTGTTTGGCTCTTTGTTGGGTTTGGAAGAGAGGGTCGAGTCTCCACTCCGGCGAGTGTCGACGCTCCCCATCTCTGTCTCTCTTGCCTGCTGTTTGGTGCTTCTTCTCTGATGATCTTCTCTGGTTCTAGGGGTTTCTTGCTAGAAGGTGATGGTCGAGTCCCCACTCTGGCGAGTGTCGACGCTCCCCTCTCCCTTCTTTGCTTTTTCTGTTGCAGGTTTTTTTGGAGTTTGTCTGGAAGAGAGGGTCGAGTCACCACTCCCGCGAGTGTCGACGCTCCCCTCCTCTATCCCCTGGTCCTTTTATGGGAGGTTGCTTTCTCTGTTTATCTGCTGGTGGTTCTGTTTGCTCCCTGTCGGAAGCTGATGTGGGTGTCTACGGGCACAGTTTGCTTTGGCTATGTTGTGAGGGTGGCTGGCTTAGATGAGCATGTGAGGTGCTTCTTCGTTGCTGGTGTTTTGATGATGGAGTTCTTCTGTTCCTCTCTTTCTTTGAGTTTTTTTGGTTGAGTGGAAGTGGTCCTTTGGAGCTTTGTTTGTCTGAGGTTGGTACTGTTGTTCAGCTGCAGGAGGCCCGAGCTCTTTTATTGTTGTTTTCTTGCCTAGCTGTGAAGTATGGATGGTTTTGGGATGTTCTGTTTTGTGTATTTGCGGGTGGTTATGTTACTCCTGCTCTGGTGTTCTATTTTTTCTTTCTTTTTGCTCTATCTTCAATTCGAAGATGGACAGTTTTGTACAGAACTTTGGAAAAAATACAAAAAAAAAGCAACACGAGTTTTCGACCGACCAAAAAAAATATCACAACTTCAAAAGGTATAAAATGTTTGAAACATAATTTCTCAATTTATCATCACATAGTACTATTCACTTGCCATTCATGATGCTACACTAGTCATCATACTATCACAAGTTATACATCCTTTTCACAATATCACAGGGTATCAACCCTTATCAACACAAGAGGATTACACCTCATTCATGGCTCAACCATGTCCAATGGTCATCAAGACCATCATACTATTCCCTGCAAGATCATCATTATCATTCCATGTCTTATAGAAAGGCTCAACAACATCACTTACATATAATACACTAGATCAACACAATTGCATTAATGATCTAGGAGATATTCATAAACAATCATAGCAGGGTTATATTAACATTAAGAACATTCCTTTATTACATCAACATGCAAGGAATCTAGATATGATTAACCCTCATCATATTCATAATGCACATGTTTGCATAAGAAAGTATCAACCATGTGGCTATGATAACCATCAATTAACACATTAAGGTTATGATCATATTAAGGAGGTTATTCCACCATCATTCCATCATTTAAGAATGTTAAACATGAATACTCATCTTTATCTATTTGCATTATAGTTAGGTTCAACATGATAATTATAACAATATTAGTAATCAATACTTATACCCAAACCCTAACTCACGACATCCCCATTGGATCATGGATGCATAAGGTGAAGCATCACCATCACATTCCATACTATTATCAAGTATGAACCCACACATAAATCAAGGTGTAACCATCAAGTTATAGAACACGAGGGTTTTAACAACAATAAGAGAGTACTCCATGATTGTATGAATCATTCAAGGACCAATTACCATCATTTAGTTATATTAAAGCTATGTATAACAAGCTATTCCTAATTAGGGTTACATATCAACACAATATGGTTATCATCCCTTCTATTCATATGAGTAAATAGGTAAGACTACCTTATTAAGGGTAACCCTCCATTTGTTCCATCATCATTCAACCCAAATCACTATACCACAATGTCACCCAGAACCATTGGATGTTTAAAAGGTAAGACCATTGGTTGTTTACATAAGTAAACACCTTGGATAAACCACATGTGAAGTACTTGATTTTTTCTCTAGAAAGAGTCACCATCTAACCCTAGACATCCCTTTATTAACAATACAAAAAGTTCCATTGAGAGTAGGGTAAAACCCACAATCCACCGTTCATTTAAAATAAGTCATCCATTGTCAACAAGTAAGCTCCTTAAGTTGATCATATAAAGGAAACCATCTAAATCACATTATTAGGACCAACATATTACATTAGCCATCATTCCACTTTATTGGAGGAATAAACATTAGATCTTGACCATTGGGTCAAGTTCATATGTTAAAACCATCGATTACAATATAGGTCTGACCATTGCATCAAGTGACCCAAGAAACCATTGGTCTAAGGCTTAATTGATGCTAAAACTGTATGTTTAACTCACCATTGGTTTTGGAGACATAATCCACCATCATAAGTGATAATTAAGTCACCATAGGTTGTTAGATTAGCACTATGGCCATTAATCAGCATCAAATATTAAGCTAATGTAATCATTAATTGATAACATCAATAGGGTACTTAATGGTTGATCATTAAACTTCTAATTGATCCAAAACCTAACCTAAGGGGGTGACCATAGGTTGTCACCATAATCTGACACCTTTGATCCCAACCATCAGTTGTCATGAGGACAACACCATAGGGTTGTTGCAATGGTACCATCATCGGGTCATGGGTTTATAGAAGAAATCAACTTTAAATCCTAAAATTGACCATTGGTGGATAGGTTCTTAGCATCATAGGTTGTCAAACCAACTTTATCCAAGTTATATTATACCTTAGGAATAACATACACATTATCACAGGTTCATCTAGAATTGAAATCAGAATAGGGAACATTATAAAAATTGAAATCCAAGTCAAGCATAGCTTTTTAGTGCATGAATCATCATTTTCAAGCAAGAACATGATCTAGAAAGCTAATGGTAAGAAATAAACGTGGAGCAATTTATAAAACTTTCCTTTAATGAGAAGATAAACTACCACACATAATAAAACACAAGCAGGTAGGGTAGAAAATCCCATCATAAGCTGTGAACTCATCCATCTAGCACCTCTCTTCATCAAATGAGCAAACCCTAAGCATAAGGAGCAATAAAGGTAGGGTTTTAGAGCTTTAGAGCAATTTATACCATGGAAAAACAAGGTTCCGACCTGGAGAAAGGTAGGAGGAAGGATAAAAAAAGAAATAAATGGAGGAAATAAGGGGATTCTTACTCTTTTAAGTTAAGATCACTAGAAGGAAGCTTTATAAACCCAAAAAGAAGTCAATTGCAACCCTAGATTCTTTTTCCAAGAAGCTCCCCTATGTCTTCTTCCTTGGACAGGAAATTCATAGAATCACATAGGGAGGATGAGGTTTGTAGAAGGAGGGAAGTGGTGGAGAGAAAATGGCTCGTTTTGGTGCTTAGGGATAAGTATATGAAACTTTAAGATAAAGAAAAAGTTAGAGTTCTAGTATCTTTCTAAGTGTCCATGGCCTTAAACCATTAAGAATATACAAGCACACACACAAGAATCTCCCCCACCTCCATAGAGACATGCTTATCCCTCATTTCTTGAATTTCCAAGCAAAACAAATAACTCATTAGTCGATAGCTACTAAAGGTAGCTCATCCATGAAGGGGTAAACCCTAAAATACCCTTAGAGAAAACACCTTCAAACCAAGGTTTAAATAGGTGACCATGTCTCAAAAATCTCAATAATTATGATATAATATCCAATGAACATAATTCAAGTGATAAATTGCAAAGAAAACCTCTCAATTGGGTAAAATTGCAGAAAAGTCCAAAATGGGCATAAAATTACATAACTTGCTCAAACAATGTCCAAATTGGACCAAATTTGGAAATTAACCTTGTATTATGATTTCAAAGCATATCAAAAGGTTATATTAGGCTTATAAGAATTAAAGTATGATAATTAATCTCATTCAACTCATTAAGCAAGTTTAGGGGCCTTACAATAGATGATCTATTTGATCGGTTGCATGACATGATGGTGTTCTCGAAGATAGATTTACAGTCAGGCTATCATCAGTTGAGGATTAAGGAGGATGACATACCAAAGAAGCTTTTAAGATGAGGTATGGTTACTACGAGTATGTGGTTATGCCGTTTGGGCTGACCAATTCACCAGCAGTGTTCATGGATTTGATGAACAGGGTGTTCCA
The DNA here is from genome assembly GCA_963693085.1 of Alisma plantago-aquatica. Taxonomy (NCBI): domain Eukaryota; kingdom Viridiplantae; phylum Streptophyta; class Magnoliopsida; order Alismatales; family Alismataceae; genus Alisma; species Alisma plantago-aquatica. The sequence continues at coordinate 325,524,250 of OY856410.1, forward strand.
ACCATTCCTTGATCAGTTTGTGGTTGTCTTCATAGATGAAATTTTGATATAAAGTTAGGATAGTAAGAAGCATGAATAACATCTGTTTCAGGCATTGACAGTGTTGAGACATCACCAGCTCTATGCTAAGTTCAACAAGTGTGAGTTCTGGTTGAGGGATGTGGCTTTCTTGGGGCACGTTAAATCTATAGAAGGAGTACGTGTGGACCCTAAGAAGGTAGAGTTTTTTATAGAATGGGAGTAGCCAAAGATGTCGACAAAAGTGCACAGTTTTCTAGGTTTGGAAGGTTATTATAGGAGGTTCATTAAGGGCTTCAACGCTATCGCCCTACCCCTAATTAAGTTGATGAGGAAGGATGTGTCATTCATTTGGGACAACAGATGTCAACATGCTTTTCAGACGTTGAAGGAAAAGCTGACAAGTGCACCGGTTTTGGTTTTGCTCAAGCAAGGAAAAGTATACATTGTCTTTTGCGATGCATCCAAGAATGGTTTGGGATGTGTGTTGATGCAGGGCAAGCAAGTAGTTTCTTTTGCTTCTCAACAATTTAAGCAACACGAGGAGAATTATACAACCCATGACTTGGAGTTAGATGCAGTAGTACATGCTTTAAAGATTTGGAGACACTACCTATATAGGGAGAAGTGTCACATCTTCACAGATCATAAGAACCTGAGGTACATCTTTTCATAGTAAGAGTTGAACATGAGGCAGCATCGTTGGATGGATTGATCAAAGATTACGATATCAACCCTTTTGTATAGACTTTTGTACAGAACTTTGGAAAAACTACAAAAAAAAAGCAACACGAGTTTTCGACCGACCAAAAAAAATATCACAACTTCAAAATGTATAAAATGTTTGAAACATAATTTCTCAATTTATCATCACATAGTACTATTCACTTGCCATTCATGATGCTACACTAGTCATCATACTATCACAAGTTATACATCCTTTTCACAATATCACAGGGTATCAACCCTTATCAACACAAGAGGATTACACCTCATTCATGGCTCAACCATGTCCAATGGTCATCAAGACCATCATACTATTCCCTGCAAGATCATCATTATCATTCCATGTCTTATAGAAAGGCTCAACAACATCACTTACATATAATACACTAGATCAACACAATTGCATTAATGATCTAGGAGATATTCATAAACAATCATAGCAGGGTTATATTAACATTAAGAACATTCCTTTATTACATCAACATGCAAGGAATCTAGATATGATTAACCCTCATCATATTCATAATGCACATGTTTGCATAAGAAAGTATCAACCATGTGGCTATGATAACCATCAATTAACACATTAAGGTTATGATCATATTAAGGAGGTTATTCCACCATCATTCCATCATTTAAGAATGTTAAACATGAATACTCATCTTTATCTATTTGCATTATAGTTAGGTTCAACATGATAATTATAACAATATTAGTAATCAATACTTATACCCAAACCCTAACTCACGACATCCCCATTGGATCATGGATGCATAAGGTGAAGCATCACCATCACATTCCATACTATTATCAAGTATGAACCCACACATAAATCAAGGTGTAACCATCAAGTTATAGAACACGAGGGTTTTAACAACAATAAGAGAGTACTCCATGATTGTATGAATCATTCAAGGACCAATTACCATCATTTAGTTATATTAAAGCTATGTATAACAAGCTATTCCTAATTAGGGTTACATATCAACACAATATGGTTATCATCCCTTCTATTCATATGAGTAAATAGGTAAGACTACCTTATTAAGGGTAACCCTCCATTTGTTCCATCATCATTCAACCCATATCACTATACCACAATGTCACCCAGAACCATTGGATGTTTAAAAGGTAAGACCATTGGTTGTTTACATAAGTAAACACCTTGGATAAACCACATGTGAAGTACTTGATTTTTTCTCTAGAAAGAGTCACCATCTAACCCTAGACATCCCTTTATTAACAATACAAAAAGTTCCATTGAGAGTAGGGTAAAACCCACAATCCACCGTTCATTTAAAATAAGTCATCCATTGTCAACAAGTAAGCTCCTTAAGTTGATCATATAAAGGAAACCATCTAAATCACATTATTAGGACCAACATATTACATTAGCCATAATTCCACTTTATTGGAGGAATAAACATTAGATCTTGACCATTGGGTCAAGTTCATATGTTAAAACCATCGATTACAATATAGGTCTGACCATTGCATCAAGTGACCCAAGAAACCATTGGTCTAAGGCTTAATTGATGCTAAAACTGTATGTTTAACTCACCATTGGTTTTGGAGACATAATCCACCATCATAAGTGATCATTAAGTCACCATAGGTTGTTAGATTAGCACTATGGCCATTAATCAGCATCAAATATTAAGCTAATGTAATCATTAATTGATAACATCAATAGGGTACTTAATGGTTGATCATTAAACTTCTAATTGATCCAAAACCTAACCTAAGGGGGTGACCATAGGTTGTCACCATAATCTGACACCTTTGATCCCAACCATCAGTTGTCATGAGGACAACACCATAGGGTTGTTGCAATGGTACCATCATCGGGTCATGGGTTTATAGAAGAAATCAACTTTAAATCCTAAAATTGACCATTGGTTGATAGGTTCTTAGCATCATAGGTTGTCAAACCAACTTGATCCAAGTTATATTATACCTTAGGAATAACATACACATTATCACAGGTTCATCTAGAATTGAAATCAGAATAGGGAACATTATAAAAATTGAAATCCAAGTCAAGCGTAGCTTTTTAGTGCATGAATCATCATTTTCAAGCAAGAACATGATCTAGAAAGCTAATGGTAAGAAATAAACGTGGAGCAATTTATAAAACTTTCCTTTAATGAGAAGATAAACTACCATACATAATAAAACACAAGCAGGTAGGGTAGAAAATCCCATCATAAGTTGTGAACTCATCCATCTAGCACCTCTCTTCATCAAATGAGCAAACCCTAAGCATAAGGAGCAATAAAGGTAGGGTTTTAGAGCTTTAGAGCAATTTATACCATGGAAAAACAAGATTCCGACCTGGAGAAAGGTAGGAGGAAGGATAAAAAAAGAAATAAATGGAGGAAATAAGGGGATTCTTACTCTTTTAAGTTAAGATCACTAGAAGGAAGCTTTATAAACCCAAAAAGAAGTCAATTGCAACCCTAGATTCTTTTTCCAAGAAGCTCCCCTATGTCTTCTTCCTTGGACAGGAAATTCATAGAATCACATAGGGAGGATGAGGTTTGTAGAAGGAGGGAAGTGGTGGAGAGAAAATGGCTCGTTTTGGTGCTTAGGGATAAGTATATGAAACTCTAAGATAAAGAAAAAGTTAGAGTTCTAGTATCTTTCTAAGTGTCCATGGCCTTAAACCATTAAGAATATACAAGCACACACACAAGAATCTCCCCCACCTCCATAGAGACATGCTTATCCCTCATTTCTTGAATTTCCAAGCAAAACAAATAACTCATTAGTCGATAGCTACTAAAGGTAGCTCATCCATGAAGGGGTAAACCCTAAAATACCCTTAGAGAAAACACCTTCAAACCAAGGTTTAAATAGGTGACCATGTCTCAAAAATATCAATAATGATGATATAATATCCAATGAACATAATTCAAGTGATAAATTGCAAAGAAAACCTCTCAATTGGGTAAAATTGCAGAAAAGTCCAAAATGTGCATAAAATTACATAACTTGCTCAAACAATGTCCAAATTGGACCAAATTTGGAAATTAACCTTGTATTATGATTTCAAAGCATATCAAAAGGTTATATTAGGCTTATAAGAATTAAATTATGATAATTAATCTCATTCAACTCATTAAGCAAGTTTAGGGGCCTTACAATAGATGATCTATTTGATCGGTTGCATGACATGATGGTGTTCTCGAAGATAGATTTACAGTCATGCTATCATCAATTGAGGATTAAGGAGGATGACATACCAAAGAATCTTTTAAGATGAGGTATGGTTACTACGAGTATGTGGTTATGCCGTTTGGGCTGACCAATTCACCAGCAGTGTTCATGGATTTGATGAACAGGGTGTTCCAACCATTCCTTGATCAGTTTGTGGTTGTCTTCATAGATGAAATTTTGATATAAAGTTAGGATAGTAAGAAGCATGAATAACATCTGTTTCAGGCATTGACAGTGTTGAGACATCACCAGCTCTATGCTAAGTTCAACAAGTGTGAGTTCTGGTTGAGGGATGTGGCTTTCTTGGGGCACGTTAAATCTATAGAAGGAGTACGTGTGGACCCTAAGAAGGTAGAGTTTTTTATAGAATGGGAGTAGCCAAAGATGTCGACAAAAGTGCACAGTTTTCTAGGTTTGGAAGGTTATTATAGGAGGTTCATTAAGGGCTTCAACGCTATCGCCCTACCCCTAATTAAGTTGATGAGGAAGGATGTGTCATTCATTTGGGACAACAGATGTCAACATGCTTTTCAGACGTTGAAGGAAAAGCTGACAAGTGCACCGGTTTTGGTTTTGCTCAAGCAAGGAAAAGTATACATTGTCTTTTGCGATGCATCCAAGAATGGTTTGGGATGTGTGTTGATGCAGGGCAAGCAAGTAGTTTCTTTTGCTTCTCAACAATTTAAGCAACACGAGGAGAATTATACAACCCACGACTTGGAGTTAGATGCAGTAGTACATGCTTTAAAGATTTGGAGACACTACCTATATAGGGAGAAGTGTCACATCTTCACAGATCATAAGAACCTGAGGTACATCTTTTCATAGTAAGAGTTGAACATGAGGCAGCATCGTTGGATGGATTGATCAAAGATTATGATTCCACGATTGATTATCACCTGGGAAAGGCAAATGTCGTGGAAGACACTTTGAGCAGGAAGTCTTCATCCCCATCCATGGACAAATGTCAGTTGAGTTCTTTGATGTGTCACAATCGAGTCATGTTGGTCTCCTTGCATCAGATGAATGTCAAGTTAGAAGTATCCTTTTTAGCTAGTTTTTTGACACAATTACAAGTAAAGCCTACGCTGAGACAATAGATCAAAGAAGCTCAACAGACAGATATTGTGACACAGCAGATTAGATTAGAGTTTGGTAGCAAGAAGCATGATGGTTTTCATGAGACGGAAGATGGAATAGTATGTTATCATCATAGGATAGTAATTCCTGATGCAGATAACCTAAGGAAGATGGTGTTGAAAGAGTCTCATACATCTATGTATGATATGCTCCCAGGTAGTACCAATATGTACCACACTCTAAAGGATATGTATTGGTGGCCAGGCTTAAAGAAAGATGTAGTTGAGTTTATCGCAAGGTGTGCAGTCAGTCAACAAGTCAAAGTTGAGCATCAAATCCTACGTGAACGTTGCAACCATTACATATACCTCAGTGGAAATGGGATCGTATGACTATGGACAATGTGGTTGGTTTACCTAGGACACTCAAAGGTTATGATTCCATTTGGGTAATCATTGATAGGTTGACTAAGCCCGTGCATTTCCTCCTTGTGAAGACAAAATTGCTCAAGTTCATGTTGACAAGATAGTGTGTTTGCACGATGTTCCAGCTACTATCACATCTGATAAAGGTCCTCAATTTACAAGTTGATTTTGGGAATGACTGCATACAACTTTGGGTACACAGTTGAAGTTCAACACTGCTTTCTACCTACAGACATATGGTCAATCTGAAAGGACCATCCATATCTTGGAGGATCTATTGAGGTCTTATGTTCTTCAGTTCTCAGGAAGTTGGGATATACACCTTAATCTGATAGAGTTCACCTACAATAATAGCTATCATAGAAGTATTGACATGGCACCATATGAGGCATTTTATGAGAGACATTGTAGGTCTCTGTTGTGTTGGTATGAGATAGGGGAGTATCAATTTCTAGGTCTTGATCTTGTATAGCAGACGATAGAGAAGATCTAAGTGATACAACAACAGTTGAAAGCAGCATAGGACAGACAGAAGTCATATGCAGATAATAGTTACTGACCCTTGGAGTTTCAAGTGGGAGACAAAGTATATCTGAAGGTCTCTCCTTGGAAAAGTTTTTTGAGGTTTAGGAAGACGGGTAAGTTGGCTCCCAGGTTTATGGGACCTTACCCAATTGTGGCATGAGTTGGGAAGGTGGCCTACAAGTTAGACTTACCACCTGAGTTGCACAGGTTACATCCATTGTTCCATGTTAGTATGTCAAAGAAGTGCCATATGGATACAAAGTCAATGTTACAGCCTTTGGAGGTGGAGCTTGATGAGGATATGACCTATGTGGAGGGCCCAATGTTGATCCTTGATCGGAGGGTGAAGAAGTTGAAGAGGAAGGACCTTGCGATCGTGAAGGTTCTTTGGCATCATCATGGTGTTGAGGATGCCACATGGGAGATCGAAGAGGAAATAAGGAGGAAGAACCCTTCTCTTTTCTCTTAGGATTTCGGGGGCGAAATCCCTGTTAAGGGTTTATGGCTTGTGAGGACCCTGACCCACATTTTGGGCTAACCCTATTTGTTTTGCTTAAGTGTGATGCTTAGCTCCTTGCTCTAATCATCAAAGATGTAATTATGGCATGTTGGAGGTTTGTGTTCCTTGTTTGATATTGATGCTTGATGCTAGTGTTTTATGGAGATGTTTGATGCAAACACACAATTCACCCAGAATAAGGGTTGATGTGTAAGTTTGCTACCTCTAGAGTGTTTTTTTCTCTCTCTTCACATCATCTAGAGGAGAGAGAGAAAGTGTTGGGTGCCTTGTTTTGGTGTTGGTTGAGTGGTAACATCCTTGGTGATGTTTTGGGTACATGTTTGAGGTGTGCTTTTCTCATAAGAGTGTTGTCTCGGGCTTAAGAGCCTTGGTGAGACCTTGTATTGGTTGGTGGTTGCCTTGAGGAGGCTTGATATTGATTGAGGGTGTCTTGAGGGACATCCTATCAGTTTGGTGGTACCTTGAGGATCTCCATATCATTTTGGGGTGACTCTAGAGATGTTCCATATCAGTCTGTGACCTAGAGTTTCATCCCTATCAGTATGTGAAGGGGATGGATGAGTGTATCGACCTTGAACTTCCTTAGTGACCAAGTGGGCGAGACATAAATCCTACCACCTTATTGTATGGTGTTACATGTGTCCTTTCTTCTTGGACATGTGTCTTCTAGGGTTCGAAGGTGGTGACATCTTCCCCTTGCTCTCTCTCTCATTGGCCATGTATATATACCCCTCTCTTCCCATATAAGAGAACCCTTTTAGTGATCCTTGCTTTCTCTCCTTGGTGGCTGATCTTGAGTTTGAAGAGCACTCTCCCTTGGAGCTTGGTGGGTGAGCCAAAAGCTTGTGGTGCTCTCTTTCATCTTCTTCCTTGGTAAGCCATAGTTTTCTAGATTTCTTTCGCTCCTTCTTTCTTCTTCTCAGCCATGGACCTTGGTATCTTATTTCCTCTCTTTTTCTCTCTCTTAAGCTCAGTTTTATCTTCCTTCTTGGAGGTGTTGTGCTTGGAGGATCTTCTTCCTCTACCTTGAGTTCACGAGCTTGGAGCTTGACCTTGGAGCTTGGAGGTTGTTCTTGAGGCTGGTTATATAACTCTAAACCTACTTTGTTATTATCACCTTTCTACTTATTATCTTTCTAGTTGTACTTAGCTCATTATTCCTTACATGTTAGTAGCTATTCTTGGTAGCCTTACATTCTGTTTTTGAGAATAGAACCTTGCTAAGTTTCTTCCATGAGATGTACCTTTCTTTTTCCTTGTTAGTATCGTCATCTTGAGGTAGAAGATAACTAAATCAATATGTAATGCAATCTGACATGCTAAACCGATATGCTTCTTGTTAAACCAACATACCTATTATGATGTGTCTTGTTATGATCTAGTGATGACTAGTGAGGAAGAGTGGTGAATCTCCATACTTTTAGTTGAGTATGGAAGTCGACATGGGTAACCCTAATACGATATACATATAATCTGACACACATGTAGCCCGAAACACCTAGATTTGAAGAGGGAAACATCTCCCTTGAGGTTCAACTGATACTACTCTAAACATTAGTGGCTGCTATCCCTTGATGATCTTTGAGGTCGATACCCTAGTTGTTGGTATGGTCGATATCCCATGATGGTGAAGGTGGTTGATATCTAAAGAGATACTTAGGCCAATACCCTATGAGATTGTATGGCCGATACATTTTCTCATGTACCTCTAAACCGATATCATTTGTGGTGCCTAATACCAAGTGATGATAAACTAATACTTACCTTGAGGTTGGTAGATCGATACTCTATCTAGGTTGGTTGCCCGATACCTAGGGTAAACTGATACCCTAACCCTAACAAATACCCTATGTGATGTGTAGTGATGCATCTTGTTGATGTTAGGGTCTCATACTGGTGATATGATAGTCTATGGAGTGGTTTTACATATGATGTAAGGGTTATGTTCCTATACCCCATAACATGTTTTATAAGTATAATGAGAATCATGCTTCTATGTCTCATTACACATCTCATAATAATGAGGAAAGTGATAACCTAAGGGTGGTTGGTGATCCAACCTTGTAAACCCTAATTGGGAGAAGTGAAACCCTAATTGCTATGATTTAAAATGTATGATGTAAATGTATAGCATGAGTTCTATGAGATGATGATGCTTTGCCTTCTTGTTATCAGCTTCTAACCATGCAAGTGATATTGATTGATGTACATAACCATGTATGAGCTATGGAGGTTATGATGTGATGGACATTGGTCCTTGTGATAGACATTGATCCTTGATATGGACATTGGTCTTTGTAATGGACATTGGTCCTTGAGATGGACATATAATGAATAGAAGGCATAAAGTGATGATGTGATGAGATCCCACCTACTATGTTTCAATTTGTTCTGGTGATGATGTATGCCCTATTTATGTAGATCTTTTTTAGACGTTATACGTAATAACTTGATTGATTCTTAAGGATGTTTAAATTGATCTAATTAATCAAGTGAAATCCAATAGTGTAGTTGCCCTATGCCATAGATCCATTTCAGTGTCAGCTTTATTGCTGGATGGTGACACGAGTTTAGCTCAGAGCGCATATTTTTCAATATACGGGGTCCAAATCGAGTAATTCATTGTACCCTTATATACATGATGTGTGAGACGACCATGCGTGAGCCGATATCGTTGTGATATGGATGGCCATGCGTGAGCCACTCCTTTTGTTAGAATGGCCATGCGTGAGCCTATTCTTCTAGCGATGTACTTGTACCAAGGTGGGCTAGTTATGATTATATATGTGGATGGCCATGCGTGAACCAATCCCGAATCTTGAATATATGTCACTGTTGCAGTTGATTGATGTCTCTGCGGTGTTTTTTCTTGTGTTGACCAAGAGGTGTGCTGAGGCTGTGGATTCTGACTCTTCCATTAGACCATGTGTGGCACCGATTTCGACTTATCAAGTGGTCAGTTAGATTTGGGTGGTACGACTCAAATCCTCGGGGCATAATGAAATATGTAATCACCCGTGTAGTATAATTGTATAGGATCAAACACGAAAATATTGGTTGAGGCCTTGCTTAATCTTTATACAATGTTCTTGATAGAAAATATACATGTTCTTCATATTCCTTTTAAATTATTAATATGTTTCATAATGCAACAGTAATTGCCCTTCCTGTTAATAATCATTACCTGCTTCATCTTAGTTGTATTTATACTGTTAATCATTTTATCTTATTTGCGATAATAATAGAGTTGGTGGTGAGTTTTATCTCCCACTGAGATTTGGAATCTCACCCCATGGGTTTCCCACACCCTTTTTAGGTGGACGAGTATGAGGAGGTAGAGATCGTGCAGAGGAGGTTGAGCAGCAGCCAAAGGGCAGTAGCTGATAAGGTTGGAGGTGTTGTTGGTGGATGTCTTTTGTTGATAGAGTCCTAGAGTCGTCCTTGTACACTCGGGTCTTTGTGAACGTTTTGTAGATGTTCTGTAGACCTCTTTTATTCTTAGTTTCATGATAATCTTTGTTCACAATATATATCCATATGTCCGCCTATTTATACCAATTATGCCAAGTACTCTTTTTTTAGTTGGGATATCACTTTTTGTAACCCAACCATCCGGAAGTGTCGTCGGTGTGAGTGCGTGAGGGCAGATCCTTTCTTAAAGTGACGTGAAGGTAATAAATGCGACCTTAATGCAGTGAACGCCCCACTCTGGGGGAATAGTGCGTGCATGATGCCAGTCTCGTTTTCACGGTTAAAAAATAGCAGTGAGTTTGTTGCATCCATCATAGAAAACCCACGTCGATACCAAATCACATAAAGACCTACATTTTGATTTGTTTCCGATTGTGACCCCGACAAACCTCATTCTTTCTGTGACTAGCAGTATACAAACAGACGGCGTGCAATAGACGTTGGCATCGGTTTATTGAAAGTAACTTTTCCTAAAGGTATTCTTTCGTGTGTGGTATAAACTGTTTGTGAGTAGCATGGGGGCACTAGTGAATGATTTTCCCTCATACACGCGCACCCGGAGTCCCTTCGTCAACAGCTTCTTTTGAGACCACTGAGCATCGTCCACGCCTTTGCAATGAACCAATGATTCCTTGCTCTCTCTAAAAGAGTGTCTGTGTAGTGGAGGGTTAGGGGTAACATTTATTAGAATCCATTTGAAATCTGTTGTATATTGAACTTCTTTCCTGGATTCGGATATATCAATCAATCCGAATAGGATCCATTTTTACAGGCATACATCACACGATACTTGCACGTATGTCGTGCACAGCGACAAGAACTAGCAAACAAAGTGCAGCTGTCTTGGGAAAATGTAGCCAAAAACAGGTTCACCAAACATCAATATTGCCTTTTATTTTATTTTTTAGTTCTGCTGGAAAAGAATGACTAGGAACAGTTTCTTGCGTTGTAAGTTGTAACTTGTAACGCATGTATAAATATCTCCGGCTACTGCGCACCCCTGCCGATTGCGTGAGGCCAAGTGAGGGATGGAGCGCCGAGGGCTAGCGTTGGCGCTGATCATCTGTTGCTGTTTCCATAGCTCCTTGTCTATGGCCGCCGGCAGTGTAGTAAGGCAAGGAGACAGCCTCCGGCAGATGATGGCGTCGAGGAGGAAGCCGGTCGGTTTTCAACCTGCAGCAGACTGGGGCCATGATTTACCAGAAGCAGCTCTCTCGGCTACTGCGAAGAACCCGGCAGATTTTCTTGTTGAGCAAAAAGGTAGATCCATGGCAGCCGACAAGGTTGACAAATTGCCAGGGCAGCCAGACGCGGACTTTGACCAGTACTCCGGTTACATCACCGTGGACGCCGAAGCTGGGAGAGCGCTGTTCTACTACTTCGCCGAGTCGCCCCAGAACACGTCATCCAAACCGCTGGTCCTTTGGCTTAATGGAGGTACGTATATCTCTGCAATAGCCAGTGAATAGTACTGCGGACTTAGCATTGATCCAAACAAAACCATACGACCACTGTGTTTCTTTCTCCCTACGACCTCAGGACCCAGATGCTCGTCCCTGGGGTTCGGTGCCATGGCGGAGCTAGGTCCCTTCCGGCCAAACAGCGACGGCAGGTCCTTGTCAAGGAACCCCTTCGCATGGAACAACGGTGAGTCATGTAAAAGCTGCGCTGTATTCCGACGACGAAACACAGTTGAAAATTCTGCTATTGATCAATTTGTCGTATGTTATGGCAGTGGCCAATATATTGTTCTTGGAGTCACCTGCTGGAATCGGCTTCTCGTACTCGAACACAACTTCCGACTACAAAGTCAGCGGGGACATCAGGACCGCAGAAGACGCATACGTTTTCCTCGTCAACTGGTTGGAGAGGTTCCCGCAATACAAGACCCGTGATTTCTACATCACCGGAGAGAGCTACGGCGGCCACTACGTCCCGCAGCTCGCCGCCACCATTATTGCCAACAACAAGACCAAACACGGGGCCACCATAAACCTTAAAGGCATAGCGGTGAGTGTACTGACGACGACCAAGTTCTCTCGTGACGCACATACATACAATACACCGACTGTGGCTTCCTCAACCTATTCTAATTGTGTTTGTTTCTCCGATGAGCAAAACAGGTTGGTAATGCTTACTTCGAGGACTACCTGACGTTCGGCGGCGTCTTCGACACCAACACCATGGCTATGTACGAGTACTTCTGGACTCACGCTATGATCTCCGACGAGACAAGGTCGGCGATCATCACCAACTGCAAGTACCCAGACGGGAACGTCACGGGTGCCTGCGCGGAGGCAGTGGATCAGGCCGATAGTGAGAGGGGTGATTTCGACATTTACAACATCTACCAGCCTCGTTGCCGTCCTGGTTCATTAGCTCACACTGGGTTGGTGAGTGTTTAGTTTGTCTTTTCATGTGATCCCAATATCCTCTCGATAGTATTACTTAATAATAAACCTGTTCTACTTAAACTAATTATAATCAACGCCGTATGCCCGATTCTAACATTAAAATTGTTATACTGACGTGTACTTGGTTTGTTATAACGGTTAATATGGTACTTTACTTTTTTCTTGGTTAAAAAGTTAGAGGGGGTGCCCGGAGTATAATCACACTTATCCATATAACAAATCAATTATATATATAAAATGATATTTAATTGTGTTTGTACCTTATTAATTAATAATAAAAAAACCTACAACTAACTTCTTTTGCTTTCAATTATGGCAGGCACCCTACTACGACCCTTGCACAGATAACTATGTGGGGTCATATCTGAACCTTGAAGAGGTCCAGACCGCTCTCCATGCTAGGGTACCCACCGTATGGACATCTTGCAACTTGTAAGTATGTATACCTCATTTGTTGCTTCAATTGGAACCTATACACATACTACACTGTTGACTATCCATTAAATATTCATTCGCTCAAGAAACTGCACCGTTACTCCATAAAACAGAAAACGACTCCTCCGTTCCAGAAAATCAGCAATCTTAGTGCCTAGGAACGGTAGACTAAGAGCTTTAAAAAAAATTCGAGCAACATATCCCGGATTGGAACCCAAGTTGCGATTTTTGTAGCATGTGTCTAAGCCACCACTTTGAAAAGGCCACACCACCAAACATGAGACGATTTTTGTAGCATGTGTCAACCCACCACTTTGAAAAGGCCACACCACCAAACATGACACTAAGTTGTTCGGCCTTGTTGACTTAATTCACATTCTTAAAATAAATTCACAAAATAAACCGACCATAGTTTTCCTAACTAAACAAATGTTTTCCATTAAAAATAGCACGACACAAGTGAGTAATTTTCATGTGTACGAGACAATTAACCAACATAATGACATCAATAAATGCATGCAGGAGCATTCCATGGACGGATTCCGCTCCAACCATTCTCCCAACTCTCATCCATCTAATCGATGAGGCCATTCAATTGTGGATATACAGGCAAGTCATCATGATAATTCCCTCTATGTATTCAGTGACACAATTTCAACCGTCTTTAATATGCAATTCGCAGCGGAGATGTGGACTCCATAATTTCCGTGACGTCGACAAGATACACTGTCAACGCACTTAAGCTCCCGATCAAGAATCCGTGGCGGGCATGGATTGTTAACAATGAGGTAGATTGGTATCGGGCAACTGCAACAAAAAAGGAGTTTGTCATGATGTTGGAATCATCAATTCACATTGTTCATATGTACTTTCATATGCAGGTAGGAGGTTACGTCGTGAATTACAAAGGCTTGACTTTTGCAACTGTGAGGGGCGCTGGACATGAAGTGCCAAGTTATCAACCGGAGAGGGCGCTAGTCTTGTTTACCTCCTTCCTGAAAGGGGGATTCTCTTAACCACGATCAGGGGGATCATGCTTCTTTTTGTAAACATGGCTGCTATATAAACTAAATATACTAGTGTTTATCCACGCTTGATGGAGTATATTTCCACGCCTAAAAGTGTATATACGTGTAATTTCCACGCCAACTAAAAGCGTGAAAAAATTGAATATAGAAAATTAACCACGTTTTCTTTTCCACTCTTTCCTAAGTGGAATATAACAAACATTTCTACGCCTCTAAATTCACACTTTTCATCGTGGCATATCTATACTACTATAAAAAGAGGGAGTTTTTCTACAGAATTACAACAATGCCATTTTCTACTTTCCGAAAAATATCTTAGCCAATCACATCACCCCAATTTAAAATATTGAGTTCTCCTCGACTCTCTCTTCTCACAATTTTTTTTTCTTTGAAAAACTTAACATATTTATTATCTCTACCCCACGTTGTAATTGACTAATCGACTTCCACGGATTACTAACGTTCTGTTACCAACGACCCCCAACTTTCTCCACCATTCTCTCCACCTTCTCACCAAGTCCCCACCAATAACGACTTAATTCAAAGAAACGTTTCTCATAAAGATATCAAAATACAAGCGTAACTTCTTGTTAGAAAAGACAAGTACTAGAAATAATCAAGTATTTATTACACTCTATTTAAATTTTGGAAACGGTTCTCAATCCCTTTTTCAGAATTATTTAGTATTTTTATTGTTATCTTCCAACTACAACTTCCGATCACTATCTTACGACCCTTTAACCATGTAACAAACTCATTACACACCCCTCCTTTGCCCACTATTTTTCTCTCCGCACTTAACTCCATTCTTTAACTAACCATTCTGCAATGAATAGTCCCTTTGTAAACCTCACGCTCTCACTACTTCCCTCTCCTCTCTCACGAGGTACTCCCTACCAAACGCAATTGATACTACTTCTTAATTAACTGTTCTCCCCACACGACTCTTGCTAAGTCAACTCGGTTCCCCATTTCCCTCTCCCCTACACCATGTATTTCCCAACAATTCTCACAACAAACAATTCCCTCGCTCCATCTCTCTCCCTGGATCCGCACTTTTAGGCTTCCCTAGTAAAATCTCAAATGGTTAATACATATTGTTCAGATGATGTTGAAGTGATTTCACACTTTCTTCTTGGATAATTATGAGGTGTGTCTATCAAAATCGGCAAGTAACCAAATTATCTATACGATTTCACATCTTACCACCATCATAGAGACTCATGCAATTTAATGACTATATGGTGGAGTACAATGCCATATAAAACAAGTGAATTCTCATCTATCAACTTATGTGGAATTAATTCTAACAACGACATTAGGCATAGGGAGCAAGAGCTCATTTTTTCTTGCAAAACATCTTAACAATATATTTTTTCCTTACTTATTTTCTTAAGAATTTTATTTACTTGCTTATGTTGTCATGTTCATATTGTTTATTATGACCACTTATATCCATCCCTTAATTTTAGCAGGATGTTTGACAATGCTATGAAAGGGAAAATCCCATTCTGAAGCTTATAGTTTGACACAAAAAGTAAAACATATGTGTAAATTCGTATACTTATCCCGTAATTGGTATAAGATGACTTTTATTGTTTTGGATTTACGTCATGATTTACAGCACATTTTTCATCATACAAAATTTTTATATAATTTTTGTATAATTTTAAAAAGTAATAACTTGGAACTATGTTAAAATTACTTCAATTTAATATGACAATTAAAAACATTTTTATAGTTTATACAATATAATTTAAATAGTTTGTTTATCTTTTTCCTTGATTCTTTGGCGCTCCCTAACTCTCTCTCCTAGCGGCCTCCCTCCCACTCTTCATGTACAAAAAGACGCCTAACTCCCATTTTCCACTATTACCATTATTCCATTTTCTGCTACCATTCTTCACTACCATTATATATTTCCTCTTTTAATTTATGTTATGTTCTAATGTATTATCAAATCTATATTGAAATAGGAATACAATTAATATAGATTTTTTCATATGGATGGGCACGTGCATGGCACCTGTGTGCTGACTAGTATAATTAGAATTATCCACACTTAGCTGGAATGTGTGGACATTGTGGCGGGAATGAGATGGGGAAATAGTAGGAGACTTTTGGCTGTAGGGAATATATACACGTGAAAAAGCATGGAAATAATTAGATAAATTTCTAGCCACTATACCAGAACATGGACACACCCTCAAACACATAGCACACAGCTCATATCTATATAATTTTTAGTCAACTAGTACTCTTATGAGACTGTTGAATGATATAATCTCTGTAATTATTTTTAGGTTGTAAAGAAAAGCACAGTTGCCACACACTGTAAGAATTATTGGAAATTAGAAACAATTTCTGCTCACAAATACAAATGCACAACCGAAGTATAAGAATTGTCAAAAATAAAAAAAAATTCTAAAAAAAAAGACTATTCTTTTACACCCTTCAGATCACATGACATTGTCATAACACTACGTGTAAAAACAAAAGCTAAAAGACACACTAGAGAAATGAGATATATGATTAAACTTTTCATCCGTCTCTTCCTTCAATAACACTTTTTTTAGGACTAGCTTTTGATTGGGATGCTCTTTATGGCGATCTGAAAGTAGATGGCAGTCAAGCTATACCTATATGAAGATGGCAACATAGTATACCCACCACAGAGAGAATAAACATGTATAAAGAAAAAAAAAGACATGTCATCTCACTTTGGATCAGATCCTATACTTAAAAGTTAAAAATTTAAGAAACAACAAAATACAATACTGTGTATAAGAAATATAATATCTCACCAAGATAGAAGAGGCATATTCAAGTTGACAATGTCATTACGAGGACACCAAGCTACATTGATAGATGTGTCTGTGATAGAGTTAGACAACCAATTCATGGATGTACCTATGATGGAGTTAGACAACCAAGTGGGCAACAAATATAACAAGGTCAGTGGGACCATGATGTACATAAGAATAGCTAGCCAACAAAAGAAATCATAAACATGATCAGTTCAGCTTCTATTCCACTTAATTCATCTTAGTTATAAGTTTACCCAGCCAAAATATACAAATAAAAAGTAGCCCACACGAAACATGTAAAGAATATGGTAGAAATATAAACATACAACAACATTATGGTGAGGAAAGAATTATCTGCAGTGGCTATAGATTGCACACCACGTTGGTCTATGCTTAGCCTTATTGTGCTCATCAATTGTCCATTCAGGATGATGGAAGCTCTACAGCCCACAACTGTGAATGGGAACTCACAACAACCTATTACTAGATTCAAAGAGGGTATAAGTTTGTAACAGTACTATACCTTGAATGTGAATTATCTGCATTCATATGAAAATTTGAGTCAATATAAATAAACAAAATATAAACTGATCAATGTGAATATAAATTCAGAAATACAATGAAACACCCAAAATAAAACACAATATGATATTGGTAATAGTTTATCATAAAGTTAGATACATTTCCTAGGCAGTCTATTAAGGGCTTGTTTAGTTGCAGATAGTTGGAGGAACTAATTCTATGAATTTTAAAAGACAAAAATGGAAATAAGAAATTTAACTATGTTGAGATTTTTGGTTGGATGTGGTGTCAGCGCTCAGATAGATGTGGTGTTCACTTCAAGATCTTCCTATAAAATATGAGAATTTATCAAAAATATTGTCAGCACTATCTGCAACCAGATCTTTTTTTTTGTTCTATAGGTACGGACACCTATAGTCAAACATCAGCGTGGTTGTCGACTCTGCCATGCTTTCACATCGGTAACAGAGTTGCATTTTCTTCCGTGGACTCTATAGCTCACTTACCTCATAAACTACTTTTCACTTTGATAACGAAGATAGTAGTATCAACCTGGATGGAAGAGGATATGCCACAAGGCCTCCATCGTGATCCATCATGTGCCTGATGCGTGTGAGCTATAGGGATAGAAACGTTGGTGGTGTTCTTCTATTTGTCTTCAATATAGCTCTCTCAGTCAGCCGTCATCTTGGGATGTTCGTCTCGCCCTTCTATTTTGTTGCTACTCTTGTCAGTTGAGTGTTGCTTTTTCCTGTAACCAATAGTTCGTCACTGCTAGCTTCGATAATGATTCAAAGGTTGAAGGAATGAAAGGGAGAGTGGTGAGTGGGTTTGGCTATTGGGCTACTAGAAAGCTTCACATAGGGAGACTAGGTTTGTCCCCAGTGCCTACTCTGAGCATATATAGAGCATGTGCAGCTGGAGAGATGTGTCAGAGCTCCATGTTCTCACATAGATGGAGAGCACTAGTACTAGCAAGGGAAGGTGTTGGGAAGAGCATTTCCGAGGGAAAAGAAGACAGTGGGGATGTATATATTTCTGTCAAATGCACTTATAGACGTTCTTTGCACATTTTTCAAGTACTTGGACTACATCTTGTATAGATGAGAGAGAGGGGATATCTTAGGATTGATCTTCCCTTTGAGAGGCCCACAGAGAGTTCAAATGCTCACCCAACCTACCCTTCATGGGCAAGGGTCAACTCAAGCAAAGAAATCCATGGATGAATAAAGATCAAGCTCAAAGTGTTGTTGAGAACCCCAACATGGAGGTGGTTCCAAGGAACGGCCATCCTGGCCAAGCCAAAATCACAGAGAAATCACAGAGTCAGGCCTTGAAGATTTAGTTAAGAAATGCGGTCGTGCAAGCCAGCACGATCGTGCCAAGATGGACCCAATACGGCAGTGTTGCCTGCTAAGGCCATGGCACACTCATCCCAACACACTCATTCTCCTTACAACATCCAACTACTTCCCATGCCAGAATTGTCATGCTCCTCAACATAGTAGTGTGACACCCACCCACCACGATGGTGCTGCACAACACGACCATGCCACCAGCCATTCAAAACCCAAAACAACCTGACATATTTTTCCATTTTTTCACCTCGACTGTTCTAACCCAACGTGGTTTTTCTACACACTACCCACCACAGAAGCATGGCCGCGCTACCAAATAACCTACCCAAATTTTCCATTGCTTTTCTCATTATACCCCCACTTGACCTAGTGCTTCTCCACCACCAATATATTCATGGGTGGTGGATGGAACATGAGGTTATCTACCTTCTCCCTCTCTTAGCTCCCCCATTTTGTACCTCATACATTCCATCACTTCCCTACCCCATTTCACCTCTGTATCACCATTTCCACCACCAAAACCCTAGTTTTCTATGGTTTTGACCACTTCCCACCACCATCCCATGCCATTCCACCTTGGAGGGAGGAGTGTGTCCTAAGAACTGCTAGAGAGGGAGATTTCTTCATCTAGATTGAGCTCCATGTGAGCCTATAAACCTAGACTTTATTAGATCCTAATAGAATTCCACGTAAACCCAAATACAAGTGAGCCTCATACGAGGTGATAGGGACTAGCTTCGCTATCACGTGGACTCAATTTTGACGGGTGGTCAATGGGATGCATCATAGATTTGCATTGAGTTCTAAGCAATGCCGCTAATGCCAAAAGGCACATTTGTTATAGTTAATGGTGTTCCTAACGTCCTCAAGGTATGTGGATATGCTTTGCATACACTCTGCATCGGATTCAAATAGTCTAAACTTGGATTGTTGGAACTGGTGTTGGATGTTATATTTTCTCAACATGTAGGGTATTCAACTACTGAAATGTGGATAGAAAAAAATCTATAAAAGTTATAGCCTCTCCTTCAGTTACCAATTGAGTAGGAGAACATATTAGGTGGACTAGGAAAGTGAAGACAAAATAGATGAAATGCTTGAGTCTAAACAGTAAACCATGAGAAATGTTTAAGATTAGGTGTGAAGATTCTAGTTTGAAGAAACATGAGATAAAAACTTAGAAAAACAAGTGATTGTATGTATCAATGTGTTCTCAATAAGCTTATAGGAATGAAATTATAGTCTTTGTTGTAGATGCAATCTGATGTCTCCATCTTATTGTTTGTCTATATGTGGATTCAACTTAATTTGTTGCACTAAATGGTTTGTTTTTCTATTTTTTTTATCGATAATGATGTGAGGCTCAATCTTGGGAGGTTTAGTTATGTGGTGGTTCAGTGCATACATGTTGTCCTATGTCCCCTTCCCTAGGGGGTTACCTTGACAAAAACTTTTCAACCAAAGGGTGCATAGTTTAAATTTTCCATGAAATTGTCGAAATTTCCATAATTATTTCCATATTGATGGCCATCGGACATCGATATGCACTGTTGAAACACACTGTCCATCAAAATTTTTCTTTCATTTTAATGTACTATGGATTGCCTAGAGAATATATTTTTTGCACAATTTTGTGTCTTTAAGTTTATACATTGTGCTTGCAAACTATAATGACTTAATTCATTGATTTCACCATTGAAAAATGATATTAAAATTCTCCATCAAAATCTCCATCAAAACAGTTTAGGGTCCTTCACTCACACATGAGGAGACCCCCACCTCCACATATCTAGTGTGAAATATTATTGCATATTTGAGTAGATCTACACTAGTAGATAATTCTAGTAAAATTTCATAAATTAATTCATTGATTTTGTCTTCAAAACGTTAGGAACGCATTTGTCGAAATTTCCATCAAAATTTGGTAAATTTCTGTTTCTGTGGCCAGTGAAACGGCATTGAAATCAGACATTTTCTTCCTTGAAAGGGTGCAATTGCTTCATCCCTGGCATGTCGTTCCTCCTCTTGGATCCATTTTTTAGCTTGCCCTACACTTATGGCACAACCAGACTGACTGTTGACCTCAATAGTAGTCAAATCAATTCTCCAACCCTTCTATAACCTTGCTCTTCCCTAGCTTAGACATGTCCTTATCCTCCTTGCCGAGACTCTTCTCCACCTTTGATACTTCCATGGGACCTATGGGGTTGACGTCTTCCTCTCAAGGAACAAGGTGTTGAAGGATTTTTGAGGGAGTGGATGCCAAACCTATTTATGCATGTTGCATGATATGGTTGTCTTCTCTTGAAACTGCCTCTATTGTTTCTTTCTTATCTTCTTTCACTGCTACCACCTACTTTTTTTTGGCACATGGCATATATGTATCCTATTGGTCTAGCAATAATGAATTTCAAGGAGAGGTTTCTTAATATCAAATCCAACTTGAGGGGAAGTGTTAAGGTTAAACTACTTACTAGCAAGTGTGTCTATTGTTTTACAGGATTGGAGTTTCTAGGCCCATTAGGGTTTGTTCGAGTTTGTATTAGGGAAGGGGACAAATAATTCATATATGATTTATGGACATCAACATCACTGCTTATAATGTCAAGTTTCTTCCTTCTTGTCATAGAAGGGTTCCAATAAGTCATGGGCAGTGCCCAACGTCGTATATGCCAATTCAACCATAATAGTTTCTTATTGTGCATAAAAACCATAAATGATCAAGATGATAATTTCTTATCATAAAGTGAGAAAGACCACTTTGATCCTTTCCATCTCAATTTCTTTAGTAAGTAAGCATCAAGGTGCAGTGAAGGAGAGGGATTTTATTGATTATGTCATGGGAAAAAGCCCTAGGGGACACAACTAAAGTGAGGGGTGGGGAGGATGAAGGAGAAGGATGTGTGGGCATTACTATAGTGTGGAATGATGGAAAGCAAGATGGTGGGGAGTCAATGTAGGAAAAATAAAATGAATCTTACTTTATACCATGCTTTTAGAAGTGATAGAAAAATAATGCGGTTAACATGGTTGATTTGTTGCCATAACGCTAGAATAAAAATGGTGGTTAGGGTGGGAACGCTGGAGATGTGAGGTTGAAGATCAATGCTTCTAGATTTTTGAAAAAGCATGATGCTACTCTCTCATGCGGCCAACTAAAGCTATGTTGATGTTGACAACCAACTGATAGGATGAATCACTATTGCATCTCAGTTGCTCCTAAAACCTTACCCTCTATAGGGCATGGCAGTAAGCAACAAGCAAAGGGAGTCCAGAGGGAGAGGGTCTGGGTGTGTGTGACCGTGACGATGAGCGGGTCGTGGCAAGTAAAATTTTTTCCGGTTCTACAGAGCTTTATCTAGTGGGCCGGACATGTTCGAAGGAGTTAACCTGTTTCCAATCACGTACAGAAAAACCAAAGGACCATACACATCCAAGACAAATCCAATACGTTTTGGGTCATGTCGGTGTCCAAAATGCATCTGACACAGGCACACGGTCCATGCAAAAGTGTATGTGCTTCATAGGTTCTATGATGCCTTTTATTGTGTTGTTAAATTTAGAATGTGAGAATTTCTAATCGACTTTTATGACCCAAACACAAACGCAAAGTTCCTACTCTTTTGAGATGGATAAATAATATTACTTATCTCCCCCTCAAATATTTCTTTCCTCCTCTAAGACAACCTAAATCATGTTTTGATATCAGATGACTCGACACAATATCTATCAAAGCAAAAACAAAAATTCAACATGTGGACACATGTATTATGCACCATCTATATAAATTACGACCTAAACAACAATGGCCAAATGTTCCTTCTACTTTCTAGTGACAAGAGTATCAATTGATGTGTGATCACTGTCAAAATACAAGTGGAAGAAAGCTCAATTACCTTTATACCATAGTCTAGTACCAAATTGATAGCAATGGACTCTATTTGAAATAACTATTGAGAAGTTCAAGACATAGAGTAAATATTGCATGAATAAAGAATGAGATGACAAACACTCTTAATCTTGTTAATTTTTTCTAATAAACATTTAAAAAGAGATGATGCAAACTAAGGAGTCAATAAATAAATTGGAATTATTAGAATATGCATTGGTTGTCATAAGGTGATTAATAGTGAAATGTTGACCAAATGGTTAATCTTGAGGGTGAAGAAATTACCTTTGTAGAATCAAACATATGTTTGATTGTCTTCACCCTAGTCTCCCTCACGAGATGACAATGTAGTGAAGAAAGATTATCTTGTCTACTGAGTGGGGATGTGGTGGTAGTATACATGTATACTCATGATGTAAATAAATTAAATATACATATCTGAAATTTGAAGCCTGTATATGTATGAGTATTAATAAAAACTAAAACATATAAAACTACATATATAATTGAACAATACCACTTTTCATTTGTGACGTACTATATTTTAGTCATAAGGAAAACCATGTCGTGCAAATGATTAGTCACAACTTGGTTGAATAAAAAAATATAACATCAACTACAAAAGAATTGTGTTATCTAGAACACTTTTGGATAGCTTACCATAAAAAAATCTAAAAGATGGTATTTTAGATAAAGAAAGAAGTAACGACGATGTTTGACCAAATATATTTAATATATTTGCAACGGTTTACATGTTCTAAAACCATCTAAATATAGATCTAAATTAATATAGAACTATACCTTTAATCTATGGTATTCTCAGGGTTTTATGTTCATATCTCCCCAATCAAAAACTAAAAATACTTTAACACTGTCACTGAAAGGATAATAGTACAGATAATTTTTCTTCAACATCATTCAAATTATTTTTGAAAAAGTAAAAAGCCTAATATCACAATTACAATTAAGATTCAACACAGAGTAACCAAGAGCAATGAATGGGTATATAAAATTGAAAGGCTCAGTTGGTGTACGCAAGGAGGAAGAGAAGTCGAAGAAAATGTGCACCGAGGTTCCACCTTTACACCGTTTGCAAGGAGACGAGCACATTGATCACTCATGAATGAATAGTTAGTACAAGACAAATAAAAATTCCGAAATTAAAAATCCACACAGACCGATTTATGACAGAATATAGAACGGTTAAGCCTTATCTGTCAGATAAGCAAAGGAACAACGACGGCCCTCCAGGCTTACTACATCACCCTATACATCGACAGTGGGTGGTGGGGCGGCGACCTCTCGATCACTCCACCTCCTCAAGACAAATAAAAATGCCAAAATTAAAAATCCACACAGACTAATTTATGACAGAATATAGAACGGTTAAGCCTTATCTGTCAGATAAGCAAAGGAACAACGACGGCCCTCCAGGCTTACTACATCACCCTATACATCGATAGTGGGTGGTGGGGCGGCGGCCACTCGATCACTCCACCTCCTAGACAACTTCCCTATTTCTGCCTTCTGTAAGCAACGCTTTACGATGTATCACGATTCATGTGCTCCGGATGCAAGGGGAGGGCGGGAGGAGGTGTATTACAGCATTGGAGGCAGAGGAGTTGGGGAACATCTATGGGAGGGAGAGGAGTTAGGGTCATTGGGGGTTTGCAGTGGAGTCGGCTAGGTGGAGGGGGTCGATCGTGGACCGTGTCCTAATATAAAAATTTTATTATAAAAAATACACACCACATTTTTTTAACAGTAAAAAAAATAGTGTGGATATTTATAGCAAATTTTCATAGTATAGTGCAAACGACACCAAAGGTGGACCGAAATAACTATATATATACCATAGGAAAATAGCACACGTATACGCTTTTCTTAGAAAGTGAAGGATATTATTACAAAGAGAATACATTTACACCAAGGTTATCAGAGCGCCAAATCATTGCAACTTCCTTATATGTATAACTAGACTGTGTCGGTATAAGATCTTGGCCCCTGATTGGTTTCTACATCCTAAACTTCAACTATTATGTCGGCGGAGTTCAGCCCTTCTTTTGTTTGGGATTAAGGGAATGTGATGGGTAGAGAAGTCATTTTGGTGGATTTTACAAGTTATGACAGAGATACGAGAAGTGGACTTAACATTGAAAGTCACCGTGACTAATAAATATGTCATGTCGCAAAAGTTCATTTTGAAAGTGGAACCCTCTCAAGTAAAGTCTGCATATTACAAATCATGGAGGAAAAAAAGAATCTATAAACTAATATTATTTAATTTGATCATATTTATAGGGATAATTGTTCCAACATATATAATGATTTACCCCAAAAAATTGAAAAAATAATTAAAATTATTTGTTCTAGAAAAATGTCATATATAGTACAGTTGGTCTCAATTTTGAAACTTAGCGGGACCATACCTTTGCTTATCAAAGGCTACGATGGGAGAAAAGATTGAAGTGGAAATAAGCATAGACTATTTTGAAAGAAAATTATATCAGTTTATTCTAGGATATGATTCGTAGAATTTGAAGAAGATGAAGATATGCATAATATTTCATGGGATGAAAAAATATAGTGGAGTATTGAAAGATCTTCTAAATCCCGACCACTTTTCAATAATTGATAAGTGCCTCTATTAAAATTGACAACACTCACTAATTTACCATTTGAAAAGGCTATAACAAATAAAAACACACAAATACACACACACACATATATATATATATATATAGAGAGAGAGAGAGAGATTCAGTCATGTATACAATCGAGTGCACCAGAGACAAATTAAGCTTCACTCTTTTTCTTTTATCTAATATTTCTTATGAAAATCTAAACTATTAATCTTCTACAACATAATGGACATACAAAATATAAAATTTGAGGTCATTTGGAGACTTATAGGTCATGCACCTAAAGGTGGCAAAAGAGAAGCAATTCCAACAAGTTTTGTGTCTAGATTTTGTTGGTCATCAAAGAGAGACCTATAAGAATCCTAATGATCT
Organism: Alisma plantago-aquatica; assembly: GCA_963693085.1. NCBI lineage: Eukaryota > Viridiplantae > Streptophyta > Magnoliopsida > Alismatales > Alismataceae > Alisma > Alisma plantago-aquatica. The sequence goes on from OY856410.1 coordinate 325,549,701, forward strand.
CAATTTTAGATGTATTTTATATTTGTTACAACAACTAATGTCAATAGTTTGTATTTGTCCAAAAAGGGTCTACATATGTAAACACTAGTTGAGTGTACGGTGCAATATGTACACTTGAGTATATTCTTGCCTGACTATACATACACACACATAGATATATAGACATACACAAGTGGAACAAGGAGGCAAACTTTAAGTGTTTGTAGTGTGATGAAGAGGTGGAAAATTTTGATCATCTATTTGAGGCATGCAGATTCACAGTGACAATCTAGAAAAATATGTAAGAAGAATGGAAGATAAAATTATGGTTACAATGACAAATGGAGGACACGCTAAGGAGGTCAAACAATGATGTAATGAAACTTCTATTTTCTATATTGTGCTTTTAATATATGGAAGGAGAGGAATAATAGAAGTCATGGACACAAAAAGATTACAACAAATATTATAGTAAAAAAGATTTATAAATATGTAAAGTATAGAATCAAAGTATAAGTAGAATAGGGGTGAGTAAAGATTGTAAGAGTGTAGTGTAGGGCTGCATGTAGTTTGTTCTCTCTCTATTGTTTGGGAGAATTTGAAATAAAATCTACCAGATTCGGATATAGAGACACACACAACACATGTATACACACACACGCATATATATATATATATATATATATATATATATATATATATATATGTATGTATATAATGTATGTATGTATGTACATATTGTCATCATTAATTACAAATACTAAAAGGAGACACCCATAGATCATATATGTGTGTGTTTTAGGATCTCCTCGAGAGACAAATCAGAGTTATATGTAACAATGTGAAAAGTTAGAGTACTAAATAAATTTTTCAAAGGCTATGTTTGTGGTTCTTCAAAGGGATTTAACCCTCAAAATGAGTCAAGGGAAGAGGAAGAATCTCATTAATATTTATTCTTTCTCTTACAAGAAATGGGGATTCTCACATAAGATAGGTGGTAATTGGAGACTATGACACTTAGAAACACAGACAAGATATCTCAAAGATGGGTAAGATGTGAGTTTTATTAGATATGCAAATTCCCTAAGATGAATTACCCTAGTTTAAAATATTTATTACAATTGCAACTGACTTTCCCATTGGCAGACAAATCAATTGCAACATAGAAGAAGATGAAACCCAAAAGACAATACTTTTAAGAAATAGCCTTTAGAACTAGTCATGAAGAAAAATATTTAAAACCAATTTGTTTGTGAATGATTGTAGACTAATGATTAAATTAAAATATTATAATGTAATATATAGATTTTAGTGGGGTTGAAACCAATATTAAAGAATAGTGGGACATTTAGATTCCATCACCATCAGCTACATAGTCATTACAATATAGTTATCACAATTAGTTAGATAGAGAATGTGAATTACACAAGGACTGAGTTCCCAGTGAGCTGTAGGTCTCATTACCCACCATTCATGATTCATTCATCCTATAGGGTCCCTCCTGTGATCACATCTAGAATCATATGCATCTAAATAGGGGTCTAATCCTAAGTTTCTTGGTCTCTGTGCTCATGATTATATTGGACATGCTAATTGAGAGATCAATTCAACAAGCAAGCACAAATCGAGTGAAGAACAATCTAATATAGTAAGACAAATTGAGTTTGATAACAACTAAGACAGAGTATGGGCAATGTGGCTACTTCCCATTCCTCAACAAGAAGTATTAAACACTCATAGTCATAACAAGATCACAAATACGATGGGAGAGAGGACAAAGCATGCCACTAAAAGAGAAGACAAAAGCAACCAAAGGTCTGTAACTTTCGCAATCCACTCTAACACCAATAAGTCTGAAGAACTCTACTAGGGTGGTCTATTTCCTTGTCTTATCCCCTGTCTCCTTGCAAACAAAGTGTGTCATCAATTTAGACTGAATGAATGATGAATGATAATTTATTTCATCCTCCTTTTGGTTACAAATAGCTTTCAATTGATAGTTGTGAAAAATTGCTCAATGTACTGTGCTGATCGGGCGACCATGTGGTCTAGTCGACCAATCACTCACTTCACAGAGTGCCTAATGGAGTTTTGGTCAGTTGACCAACAAGAGTGATCGATCGATCATCATTTTGAATAGTTCCTTGGACATTGAGTGGACCGATTGATCCAAGGAGTGGATCGATCAATCAAGTGGATGCTTGAAATTGATGTTAGCTTTTAATTTGGAGGCATAAATTCTGGTCAGTCGACCAGTGAGGTGGATCTACCTATTAGGCTTGTCTTTGAGGCACTCTTCCATAAACACATCGTTCAATCATGAAATTCGATCGGCTGATCATTTGGTCATAGTAATGCACTAGAGTTAAATGTCAGTTAGAAATACATGTGATTGATAGATCACTGATGGTGTTGTACTGACCCAAAAATCCCATGGATCCTTGCAGCTGTGAAACAATAAAGAAGAAAAAACATAAATAATCAATCAAGAAATCTTTAGGAGGTACCACCCGATTATATTCGTGAAGTAAGGAAAATGGAGGTAGATATTTAGATCTGTAAGAAAACACAAAAAGACCTGATTTTGACTCCACTCAAAGGAGGAAGAGAAATATATGTATAATTTCAAAGATCAGACTTAGACATCTTGTTACAAGTGGAAAAGGTTTCAACTACCCCATCTCAGACAAAAATGGTAACATATCCTTTTTCAGACATCTTGGTTAAAAATGATGATCATCGAGATTATTCTTAGAGAAGCACGGGAAAAAAATTAGGTTAGCGGACCTTTGAGACTGGAGATGATTGTGGCTTCCAATCATAGCCCCAAAGGTCCTAACTTTTAGGTGTGTTATGGTCCCAATTGCCTCACAACCTCCCATAGTGGAGATACATCACTAGAACTTGGGACTGATGCAGGAAGAGAAAGAAAGATATAATAGAGATTTATTAGAGCAAGATCTAGATCTTTGAAAATTAATGTGCATATATCAATAGTTATGGATATACTGACAATAGTAGTGAATGTAATAGAGAAAACAATAGTTGTAATAGTTGAGCAGCCTATCAATATTAACATGGCAATTGGTGTTAGAGGAAGGGTCCTTTGATCACATACAGAAAACAAAAGAGGGAGGTAGCTCTCTCTCGAGCTTCAGGAGAGATAAAAGGAGCCCATAACACAGAGGGTGTGGGGGTTTATTTATAGGTGGTATATTAGGGTTTGAGGATTCTAATTGAAAGATTCTAAAAGAGCTGACATATCATGATACGTCGGGTCTATGGAGTGCACGGATCAAGGGAATCTTCCATGTGGCATGTGGATAAAATTATGGAGATGGCTCAGATTAATCGGTCGTCCCAGGTTGGATAAAATTATGTCTCAATTTTATGGATATTTCAAGAATATTTTGGAAAAAATCGTAGAAAAGATGATTCCAAATAAAAGTTAATAAAATACTAAAGGAGAGAAGAGCCATCAGCTCAAGATTATGATTCACTAATATCCAAAAACTATGTATTTTTTGTGAGGATAAAGGCAATTGAGTATTTGTGAAAAAGAAAATATTTTATTCAGGACATTCAAATGAAAAAATTATGAAAAAAGCTTATAAAAAGAAATAATAGGCGAATTGCACTTAAATCTAGATATTCTTTATAGAATGCCCCAAACTAGGTAAAATGGGTGAAAATGGGTGGACTAAATAGGCGGGGAAATGTGGGAAAATATGGAAAAAAGGGGAATAAGGAGAAAATGGGTAAAATGTGAAAAAGGTGAAAAGGAGGGGGAATGTGAAAATAGCTAAAAAGGATAATATGTGAGAAATATGAAATTATAAAATTACTCAATCATTAGCCAGAGAATTTACATTTATACGAATTTTTCTATTGAGTGAGAAAAATTGGAGTGTGAACAGTTTGCCCCTCTCAAGGAAAGGTTTCATATAAGAGTGAGAGCAGCAAGCTTGAGCCAAATCTAAACCCCATTTTTGGTAAAAAAAAAGTCTACAAAGGTGAGATTCATCAAAGTTGTTTTGAAATATCTCGTGGAGATTGGAAATTATAGGTGATATCGTTTCCTTATAAGTATGAATTAATGAAATATCCATTTATAACAAAAAATAAGATTGGGCATAAATGATATCTCCAGAGTAGGGTAGCATCTAGCTAAGACACTTACCTATATCAGACCGGTAATTCATTCATGTGGAGTGTTGATGAGCCATTAGAGGGTTATTGGCCGCAAGTGTGACTCCCATCATTGCTTCAATTCTTAGATCACTACATGTCTGATTCTCTCACTAACTCATGCCTTAGTTGAAGAAGATGGATGTGAAAAGAGGATATAATGGTGGTTTGTCAAAAGTAATCAAAATTAGGAGTCTGTAAGGATTGAGAATCGTGACAACTACTTAAATGTGAAAATATCTTTAAAAGCCAATATTGTCTCTCTTCTCCTACGCATTTTAACTTTAGTTTTTTTAATTTTATGGAATGGAAGGAGGAATGCACCAAATTGATGGTTAGGATCACGAGTCTAAAAAGGTACAATCATGTAAGTTCTCCTATCTACAATAGGGCTTTGATTGTTCAAGATTGAAGATTGTGTGTCTGAAAAGCTTCCAGTTATAAGTTGGCCTTCAAGGCCAGTGACTGTGTTGGTCAATTGTCTACTCCCCGGTGCATGTGTATTCTTGTAGGATAAAGTTTATAGGAGGAGTGTTAAAATTAGTAGAGATTGGGCATTAGATGATTGTCCAGTGATAAGGTGGTCTCCACAACATGTGCTCCACTAGTTCTTCATATGTTCTCTAGATTGGTTACGAGTGATTTATCCCCAATTTTATAGTTCTCACTTTATTAGATCGATCTTCTTTTGAACTACAACCCCAATGAGAAAGGATCTACAAATATCAGAATGATAACATATGTGATCATCTACAATCACCTACCATATGTAGAATAAAAATATATTGAAATGAAACCTTATGATTGGTTCACTTTTTGGTCATGATCTGGGATCATAAAAAGATTTGTAAATAAAAGCATAGGTCATGATCCAGAATCGTTAAAAGACTTGGACGTATTTGCACTAAAGTGTTCAGTTTTAGATCATAATTCTTGTCTAAAGCTTCTATATCTAACAGATGTCTAGATATAAGGTGTTATAAATTTTGAAAAATTCTCAAGATATATAAGGTTTGGCATCAGAAAAACTTCTAAATTGAAGGTAGCCTTCAAGACCAATTATTATATCAATCAATTGTCAAATCCTTGGAGCATAAGCTAGTCATTCAAAGATTTTCACGTTGCTTATTAGGATCTTTGAAAACGTCATCTTGGTTGTTCTATCTCTTTGAAATTTCTCAAGATGAAAAAGTTTCAGCACCTGAAAAATATCTCGGGTTCAAGATGGCATTTATGACTAGTGACTATAATTGTATTGGGAGGACGCAATTATAAAAAAATATCTTTAATTATCGCCTGATTCAGAAACTAAATCAAAATCCTAATTGAGTAGTAATCATATTTGTGCTAATTAATAAGAATATAACATGGTTGGAACCACCAATAGCTTAAAATTCAAGATGAAGCATATAGCAAAGCCATAACAAGAGTGACATTAGAAGTAGGCATTCAAGCTCCCGTAGCATCCACCTCTGAATTGTCAAAGTTGGCATGTAGAACTTGTACACTGTTCTAGAAAGATCATTTTCACTGGGAAATTTATTAAACTTGACCATAATGGGTCTGTCAAGACCCTTTTTCTCGTCTCAAATTCACGAAGCCAACTCAAACTTGATTAGTCTTATTTGTCACATATTCCTTATGACTAGATCTACTCGGTGACAAAGTATACCTCACATCTCTCATTCTTGATATATTGTTGCTAACGAGATCAGTTCCTGGGAAGCAGGTAATTTTTTGTTGTTTTCGCTGCACTTATAGCTTCTACAATTTCTAGTATTTGTCTTTCTTCTTTTTCTCTATCTCGTCCATTGTATTCCAATTGTCCATGGTGGAACTCTACCGTGTGACACCATGAGGTGATTGGAATCTGTTATTGAAATTATAGTTTTTAGAGACGACGACATAAATATTTATGGTCATCCTTAGTCCTCGAAAACTAGCATAAATATAATCATTTTTATTTTCTTAATCAACCCTAAATCGGATCCTTTTCACCAACTCGATAATTCCAGGAAATAACGATTTTCTGGTGATGTTGGGTTCCTAATACCATTCCTAGTTGTAATAGGATTTCTCAGTTGGATCTTTTTTGTTTGCAATTATGACAGGTTTAGGTTAAAATATGCTATTTTTTCACAGTAACTATCATAGTAATAATTATACTAAATTTCTTTTTTCTAGAGATGAAAATCATTGTGCGATGACAAGGTCGTATCACGGTCGCCATCTTCTATGGATTGAGAGAGTTATGGGACATCAACGAGCTGCATCATTGTCTCATGGATTGCCTCACAGTTTTCAAAAACGGAAGTCCTGAACATGTAGTGGAAAACTAGCTAGGATGCATCTTGAGTCAAGAAAAATGTGAACATCATTGTGACGCAATTATGAAGACTGGCGAGCAACGTGACGAGTTGACTTGGAAACGAAAGAGTGACTCCATGATCCATATGTAGTCACGGAGAATGACTGTGCACTGAGCTACAAAAACTAGTCGATCGGTCAGTTACGCATCGACGTCAGTGTCGATGTCGTCGTTGTTTGTGTAGCATGCCCGTCGTTATTTTTACGTAGAAATTGGCAGTGCGCAGCTGGATGCATTGCGAGGAAGCTTTTCCCTTGCGGCGTTTGTTACAGACATGAGACAACGACTGCCCGGCGTTTACAGCGCAGGCGGGTGAGGCCTACCAATAGGCCCTCGTCCAAAGGGTGATAAAGTTCATTTTGTATAATATAATGGTAAATGCTGGAAATATAGGCCTCGGGCCTTCATACCAATTAACAAATCTGCTGTGCTTGTTTGGAAATCTACTGGGTTCGTTTCGGCATATAAAGGCGCCGGCCGGCCCATATAGCAACGGAATTCAATCGTATGCAGCAACTTCTTATTGCACTAGTACAGAAATGAGTTATAACGTCACTACCTGTAGGGTCGGTTTTTCCAAATAACCGACCTTATATGTCTAAAAAAAATGCGGGCACCACTTAAGACCTCTTGGGTCGATTTTCTTAACAAAACCGACCTTGTAGTGTAACTCTATAGCGTCGGTTTTCCAAATAACCGACCTTATATGTCTATAAAAAATGCGGGCACCACTTAAGACCTCTTGGGTCGCTTTTCTTAAAATAACCGACCTTGTAGTGTATCTCTATAGGGTCGGTTTTCCAAATAACCGACCTTATATGTCTATAAAAAATGCGGGCACCACTTAAGACCTCTTGGGTCGCCTTTTCTTAAAATAACCGACCTTGTAGTGCATATCTATAGGGTCGGTTTTTATAAAATAAGCGACCTTATAGACAATTGGATTAGAAAGTCAATTACAATTTTCCCGCGACAAAAATTTGCTTGATTTTGGCTTCGCGCCTCGATCTATAGGGTCGGTTTTTCCTTATAACCGACCCTAAAGGGCTCCTCGGTCGACAAATTCGTCGACCGAATAAGAGCTAGATTTCACGTATACAAGCACCTTTAGGGTCGGTTTTTTCCCTATAACCGACCCTAAAGTCCTCCTCGGTTCAGCACCTCTAAGGTCGGTTTTTCCTTTAAAACCGACCCTAAAGGCTCCTCGGTCGACAAATTCGTCGACCGATATCAATTTCTGGATCCAGTTTAGTTCAGGCATGTATAAGCACCCCTAGCGTCGGATTTGTACTTTTAACCGACCTTAGAGCTTTCCTCGGTCGACGAATACTTCGACCGATAATCTCGGTCGACAAATTCGTCGACCGATAAGGAGTCAGATTTCAAGTGTATAAGCAATTTTAGGGTCGGTATTTTCTTTATAACCGACCTTAGAAGTCTATTCGGTTGACAATATTGTCGACCGAGATGAATTTTGGTTCCAATTTAGTTCACGCTTGTGAAAAACTAAACTGGATCCTAAGTTTATCTCGGTCGACAATATTGTCGACCGAGGAGGACTTTAGGGTCGGTTTTAAGGAAAAAACCGACCCTAGAGGTACTTATACGAAGGAAATTTGGCTCTTTCTCGGTCGACGAATTGTTCGACCGAGACAACATCGGTCTACAAAATGTTCGACCGAGGCCAACCCTGTGAACCTCCATTTGCGTGAATTAAAAAGGCAATATTCTGATTAAAATATAAATTTAAAAAAAATCGTAACGGCTAGAAAATCGACCGTTGTAACGGCTAAAAATCGACCGTTGGCCGACCGGGAGGAGTGTCTAGAGAAACGACCGTTGCGGGCGTCGGTCGACAACTTGTCGACCGAAATGGGCTCTGTTTTGCTATAAATAGCACCCAAAACGATCCATTTCTTCACACCTTCACATTCTCACTTCTCTAGCTCCTCTCTAGTGTATTCTTGTGAAAATCTTTAGCTTCTCTACATCCAAGTCTTGCTTGCTACTTCTCCATTTCAAAGCAACGAGATGGCTTCCTCATCAACGCGTGGAAAGAAGCAAGTTGCAGCCAGAAAAGGAAGGACAGTCTCTCCAGCGCTGCCGATCATCAACGACATTCCATTCAATGACGCAGCTGCAGGCGATCGCTACCTCAGGCTCTCTTCGAAAACTCCTCTTCCACGACGGCCAGTCGATGTCATGGACTTCCACAACATTGTTGATCTAGAGGAACTCTTTGAGGTGCAACATTTGACTGATTTTCTGATCCCCTCCTTCCATTCCTACTCCTCAAAAGTAGTTAATGAATTCTATGCCAATTTAACCCCACATCCTGACCATGATTCCTTCTCTTCTATGGTTAGTGGGTATGGATTCCATTTTATTGAGGAGGGCATTCTTAATATGCTTAACATAGACATAGAAGACTATAAAGATTTTCTTGATCTCACCACAGGAAATCCACTAAATAAACTCTGCCAAGATGACACTACCACTAGCCTTAGTGACATCAAAAGAGCCATCTTTCTATCCAATACCACTTGCCATGAAGATAGGGGTACCTATTATGCCATAAACTTAAAACCTGAAGCTAGGATCATAAATCTCATTGTTGCCACCAATATCCATCCTAGAGCAAACAAATCTGAAGTACCCACTTTTCAAATGTACCTTATCTATGCCATTCTAAAAGGTATCCCCATAAATTTCATTCGTATCATCCTTAAGAATATGCTTGAGTTCTCTGGCAACCCACCTTATGCTGACTTTGTTTGCCAAATTACTCAACATTTTCTTAAGAAGAATATTGAGGACGACTTAGGTTACACATGGGATAGAAAACCCCAAAAGATAAGTAAAAATACAGTGGAAAAGATGGGAATCGACTTTGGCCACAAAAGGGCTAGGAATGAAGGGGAGACATCCATCCAAGACATACCTCCACCACCTCCTCCTACCAACCTACCCCATGATCCTATTACAAACACCTTGACATACATTGCTGGATCCCAATATCACCTAAGTAGGCAATTGGATTATAATCACCATGGCATGACTTATTTAAACCAAAGGATGCAAACTCTCTCTCCTAACCAACCTGATGAATATCCCTATTCCCTTAATCTTGGCATGATAAATCCATACAATCCTTCCTACAACTACTATCAAATTCCACCTCCACCATCTCCTGATCTCACACATACTCAGTTTTTCCCAATTCAACTTCAAGACATTGCTGCCCAGTTTCACTTTGATCGTGTTCCCACATTCTTGGAGGCTTATGCCTTAACCAAGACAGGTGCCTTGGAGTGGTAGACACTGGTCAAATATTATGGAGCTGGGCCCTTTCTTGGAAAAGACCCAGGCATTGATGTAATCCTTCGGTCTTTTCAGTGAGATTATGAGATATCTTTGTAATGATTGTAATGGATATCTTTTTATAAAGCAAGTATGTCATGCTTTATGGGTCATCTTATAAAGTGTATGGGCATTAAATTGTTATGAATAAAAGTGTTTTCCATGGCTTCATTTGGACATATACATGTTATATAAGAATATTGTTATTTCAAATGATTGAAAAATAAATTATGGCTAAATTTGACAAAGCATCACTTGGTTTTAAAATTAAATATCTCTTTAAGGGGGAGCATAGCATAAAATTAAGGGGGAGAACTAAAGAGTCATACAAAATGATTATATTGGATATCATGTAAAATCTTGTACAAGTACTTAGATATCATGTAAATCAAGCATTAGATCTTACCTAGCCATTTACAACACTTAGATAGGTCATCCCCTACAATAGTGTCACAACCGCACACTCATACACATACTTGGTACTTAATTTAAAACGTTGAAACAGGGTTAATCTTGGTCGAAAATATTGTCGACCGAGACAATCTCGGTCGACAATATTGTCGACCGAGGAGGACTTAGGATCCAGTTTATGTATAAGCACCTCTAGGGTCGGTTATAAGCACCTCTAAGGCACCTTGGTCGACAAATTCATCGACCGAATAAGATCCAAATTTAACGTGTATAAGCACCTCTAGGGTCGGTTTTTCGCTTATAACCGACCCTTAAGGGCTCCTCGGTCGACAAATTTGTCGACCGAATAAGAGCCAGATTTCACGTGTATAAGCACCTCTAGGGTCAGTTTTTTCCTTATAATCGATCCTAGAGCTCTTCTCGGTCGACGAATTTGTCGACCGATAAGCACCTCTAGGGTCTGTTTTTTCCTTATAACTGACCCTAAAGGGCTCCTCGGTCGACAATATTGTCGACCGACAGAAATTTTGGATCGAGTTTAGTACTTTTCAAAACGTTATAAAGCATTGGGATCTCAATCTTTTGTCTCATTGTTGGGAATTCACATCCCTCAATACCACCATCATCACATTTGCTGGATCTGGGTATTCAAACCCTTAGTTCATCACTAAACATGGTTATCACTTATTCAGGATATTTGTTACACAAGCATCTCAATTTCATATCAACCATATCAATTTCATATCAACATCATGAAATACAAAAATAACATCACTATTCCCTCATTAGGGTTAGAGTTTCCCATCTTTATCAATTAGGGTTTCACATCATCATCCCATATTGAAATTTCACATAACATTATCCCATATTACGGTTTTTACACAACATCACCCTAAATTAGGGTTTCACATAACATTCCTATATTAGGGTTTCACATAACATCATCCCATATTAGGGTTTCACATAACATTATCCCATATTAGGGTTTCATACGACATCACCATATATTAGGGTTTCACATAACATCATTATTAGGGTTGTGTAAGCACCTTAGAGCTCCCTCGGTCGACGAATTTGTCGACCGAGAAAGAGTCAGATTTCACGTGTATAAGCACCTCTAGGGTCGGTTGTTTCTTTATAACCGACCCTAAAACGCTTCTCGGTCGACAATTATTGTCGACCGACATGAATTTTCGATCCAGTTTAGTTCACGCATCCTCGGTCGACAAATTTGTGACCGAAAACTGCTCGGTCGACAAATTCGTCGACCGAAAGGGGCCAAATTTCACCTCTGGTTCCTTCTCAGTCGACGAATTTGTCGACCGATAGATATCGGTCGACAAATTCGTTGACCGAAAGGAGCCAGATTTCCTTCTTAGAAGCACCTTTAGGGTCGGTTTTTTCTTTATAACCGACCCTAAATTCCTCTTCGGTCGACAATATTGTCGACCGAGATAAACTTAGGATCCAGTTTAGTTTTTCACACATGTATAAGCACCTGTAGAGTCGGTTATAAGTAAAAAACCGACCCTAGAGGTTCTTATACGAAGGAAATCTTTCTCCTTCTCGGTCGACGCATTTGTCAACCGATAACCGCTCGTTCGACAAATCGTCGACCGAAAGGGGCCAGATTTCCTTCGTATAAGCACTTTTAGCGTCGATTTTTTCCTTATAACCGACCCTAGAGGTCTTTTCGGTCGAAAAATTCGTCGACCGAGAATGCGTTTGAGTGTTTTTAAACAACCCGACACGGGCACCGTTTATCTTTAGCATTGGTTTTTTCGTGTTAACCGACGCTAGAGGTCTTTCTCTCCGTGAAAAAGCCGAAACTTTAGTCTTTCTTCCTCCCGTGAAACCCTTTTCTCTATTCTATTCTCTCTCCCGCGGCACCGCGAACCCTTGCTTTTTCCTGTGTCATTCCGCCGCGAATGCCTTGCCTTCTTTCCGTGAAGTCGTTGCCGTGAAGCCTGTGCCACCTCTCCGCGCCACCAAGAGGATTGTGGTGTCCGTACGTGAAGACGTTGCCACCTCTCCGCGCCGCCAAAGTTTTGCCTCCTCTCTGCAAAAAGAGATCGTCGTCGCCGCCTCTCCACTCTTCCACGAAGGTCACCGCCTCTCCGTGAAGGTCGTCTCATCCTCCACGAAGGTCGCTGCCATTTCCAAGTAAGTTCGCCGCTTCCTTCGTTCCTTCATTCCCGCCTTCCTTCGTTCCCGCCCGCCGCCATTGCTGTGTCCAGGTCCATCTCGGTCGACAATTAGTCGACCGAGAGCCCACCTGCGCGCAACGTCTAGGTCCACTCTCGGTCGACGAATGCTCCTTATTTATGTGGGAGCTATAAATGTTTTAATCACATTTGCTGTAATGTTCACAAATAGTTCTGAATATTATAATGATTTCAATCTTTGGACTGTTGGAAACGGCCTTACTTTGCTAATTTGTACAAGTATTTTCCATTTTATATGATTTGATAACCCAATAATAAAAACATATCTTTTTTCATATGTAATCATTATATAAATTTTAGAAATTAATACTAGATTAGACATGTGTACTCCTAGATTGACACTTTAGGGTTGATGCATGATGTTTAACTTAATATATAAATATGAAAATAATGCATTTATATATTAAATTAGAAACCCGTTCAAAATTTACTCATTAGGAGTAAACTTTAGATAGTCCCCGGTTTGGGACTGTTTTTGGATATTTTAATCTCACTTAGGATGTACCTGTATAATGTATGTTTAGTTTTGTAGATTATTTCAGTAGGATTTCTTCATTTGCTCTCTAGGTACATATGTGAGTGGTTATTTGCCATTTACATCGATGTACTTGGAGAACTTAGGGGAAATGCTGCTGAAATTTTCTTCAAAACTAAACATACATTATACAGTTACTAGTGAGATTAAATATTCAAAAATGGGATAGGTGGTACACTTTAGTATATAAGTAATTAACTTCCTATCAATAAAAACTTACATATTATTATAGTATCAATATTAAACTATTAGTTTTATAATTAATTTTAATGTGATATAGAAAATGGATCGAAGTTGGATGTCTATCAAGAACCGTTGCAGTCCAGAGTTTGCCAAAGGTCTTGATGAATTTATCAGATTTGCTGAGGAACATAGGAAACTACCTATAGATAGGCTATATTGTCCATGTAGAAATTGTTGTAACAATTTGAAAGTTGATACTGGTGAGAAAATTAAGAATCATGTCATAGGCAATGGGATCATACAATGTTATAATGAATGGTATTGGCATGGAGAGAAATTGAATTATGGATCAAAAAATGTCGATACTAATAGTTGTGGCATAGAAGATATAGATAATGATGATAATGTTAATGATGAACTGATTCAAGATGACCAGATTCATGATGATATGGTTGATGAGATGCTACATAGTTTTCGGGACAATGTCATTGATCCACCTTCTTTATTTGCAAACATTGTCCATGATGCTGAAAAACCATTATATAAGGGTTGTACTAAGTTCACGAGGTTGAGTGCTGTAATGCGATTATATACTCTTAAAGCTCAAAACCGGTGGAGCGATAAGAGTTTCACTTCACTGTTGTCTTTGTTAAAGGAAATTATTCCTGAAGGAAACGAGCTTCCAATTTCAACATATCAAGCACAAAAAATAATGTGCCCAATGGGAATGGAGGCTAAGAAGATTCATGCATGTCCAAATAATTGTGTGTTATTTCAGAAGGACTATAGTAATTTGATAAATTGTCCAAAATGTGGTGCGTCAAGGTATAAGACTACAAATTCAGCTAAGGGTTAAAATGGCTCTCCTGCCAAGGTGATGTGGTATCTACCAATAATACCACGATTTCAATGCTTATTTGCTAATACAGATGATGCACAAAAATTTGTCTTGGCATGGGGAGTTAAAGGTCAATGATGATGGCGTCCTACGACATGCATCTGATTCACCACAATGGAAGAAAATTGATTTATTATACCCTCAATTTGGAAAAGAACCAAGAAACCTAAGACTTGGACTCTGTAGATATGGAATGAATCCCTATGGTACATTAAGCAGCCAACATAGCACGTGTCCTGTTATGATTGTTATATACAATCTTCCTCCTTGATTGTGTATGAAAAATAAGTATGTGATGTTGTCAATATTGATATCAGGGCCCAAGCAACCTGGAAATGATATTGATGTTTACCTTCAACCTCTAATTGATGACCTAATGAAACTATGGGAAGTAGGTATTATGACATATGATGCTTCACGTAAAGAGATCTTCAGTTTGCGTGCTATGTTATTTTGCATGATTAATGACTTTCCAGCTTATGGAAATTTGTCTGGATATAGCATAAAAGGATACAAAGCATGTCCTGTTTGTGAGGAAAATACTGATTCAATAAGACTGAAACATGGTGGTAAAATCGTATATCTTGGTAATCGGAGATTTCTCCCACCAGTGCATCCTTATCGAAGGCAACGCAAAACCTTTAATGGGTCAACTGAGGAACGAAGTGCTCCTAAACCTATACCAGGAAATATTGTATATGATAGGGTGAAACATATTGTTAATGAATTTGGAAAGAGTTCAAGTAGTCATACACTCGCATGTGACAAATCTCTATACAAGAAGAGGTCAATATTATGGGATCTTCCTTATTGGAGATCTTTGGCAATTAGACACTGCATTGACATCATGCATGTTGAAAAAAATATTTGTGATAGCATCATCGGTACGCTATTGAACATACCAGGAAAGACTAAAGATGGCATCAAATCTAGAAAAGATTTAGAATTAATGGGTATTAGAAAAGAATTATCAGTGGAGATCAGGGGTCTCCGCACATATTTGCCACCGGCTTGTTACACTTTGTCAAAGAAAGAGAAAAAGACTTTCTGTGAGTGCTTGTATAATATTAAGGTTCCACAAGGATACTCTTCTAATATTCGTAGATTGGTATCAATGAAGGATCTGAAACTGATAGGTCTCAAATCTCACGATTGTCATACCTTAATGCAACAAATTTTACCTATGGCTATTCGATCTATATTGCCGAAGCATGTAAGGTTTGCAATCACAAGACTCTATTTCTTCTTCAATGAAATATGCAACAAAGTGATACATCTTGATACTCTCGATAAATTACAGAAAGATGTAATTGTTACCATGTGTCAGCTTGAAATGTACTTTCCTCCTTCATTTTTTGATATCATGGTTCATCTTATAGTACATATTATAAGGGAGGTGAAGATGTTGGGTCCAATTTTCTTACACTGGATGTATCCATTTGAACGCTGCATGAGTGTTTTTAAAGGTAATGTTCAGAATCGTTATCATCCTGAAGGGAGTATTGTTGAGGGTTACGTGGCTAGGGAGGTGATGGACTTTTGTAATGATTTTTTGAATTGCAATGAAACTTGTAGCGATCAAAAAAATTTCCATCACACTGGATCTTATTGTGGCAAAGAAACTTTGGGAGGACGAGTGAAAGGAATCAGTCGTGAGTTGTGGGAACAAGTGCATTTGTATATTTTACACAACATCAATGAAGTTAGTAGCTACATCACAGAACACAATGATCTTATCAAGAGAAATCATCTGCGATCCAGTTCAATGTGACTTGCAAGAGAGCATAATCGAACATTTATTAGGTGGTTTGAAGAGAAAGTATTTAATCAACTATCTGAATCACCAAATAATGTTGCTGAGAACATAAAATGGCTCTCCTTTAAGCCAAAATGGATGTCATGTCATATGAAGGTTATGACATTAACGGATTTTCATACTACACAAAGCGTCAAGATGAAAGTAGTGTAGTTCAAAATAGTGGGGTCACTGTTAAAGCTTGTTCATTGTATTTTGCTAGTGCCAAAGATAAAAGACCACACGAAGCTGAGATGTCATATTACGGCGTCATTGAGGACATATGGGAAATGGACTATATAAATTTTCGAGTTCCTATATTTAGGTGTAATTGGGTTGACAACAACAAAGGAGTTTTAGTGGATGAGTTGGGTTTCAAATTGGTGAATTTTGAAAAGATTGGTTTCAAAGATGAGCCATTCATCATGGCAGACCAAGCAAAACAAGTATTCTATATTGATGACCCAGCAAATAAAAATTGGTCTGTCGTTCTTAATGGAAAAAGACAGTTTACTGTAGATCCTATAAATGAAGAAGAATACTACGAAAAGTATGATGATTCTAGTCCATTCTCAGTTGGTTTGCCAAGTGTAAATGTTGAAGATAACACCGATGGATATTATAAACGTCAAGACCATGCTGAAGGAATTTTCCTTGACTAACAACTCAACCAATACTAAAGGCATGTATTCTTTGAATTATTTATTTTATTATCATGTATACCTTATCACTTGTGCTTTTATTATCACTTATTTTTTTATCATGTATACTTGCAGGTTCTAAAATGGCGAGTGAAGATGAACATTCTGAGCATGAGCACCATGAGGATGGTAGTGGTGATGCTAAGAAAAGTAGAGGTCCTACATTGATGCGTAGGCTGCAGGAGCTCAGGGCTAAAGGGGATAAATTGCCAGTCCAGTTTGATATCACAGGAGCACCTGTTGAGGAACATGCTAGTGCTTTCAAGCATTACATAGGGGCGACTGCGCGCAGTAAGGTGGCAATAAATATAGAAAATTGGCATGATGTTCCTAATGCCCAAAAAGACCTCTTATGGAAAGATATATCTGTTAGTGGAAGTGATATTATTTTAATATGTTTTTTATCTATTGATTCTAATTTAGTTTGCTTGGAATTAATTCCTTTTCAAAACAACATTATTAATTGCTTCTTTTGTATGTATAGGGTGTTTTTCATCTAAATGAAAAAGATCACAAGAAAAGAGTGCTACAACGTTGTGGTGTACGATGGAGGGGTTTTAAGACATATCTTGTAAGGGAATTTATAAATAATCCTAAACAAAAGAAGAAAGTTACAGATGTATATATTTTTATAGATCCTGAGGCATGGGAAAGATTTGTTGCAGCTAGGAGATTGGAAGAGTTTCAGGTAATAAAGATTGTGATGTATTGTATGAATATTTAATTTTATACAATTAAGGAGGTGAATCTTTTTATACATGTTTGCCAAGTCTAAATTGCAATACCTCATTTTAAATGATCAGGCTATTCCCCAGGCTCAAAAGGAAAGACGGGCTAAAAATGTGCATGACCACCGCTTGGGGCCTTGTGGTAGTGCCTTCCGCCGCCAACTACAAGAGAAGCAATCCTCTTCTGGAGAAGAATCTAGTACAACTCAAATTGAGCGACCACCCCGACACTTGACATGGATTGATGCTAGAAAGAATCGAGCAGATGAAATTGTCAACCCTGCAACTAAGGAGGTGGCACAAAAGATGGTAGGTTTATCCCAACTAAGTAAATTGTAAATCCCACAAACTTAGATTTATTTATATCTAATTGATATTGTGATTTAATATTTTTATTAACTATGAATAGATTGATCTCCACGAGCAAAGGAAGGAAGGAAAGTTCATCCCAACTGGCTACATGGATGAACTAGCAGTTGCTCTTGGTACGAAGGAGCATCCTGGCCGTGTTAGGGGATTAGGAGCTGGCATAGGATTCAAGTCTTATTTTGGCCCTTCGAAATCTAAAAGAGTTCATGTAGGAGGTCTTACACAAGAGGAGGTTGAAACATTAGTAGTGCAGAAAGTAAAAGAAATAATGTCTTCATTTCAGCCTACTCAACCTTCTCAACCTATTCATACTGCGTGTCTCTCAAGTGATGAGGTACTAGCCCATGCTCCAGTTGTAGAAGGTCATGGGAGCACTCCCGATGACCCACCACAACAATCTGCAATAAGTTTTTGTTCTATATGTTGTGTTATTAGTATGATAAATATATGATAATATATATAGTTGTAACATGTATATGTTATACTGTTTCTTATATAACTTATATTATTTTAATCTAGGTTGGTATGAACTGTAAACTTGCAGTGGAGGTTCCAGAATATAATGTTGTGGCAGCGGGCAAGATGTACAACCTTGGTGGTACATTGCATTGCCAACAAATTACTGATGACATTTGTCGTGTGTCCATCCATCTTGTGTATGACGGAATGGGGGACAAACCACTACCCATACCTAATCCTGAATATAATACAGTTGAAGAAGCTGAGGGTGCTATGGTGGGTTGGCCTAGACACTTGGTTATCAATGACAAGGTATACCTTATTTCTACCATATTTTTCATATTTGACTGCATATATGAACTCGTGTAATATAAGTATGTAATTTAATTAACAGGTTTGTAAACCAAAAAGTAAAAATTCTACTAGTCGTCCTCCTATGCCCAAGCCATCTTTCATTTCTGAAGCTACATTCAACGAATTGGGAAGCAAATGTAAATGTTTGTGTCGATACTTAGCTAACCAAAGCTCAGGATTACAAATGTTGGTCAATTTAACAGAAGATGCAGTTGGGAGGGACTTTGAGAATTTAATTTTTCTTGATGATATTATAGAGTTGTTCCATTATGATTGGCTAAATACTTCGGTAATAGAAGTATGGATAAGGTAAGGATCTATCAATATATATATATCAAATTCCAATACACATTTTCAGCTTAGTTCTATATATGGAAATAATTACAAATGTTTTACAGCCATTTATATACTGAGATCACAAACTTTGATATAAAGAACGTTGGATTCTTAGTTCCTTCAATCACTAGTCAAGAGGAGATAAATTTTGAGGATGTGAATGAGTACTTCTCTACTGCATTCAAATATTTTGCTAGTGAAGGGAAGGAAATTATCCTAATTCCTTTTAACGTGCAGTAAGTATTATTATTCAATATAATTTTAATAATGAATAAAATTATTTAGTTTAATGTTTGTTTTATTCTTACTCAGAGGTAGACATTGGGAATTAGTGGTGATTTCCCCTAAATTGATGACTCTTTATTATCTTGACCCAATGGGTAAAACAACAAGGAGTCACAAACTGAAATTGCCAGCTATGGAGTAAGTATAAATTTAGTCAATGCTTCAACATGATATTTCTATTTAGAATTTCTATTTTACCAACTATTATTTAATTGATAGGGGTATAAAGGCTTTTCGTGATGCTGGAGGACAAATACCAACAAAATTAAAGACATTGACTTTGAAAAATGTCAAGGTAGCTACTTTGACAACTGCTTAGTCTTATATGTATTAATTTTCAATTCTAATATGTCAACTCTTATAGTGTTATCTCAACTGCTGTTTATAGTAGTTTACTAACATTAAGTATAATTCGTTATTTGTAGTGTCCTATGCAAAATAATGACTGGGCTTGTGGCTACTATGTAATGAAATATATGCAAGCTATTGTCAAACAAGCATCACATGACATTCAGACTATAAGTCAGGTAATAAAGAATAACATCATAAATTTACAAGTGATTGTAGTCATTTTATAAAATATTAACATGTGCATTTTCTATTACAGATCTTTACAACTCAACCTTACACCCTTGTGGACTTGAATGAATTCCGAGAAGAGTGGTCAGATTCTTTTCTAAATGAAGTCAATATAGCATTGGATTAAATATGTCAGCTCCATTTATGTATGTGGTTTGAGTACCCTTTCATATTTACTTTTGTATCTGATTAATATCATCTCAGACTTGCAATCTATCATTTTGTAAATTTTTATGTGATTATGAATCATTTTTATCATGAATGTGTGGTTTTGAATGGTGACAGTTGAGCATCAATGCTCCCCTCTCCCAGAATATATGAATCTTCTTGTTCTTCTGTTCTATTTCATTTTCTGCAGAAATTTTAAAAAGAATCATAACTTCTAGCGTCGGTTTTTTAAATAACCGACCCTAAAGATTGAATGACCACTTCAGTGTGATCCTCGATCGAGAAAATTGTCGACCGAAATATTTTTTCGACCGAGAGAGTTTCAGGGTCGGTTTTTTTGGAATAACTGACCCTAAAGATTGAATAAACACTTCAGTGTAATCCTCGGTCGAGAAAATTGTCGACCGAAATAATTGTTTATTCAATCTTTAGGGTTGGTTATTTAAAAAAAAAACCGACCCTGTAAAACTCTCTCGGTCGAGAAAATTGTCGACCGAAAATATTTCGGTCGAAAATTTTCTCGACCGAGGATCACACTGAAGTGGTCATTCAATCTTTAGGGTCGGTTATTCCAAAAAAACCGACCCTGTAAAACTCTCTCGGTCGAGAAAATTGTCGACCGAAAATATTTCGGTCGAATTTTTTTTCGACCGAGGATCACACTGAAGTGATCATTCAATTTTTAGGGTCGGTTATTCCAAAAAAACCGACCCTGTAAGCGATATCGGTCGAGAAAATTGTCGACCGAGATCGTTACAGGGTCGGTTTTTTGGTATAACCGACGCTATAGAGCAAATTCTCGCCTGGGTCGGTGTTTTGCGTCGGTGTTTACTCTGTAAGGTCGGTTTTATTTGGTCAAATAAACCGACGCTATAGAGCAAATTCTATAGCGACGGCCACTTAGGCGTCGGTTATAAAGTGACGCTGTAGGCTTAAAAAAACTGACCCTACGTACCATTCCTGTACTAGTGTTGGCAACACCATGGAAGCCACATCACTCATGCATAGCTGCCCTAGTGTCCTCCTCGACTTGTCTGATCTTTCTGTGCTGTCTCTATGGCGCCCAGCTGGTGGTCACTGAAGCAAGCCAAGCAGCTCGCCTCCTGCAGCTGATGTCTTCAACGTCGAAGAGCAGAGGACCGCCGAGACCATCTGCTAGGTACAAGCCGGAGGTTGATCTCCATCTTCGTGCCGCACAGCAGTACCAGGACTTCAGGTCGATGGAAGCAGATAAGATCGATCGGCCATTAACGCCGGCGGCCGCAACGCCGAGTTCAACCAGTACTCCGGGTACGTGACGGTTAATGCCACTGGTGGGAGAGCTCTCTTCTACTACTTCACTGAGTCGCTCGGGAACTCCTCTTCCAACCCTTTGGTCCTCTGGCTTAATGGAGATTATAACTAATTAATACCGATCGATCAAGTTTGATGTTTTAATAACTAGCGCCATTGATAGCTGCATTGACACATGATCAAATCGCATCATTGTGTTTGTAAACAGGACCTGGATGCTCTTCCTTGGGGTATGGATCTATGGGTGAGTTAGTCCCCTTCCGTGTCAACAGAGACGGCAAGACCCTCTACGGAATCCTTACTCATGGAACAATGGTATAAATGCATGCGCCATTATAATCGTTAGATGTAGTAGTTAACTGTGTATTGCTTCTGGCACAGTGGCTAACATGTTGTTCTTTGAGTCCCCCGCCGGAGTCGGCTTCTCTTACTCGAACACGAGCTCCGACTACGACCACAGTGGAGACGAGAGGACGGCGGCGGACACCTATGTCTT
Organism: Alisma plantago-aquatica; assembly: GCA_963693085.1. NCBI lineage: Eukaryota > Viridiplantae > Streptophyta > Magnoliopsida > Alismatales > Alismataceae > Alisma > Alisma plantago-aquatica. The sequence continues at coordinate 325,571,411 of OY856410.1, forward strand.
CCTACTGAGATGGCTGGACAGGTTCCCTCAGTACAAGTAGTACAAGTCTCGTGACTTGTACATAACGAGAGAGCTATGCCAGCCGAAAATTATTTTCTCTCTCCATTAATTTTTTTATGGGTTGGGTTTTTGGTGTTTTCATTGGTTGTCCTATACAATAAGTATAGGAGGCTTCCTATACTACCAGTTTTGATGCCAGCCACTACATCCCCCAGCTCGCCGCCGCCATACTCGCCAACAACGATGCCGCGAACTGCGCTGCAGAACAATCATCAACCTCAAAGGCATTGCGGTGAGCCGATCGAGCATGCGTCTATATGTACCAAACATCAGATCTTTTCTAACTCATTCCCATAATATGTGGCGCAGATTGGCAATGCCTTCTTCGACGGCCTCTCCCTCATCAACAACAACACAATGGTCATGTACGACTTCTTCTGGGCTCACGCCATGATCTCCGACCGGACGCACAATGCCATACGGTATTCCTGCATTCCGGGCGCCGGAAACGTCACGGCGGGCTGCTCTGAAGCCATGGCCAATGCCACCAAGGAGATAGGCAACAGTGATTCATACAACATCTATGGCCGGCCTGCGTACCCACCACCACCTCGGCTGCCTTTGTGGGGAGGAGATATGACCGCACCTGCTCGGTGAGCGAAATGAATATCTATCTATAACTAATTAATTATAGCAAATTATCACTTTTCTTACGGATGGTTTATGTGATCATTATCCTTACACTTACCACTGAACAAAAGCCGGCTGGCTTATCAGTGTAAACTAGAGGAAAAAGGTTTATAGTCCACAAATATTACTGTGGACTATGCTTCATAATTCATAGTTTTAACCGTGGAGTATAAAATGACCATTGACTATTACCGTAGATTAGGTAGCCGTAGACTATTCTTCATACTCCACGGACATCATTCATACTCCACGGACAAACCGATGGACTTCCACTGTGATAACCGTGGACTATTATTCATTTATTATGTGGACTATTATTCATTTATTATTAAATTAGATTTTACAGTCCATGGTTAAAACTTCATTTGTATAAGATATCACATAAAAAGAAACCTGTTATATTGTGATATTCATTCATGATGTACTCATATTAGATCTTACAATTCTAAATATTTAATAATCACAACAAATTATAACTGTAATATATGTTTATTTGAGATAATTAAAAAGACATAATACTTCATTCACACTCTGCTCAAATCCGTGGTAATGATATTACTAGTGATCTCGATAATAAAGTGATTCCATAAATAATATCCATATGTTTGAAACAAATAATAACATGATAGCTCAATCTGTCTCAGCCACATCTCTAGAAATTCTAAAAATGTCATAGTATTTCTATATACATTCTGGATTTAAATATTACAATATGATGTGTTTTGAGAATCTGACGACATGGTATCACAGTAGCAGTAACTACAACAATGTTGTATGATATTTTAGTCTCTTTCAGATCTTGACTCCTGAAGTGTTCACTTTCTTCCCAAACATGTTGTGTAATAGTCATATTCCTATAAAAACAAAATATTCAAGTCAAACATACATGACAACAAAATATATTTCTCAACATTCATTTATATAGATAACTTAATGATAAATTTATAATCGTAAACAACAAGTCATTGTGTTTGCACTTGTTATTGTTTCATAACAAATCAATATAATACAAACATGGTTGTATCATGTAAAATAAATTCAAACATGTATGTATCTATATTAAGTGAATGACACACATTAAACATGACATTTTATTTAGTATCTAACAAGAAAAAATACACCAATAACACATTAACTAAACAAAAATATTACTTGTTATGCTTAAAGAAAAAGTAAATCTTACCCAAATGAGGAGAATCAATATTCGTTCCTTCCTGTATCAATGATTGAAAAACAACATTAAAATATTATTCTAGAGTGATATATAAATATAGAAAAACAAGATAGCTAGGATACTAAAGATTCCAGTGCATCCTCAAAACTAGATTCAAGAGTTATTATCTTGTCTTGCAATAACTATGTATAAATAATTTTTATTTTAACAAATCCAAATATTTAATATAATTATAATAGGTTTTAAATATTAAACAATACATGTGACTCTAATATCTTCAACCGATCTCATAAATCCTCAATTTCACGTTCTTTTTCTTTAATATGGCAATGTTGTTCTTTGATCTGATGGTCTTTCTCTTACAACTGGGATTCCCAAGCTTTAGTCACACTTCTATTTGAATTTTCTAGCAGCCTCTTCTTCTTTAAATTTCTTCTAGTAACATCTCCACTTATTCCTCTCTCATACCCTCCATGATGGGACCCATACACAGAGTCCACAACAGGACCAAACTTCAATGAATCATTTGTATTCTCCAGTCCCAATTCTATACATCTTTCTATTACCTTTTCCTATAAGGTGAATTCACATATCGAGTTATTTTTCTTAATTTAGAAGAATATAGATGATGATATAAAGACTTACACAAATCACTCTTATTTTTTCATCTATATATTTGTCATTCCTTTTATGACCATCAACCCAAGTTTGCAGGAGTGTCGCTTTCCCACCATTTTTCTCTTAAAAAACATTTATATATGTAACATATGAAAAAGTATAAGTTATTACAACTATTCTAAATTATATTATAAATCTTACCACATTAAAATTCTTTTCAAAATAAGACATCGGTCCAGTTGTGTGTGTAGCTTGTAAAATACTTCGATTGCATTTATTAATACTCGCTTCTTCCTACTCAATGATCAAGTGAATTTATGAATTGGATATAAGTATGAATGGTAAAACATAGTAAGACAATGCAATATTTATTTGAACTTTACCTATTTTGATTGACTACTCCAAAGATCTATAAGTAATACCCAACTTTCTTGTGGTACACATGTGCCTCTGTTCATTTCCTAGAATTTCATAGTAAAAGTAAATAAACATCAACATCAATTATTTGATAACAAATATAACTTTATCATAAAATATTATACCTCCAATGTGTTTTCAACCATTATCATTTCTCGGAGTTGTGGTACCCGTGTGCCTTTGCTCATTCCCTGCTAGAGTTGAGGTACATACTTTTCTCTTTTCATTCACTAGAACTTATATAAGACAGGTAAATAAACATCAATATGAATTATTTGATAACAATCACATTATAATTGATAAAGTTTATACCTCCATTGTTAATTCTAATATGCTCATTCTCAGTAACTGCAGTTGAGATACACACTTTTCTCTTTTTATTCACTATAATTCATATAATGGGAGTAATGAACATCAATATGAATTATTTGATATAATGACTATAGCAATATTAATAAGTCTTGTACCTCCTTTGTGATGTCTAATATGCTCAACACCTATAACTGGAGTTGTAGTACACACTATCCTCTGTTCATTTCCTAGAGTTGACATAACGAAAGTATGTAAATGCCTAAATAAAATATTAGATAAGAAATATCATTTTTTTCATATAAATTGTACCTCCAATGTGCTTTGCGCCATGCTCATTCCTAGATATCCCATTTGAAAAAAATTTCTCTAGATCTGAATTTTTACTTTGAGAATTAACTTGGGCTTGACAATTCACTGGATATCACATTTGAGAAATAAAGAATAATCATCTGTATATATCTAGTATAAAATGTTATTCTACTTATAACAATTACCTCCACTTGATGGTCTATCCTGCCCATGTCTTGTGAATTCTTTCGAGGCATTCACTTGTGTCTTTCCATTTCCTACATTTCATATATTGAAAATGAACATACATTGATCTAACATATTACTTTTAACTCAAATTGGTACCTTTCATGTTTTGCAAGGTTTTCACTAGAGGTATTGCATGCTCAAGTTTTTCCATACTTTGAACATCAATAGATTTAGCACACAACTGCTTAAAACATAGGGACAATTCTATCAAAGCTTTACCTAAATGTTTTCAAGTGGTTTTCCTTAAGGCTAGAACAAGCAATTGTTGCATTAGAATGTGATGATCATGACTTTTTAGGCCCACAAGCTGATTCTCATGAAGTTGAACTAACTGAGAGAAATTAGAAGAATATCCATGTGGCAATTTAAGATCTTTTAAAATAGCAAGAAAAGTTTCTTTTTCCTAAGGAGTCATGCTATAAGATGCAGGGGGATAACAACTTTTTCATTACTCATTGCCTTCTTTATCCACAAGGATTTCCTAATCTTCAACCTATCCATGTCCAAACGAGCATTTATGTTTTCTTTACTTTTTCCATCCTTATACAACAACCAACTTAATAAATTAGCACATATATTTTTTTTATATGCATTACATCCAAATTATGGCGAACTAACAATTTACTCTAGCATGGAAGTTCAAAAAAAATACTTTTCTTGTTCCAACCAAGAGGAAATTGTTGTCTGATATTTGGTACATTGGATGCTTCTGTTACAACCCCAATTTTTGGGTTCATCTGGTGAGAAATGTAATTTCTCATATTAAAGATAATTGAACAAAGAATGGTATAATTTATTTTGAATACATGGATATTGTTTACAATATCCTTGATGTCTTTGTTGTGGGCTTTATTGGCTATTGGGCCCAAATAACAAAGAAAATTCATTTAGTAATTGAATAATTGAATATTTGAGAAAAGGAAGAAGTAGAAACCTCTAGAAGGCAAAGAGATGTAATCCAAGGATGGATTTCGTGCCTCTTGGGTTCCTTGGGTTCCAAGGAGTCCAAAGTTGCAAAAAGAAAGCAATAAGAAAAGAAAAGATTAATTAAGTATTTCTTTATTAAGAAAGAAATTGAAAATAATGAGAAAATGTGGAAAATAAGTGAAAAGAGGTATAATTGAGTTATCCTTGGTGGAATTTTGTATCCCAAGGATTTCTAATGATAAAAGGAATGTCAATGAGGAAAATAAAAGAGAAATAAAGAGAAATCCTCAAAAAGAGATATTTTAATGAGAAATAAACAAGATAATGTGAAATAATGCATAAAGATGCATCTAGAAGGATAATAAGTATCCAATAAAAAGAATTTCGAAATAATGGAGTGTCTTGGGATCCAAGGAGTCCCAATAAAGAGGAAAGAAAGAGAAAATACCAAAATTTGCAAAATAAAAGATAATATGATACATTATTAATGATTTTGGTGGCATTATGAAAAAGGAAGTGATCTCTATTAAAAGAAGATAGAAATTCGTGCCAAAGAATTAAAAAGCAAACATAAAGTGAATAAGAGAAGGGGAATTTCGAATTTCCTAATATCCATATAATAGAGAAAAACTAAAGGTTTATGAGGAGAGAGAAGAATACTTCTCTTAGAAGGAATATGAATCCTTTTGGAAAGGGACTCTTTGAGTCGTGTATAAGCCTACCTAGGGCTTCGTTTCCCACTCCTATATAAGGGGTAGAGCTCTGGTTCGAAGAGAAGGAGAACCCCACATTTCTCTAGACCTCTTCTCCTTCTTCCTTCCGTGCTTACCCTAACCAAGAGAGTTTGTGATAGTTGCGGGGGCACTAGTGGCTGTGATGCGATCTAGGTGGAGGCACGAAGGTGCTAGGGTGGTTTTCCACCTTTCCCTGGCCGCCACCGTCGCACTGCACCTGCAGCACGACTGCAGGGCCGTCCACATGAGCAGACCTGACCAGCTCTAGTCGGGGTCCTATCCTCAAGATATTGGGTTCCATGGGAGCACAGAGGAGCTCCGGTGGCAAGGAACCTGTCCCCTGTGGCCGTTGAGGTCCAGGGCAGGTGCAAGAGTCGCGCCCTTGGCTCCTAGGGCCGCTGGATCGCACCATCTGGAGGTAGAATAAGACCAAAGACGGTTGGACGGTTATACCCCTCCGCGGGGTGAAGGATCCCTGACTTAAAGGGGGGCAAATCGGTCAATTTGAAATGCTTCCAAATTTGCAAACAACGTTGCATGGGAATGGACACATGGCGCTCTCCTATTGGCCCAAGGTAAGTAACTTTGCAAAAATCATATCTCATAAACCGTAGCTCGGATAAATACAAATAATATATGTATTTTGATCAGAAGAACACAAGGAATCCAATAAAAATAGTTTTATAGCCTAAATCTGATCATAGTTCGAAATGTAGTGTAAATTATCATCTTTAATGAATTAAAGATTAAGAAACCCTATTTTGGAATGAATAAAGTGTTTAATAGGGTTTAATGGATCATTAGAGTTGATGTTAACCTGTTACAGGTAAAAAGATACATTATGTTCAAAAAGGAAGAACTTTGCACGTGATTAGTCTAATTTAGAGTTCATGTGCATAAATATGCTTGAAATTTGAAAAGGACATAAAGTTATCATCTTTAATGATTTAATTAAGGAAAAACCCTTAGATTTGATGATAGATGGACTTAATGACGTTATTTGGAGAATTCAAGATGATATTAACCTGTTGTTAATAAAAGTTAAAATAGGATCTAAAAAGATGATCTTTTTATATAATTGGCTTAATTTAGGGTTTCGTGCATGATTATGCATTAATGAGCTTGAAAACCCTAATTTAGATGAATATGTCTTTTAATTGTTTTAATTGTTCAAATCCATGAATAAATAAGGATGTGATGATCCTAAGTCAATTTGGGTATGAAAGACTATTAAAATGGATAGTTGAGCAATTAAGGTTCATATAAGTAGAAAAGAGTATTTTAGGGTTTGTTGACCTAAAAGGGATAAAGTTTGAGAAATTAATCTCAGAAACCCTAATGAATATTAATGAAACCTTAATGTGGATTAGAAACCCTAGAAAGTGAATCCAAGTCAATAAAGTAGATTCTTGATAAAGTGTGTAATAAATAGAGTGCATATTCTTTTTAGGAATTATGTGATGATTGAATTGCTTGCTTGGATTTCATTCTTGGTTGGGTTTACTTAATGCTTGTGAAATCATCAAATCAGGTATGTGGTTATGCTTATGAATATATTGAGTTATGTTTTCCGAGGTTTACCGAAGTTTTCATCGATGACATGAATTAATTGTTGGATGATTTTAATTCATGCAACTATAGAGTGACTATGACTATCACTATGAATATACATGTATAACTGGCTAGATCGGGGACCACCTCTGTTGCTTGTCAAGGCTAAAAAGGGGTAACCTAGAGTAAGGTCTAGGTTATCGTGGGTTAGAAATTGGGCTACCAAGTGTAGTTCCATGAGACCCATTAGCCTGTCATGAGTTAAGGAGTGGGCTACTTACGAGTAGTGCCATGTGACTCAACCCTAGAAACTGGTTCACCTATAGGTGGGACCATGAGGGGTTTAATGGAGATCTACCATAAGGAAGGTAGTATCCAGGTCCACTGTAGGGATAGCACAGAGGATAGGGTACTCATGGATCGCAGAGTTATATTTAAAATGTAATCTTGGTTGTTAAATGATTAATTGAATGATTACGTTGTTATCATAGTTGCACGTTTATTGTTTCCCCCACATACCAGCTTCGGCTGATCGACGTTTTGTTTGTTGGTGTTTTAGGTTCAAGCCAAAAGGACAAATAGTAAATCGTCATATTGTGAAATACATGAAGTAAAATACAAGGAGGATTAGTTAGAATAGAATCCATAAGTGGATAGAAGTTTAGAGATCCAAGTTTTCAAAAAGGTATGCAAAATTTTATTTTTCTTACAGCTTTTCAGTATAGATTGTTGAAATTTAATAATTGTTCTTGGTTAAGTGTCGAACCTTTGATCCGAAAGTTATGGGTACGACTTTGACCTCTCGGTCTCCCTTAATTGCGGGTTATGAGGATGTGGGGTCGTAACAACTTCCCTCCCAAATATAACATTATCATAATCATCCCATAGTTCCAAGATTTGTTGTCCAGAAAGAGAATTTGGTACAGAATCAAGTTCAATAGTTCCATCAAAGTGTTTATCATCATATCTCCATGGGTGGTCAATAGGAAGAAATCTTCTATGCCTCATGTATGCTAATTTGTGACTAAATGGTAAATGAATGGATGTTGTGTCAATGTGACATTTAGGACAACCATGAGCTTCACTAGTTTTTTGACCAGATAACATCCTATATGCAGGGTAGTAACTTATGGTTCCTAAAAGAGCAGCCCGCATCCTAAAAGTTTCTGTAACGTCCCCGCCTCCCGGTAACCCCCAATTAAGGGAGACCGAAAGGTCAGAGCCGTTATCCAATAACCCAGATCAAAGGTTCGACAAATAATCAATAACAATTAATAAACTTTACCAACTAAACTGAACACTGGTATAAAATAAAACTTTGCTTACCTTTTAAAAATAGGGATTTCTAAACTTCTATCCATGAAGATACTAATCTATCTAATCCTCATGTGCATGTTAATCCTCAATTAATTCCACATATGCCACTTTACTGTTTGTTCTTTTCACTTGTACCTAAAACGCCGACAAACAAAACGTCGGTCACCAAGAAGTTGGTATGTGGGGGAAACAATAATTGTGCAACTATGTTAACAATGTAGTCATCCAAATTTCATTTAACATCCAAAATTACGTTTTAAGCAATACTACTCAATCCTTGCCTATCCCCTATCTCTGTGTTGTCCCTACAGTGGACATGGATACTACCTCTCTCATATGGAAGATCCTTACCCCCATGTTGGATTCCACCTTAAGCTTTCTAGGCCACTTTAGGGTTTTATTAGGGTTTTAGCCTCCATAATACTTTTATCACATTTAATGCTCTCATAGTTCACAAACTCTAATTTCAACATCATAAGCCCAATTAAAGTCGATTATTTCTCTTTTAAACCAAAACTACCATCTTTATTCTTTTAAGTTATTTCAAGGTTATTAGACTCAATTATCACCTTTAGTTTCTTTCGGATTAACAACTCATAATTCATTATGGTCTAATTCACATATGAACTCTATTTATTATTAATTCTACCTTGATTCATTCAAAAACCCTAATTTTTATATTAAGGTTATTTATCCAAAAATTAGGAACTTTAATTCTCAAAATATCCTAGGATCATCATATTTTAGGTTTATTCACAATTTTGAATAATTAAAGCCATTAAGAGTTGCATTCACCAATATCAGGGTTTTCAAGGCCCATTAAAGCATATTTATGCACATGAAACTCCAAATTAAACTAACTACGTGCAAAGCTCATACTTTTTATTCCTAATGTTACCTTTTATCATTAACAGGGTAATATCAACTTTAATTATCAATTAAACCCTATTAATCACATTAATCATATCAAAATAGGATTTCTTAATCATCATTACATTAAAGTTATTCACTTCCATTATTTTTCAAATTGTAATCATAATTAGCCTTCAAATATATTTTTATTGCATTCCTTGAATTTTTTTGATCAAAAAGCACTATTTATTTGTCACGATCAGAGCTAGAAATAATTAACTATAATTTTCGCAAGGTTAAATACCTTTGGCCCAATCAGTGGCCGCCACATCAGCCAAATGTGCCTTTTTTCATATTCACGCAGCAAGGCTTGTCTGAGTGGTTGATTACTATTTTTCCCTCGATCCTCTTCACAGTCGCCGGGGGGGTAGGGGGTCCTTTCTCCCTCTCTCATCTTCCTCCTCTCACCAAACCATTGCACGCGAACAACAGCTCGGCCGTGGTCAACCCAGAGGTTGACCCGGAGCTTTAGGCCATCAGAGCAGCAGCCCAGGTGCAGATCACCTCTACGGCCCTTCCCGAACTCAATGATCATCTTAATTCTGTCGGAGATGTCGGGAAATCTGCGATATGATGAGGTGGTCCTCCAACAAGGTGCGCGGCTAGGTCCAGTTCTTGGCGGAGGTTTTTCCGCAATTTGTTGCTCTCACCAACTTGCCTCATCGCCGCGGACACACAGGGGTTCTTTGTGGCTATTCACATGCTGTGTAGCCCCCCATATATATATAGGTTTGCATATGGCTGTCAAGAAGCCCCAAATTGGGAAAAACGCCTAGAGGCAAAGGAACACAGGGAAACTAGGGGTAGATCAACTCGGATTGATCCCCCGGATTCATTGGGAACGTTTGCTGCCTCTGACGTGCCTTGGCTTGCAAGAAATCCAATTTGGAAAACTCTGCTTTACGATTCTGTCTTTCCTTATTTGTCCTGAGCTAGGTGATGATCTCCTGATCGTCGGATCTCGATCCTACTGTTATAAGCTCACACAATCCATTTATTTTAGGGATTTTAAAAAATCCATATGTCTTAAACCGAGTGTCCAATTAATCCCAAATTTTGAGAGAAACTTAGTAACGATTTAATCTACCTCTCTACCAAATTTGGGCTCATTGTCTAAAAGAAAACGTGCCTTTTATTTAGGTGTAAGATATTACTCAAATATGTATATTTCTCACCTATTTTCTCTTTCTTATTTTATTATCTTATCATCTTGGATTCCTTGGACCTCAAGGAACCTAAAGGCACGGATTTCCACATTGGGGGAATATCTTATTGCTTTTATCCTTTTATTTATATTTATTTCACATATTCTCCTTATCTTTTTATTTCTTCATTAAAATATCTCTTTTGAGGATTTCTCTTTATCTTTTCTTTTTATTTTCCTCATTGGAATTCCTTTTAGTATTATGAATCCTTGGGATATGAAAACCCACCAAGAATAACTCAAATATACCTCTTTTCACTTATTTCCCACATTTTATCAGTATTTTCAATTTCTTTCTTGATAAGGAAATATTTAATTGATCTTTCCTTTTCTTATTGCTTTATCTTTGCAATTTTAGACTCCTTGGGACCCAAGGAACCCAAGAGGCAAGAAATACAACTTTGGATTATACTCTTTTGCCTTCTAGAGGTTTCCACATCTTTCTTTTCTCAAAAACTCAATTATTCATTTATTAATTGAATTTCCTTGTTATTGGGCCCAATAGCCAATAAAGCCCACAACACAATCATCAAGGCTATTGTAAACGAAATCCATTTATTCAAAAAAAATTATATCATTATTTGTTCCAATGTATTTAATATGAGAAATTACATTTCTCACCAAAGGAACCCAAAAATTGGGGTTGTAACATCCTTCCCCTCTTATAAGAATTTTGTCCTCAAAATTCCTCAAGCAAACAAACAGTTCAGGATAAGCCTTTCATACGTCCATCAGGGCTCCCATGTGGCTTCACCCTTTCCATGGTGCTTCCCAAGAACCTTCATCATCTCATATTCTTCCATGTGAGTTCTTTCTTACCTTGGTATATCGTACCCTCATAGGTGACTCAGGACATTTCAGCCTCTCAAAAGCTGAATAGGTTCAAGGATCAACACATGGCTTGGGTACCTCTCATAGTGCTCTAGATCAGATTCATGTAACACATTATACATCATGTTATCCTGAGGGGTAAGGTTAAACACAACCATATCCACCAATCCATCTCAAATGGACCCATATACCGGGGACTCATCTTTCTCAGTTGTAGCTTAGAGGGGTCGGATTTTCACATCACATACTCTCCCACAGTGAACTGCATGTCAGTCTGCTTTACATGAGCTCACGACTCATGTCGTCTCTAGGCTCTCTCTTAGCCATTGCATCAAATTGACTTCATCTGCACACACTGTGGTTCTTTTCTGACCTTCACGAGGCCTCCTTCACCAACATCATCTTAATGAAGTGGTGACCGACACAACCTCCCTATATAACTTCTTGCATCCTGATAAAGGCTATGGTGGTTATCATCACATCTTAAGAATTGTATCCATGTATCACCCTAAATGGGCACACATGCTCTCATTAGACCCTCTAGTCTGGATCATACTAACCATTAGTATGGGGTGATAAACTGTACTATCATCGAGTTCTTCATTTATCTACTTCCACCTCATGGAAGTGAACCTTTAGGTTATACTTCAAGAACTTTTGAACTCACATCATGGTGTAGTTGAACCATCTCTTTCTCTTATAAGTAGTTCAACCAAATATGTCCCTTGACAATACTCTTTCTTTCTTATGTCATCTAGGTAAGGCGATCTACCATAACCCATATTGTATCATGACTTTCCTTGGTCAAGGGGAGACCTCCCACATCATCCACAGTGATGAACTCCCATTCCCTCTCAGGGACACTTTTATTCTCTATATCTATACACTGGGTTACTGGTGTTTGTCCTTCACCTCCTAGCTTGAATGGCCACATGTTGCATGCAACTTTGTTTTAAGCATCCAAAGTGCTACTATCACTTACTATCTTTGTAGTTTCATGGTGTGTGGTGATCTTAAAATCATGATTTCCTATTTATCATGATTCCTCAAGATCGATTCCTCGAAAACCCTAAACCACTCTAATCAGGGTTTCATCTCCTTTCTTTCCAAAGAAGCGTATCTGAGGCTCTACTACCATCCTTTCATTGCATCAAGGACTAAGCTGGCTAACCAAACAACCATTTACTTGATCAACCGCCATTGATACATTTGAGTGTTAGCCAAACTTATCTCTTTTTCTCAACTTAAGGTCAACCTCAACTTCTTCTAGCCTCTAGCTAAACTAGGCAGTTATATCTCAACCCGAGCATCCATTACCACTTCACATACTTAGGTGTTAGGTAATGTTGAAGACATACACCTCCATGTATTCCACTTATCATCTCATCTTGAACTCTAAGTCTGTCTTCATCAAGAACACTCTGAGCTCATCCTCTTGGTTTTCAAACTCAACCTTGTATAACTTGCACTTCCACATAGTTCATGATAAAACATCCTCACAAGATGATTTCCTTAATACTGTTAGTGTTTGTAAACTATCCATGTCTCATTCGCTTCACAAAGGTATGTTATCATCTCTGTCCTCATACCTCATAGCAGCGTTCCAACTGACATCATCTTTATCCTTGGTGTATGACATGCGTACTGTCCTATCTCTCACTCCCATAACAAGAGGAAATAAGCATTTGGATGCAGTCCAAATATAGAGTTCTTCCTATTCCAAGAGTAGAGATGGTACAACCCACCTTGCCAGTACACATTCAAATCTAAGTTGAAACGTGCCACATATGTCTCTACATCACAATCATCTTGATATCAAAGTTATTTCCATGGGAAAAATGGTCCCGAACCTGCTTGGTCCAAACACAATCCTTGGTCGTCTCCTCTAGGTTTATAGGGTGCCGGCACTTTTGGGGTCATCCCTCTTCCCTTATGCATCTAGAGAGTGCCCTACTCATCTGCCCTTTGGGTCCCATGAGTTCATGAAGGTGATCAATCTCTTAACCCATGGCCCTCAGACAATGATAGTTGTTACCTCCCGACCCTATGGTCATGTGCAACTAGAGAATTAGGCAACTCCTACTTCCATCGGTCTTATCCCTACCTGACCCTAGGACAGACTTAGGATTCTAACATAGTACACGTTCAACTTAGAACCTTACCCAATCCTTCATCATCTCTCTCTGCATTCTTGGGCTATCTTTCATCCTTTCTCAGGGATCATGGTGACCTACCTACCTTGGTCAGGCCCCATACCGGTTACCTCCACGGTAACACATCCACATGCACTTAGAGATGGTTAACTATGGGTCTACATGTTGAGTCTCATGCCATGTACTTTTCATTTAGCTCCTCAAAATCCTATGATACCACTTAAGGTTACCTCAAAACAAAAAAAAACGTGTATACACCCAACCAAAGGGTCCCTCTCCCAGGATGGGAGGAAACTATGTCTTATCAAAGGTCACAAACACCCTTATGTCCAGGGTTTACATCCACATGAGCATGCTTAACCCTAGCAGACCACCTACTAAACCATGTTAGGTCATACTTGATCTCATCCTCAACATTGGGTCAAGAACAAACCTTCTCATGTCACTACCTTGGCTGTGAGGGATTCATCAAAGATACCTTTATCTTAAGGGGTCTCCTTTTTCCTCTATACATGAAGAGTACCATGGTCGAAACTACAGTATTCAATTCTCGTCAGGAGCATTAGGTGCACTACTTCCCCTCTTTGGCCTAGGAACCCTAGGTTCACTTTTGGGTATCCAATTACATGCTCAATCTCTTAACCACGAATCAAGCATGTCCAAGGTATGTCATGTACTCCCATGATCCTTTTATATGAACAACACCTCAGAGTTGAGTCCTCCTCAAGGACAACCAACTAGGTATAAAGCCTCACAACTGGTTACTTGAACCTCCTCATGGTCTAAGGCACTCTTTGTCTCATCTCAGAAGGTAAACTCCTATACCATAGGCACATAGGTTCCAGAAGCATCATCCTCTCTTTAGGGTTTGGTTCCCCTAAGGCCACCAAGATATTATCATCCTCCATGGATCAAGCACGAGGCAACCACTATCATCCACTTAGGTCACATCATCCTCAACCTTCCGTTGTTCCTCGTGTCTCGGAATCTAAGCTTCCAACCCTCTTTCTTGAGTCCTTCTTTCTCTCTCTGGAGCTAACTCCACATCCAGCCATACTACTAGAGGTTCTCTCTCCATGAAGGATCAAGCTCATAGGCATACCTCTACGTGGGTGAAGCCTATGCTCAACCTTATGTTTGCTCATGATTATCCATAGCCCCTTATGCTTATCTCATAAGCCATCCATCCTGTCCTTCTGGCCTTAGTTTAAACTTACTGCTCATACTATTGATGTACTCTGGGTGCAAGCTATATCCTACTTGCAACAGCCCATAAGGTTTCTATAGGTTCTTCTCTAACCTCATCCATGAAGGAGCTATCCTTCGCTCAAACATGCACGACCCTTCCCAGGGTTGGGTCGCCAAAGGTATTAGATTATCCAACCTCTCATGGCTCGTAAGGCAATCCCAAGGCATATCTGACCAAACACCCAGTCAACCATGACATCTAACTCATCATGTCATCTCTCTCTCTAACCTTCACTTAGGGTTAGGGTTAACATCATCCTCATAGGATGTGCTAGGTCTCTACTTTAAATGGCGATCTCTACCTCCAAGCCTAACTTTCTCTACTCATCCTCCTGACAAGTAGGTCTAGCCTCAGGTCTCTCCTGAGGGCAATGAAAACTCGTGTCATACGACCTAAGCATGTATCTATTCCTTTACGCTTACTCTATTAAGCTTATGTCCATGACATCTTATTTACATGCTTTTTATTAATTTGGTGGATGATTCCTTATATCTTATCAACCTTACCCATACCTCAAGAGGGTGAGGAAAAGAGAGAAAACCCTAATCCTTAAGGTCCTTAACAGAATTTGAGTTGAGAAAGGATGAACAAGATGAGAGAGTCCTAAAGGTATCTTATTTTGAGTCATATCCTAAGACATCGGCCAAGCAGTCACACAATCTGGGAGTCCTCGTATTCTGACTAGCGGTGTGGAGGAAAATATTGCCAGCCCCCGGATGTGATCCTTTTCTAGACACCTCAATCTTTCGGAAAATCCTCTAATAACTCCCTCAGTTATATGGAATTTGTAAAATTTAATAATTATTAAAGATTAAATGAGGAACCTACGCTCTGATACCAATTGTAACGTCCCCGCCTCCCGGTAACTCCCAATTAAGGGAGACCGAAAGGTCAGAGCCGTTATCCAATAACCTGGATCAAAGGTTCGACAAATAATCAATAACAATTAATAAACTTTACCAACTAAACTGAAAATGGGTATAAAATAAAACTTTGCTTACCTTTTAAAAACTAGGATTTCTAAAATTATATCCATGAAGATACTAATCTAACTAATCCCCCTATGCACGTTAATCCTCATTTAATTCCACATATGCCACTTTACTGTTTGTTCTTTTCACTTGTACCTAAAATGCCGACAAACAAAACGTCGGTCAGCAAGAAGCTGGTATGTGGGGGAAACAATAATTGTGCAACTATGTTAACAATGTAGTCATCCAAATCTCATTTAACATCCAAAATTACATTTTAAGCAATACTACTCAATCCTTGCCTATCCCTATCTCTGTGTTGTCCTTGCAGTGGACATGGATACTACCTCTCTCATATGGTAGATCCTTACCCCCATGGCCCTACCACACAGGTAGCCAATACTTAGGGTTATGGAGTCGCATGACCCTACCCAAAGGTAGCCTGATCCCTGACTCATGATGACTTGATGGTCCAACCCCATTGGTAGCCATGTACTAGGTCAATCCATTAGGCTACAGAGGGGACTAGGATTTGAGCTAGTAGGCACATTTCTTATGTGATAATCATATTCACATTATAATTTGCATGAATTAAATTCATCCAAGAATTAATTCAAGCCACGATGTAAACATCGATAAAATCCTCAGAAAAGTAATGTGGGATAATCATAAGCGTAACCACATACCTGATCCAGAGCAACTTGATTGTCCAAGCAATAAGGGTAAAGAACAAGCAACAAGCAATCAACAATATCCTGAAATTAATGCATGGGATCCAAGTGTTATAGTTTATCCAGAACATTCTAAAGCTAGACTTGGATTCCACCTTAGGCTTTCTAGGCCACTTTAGGGTTTTAGCCTCCATAATACTTTTATCACATTTAATGCTCTCTTAGTTCACAAACCCTAATTTCAACATCATAAGCCCAATTAAATTCGATTATTTCTCTTTTACTAGTAAAGGAATACGTGCCATGCACGTTCATACTTAAATTAGTTAAGTTTATGTTAAAAAAAATTTACTCATCTAGAAAATATAATTCTTTTTAAATGTAATATTTGTATAGAACATTGGAGACAACAATAAGTTCTCAGTAATATTCCATATTTTACTATTGAATTATGTAAAAGTAATAAATTATAAAAAGATATTTTAGTTTTCTAACTAAAGCATACTTCTTTGAAAAGATTATAAAAAATAATTACTTATTTTAAAATTAAAAAAGATATGAACCAAGTTTCATTTTATATTAAATAGATAATAGGTTTATAATAGATCAATCTACTAATATATTGTATTATGCTATAATTGAATACATCTTAGTGGTATTTATTGTTGGAAAGGATATTTTTAACCAATCAATTTTCTATACAAACATAAAACTACAAAACATTTTAATAGGTTGTATTAAAAAAGAGAGGTGTATATTATCTGCACATGCCCATGCATGTTCCAGACAAAATTGATAAATTTTAATTACCTACCTAATTTTTAAAATATATATTAAAAATTAAATATAGAAAATTGTTTTATCTATTTAGATATTGTTATTTTTAAGTTTAAGGCAAAACTTTAGAAATATAAAAGTCTTATAACTTTATTAAAAAGAAGCAAATAACTCATGATAAGAGAGAAAAGTTTGTATACCTTTGGATTATAATGATACAAAAAATAATTGACCGGATAAATATCAAAAGAAAAATATGAAATGATGGTGATGTGTATATGAGAGAGTTTGAGAAAGTGAGTCTATTTTCCTAGATTACTTTCCGTATGATAATTTGAAATGAATATTAGTCATATCTATTACTTTTAATATATTTTTTAAACAAATACATCATATAATGATGAGTAGGGAAGTCCTATAAATTATTATATAAAATGTAAAATTAAAATTATGAATTACCTAAGTGTTAATTATTAAAACTAATGTTTGAAATTTAAAATTGAAATAACACATTCCTTATTATAATTTAAAAATAAATAAGTGGTTTACTTATATTATGATTATTTACAAAATTAATATTAGACATAGATATTAATTTTAGTATATTGTTATAAAACGAATACATGATATAATGATGAGTAGGGAAATCCAACAAGTTATCATTATAAACATGTAGAATTCAAATTATGATCTACTTAAATGTAATTATAAAACTAATGAATAATGATTGAATTTTAAAATAATAAATAACCCATCCCATATTATTATAAAATAAACAAGTAGTTTACTTTCCTTACGATGATTTACAAATGAATATGAGTCATAGTTATTACTTTTAGTATAAACATCTAAAATTATAATAGGGGTAGAGAGGTCCCTCACAGTCAGGTGCGAAGCAATTGTCCCCGAAAGAGGAGGCGAGAAAGGGCGTTCACCACACCCCAACCCCTTTCATTCACTTGAAACTCGTATTGAACTACCTACATGTTTTCTTATCATCTTACAAACTCCCATGTCTCCTTCTCATCTTACAAACTCCCATGAGCAGGCAGTTCGAGATAAATATTGTGATAGCATGTGGTAATATTAGAGAAAGAACTACTTTAAGTTGGTAACTCCCGTGGACATGATTATGATTTAGTGTTAAACTGATAATGTCGCCGAAAAACATGATCTATAGTTTTTAGATGACACATACCATTAGTAATTGATATTATTTCCATTCCATCATCAAAAGAAATGACGTGGGAATGTGTAGATGGTGAGAGAAAATTAGGTCTAGAGGATAGAGATTAGGAAGAGGGAGGGGATTGAGTTTATTTATCAAGAAACTATTTCTAAAACTGGAAGAGGGAATGGTTTGTTCTTTGTAAGGAGTAGAAGATGCTTGAGGAATGGTTCAAATGGGATGGTTAGAGAGAATGAGAGTTTGTAGGAATTATAGGGAGAGTGTGGGTTTGAGAGGAATCAGAGGAGGTGATGGCAGAATTGGCAAAGGAAGTACATTCATGTGTTGACTGCCATTTCATAATATTGATGTGAACCTAAAATAACATGTGTACAAGTGAAGGAAGGAATAAATGACTATAATCTCATAATCGACCGGCATTATACAAAGAGTATGAGAGTAGCCCGCAACATCACTTTCACCAACAACCATCTATCTCTTGTGTCATAGCGTTAAGCATGAAGAGGGAGCCATAGTGAAAAAGTATATTTGTTGTTGGTTCCTTCACGACGCTTGCCGAGAAAGGGACTTTGAAGTCTTCGTAATCCAAAATAAATACACAGTAGTAGCGCTGACAATACAGTTGCAATAAAAAGAACAAAGATGTTCAATGACATCATTTTCCGTAGAGGGTAACATTTTCTTAATTGAAAATCAAATAGAAGATTACCAGGAAGCTAAATATAGTACTACCTATGAATGTGTTAAGAATAAAAAAATTGACTAACCTTAGTTCAATAAAGAAACCAACAGACACCTTGGGATCCTTAGACTGGACACCTGACGTCGGAATATTGGTAGTTATGCATAAAGAATAGCTCAAATTAATAATCATTTTGTTCTTAAGTAGTTGAAGCGGTAGTTATTCTGAACAAATTAAGTTGTTGTATTGAAATCTTACATGTTTTGGCGGTGATGTTAAATCCCAGTTTCATCCAGCTGCTTGACATATTGTTATTTACTTATCTTCTACAACTTCGTTCACCCCGGTAGAAGTCCTCTACTTCTAAAATTAAGTATAACTTTCCCTGCAGAACTACCAGAATTTGTGACGGCATGGGTCAAATAGCCCCTAAACTCTACATCGATTGTGTAATTTACTATCTTGATGAAGTCTTTGATGCAAGACTTTTTGGCAGTCTTCATCCGAATCATTTTCCCGCCCGGGTCCCCTCGTGGAACTGTTGCATAATCATCAGCGTTTACCATGATTTTCAAGACCCATGTAGCAACACGTTCACTGTCTTGTTAGACCTGCAAAACTACCAGCAACGACAGGTGTTATACATAATTTAAGGGTAGGGAAAAGTTGAAACAAGAAAGGCATGCCATGAATCAAATAGTCCTCGTACACAGAGAGTAACTGGCTGCAGATTTCATCTGCCTCGATACCAGTCTCGGTGGAGATCAGGCTCTTCAGGCCGTCAATAGTATACACACGGTTGTAGGGCATACGAACGATCTTATCCAAATAACAGTTCACCATTACTCTCGTCATCCTTCTGCACCAGACTACGAAGGGGGGCGGGGGTGGGGGGACAACAAATAAGTAACTCAACGTACGTCTAAAACACAATGATGTTGTTGCAGAACTACCACTAATTGTGTGGAAGGGGGATGATGGTTCGGTGATTTGTTGCGTTTCGTTGATGGTTTTACGGAGCGATATGCCAACTAAAGGAAGGATGGATGACTGGTTGTTGGTGAGGGTTAGTGGGAGGAGCAACGTGTTGTTAGTGGGCACATTTTTTAATTGTGAATTATCTTTTAAATCTATTAAAATAGCAAAAAATGGAGAAAACAGAGTGAGTCGTCGAGGGACCAACATTTTGAATTGCAGCGATCTGATTGGTTAGCACAAAAGATAATGGCATGACTATAATTAGCATAAAAAACTCCCTCTTTTTATAGTAGTATAGATACCAAAACTACCATATTTATTCTTTTAAGTTATTTCAAGGTTATTAGACACAATTATTACCTTTAGTTTCTTTTGGATTAATAACTCATAATTCATTATGGTCTAATTCACATATGAACTCTATTTATTATTAATTCTACCTTGATTCATTCAAAAATCCTAATTTCTATATTATGGTTATTTATCCACAAATTAGGAACTTTAATGCTAGAAATAGCCTAGGATCATCATATTTTAGGTTTATTCACAATTTTGAATAATTAAAGCCATTAAGAGTTGCATTCACCAATATCGGGGTTTTCAAGGCCCATTAAAGTATATTTATGCACATGAAACTCCAAATTAAACTAACTACGTGCAAAGCTCATCCTTTTTGTTCCTAATCTTCCCTTTTAACATTAACAGGCTAATATCAACTTTAATTATCAATTAAACCCTACTAATCACATTAATCATGTCAAAATAGGGTTTCTTAATCATCATTACATTAAAGTTATTCACTTCCATTACTTTTTGAATTGCAATCAGAATTATGCTTTAAATATATTTTTATTGCATTCCTTGCATTTTTCTGATCACTATTTAGTTGTCACGATCAGAGCTAGAAATAATTAACTATGATTTTCACAAGGTTAAATACCTTTGGGCCAATCAGTGGCCGCCACATCAGCCAAACGAGCCTTTTTTCATATTCATGTAGCAAGGCTTGTCTGAGTGGTTGATTACTATTTTGCCCTCGATCCTCTTCACAATCATCGGGGGTAGGGGAGTCCTTTCTCCCTCTCTCTTCTTCCTCCTCTCGCCAAACCATCGCACGCGAACAACAGCTCGGTCGTGGTCAAACCAGAGGTTGACCCGGAGCTTTAGGCCATCGGAGCAGCAGCCCCAGTGCAGATCACCTCTACGGCCCTTCCCGGACTCAATGGTCATCTTAATTCCGTCGGAGATGTCGGGAAATCTGCGATATGAGGAGGGGGTACTCCAGCAAGGTGCACGGCCAGGTCCAGTTCTTGGCGGAGGTTTTTCCATGATTTGTTGCTCTCACCAACTTGCCTCATCGTCACAGACACACAGGGGTTCTTTGTGGCTATGCACATGGTGTGTAGCCCCCCCTATATATAGGTTCGCATATGGCTGTCAGGAAGCCCCAAATTGGGCAAAACGCCTAGAGGCAAAGGAACACAGGGAAACTAGGGGTAGATCAACTCGGATTGATCCCTTAGATTCATTGGGAACGTTTGCTGCCTCTGGCGTGCCTTGGCTTGCAAGAAATCTAATTTGGAAAACTCTGCTTTACGATTCTGACTTTCCTTATTTGTCCTGAGCTAGGTGATGATCTCCTGATCATCGGATCTCGATCCTACGGTTGTAAGCTCACACAATCCATTTATTTTAGGGATTTTAAAAAATCCATATCTCTTAAACTGAGTGTCCAATGAATCCCAAATTTTGAGGGAAACTTAGTAACGATTTAATCTACCTCTTTGCCAAATTTGGGCTCATTATCTAAAAGAAAACGTGCCTTTTATTTAGGTGTAAGATATTACTCAAATATGTATATTTCTCACCTATTTTCTCTTTCTTATTTTATTATCTTATCATCTTGGATTACTTGGACCTCAAGGAACCTAAAGGCATGGATTTCCACATTGGGGGAATATCTTCTTGCTTTTTTCCTTTTATTTATGTTTATTTCAAATATTCTCCTTATCTTTTTATTTCTTCATTAAAATATCTCTTTTGAGGATTTCTCTTTATCTTTTCTTTTTATTTTCCTCATTGGAATTCATTTTAATATTAAGAATCCTTGGGATACGAAAATCCACCAAGAATAACTCAAATATACCTCTTTTCACTTATTTCCCACATTTTATCATTATTTTCAATTTCTTGATAAAGAACCGTTAGTGTTATGATTAGGTCCCCTCCCGCTACTGCCATGGCGATTGGCGGTGCTCCGCCCCCTCCCACTTCATCGACCTCCTCTCCCAAACTCTTAGCCACTGCCGAGACCAACAGATCGAAGGGGGTCAATGACTGGTTCTCACCTAGTGTCGATGTCACTGTTGGGCGCGACTGGGTGAAATTAGTTGATGGTCCGCCCCCTAAGATGAGAGGAGTGGTCTCCACCGACCCGAAGGTTCCCTTCCACAAGGAGGGGGATAAGTGACTCTGGACGAAGTTCAATGATCCTATAATGGAGGAGATGGAGGACTACCACCGCTTCTCTGCCATTGTCCAGATTCTAGGGAAGAAAGCTCACCCGCATCAACTAAAAGGGTGGATGGTGCGAAACTAGAGGCCGAAGGGGGAGATTGAGGTTTTCACCCTTGATGGCAGACTCTTCCTCACTCGTTTCGCCAACGATCAAGATCGCAATGCTGCGATGCTGAAGGGCCCTTGGTGTTTTGACGATCAATTGATCTTGGTTTGCAAATGGACACCGAAAGCTGATATGAGGAGGGATGCTTTCACCACCGCGCCTGTGTGGGTATCCTTGCCTGATGTTGGCAAACACTAGACCTCTAGGGTGGTCGCAGTCATTGCTCACGCGATTGGTGAACCCAGAGTGATGGAGCTGAGATCGAATGGCTCTATACAAGGCTGTGTCAGGTTCTGTGTGGACATATCCATAGAATCGGTACCTCCTCCAGAGGTGATGGTCGAACTTCCAAATGGGGATGAATGGAAGGTTCGTATTAGGTACGAGGCCCTATCAGACAGGTGTAGCTCCTGCAAGGTTTTCGGGCACGCCACTGGTGATTGCCCAGGAGAAAGAAACAAGACGGCGCTTCTTGCGCCTCTGATTGTTCCTGATGCTCCGCAAGCAAAGGGTCGCAGATCTGGGAAGTCTAGACCTCCCCCGATGTAGAGGAGGGGCAAAGAGAATACTGTTCCCGAAGCTATTGCTGATCCGATTGGGAAGGATACCACTGTCGTGGTCGCCTCCTCAAGTGCTGCTACCACAGAGATGACATCCGACTATGTTGTAGTGGTCGAAGAAGGGGAAATCCAGACTTCTACAGTTATTGGTGAAGCCCCTAGAACCGGTGAGGGAGTCAGGACTGAGAACTCTTTCTCAGTTCTTGAACGGGACACTAGAGAAGAAGTAGCAAGCCTGGACAGAGGACGCAGCAGAAGTCCGAGATAGACCAGGAACGCTGCCAAGAAGGGAAAGAAGAACACTCGCCCTGGCAAAGGGGGCGAGACAACTAAAGCTATCTGATGTCGTTTCTCACATGGAATGTGCGGGGAGCATCTTTGGCGGGGAGCCAAAGAGAAATGAGGAAAGTCATCTATGAGACTGGAGTGTCTTTGGTGATTTGCCTAGAAACTAGAATAAGAAGGAATGTAAAGGAAAGAATTGACACGCTTTTTCCTGAGGGGTGGAGAGCTGTTTCTAATCTACAGCAGAGAGAAGGCGGCCGCATAGCCATTGGGTGGCTGGATAAAGCTTGGGAGGTTGCCGTGATAAACGCAACAGATCAGATCATTACCATCTCTGCCTGCAATAGAGGCGGAGCCTCTTTCATCATGTCGGGGGTGTATGGGGAAAGACTGGAAGCTAACAGGAAAAACTTATGGACGAGCATCGTGGAAACTGCGCAGAACGAGGTGCCTTGGATCGTCGCCGGAGATTTTAACAACATAAGAAATTCAGATGAAAAACTTGGTGGGAACTGAGTGCCTGAAAGAGTTCTTGCTGCCTTCAACAACGCAGTGGATGAGGCAGGTCTGATCGAGCTAAACAAAGTGGGGGGGGGGAGACTACTTGGTCTAACAAATAGGGATACAACAGAAGGATTGCTAGCTTCATTGATAAGGGGTTGGTGAATGAGCAGTGGCTCAATAACTGGCCGAACACATACATCAAATTGGGTTCTAACATTCTCAGTGATCATTTGTGGATGAAGATTGACCTTGTTACAAAGCCACATATAGTTCGACCATTCTGTTTTATGAACTGGTGGTGTGAGTGGCCTGGTTTCAAGGAGATAGTAGAAGAGAGTTGGAATATAGAAATTGAAGGCAATGATCTTTTCCAGACTCTAAAAAAGATTCAGATGATGAAGAAATCCCTAAAGAGATGGAGTAAAGAAAAAGTGAATTTGAAGAACTTACTATCTGAAGCAGAAATTAAGTATGAGACAACCATGGAGAAAATTAGGAATGACCCTCTTAACAAGGAGCTTATAGAAGAAGAGGCAGATAGAGAAGACAGGCTGTGTAAACTCAAGAAGGAAGAAGAAGTTTATTTTTGGCAGAGGATCAGGATGGTTTGGATCCGTGATGGTGATAGAAACACCAAGATCTACCATAGAGCTATTAAAAAGAAGGAGGCTATGGAGTCGATCCATGAACTAATTGATGAGAATGGGGTCATCCTGAATAGTAGAGATGACATATCCAACAATGCTATTAATTATTTCTACAGCTTGTACAACAAGGGGAGGAGAGATGGTGCAATAAAGAGGAGTTATTACCCATGAGGAAGGTGGATGATACAACCAACATCATGTTGTGTGCACATGTGGAGGAGGATGAAGTTAAGAAGGGTCTTTTCTCCATTAATGCCAGCAAGGCGCCCGGGCCCGATGGCATGAATGCCAAAATTTTCCAATATATGTGGGAGGTTGTGAAGTATGATATCATCAAGGCTGTGAGATGGATCATGGAGGGTCATGGGATGGTGCGGGCTGTCAACCACGCATTCATCAAGCTCATACCGAAGAAGAGAGAGATTGAGAGCATTGCTGACTATATGCCTATAGCCTGCTGTAACGTCCTCTATAAAATTATTTCTAAAGTTATTGCTGGGAGGCTCAAGGTGGTCCTGCCATACATCATTTCAAAAGAACAAAGTGCCTTCGTAAGAGGTAGAAGAATTGAAGATAGCACCTTATTGGCTGCGGAATTCTTGAAGGATTTTAAGAAGAAGAATTACAGCTCCAAAGCATGTATGAAGGTCGATTTGGCGAAAGCCTATGATCATGTCAATTGGGAAGCTTTGTGGGAGATTATGAAGGCTTTAGGCTTCAATGATAGATGGATAAAGATCGTCAAAGAATGTGTGACAACCACATCCTTCTCTGTTCTTCTGAACGGTGGACCTGTGGGCTTGTTCAAAGCTACCAATGGGCTGAGGCAAGGAGACCCTTTATCTCCTTTACTTTTTACCTTAGTTATGGAAGGACTTACGAGAATGATTACAGAGGCCGAAGATAAGGGTAAGATCAGAGCTTTTAAAGTTAATAGTGTGAAAGTCAACTCACATCTCATCTTCGCAGATGATGTGCTGTTGTTTTCCACTAGACATGCTAAAAGGATGAACGAACTTAAACGTGTGCTTATGCGTTTTAGAAGACTTACTGGTCTTTACATCAGTACAATTAAATCTAGGGTTTTTTTGTCCAAATCTTGTGACGCCAGAAGGGGAAGGATCAGAACTGCGGTGGGCATTAAGATGGGTGTCCTTCCTACTAGATATCTGGGGGCTCCGATTGCGGGCGGCAAGGGGTCATCAGATGATTTCTCTTTATGTATGGACTTGATGAGATCTAAGATTGAAGGTTGGTCAGATGTGAAGATGTCTATGGCTGGCCGCCTTCTCCTTGTCAGGACCATGCTTATTTCCATGGTGCATTTCTGGTGTGGGGTGTGTGAGCTACCCAACCCAACTGTTCACAACTTCCGCAGAATCATTGGTGACTTTGTTTGGGGAGGAAGAGGACATGGTATAGCATGGGAAACCATTGCTAAACCTTACGAGAAAGGGGGTTTGAATCTACAGCCTATTGATGAACTAGTTAGGCAAAGTCAATGCAAGAGAATCTTCAGGTTCTTGACCGAAAAAGACAACTTGTGGTCCATTTGGCTCACAAGGAGGTATGGTGGTCTACAACAGGGCCATGACTCTCATTCATCTAGGACATGGCGGTGCATGTGTAAGAGATGGGAGGAGGTTCAAAGCCTGTATAGTGTTGACCAGAATGGTGCCTTTTATCTCGCTGAGTCAAGGAGGGTACCATGGCTCAACACCAGTACAGAGGAAGATGTCCCCTGGGTACGACTGCTATGGGATTCATATCATATGTCGAAATGGAGCACAACAACGTATAAAGCGATCCTGGGCAAACTCCCCACCAGGGATAGGATGAGAAAATGGGGGCTGCAGGTTGACCCTTTGTGTCCGATGTGCAGAAGGGAAGAGGAGGATCATGATCATCTGTTCAGTAAATGCCCCCTTTTTAGGAAGATTTGGGCCATAGTGTGCTTGAGAAACGGATGGGGACATATCCTTGAGGACAATCTGCTGGATACTGTTAAAATGGTGGACAATATGCTCAAAGGAAAAACTAAAGCTACAGTGGGTGGGCTTTGCCTTTCTAGTGTTTGCTATTGTGTTTGGGAGGAAAGAAACAATAGAACTCATGGGAGGGAAGAATGTAATGAGGATATCATTTTTCTTAAGATATCCAATACGCTTAAACACATTCTGAATATAAGAAAAGGCCTGCAGTCGGGTGTGACTGAACAGGCTAAAACATACTGGGGATTTTGTGTATAGATACCCCATGTACATGTTTTTCTAGGTCCTGTTTCTACAGGCTCCTTTGGCAATATATTTACCTATTTCCAAAAAAAATTCCTTCTTGATAAGGAAATATTTAATATATCTTTCCTTTTCTTATTGCTTTATCTTTGCAATTTTGGACTTCTTGGGACCCAAGGAACCCAAGAGGCATGAAATCCAACTTTGGATTATACTATTTTGCCTTCTAGAGGTTTCCACATCTTTCTTTTCTCAAAAACTCAATTATTCATTTATTAATTGAATTTCCTTGTTATTGGGCCCAATAGCCAATAAAGCCCACAACACAATCATCAAGACTATTGTAAACGAAATCCATTTATTCAAAACAAATTATATCATTATTTGTTCCAATATATTTAATATGAGAAATTACATTTCTCACCAAAGGAACCCAAAAATTGGGGTTGTAACAGTTTCACACTTTTCAGCATTATATGTATCAACACTTACTATCCACAACAACTTCAGTTCATCAATCAGTGGTTGTAAATAGACATCAATGTTGTTTCCCAGAGACTTAGGCCCATCGATTAGAAGAGACATCATAAAATATGATTGTTTTGTTACCAACCAAGGAGGCAGATTGTAATTCATGATAATCACTGGCCAAATACTATGACTGGATCCATATGCCATATTAAAAGGACTGAACCCATCAGTAGATAGTGCTAGTCGAACATTACGAGGTTCACTACTGAATTCAGGATGTTTTTCATCAAAATCCTTCTAGAGTTCTGAATCCCGAGGATGACACATTTTACCTTCAGGTGGTTACGGGCTAGTATGGTGATATGTCATGAAATTTGTCGTTTTGGTTGAATTGAACATCCTCTTCAATCTAAGAATAATGGAGAGATAACAACAAACTTTCATCAATATTTTGGAATATGTCTCTTTGTTAGGATTTGTAGGATTCCATCTTGATGTTTTACACCTTAAGCACTCATCTAGATTGGCTTGATCACCTCTATATAACATGCAGTCGTTTGGACACACATGTATCACTTCTTTTGTTAAACCTAAAGAAGACATCAACTTGTTCATCTCATACCAAGTCTTAGGAAAGTTGTTATTCACTGGAAATACCTTACAGTGTATCTGAAGAAGCTCATAGATTGATTTGTTGGTCCAATGATTATCACACTTAATGTTAAATAGATTAGAGACAAAATGCAATGTTGAATATTCACAACCTTCATATAGGGGTGTGTTAGCTTGTTTCAAAACTTCTTCAAATTTTTTAGACTCATGATCTAGATTTGAAACAAAATTGTGGTCCATTTCATCAACATCCCCAATTATTGCATCAAAAATCATTTGATCCACATCATCATTTGACTCAAGTGGTGAAGTTCTAGTAGTTTGATTGTTATAAAAAAGTTCACCATGGTACACCCATAGAGTATAACGAGGGAAAAATCGTAGATAACTAAATGCTCCCTAATTATGTTGTGTTCTTTGTGAAACTTATGCTCACATTTCATACATGGACAAAGCATCATTCTTGTCTTGACACTATTTGAGGCAAATTCCATAAAGAAATTTATCCCATCAATAAAATCATTATCCCAACGACGATCAAATCTTATTTTTCGCTTATACATCCATGTTCTGTCGATAAAATATTGATTGTCCATAGTCAAAGCCTGACATAAAAACACATGTTTTACGAAGAGGTCGATTTATATTGTCACAAATAATACCAGTTTCTGAATAACCAAAAATATTAAAAATTTCATCAAAATGTGTTGCTAATTCAAACAATATGGTTACCTATATTGATAGTAAATACATGCATTATCTTCATATTTTTTCTCAATATTTTTTATGATAATATTTTTTTATCTGATAACAAAGAGTTTCAATTATTTGAACATTTAATATAAAATATGCAACTTGGTATCTCATATGAAAAAGGCAATACCTATAGTCAACTACAAAACATAAATATGAATATAAAGTAATATGCAAGACATAGGATAAAACATGGAGGATAAATACAAGCCTTTAACACTCATCTACATCAGGGCATATGTGAAGTCATACATGAATATTGATCGATAAGTATTAACACCTTATAACAGTCGAAGATGGTGAAATTTAAAATGATTAATGTAGTTGATGTTAGTTGTATATTGGAAGCAGAAAAAGTTAGAGCACTCACAGGAAGATGAAGTACGTGTCGGGACATATGCGCCTATAACAAGATTCTTCTCAAAAGTACACCAAGAACCAATCTTCTTCCTAACTTTTCGATTCCAATCAACACCCTATTGTGAGTATACATAGTTAATAACTTATCAAGTTTACACCGTTTAAATTGTAAAATGCTTTAAAACCTAAACAAAATATAATCGTACATTTATTTGAAATCGTGGTCCAAACAAAGTCTTACGGTAGTGATGTGTGAAGATATTAATCATGGACTAAGCTACCAACCATGGATTATAGAAGATTTTGCACTAGTGTGTTGTGTGAAAATATTAACAAATTTACAATATAGACAAATTGCATACTTCCAAACATGATCAGTCATTGTAAAGTGAATACATTATAATAGAATTTTTTGTACTGGAGGTAGGAATTAAAATTGGTTATGCATTGTTGGTAAATGCACAACTCATAGAAAAAGATGTATGTTTTCATCTGCACAGGAGGGAAAAATCATAGAGGACTAAATGCTCCCTAATAGTGTTATGTTCTTTGTGGACCTTATTCTCACATTTCATGCATGGAAAAAGCATCATTACTGTATTAACATTATTAGAGGAGAATTGTATAAAACAATCTATCCCCTGAATAAAATCATTATCCCGACGACGATCAAATCTTATTTTTGGCTTATACATCCAATTTCTGTCCATAAAATATTGATTGTCCATAGTCAAAACCTAACATAAAAAGAAAACCAAATTTTAGAAAGAGTTTGAATTATATTGTTATAAATAATACTAATTTCCAAACAAACAATATTATTAAAACATTTCATACAAATATGTTGTTCATTTAAATAATATAGTTACCTATATTGATTTTAAACAAGGAAACTAAATGCAAACCGTGGACTATTGAGGGTTTTGCAGTAGTGAAAATTAGTAATGGAGGTAGGAACTAAAAATAGTTATGTATTTGGTGATTATTTACATATGTAGAGGATAAAAAGTACAAAAATATGTATAATTTTTTGCACAAAAGTGTGTTTTGTATTATATAGGATCAGAATTGTTCACATGGTAGGCTAGAAGTGTTCAATCAGAAACATTTATTTGTGATAGGTATTTACCTATATATATCATTGCTAAGCATATAACTCATCCGTAAAAGAGTTAAGCATCACAAGGCACTTCATCGGCTCCGCAAGAATGCTAGATTTTGGGAGTATAAGACTTATTAACTCCATTAAAAAGACATGATTCCACAACACAATCGACACACAATAAAAAATATGTAGAAAAGGATGGAGCTTATAAATTTTTAAGCACCTATGTGTTCTTGGATGTCTGTGATGCCGGCAGCAATTTACTAACATCGAACATCCACTGAGACAAAAAATAAAAGGCACCGCCATCTTGTTCTGGGCGAGAATCTGACCGGAATTGGTACTCTGCAATGTTTCTTGACTCTATGTGCCGCCGCTGCTCCGTGCAGATGTGCAGAATGCGGAAACGCCGCAGTACTTTGGTAGTTTGGTTGTGAGGGACTGACTTAGGTAAGGCATGCAAAACGGCCACCAGCAGCGTTAATCGGGAAACTGCAAACTGAATAAAGAGAAATAGGGCATTGGGAGAAGTACTTGGTCTAGCGGAACTGGGCTTAAAGCCCAGAAACCATGGTCCATTATATACGTGGAACAGACATCCAAATAATTGTGGACTGGTTAGGAAAATAACGATCAACCGTGGAGTATAAGGGTGTGTGTGCTAGTTCTAGAAAATTTATTTGCAAATTGACAAAATGACTGGATTGCAGATTGTTATCAACCACTAGAACATCCACCTTCCTTCATGGAAATCAGCTCTAGGATTGAGTGACCAATTACTTGCCTTGTAAACATCCCAGTAGTTATGATGGTCTGATATCATTTAGTTAAAACCACCCATCTGCTGACCAATTTCAATTTAAGACTACTCAGTTTAGTAACAAAATATCATTTCTCTCATGCATGGTATATGTGATCTCTACCCTTAGACTACTACTTGCACAAAGTGCGCTGGCTTAGTAGTGTAGTTTAGAAAAATGTTTGAGAAATGACGTCTCAGTAAAACAACTGAATTACAGATTGTTATCAGCGTCTAGAACATCTAGACTGGAGTTACTAAAAGTTTCTCTCAGATATATTGACAAGGGCAAACACACAAATTAGTGTACAATCCTAACTGCTAGCAGTTCAACACTTCTAGGATGTGATATCAACTCAACTTGAAAATTAATAGAAGAGACAAACTATGATTGTGATCCTTCTGAGGCATTCTTTTCTTGGTATGGTATAAAGCGATAGTTTCATAAATTAGTTCCAATTTCAAAAGTGCAGCTAGATATCCCAATGGAAATGATTTTAATTCTAGAATATAACTTTGTTTGATCACTATTTATCATAACGAGACCTTAAAATGATAATAATTACACAAAGAAAAAATTCATACATTGAATGATATATATATTGTTCATATGGTGTACACATTACCTTCTTGTAATATGCAGATACGTAAGGGTCTACATGCAAATTTGTAAGTTACTGATTTCATATATATACAAGTCATGGAGAGGTCTGCATCTAGTTCGTGTCTTCATGGTATCAGAGCACATGGTTTCAAACCCTAATTCTTCTTTGGAACAACTACTACAGTCCAACAACATTGTCCCTTTGTTTGTTGAGCCGTTAGAGTGTGGCTACAGTGTGTTACAGTAGCACGATGGCCACCAAAGTTGTTCTTGCTCCTTCTCCAGCCAACATTTGTCAAAGGAAACACTTAGGGTGGGTCTCCCTCTACGCCAATGGCCTTGAGGAGCATTCCTTCCGTTGTTGTATCCATCGTGGGCCTCCCTTACATCTCCTTCATTTAGCTTCAGCAGAAGCAACTATTGTGGCTTGCTTTGGTAGTTTTTTTTAGGAGTGTGTAAGGGCCCCTTTTCCATTTGGATATTTGCTCTAGTAGGATGACTCTACCTCTAGTCAGATCCTCTGGGGTCATCCTGTCAATCTACATCAAGAAAGAGGGTCGTAACCATATTCTTCCTCTAGTGCTCAACCCGTTGTTATTGTAGCAGTGTGTCAAAGTGCATAGTTTCAGCCACAGTTGTTGTCAGTTTGTCCTTTCTCAAGGTTCTCTTGTAATTTGTTGGCTGTAATGTCTAGAAATTATGAGGATTCATTCCATCAATCTTTCTTTACATCCCAAAAGCATATCATCATCAAGCACAATTTGAATGAAAGGATTACTACTGTTATTGTTGATGATCATTGCTTAGTTCGATGTTTTTTGTTATTTTTTGAGAATCGTTGATTGGATATTACTGAGAAACTTGTGGGAACTTCTAAGTTACTTGTTAATATGTTACAACAAGTTAGCTTTATAGTTGATGAATACTTATGGTTGATACAGTTGTGTGCTTTGTCCACATCACATTGTCCAACTAAAAAGGTGGCATCATTAACATGTCTTTCTCAATCCTTCAGAACGACATAGCCATCCTCAGTTTTGGATTCAGGTGCCACAGACCACATTACTGGTACACCACAGTTGATATGCACTCATTCAACCAAATTGTCTTTGCTCGATGTCACTATAATCGATGGATCCAAAATTGTTGTTCAAAATACTAGAACAATAAATCTGTTACCAAATATCTCTCTTGATTCAGCTTTGTACATCCCAAACTTCACATTTAATTTAATATACATCAGTCAACTCAAACATACACTTTATGCTGGTGTTACCTTCCTTCTTGATAATTGTGTGACCCAAGATCTGAAGATAGAGAAAATCATTGGTGAAGGGTATGAGCATGCTGGTCTTTACTACCTTGGTGAGCCTTCAAAAGTGTGTGTAGTTGCATCCCCTTTGCATATTCATAATCATCTAGTTCATATTTCTTTAGACAAATTAAAAGTGATGGTCTCTAAGTTGTCCAATTTGGATAAACTAGATTGTGAGTCATGTTAGCTAGGTAAGCACCAATGATAACCAATCAGGTCCAGAACCCAAAATAGAGCAGAGTTGCCTTTTCATATCATTCACTCAAATGGCTGGGGTCCTAGTCGGGTTCCATCAAAACTTGGATATAGGTACTTTGTCACCGTTATAGATGACCACTCACGAGTCACATGGTTATATTTGATGAAGGAAAAATCTGAAGTTTTCTCCATCTTCCCATATTTTTACCAAGAAGTTGAAAACATTTATGATAAACATATTCATATCCTTCACACTGACAATGCTTGGGAGAACTTCAGTCACAATTTTACTCAATTTATATCATCCCGCGACATCTTCCACCAATCCTCATGTCCACATACTCTACAACAAAATGGAGTTGTCGAAAGAAAGAATCAATACATCACTGAAGTTGGTCATACACTTCTTCTCCACATGAATGTCCCAAAAGAATACTGGAGTGATGTTGTTCTAACATCAACTTAGTTGATCAACCGCATGTGTAACGACCCGCACTTTTGAGTGTCTAAAAGACCTTAAAGTCGTGAATCATTACTCATAAATTCTAGGATCAGATTCAAGAAATAATACATATCGTTTGCATAAAAAGCTCCTCTAAGGAGTTATATAAATTTTACAAAGAATTAACTTGTACATGTATGATGATATACCAGTATGCCTAAACCTTCATGAATAACTTTAATGTCTTCATTATCTTTATCTGTAACCTCATGTCCACGAATCAAGTATACCTGATACCTAAAATGCCGAAAAACAAATACGCGATCAATATATTTCTATACTGGTTGTGGGTTCAAACAATAATCGCAAGTAGACATACAAGCAAACATCTTTATCTTACATATAAGAACATAAATTTATTTTCATATTCTATCCCATATCTGGTCTACTACCACAGGTGTAATCACTGTCCCTCTGGGGCTCGTGTGCATTACCCTTAAGATCACTCTAACCCAAGGTTCAACATATTGTTATTTACTTTGCATGATACTCGTATGAACTTTATAATTAGCAGGAAGTAAATAAACAAGCAAGTAGTTTATCTTTGATTCAATCTCATCGAGAAACCTCGACAAACTCAGAATTCAATACATGTATTCATAAGCATAACCATGTACCTTATGTCATTGTAGAAACTATGTGGAGCATCATATGTACTTTAAGAGTGCATCCAAACATCCAAACAACAAAGCATTCAATCTGAAATATACATATTACATATGTGTCACCATGTATTCACATTACATTAATTAGATCTGGATCCACTCCTAAACAAGGGTTTAGGGTTATCTCATGTTTGGACTAGGGATTAGGGTTACAAATCCTAATTCCATCATATTATGGTTTCTAAGATTACAAACGTAGTTATGCGTATTTGGTTAAACCCTAATTATCATCTTAAGCATTTTAGACTATTCATGATATCTCTAAGATTACAAACATTCATGTAGCAGCCTGCAATTCTTTCATTTTCACATTCACACATGTATAAACATTCAGACACATGTACAAACATTCACACATATGACAATTCAGAAAAATTCATTTACAAAATATCATTCTTTAGTCATTATCTCTATCAACATCCCAATCATATTTTAAAACCCCCACAACTTGTATGGATTTTTCCCATTCTTCTCTTACATCATTTAATTCTTCTGTCGTATAGGAAGGATGTACATCTAATAAGGCCTTACCTGTAGTGTGGTCAGTTTTAAACACCTGCAAAGAGAATGATGTATATATATAATTAATAATATATAAATAAGATTGATATATTTCATATTATCTAATAAGACTATATATAATACCTCAGGTATGGTATCGATGTCCACTGCGGCATATTTGATAATCATGTGCATAAATCGCATCACATAGTATGCACATGCCCAACCGTTGTCTTGTGTAGCACACTATAAATTGAAACATACAAAATATTAAAAAATTCAACTAAGCACAGTTCACATAAATAATATATACATTGGAGTCAGGAACTTACTTTCACATTCTCCCAAATTATTGGCTGGTTCTTTTTATCGGGGACCTTTCCTCCTACCTTTTTGAACTCATGTAAACCCCTACATGTTAATGTAACACAGTAAATTTCATAATTAAATAGTAATGTAATAACATATGTTAACGGATATAAAAATGAAATATTTCTCACCGGAATAATGCCATTTTCATTGCATGTCCATATTTTGGATTCAATTTAGTCCCCTTAGGATCTAGATAATAGACAGTGAACGTCTCAGGGAAAATAACTAGTAACTCCCAATGTGTACCCCTAGAGGTAAAAAAGTCAAAAATTAATAACTCAAAATCCACAATAAAAATTTAGTTTTCTTAAGTCCAAATTATAAGCAAAGTAAACTTACTCCACATTGAATGGAGCTATTATCACCGTCTTCTTATTTTGACCAAAATTTGTAAAAGCATCACAACAGTATTGTTGAACTGACGTAGGGTATTTAGCTACTAGACTAATCAAAGATGGAATAAAAAATCCTACATGTTCAAATGAAAAATCTGCACATATCTTATTTAAGTAGCTGCAAAACATGTATTACGTATGCATTAATATATAAGAAACCAGATCACCAGATCCTACACAAGGTATATGGATGTATAAACAAGATCTCACCTTATCCATAGCTCTATCACAGATGTATTTAGCCAATCATAGCGAAACAACTCCAAAATATCTTGTATAAATAGTTTTGTTTCGTATGATTGACCTGCAGCATCTGCATCTATAGAAAGATTTATAGGGCAATTTATATCATGTTCTCCTAACCATACTGCCATACCCCTACAATTAGGACCTAATGGGGCAGGTAGGTCCTGTGGAACCCAACTTAGTAATGTAGGAGGTAGAGGTGGAGGCCTAGATGCTCTGGATGTCTTCTTTTTAACCTGTATATATAATTTCAGATCAGTTGACCTCATATAGACACACTAACAATTTAACGTAATGTAAATTTACCATACAATTTCAGTATAGACGACATCCGCTTTGGGTCACAATATCACTCCGCCTTCTGCCTCACCAAGCGTTTCACAATCTAGGTGGGCATATGGCAATTGAAGATCTATCCAATTGGGGAATATACGTAGCGGGCTCACACGAACCCAACCATTTGGTAATGGAGACCCATGAAACATTTCCCCTGGAAGGGATGGGTAAGCCGACGCCTCTGCAATGACGTATTCATTACTTTTTAGACGACATGGCTTCAACCCCTACAAATTTATGTAAAGAATGTTATATACATATATACATATCATCTTGAAAACATATCATCTTGAAAAGACTAGCTACTATGTCATAAAAATACTTACAGCAGATGTGCTAGGTGGTGGGTCTATATGATTACTCCCAACATCTACAGTAGGATTAGAGAGGGATGTCATAGGTACTGTCTGAGTGGCAGTGTGAGACGCCTGCCACTTCACCATTGCTTCTTGGATTCTCCTATCAATTAACGCATCTACCTATACATGGATAAAAGAAACGTTAGCTTCTGATTATTGAATTCCCTTTTACAGTAACATTCTAAAAAAAGAATAGGTTACCTCTTCTTGTGAAATTATCGCTTTTGGGACATGTTGGTGTTGGGATGGCCCAAAGAACACTTTGATGCCCACACCAGCGCCTGCACCCCTAACACGTCCAGGATGCTCTGGGTTACCCAAAGTAACTATCAATTCATCCTTATACCCTCAGGGATGAACTTGCTTTGTTTCCTCAGCTCGTGCAGCTCCCGCTAATCACCATCAACAGAAATTGGTAAGTAAGTAAACACCACAAATAACCAATATTTGAACGAATTGCTCTAAGAGTTGTATTTTACCATTTTTGCAGCCTCCTCAGCAGTTGTGGGCTTCTTTATTTCTACCTTCTTGTTTTGCCTCCCAGCTATCTAGACATCATGGTGAGGCAGAGGTGTGGTACCTATAGTAGAGGACTCTTGAGTAGCAGTAGACTGAGCAGTACACTCAGCCTGTAGTCTTTGGCGAACGCCTGCATAGCCCTTTGGACCCATTGTGTGGTCATGCACATTCAGTGCACACCTTGTTCTTTGCGCCTCACTGATAGCCTAGTTAGTATGCACATTGATTTGGTTAGTAACACTAAAGGTTAATATTGAATAGGTGAATACAATGTATATTAATTAAATAGGGAGTAACACCTAATACCTTGAACTCATCAGTGTTTCTTGAAGCAACAAACGCGTCCCATTCTTCTTGGTCCAGGAAGTTCCACTGTTCAGTGGATGACTTCTTCCTCTTCTCACCATCTTTTATGTATTCTCAGGTGAGATTTATCCTATAGTTCCTTAGGGCCCTCCCACAGCATTGCATCACACATTTACGATGCAACTTTTCATCCAATGCAAATATACTCTGCAAAATAGAATTGATATTAACTAGTATCCAAAAAATTAGTAATCTACAAAATAGAATTGCAAATAATAATAACTCACGCATAAATCCTTCCATATTAAGTCTTTCTTCCCCTTAGGAACTTTATGCCAAGAATCTGTCTTACAACCACAATGGCTATGAGTAACATACCCAAGATATGAAACAAATGAATTGTGGTTCACTCCAATTGCATTTCCTGCATTATCAAAATCCACAACTAGTTTGGGTCCATAGCCCCTTAGCACTATTAACTTCTTCATCATAGTGATGTCCCTTCTCTTGTCAACTTTTTGGTACTACTCATCAAGTGCCTCAAGTGCTTCAGAGGGTACATGTGCATCATCAACCTAAAATTTGACAAAATAAACACACTTACAGGATATAACTATAAATGGACATATAGATAGAAATATATGATATATTCTTAAAACTTACATTGTGAGGCGGCGCATTGGTATCCTCACCATGCTCATAATGGACATCATGGTCATCATGCCCATGCTCAGCCATATGAAAATTTCATTAAAAAATCAAACATTTAGCATTTGACATAACTAGAAGATAATGAAACATTGAAAAATGAAACATTGTATAGTTCACATATACAAATGAAACATTGAAAAATGAAACATATAAAAAAAATATAAACATGAATGCCTCTAATATTGTGATCATTTATTAATTAACAATCCTTCATTGTGATCTCCGCGCACATACAAGTCATCATTAGCTTCAATATTTTGTGGTGTTGGCAACCTAACTGAGAATTGACTGGAGTCATCATACTTATCATAGTACTCTTCTTCATCTATAGGATCTTCAATGAACTGTCTTTTACCATGAAGAACAACCGACCATTTATCATTTGCAGGATCATCAATATAAAATACTTGATTCGCCTGTGATGCCAATATGAATGGTTCACCTTTCTCGCCAACCTTTTCAATGTTCACTAAAGTGAAACCCAATTTATCCACTATAACTCCTTTGGTGTTATCAACCCAATTACATTTGAAGAGCAGAATTCTAATATCTATGTAGCCAAACTCCCATATGTCTTCAATGATACCATAATATGACATTTTAGCTTCACGTGGACTCTTATCCTTTGCACTTGCAAAAAACATAGTCGACGCTTGAAGGGTGACCCCACTGTTTTGGACGACACTCTTATCATCTTGGCACTTTGTGTAATATGTGAATCAATTAATGTCATACCCTTCATAAGACATAACGTTCAATTTTGGTTTAAACATAAGGCACTTGATAGTTTCAGTAATATCATCTGGTGTTTGAGATAGTTGATGTAAGACTTTATCTTCAAACCACTTAATAAATGTCTTGTTATGCAATCTAGCAAGCCACATTGAATTGGCTTGAGGATATTGTCTCTTGATGAAATTGGTATGTTCCTCGATATAAACACTCACTTCATCCATGTTGTGTAAAATATACAAGTGACCTTGTTCCAACTGCTCACGGCTGATTACTTTCACCCGTGATCCCAAAATTCCTTTGCCAAATTGCTCCTCAATATTTTTGTCATTACCAGGAGTGTCATTACCACTGAGAAAGTCATAACAAAAATCTATAACCTCTCTCACCACATAACCCTCAATAATACTCCCTTCAGGACGATTACGGTTTCGAACATCACTTTTAAAAATGCTCATGTATCGTTCAAAGGGATACATCCAATGCAAGAAAATTGGTCCCAACATTTTCACTTCCCTAGTCAAGTAGACAACAAGATGTACCATGATATCAAAGAACGAAGGAGGGAAATACATCTCAAGCTGATATAGGATAACAACCACTTCTCTTTGCAAAGTATCGATAGCATCAGGGTCAATAACTTTGTTGCATAGACTATTAAAAAAGAAACAAAGTCTGGTGATTGCAAACCTTACATGCTTCGGCAATATAGATCGAATTGTCACGGGCAATATTTGTTGCATTAGAGTGTGACAATCATGAGATTTAAGACCTATCAACTTCAGATCTTTCATTGATACCAATCTATGGATGTTGGATGAGTAACCTTGTGGCACCTTAACATTTACCAAGCATTCACAGAAAGCTTTCTTCTCCTTTCTAAACAACGTGTAACAAGCGGGAGGTAAGTATGTTCTCCGATTTCCCATTTCACGTAATTCTATTAATTCTGACCTTATTCCCATTTCACGTAGGTCTAGTCTGGATTTCATCCCATCTTTAGTCTTACCTGGTATATTCAACAGAGTACCAATGACGTTATCACAGACATTTTTCTCAACGTGCATGACATCGATACAATGCCTGACTATCAAAGAACTCCAATAAGGAAGATCTCAAAATATTGACTTCTTCTTGAATAAAGATTTGTCACTCTGTGTGGCCATAGTATATTGTGATCTCTTACCAAATTCATTGACAAAGTCTTTTACTCTTTCATAAACAACCTCCCCCGATATAGGTTTAGGTGCACTCCGTTCCTCATTCCATCCATTGAATGCTTTGCGCTTCCTACGATACGGATGGAATTTTGGAAGAAACCTTCGATGACCAAGATATATAGTCTTGCCGCCATGTTTTAGTCTTGTTGAATCAGTGTTCTCTTCACATATAGGACATGCTTTAGCTCCTTTGACACTATATCTAGACAAATTCCCATATATTGGAAAGTCATTAATAGTGCAAAACAACATAGCGTGCAAACAAAATGTCTCTCTTCGTGAAGCATCATAGGTCAACACACCTTCACCCCAGAGTTTCTTTAAGTCATCAAACAGAGGTTCAAGATAAACATCGATATCATTTCCAGGTTGTTTAGGGCCCGATATCAACAACGACAACATAACATACTTATTTTTCATACACAACCAGGGAGGAAGATTGTATATAACAAGCATGACTGGATAAGTGCTATGTTGGCTGCTCAATGTCCCGTACGGATTCATCCCATCTGTATAAAGCCCAAGTCTTAGATTCCTGACTTCTTCACCAAATTTAGGGTATAATAGATCAATCTTCTTCCACTGTGGGGAATCAGACGCATGTTGTAGGATCCCATCACTATTTTTCTTAACATCTACATGCCACCTCAAATTCTTTGCATCTATCGGATTGGAAAACAAGCGTTGAAACCGTGATATTATAGGTATATACCACATCACATTGGTAGGAGAACCAGTTTTGGACTCCCCTGAAGTCGTCAATTTATATCGTGACACACCACATTTTGGACAATCTTGCAAATCTACATAGTCCTTTTGAAATAATACACAATCATTCAGGCATGTGTGTATCTTCTTGGCCTCCATTCCCATTGGGCACAACAATTTCTTTACCTGGTATGTTGAGATTGGCAGCTCGTTTCCTTCAGGAAGCATTTCTTTCAATAAAGACAACAATTACGTGAAGCTTTTGTCGCTCCATCTATTATTAGCTTTCAGCTTATACAATCTCAACACAGCGCTAAGCTTCGTAAACTTATTACAACATGTGTATAACGGTATCTCAACATCATGCACAATGTTTCTAAACATGGGAGGTGGATCGGTTTCAGTGTGCTCTACCCCACAACTATCCAGCATCACATCAACGATGTCTACTGGAACTGGTTCGTTCACATCTACGTCATCAGAGGCAATTTCTTCTTCCACACAAGCACTGCTATCGACATCTACTAGTTTTGGGTTTGAAATCTCTCCATGCCAGTGTCATTCTGTATAGCCTTGTATAATCCCGTTGCACATGACATGACTTTTGATTTCGTCACCAGTGCTGACTTTTAAGTTGTTACCGCAATGCCTACATGGATAGTAGAACCTATCTCCAGGTTGTTTCCTATGTTCCTCATCAAATCTAATAAACTGATCAAGAACAGAAATAAACTCTGGGGTGCATCAATTGTGAATGGACATCCATGATCTATCCATTCTATGATCAAAGAGAAAACAAGTATATATTACAACAAGATTAGGGTCTAGGGTTAACAGATTAGAGTTTAAGCATGGTTAAAACTTTAGGGTTTAAGGTCTTATATATAATTAAGATTTACTCCTATTGAGTAAATCTTAGACGGGTTTCTAGGCCAACAAATACATGTGTTGTCATTCTTATATATAATAAATGTGTACCACCTATCCCATTCTTGAACACCTAATCTCACTAGTAAGTGTATAATGTATATTGAGTTTTCAAAAAAATTTCGGCAGCATTTCCATTCTGTTCTCCAAGTACATATGTACTTAGAGAACAAATGGGGAAATGCTATTGAAATTTTCTGGAAAACCCAATACACATTATACATTTACATCCTAAGTGAGATTAGGTGTTCAAGAACACTCACAAACCGGGGACTATCCAAGATTTAGTCCTATTGAGTAAATCTTGGACGGGTTTCTAGGCCAACAAATACATGTATGTTTTCATTCTTATACCTACAATCCTAGTTTCATCATTCATATCCTAAGTTTTGTGTAACATCATTTAATCATGCTTGTCAGTAAATACAAAATAGTAAATTAATAAACCATGATTCCATATATCAAAGATTTGAACCAGGGGGTGATATAGCCCTATTTTAGGGCTCCATCCTGTGCCATTTTGTACTTAAATCACATCTAAACATGTTAGATTACAAGCTTTTGTCCCTAATGTGTTTATCATTGCCAAATGCACTTATGATGTTCTTTGCACTATTTTCAGGTACTTGAACCATGCCTTAGATGGAAGAGTGAGAAAGAAGGAGTTCTAGAGCTCCTCCACTCATGGGGAGGTCCAAAGGAGGCCCCAAAATCTCCCTCAACCTACCTCCAATGGCCAAGAATCATCACCAAGCAAAGACATCCAAGAATAATGAAGTTTAAAGGATAATCAAGTGGTGCAAGCCTCACCACGGCCGTGGGCACTTCCCACGGTCGTGCGGATTCATGACCAAGAACCAGCATTTCAACAGGGTTTTTCCCCAAGTCGCCACGACCATGGCCAATGAAGAACAAAACAACCATGATACTGCTCCACGGTCATGGAGTAGCATCACGGTCGTTTTGTTCTTCATTGGCCACGGTCGTGGCAGATGGCCACGGTCATGGCAACTTAGGGAAAAACCTTGTTGAAATGCTGGTTCTTGGTCATAAATTTGCACGACCGTGGGAAGTGCCCACGATCACATCCCCCTCCTCTAAAATGGTCGTGTGACCCAACACAGCCGTGGTGCCACTCTCCCACCACAACCGTGGCACTCCGCCACGACCGTCGCCACCAACATAGCATATCACCACCATCCCCATACCACGACCGTATTCTTACCCCACGACCATCCTATACTACCCTCACCACGGTCGTGGCACACCAACACGACCGTGGTGACCAACCTACCCTACCATTTCCACCACATATCCACCTCAAATCCACTCCATTTCACCATTATCATTAGAGCTTCATATATCAACATACATACTAGGTCATATTTCAAGTCAAGATTTAGGCATTTAATCACCTTAGGGCGCATACATGATTCACAAGGTATTTGGGTGCACAAAGAATAATATATGTTACTGATTTAGGAGTTCACATTATCATTTTAGAAATGGAAGACCCACATGTGAGTTATGTTTGAGATTTAACATCAATGTATCTTTAACACACATGTTTCAAGGTTCAAAGCACATAATCAAATCAAATTAGGATGCTACAATGGACAAGTTGAATCTTATTTCAACATGCATCAAAATTTACTAAACTAGGTCAAGTATGAGGATTAGAAGGACAAATATATGCAAGTATAAGATTTCAATCAAAATGAAGTCTAATGGCACATTGGGAGAGTGAGATTATACCTCACTTGAAGGCTGAAGAACAAATATATGCAAGTCAACAACGCAAATGGATGACACAACAACTCAATTCAGCCCAAGAGCACAACTGCAATCAACACAATTATGTTATAATGAATTAATTAGGTGTCAATAAGCATGAATTTTA
Source organism: Alisma plantago-aquatica (assembly GCA_963693085.1). Classification (NCBI taxonomy): domain Eukaryota; kingdom Viridiplantae; phylum Streptophyta; class Magnoliopsida; order Alismatales; family Alismataceae; genus Alisma; species Alisma plantago-aquatica. The sequence goes on from OY856410.1 coordinate 325,614,774, forward strand.
GTGAGACTCTCTTAGTCCATGCTACTACAAATGGGAAATCAGAAAATATGCTACATGTGTAACCTTAATTGCAAAAATACAATCTAAGTCTACTAATGACAAAAATTACCCTAATGACAAAAGGGCCAGCCAATGGTGGTCGAGCAGGAGCAGGGTACCTTGAGGGCGGAAGAAGAAGAGGAGGAAGAAGGCCTTCGCGGCGGCGCCGACAGCAAATAGGCACGCAGGAGCTGTGGTCGGAGAAGCGACCTGGAGAGCAGGCAGTAGGAGAGTCGTGGCCTGGAGAGCAGCGACTGGGGCACCAGCAAGCGGCGGCGGAAGAGGCGAGCGGTGAGCGGCGGCGACGACGGCGACCAGAGCACCAACAAATGGCAGCAGGAGAGTCGCGGCCTAGAGAGCAGCGGTCGGAGCACCAGCAATCGGCGGCGGCAGAGGCGAGCGGTGACCAGAGCACCAGCAAACGGCGGCAGAGGCAGAGGCGGCAGAGGCGGAGGCGGCGAGTACAGGAGCAGCGGGCGGCGGTGAGCATAGGAATCGCCGGACCTAACCCTCAATTGAGATTGAATGAACAGAGAAAGGGGAAGAGTCTTGTTGGCTAAATGGACATCTGTAAATCCCTTTGTTTTGATAATGACAAACATTTCATTCTTGTTAATCTAACGTGCTACTTGAGTGTGCAGGAACAAGGTGGATGACAAAGTACTAGGGAAATTCATATGCTTACATGTTTATATTTTCATGAAATGTAATCACTTTTGTAAAAACTTGTACAAATATATAATGTACAAGTACTTAGATTTCATGTAAATCAAGCGTTAGATTCTCCCTAGCTAAACATCACATTTAGATAGGTCATCCCCTTCAATAGTGTCACATATGCACACTCATACACATACTTAGTGCTTTAAATTGAAAAATTGAAACAGAGTCAATCTCGGTCGACTAACTCCTCGACCGAGACACTCTTGGTCGACAATCTTCTCGACCGAGAAAGACCCAAGTAGCTGTTAGACACAGCTGACAAGGTGGTTGGCAGTTGGAGATAAATGTTGCATACACTTGACCCAGAGAGCCTGTCGATCGACAAAAGTTTGACCGAGTAGGAGTCTCGGTCGACTATTTCTCGACCGAGATGATCTCTGACAAAAACTGCAGAATTAATTAATTAGCCATTACTAAAGCAACAAACTTGTACCTAACGGCTAGTTAAGCACTTAGAAACCCCTAGAAGGTGTCTAGAACGTCCTTAAGCACTTGTAGGACATTCCTATAAATAACACATGCCTTAGGACACCTAAACACACTTACTTGTTACACTTGAGCAATCTTTGGGCATACATTGACTTTGTGCAATCTGTTTCTGAGCAAATTGAGCATTGTGACAATTGGCTACTTCTTCCCTTAGCTCAAAATTCGTGTCCCATAGGCTAGCATCTCCTATCCATTGCAATTACAATTACATACACTTTGGCTAGGAGATCTATACGCTTGATCTAGGCAAATCAAGCCTTGTGCTACAAAAGGATAAGTTGTAATTTTCTTTTCCTTTCTTGTTCTCTATTATTGTTTGTACTCTCCTTGCTACTCCTAGGTTGGAGGCTGCGGATTGGAGAGGGTGGAAATCTTCTTGGTGAAGAAGGGGACCTTGAGCTACTTCAAGAAGGCTGGTGCAATGGGAGGTTACTTCTAGAGAGGAAGGCTACTTCAAGGGGGAGCTTGAAGTTACTTCAAGAAGGCTACCTCAAGTTGGTGCATCTACTTCAAGTGAAGGCTGTTCAAGGGGTGTAAAGAAAGTATTGTATTTTGTATAAATCCTTGTGAAGGTAATAAAACAAATACTTTCAAAATCCCGATTGGGTAAGCAACCGGGTAGTGGACTGACAACTTTAGTATTTGCTAAAGTTGGAACCACTCTAAACACCTGTCTCCTTCTTCCATTTTTTATTGTTGGTTGTTTGAGTTCAATAATTGTTAAAATCATTTTAAAACTCTATTCACCCCCCCTCTAGTGTTTTTCAAGTCTGACTTGCGCGAGTGCTGTTAAGTTAACAATTGGTGTAGGTTATTAGAACTAACCGACGCTTAAAACTATAAGCGTCGGTTACCAACAAGAAACTGACACTTCTGTTAGTTGATAGTCGTCGGTTCCAACTAAAAAAACTGACGTCTATCTATATATGCCGACAAAAATAAATGTTCTCAAATTAAGACTATAGTCGTCGGTTTCCGTATAAAAACCGACACTAAAGGGAGGTGAAAATTTTCACAGTTAAGCGCGTGAAAACACATTGGTGTCAGTAATTGTAAGACAACCGACGATAAAAATTGGTCAAATTTGTGTCTCGCAGAAAACCTTTAGTCGTCGTTTTCTTTGTTAAAAACTGACACTGTATGTTAAATTTTGGAAGAATTATTTTCACTAGAAAATTAGGATTTGGCAGTCAATTTTAGGCATCAGTTTCTTATTAAGAAACCGACGCTAAATAAAAAGTGATACCCGCGTCTGGTCACCCTTCACAGATAGATGCCGGTTATTGTATTTAACCGACACTGTATGGATTACACGTCGGTTTTTTGTATACAGCCGACGCCTATAAATGTAACATTATAAGTCATTTATGTAGTAGTGTTGGGTGGGAACACTAGAGATGTGAGGTCAAAGATCAATGCTTCTAGATTTTTGAAAAAGCATGATGCTACTCTCTCATGCGGCCAACTAAAGCTATGTTGATGTCGACAACCAACAGAGAGGATGAATCACTATTTCATCTCAGTTGCTCCTAAAACCTTACCCTCTATAGGGCATGGCAGTAAGCAACAAGCAAAGGGAGTCTAGAGGGAGAGGGTCAGGGTGTGTGTGACTGTGATGATGAGCGGGTCGTGGCAAGTAAATTTTGTGCTGGTTCTACAGAGCTTTAGCCAGTGGGCCAGACGTGTTCGAAGGAGTTAACCTGTGTCCAAGCACGTACAAAAAAACCAAAGGACCAGACACAACCAAGATGAATCCAATACATTTTGGGTCATGTCCGTGTCCAAAATGCATACGAAACAGGCACACGGCCATGCAAAAGTGTATGTGCTTCATAGGTTCTATGATGCCTTTTATTGTGTTGTTAAATTTAGAATGTGAGAAGTTCTAATCAACTTTTATGACCCAAACACTTAAACGCAAAGTTCCTACTCTTTTGATATGGATAAATAATATTATTTATCTCCCTCTCAAATCTTTATTTCCTCCTCTAAGACAATCTAAATCATGTTTTGATATCAGATGACTCGACGCAATCTCTACCAAAGCAAAAACAAATATTCAACATGTGGACACATGTATTATGCACCATCTCTATAAATTACGACCTAAATAACAATGACCAAATGTTCCTTCTACTTTCTAGTGACAAGAGTATTAATTGATATGTGATCACTGTCCAAACACAAGTGGAAGAAAGCTCAATTATCTTTATACCATAGTCTAGTTTCAAAATGATAGAAATCGACTCTATTTGAAATAACTATTGAGAAGTTCAAGAGACCGAGTAAATATTGCACAAATAAAGAACGAGATGACAAACACTCTTAATCTTGTGATTTTTTTTCTAATAAACATTTAAAAAGAGATGATGCAAACTAAGGAGTTAATAAATAAATTAGAATTATTAGAATATGCACCAGTTGTCATAAGGTGATCAATAGTGAAATGTTGACCAAACGGTTAATATTGAGGGTGAAGAAATTACCTTTGTAGAATCAAACATATGCTTGATTATCTTCACCCTAGTCTCCCTCACGAGATGACAATGTAGTGAAGGAAGATTATCTTGTCTACTGAGTGGGGACGTGGTGGTAGTATACATGTATATTCATGATGTAAAGAAATTGAATATACATATCTGAAATTCAAAGCCTATATATGTATGACTATTAATGGAAACTAAAACATATAAAACTACATATATCATTGAACAATACCACTTTTCATTTGTGGCGTACTATATTTTAGTCATAAGGAAAACCATGTCGTGAAAATGATTAGTCACAACTTGGCTGAATAAAAAAATATAGCATCAGCTACAAAAGAATTGTGTTATCTAGAAAACATTTGGATAGCTTGCCATAAAAAAATCTAAAAGATGGTATTTTAGATGAAAAAAGAAGTAAGGAAGATGTTTGACTAAATATATTTAATATATTTGCAACAGTTTACTGGTTCTAAAACCATCTGAATATAGATCTAAATTAATATAGAAAAATACCTTTAATCTACAGTGTTCCTAGCACTTTTATATCATATCTCCCTAATGAACAACTAAAAATACTTTAACACTATCACTGAAAGGATAATAGTACAGATAATTTTTCTTCAATAGCATTCAAATTAATTTTGAAAAAGTACAAAGCCTAAGATCACAAAGTCTAAGATAACAATGCAAATTATAGTTAAGATTCAACATAGAGTAACCAAGAGCAATGAATGGGTATATAAAATTGAAAGGCTCAGTTGGTGTACCCAAAGAGGAAGAGAAGTCAAAGAAAATGTGCACCGAGAATGTGTTCCACCTATACACCGTTTGCAAGGAGACGAGAACATTGATCTCTCATAAACGAATAGTTAGTACAAGACAAATAAAAATGCCCAAATTAAAAATCCACATAGATCGATTTATGGAAGAATATAGAATGGTTAAGCCTTATCTGTCGGATAAGAAAAGGAACAACAACGGCCCTCCTAGCTTACTACATCACTCTATACATCGACGGTGGGTGGTGGGCCGGTGACCACTCGATCACTCCACCTCCTAGACAACTTCCCTATTTCTTCCTTCTGCAAGCAACGCTTGACGATGTACCACGATTCGTGTGCTCTGGATGCAAGGGGAGGACATGAGGAGGTGTATTACAGCATTGGAGGTGGAGGAGTTGGGGAACATCTATGGGAGGGAGAGGAGTTAGGGTCATTGGGGGTTTGCAGCGGAGTTGGCTAGGTGGAGGGGGTCAATCGTGGACCGCATCCTAATATAAAAATTTTATTATAAAAAAATACACACCGCATTTTTTGAACAGTAAAAAAAATAGTGTGGATATTTACAGTGAATTTTCGTAGTGTAGTGCAAAAGGCACCAAAGGTGGACCGAAATAACTATATATATACCATAGGAAAATAACACACGTATATGCTTTTCTTGGAAAGTGAAGGATATTATTACAAAGAGAATACATTTACACTAAGGTTATCAGAGCCAAATCATTGCAACTTCCTTATATGTATAACTAGACTATGTCGGTATAAGATCTTGGCTCCTGATTGGTTTCTACATCCTAAACTTCAACTATTATGTCGGCTGAGTTCAACCCTTCTTTTGTTTGGGATTAAGGGAATGTGATGGGTAGAGAAGTCATTTTGGTGGATTTTACAAATCATGACAGAGATACGAGAAGTGGACTTAACATTGAAAGTCACAATGACTAATAAATATGTCATGTTGTAAAAGTTCATTTTGAAAGTGGAGCCCTCTCAAGTAAAGTCTGCATATTGAAAATCATGGAGGAAAAAAAGAATCTATAAACTAATATTATTTAATTTGATCATATTAATAGGGATAATTGTTCCAACATATATAATGATTTACCCCAAAAAATTGAAAAAATAATTAAAATTATTTGTTCTAGAAAAATGTCATATATAGTACAGTTGGTCTCTATTTTGAAACTTAGCGGGACCATCCCTTTGCTTATCAAAGGCTACAATGGGAGAAAAGACTAAAGTAGAAATAAGCATAGACTATTTTGAAAGAAAATTATATCAGTGTATTCTAGGATATGATTCGTAGAATTTGAAGAAGATGAGGATATGCATAATTTTTCATGGGATGAAAAAACATAGTGGAGCATTGAAAGATGTTCTAAATCCCGACCACTTTTCAATAATTGATAAGTGCCTCTATAAAAATTGACAACACTCACTAATTTACCATTTGAAAAGGCTATAACAAATAAAAACACACAAATACACACACACACACACATATATATAGAGAGAGTCAGTCACGTATACATTCGAGTGTACCAACGACAAATTAAGCTTCACTCTTTTTCTTTTATCTAATATTTCTTATGAAAATATAAACTATTAATCTTCTAAAACATAAATGACATACTAAATATAAAATTTGATGTAATTTGAAGACTTATAAGTCATGCACCTAAAGGTGGTAAAAGAGAAGCAATTCCAACAAGTTTTGTGTCTAGATTTTGTTGGTCATCAAAGAGAGACCTATAAGAATCCTAATGAGCTCAATTTCAGATGTATTTTATATTTGTTACAACAACTAATGTCAATAGTTTGTATTTGTCCAAAAAGGGTCTACATATGTAAATACTAGTTGAGTGTATGATGCAATATGTACACTCGAGTATATTCTAGAATGACTATATATACACACACATAGATATATAGACATACACAAGTGGAACAAGGAGGCAAACTTTAAGTGTTTGTAGTGTGATAAAGAGGTGGAAAATTTTGATCATATAATTGAGGCATGCAGATTCACAGCGACAATCTAAAAAAATATGTAAGAAGAATGGAAGATAAAATTATGGCTACAACGACAAATGGAGGACACACTAAGGAGGTCCAACAATGATATAATGAAACTTCTATTTTCTATGTTTTGCTTTTAATATATGGAAGGAGAGGAATAATAGAAGGCATGGACACAAAAAGCTTACAACAAATATTATAGTAAAAAGATTTATAAATATGTAAAGTATAGAATCAAAGTATAAGTAGAATAGCAAGATTGTAAGAGTGTAGTGTTGGGCTGCATGTAATTTTTTCTCTCAGTATTGTTTGGGAGAATTCGAAATAAAATCTACCATATTCAGATATAGAGACAAACAAACACAACACATGTATACACACATGCATTTATATATATATATAAATATATATATATATATATATATATATATATATATATTTGTGTGTGTGTATGTATGTATGTATGTATGAATGTATGTACATATTATCCTCATTAATTACAAATACTAAAAGTAGACACCCATAGATCAAATACATGCGTGTTTTAGGATCTCCTCGGGTGACAAATCAGAGTTATATGTAACAATGTGAAAAGTTAGAGTACTAAATAAATTTTTCAAAGGCTATGTTTGTGGTTCTTCAAAGGGATTTAACCCTCGAAATGAGTTAAGGGAAGTGCAAGAAGCTCATTAATATTTATTCTTTCTCTTACAAGAAACGAGGATTCTCACATAAGATAGGTGGTAATTGGAGACTATGAAACTTAGAAACACAGACAAGATATCTCAAAGATGGGTAAGATGTGAGTTTTATTAGACATGCAAATTCCCTAAGATGAATTACCCTAGTTTAAAATATTTATTACAATTGCAACTGAATTTCCCATAGGCAGACAAATCAATTGCAACATAGAAGAAGATCAAACCCAAAAGGCAATACTTTTAAGAAATAGCCTTTAGAAATAGTCATTAAGAACAATATTTAAAACCAATTTGTTTGAGAATGATTGTAGACTAATGATTAAATTAAAATATTACAATGTAATAAATAGATTTTAGTGGGGTTGAAACCAATATTAAAGAATAGTGGGACATTCATATTCCATCAACATCACCTACAAAGTCATTACAATATAGTTATCACAATTATTTAGATAGAGAATGTGAATTACACAAGGACTGAGTTCCGAGTGAGCTTGAGGTCTCATTACCCACCATTCATGATTCATTCATCCTATAGGATCCCTCCTATGATCACATCTAGAATCATACACATCTAAATAGGGATCTAATCCTAAGTTTCTTGGTCTCTGTGCTCATGATTATATTGGACATGCTAATTGAGAGATCAATTCAACAAGCAAGCACAAATTGAGTGAAGAACAAACTAATATAGTAAGACAAATTGAGTTTGATAACAACTAAGATAGATTATGGCCAATGTAGCTACTTCCCATTCCTAAAAAAGAAGTACTAAACACTCATAGTCATGACAAGATCAAAAATACAAGAGGAGAGAGGACAAAGCATGTCACTAAAAGAGAAGACAAAAGCAACCAAAGGTCTGTAACTTTCGCAATCCACTCTAACACCAATAAGTCTGAAGAACTCTACTAAGGTGGTCTTTTTCCTTGTCTTATCCCCTGTCTCCTTGCAAAAAAAGTGTGTCATCAATTTAGACTGAATGAATGATGAATGATAATTTATTTCATCCTCCTTTTGGTTACACATAGCTTTCAATTGATAGCTATGAACAATTGCTCAATGTACTGCACTGATCGGGTGACCATGTGGTCTGGTCAACCAATCACTCACTTCGCGGAGTGCCTATTGGAGTTTTGGTCAGTTGACCAACAAGAATGATCGATCGATCATCATTTTGAATAGTTCCTTGGACATTGAGTGGATCGGTTGATCCAAGGAGTGGATCAATCAATCAAGTGGATGCTTGAAATTGATGTCAGATTTTGATTTGGAGGCATAAATTCTGGTCAGTTGACCAGTGAGGTGGATCTACCTATTAGGCTTGTCTTTTAGGCACTCTGTCATAAACACATCGACCAATCATGAATTTTGATCGACTAATCATTTGGTCATAGTAATGCACCAGAGATAAATTTCAGTTAGAAATACATGTGATTGATAGATCATTGATGGTGTTGTACCTGACCCAAAAATCCCATGGATCCTTGAGGTTGTGAAACAATAAAGAAGAAAAAACATAAATAATCAATCAAGAAATCTTTAGGCGGTACCACCCGATTGTATTCATGAAGTAAGGAAAATGGAGGTAGATATTTAGATCTGTAAGAAAACACAAAAAGGCCTGATTTTGACTCCACTCAAAGGAAGAAAAGAAAGATATGTATAATTTTAGAGATCAGACTTGGACATCTTGTTACAAGTGGAAAAGGTTTCAACTACCCCATCTCAGACGAAAATGGTAACATATCCTTTTTCAGACATCTTGGTTAAAATGATGATCATCGAGATTATTCTTAGAGAAGCACGGGAAAACAATTAGGTTAGTGGACCTTTGAGGCTGGAGATGGTTGTGGCTTCCCATCATAGCCCTAAAGGTCTTAACTTTTAGGTGTGTTATGGTCCCAATTGCCTTACGACCTCCCATAGTGGAGATCCATCACTAGAACTTGGGAGTGATGCATGAAGAGAAAGAAAGACATAATAGAGATTTATTAGAGCAAGATCTAGATCTTTGAAAATTAATGTGCATATATCAATAGTTATGGATATACTAACAATAGTAATGAATGTAACAGAGAAAACAATAGTTGTAATAGTTGAGCAGCCTATCAATATTAATGTGGCAATTGGTGTTAGAGGAAGGGTCCTTTGATCACATATAGAAAACAAAAGAGGGAGGTAGCTCTCTCTCGGGCTTCAGGAGAGATAAAAGGATCCCATAACATAGAGAGTGTGGGGGTTTATTTATAGGTGGTATATTAGGGTTCGAGGATTCCAATTGAAAGATTTTAAAAGAGCCGACATATCATGATACATCGGGTCTATGGAGTGCACGGATCAAGGGAATCCTCCATGTGGCACGTGGAGATGGCTCAGATCAGCCAGTCGTCCCAGGTTGGATAAAATTATGTCTCAATTTTATGGATATTTCAGGAGAATTTCGGAAACAATCGTCGAAAAGATGATTCCAAATAAAAGGTAATAAAATATTAAAGGAGAGAAGAGCCATCAGCTCAAGATTATGATTCACTAATATCCAAAAGCTAGGTATTTTTTGTGACGATAAAGGCAATTGAATATTTGTGAAAAAAGAAAATATTTTATTCAGGACATTCAAATGAAAAATTTATGAAAAAGGCTTATAAAAAGCAATAATAGGCAAATTCCACTTAAATCTAGATATTCTTCATAGAATGCCCCAAACTAGGTAAAATGGGTGAAAATGGGTGGACTAAATAGGTGTGCAAATGTGGGAAAATATGGGGAAAAAAGGTGAATAATGAGAAAATGAGGGGGAATGTGAAAATAGCTAAAAAGGATAATATGTGAGAAATATGAAATTCTAAAATTACTCAATCATTAGCCAGAGAATTAACATTTATAAGAAATTTTCTATTGAGTGAGAAAAAATTGGAGTGTGAACAGTTTGCTCCTCTCAAGGAAAGGTTTCCTATAAGAGTGAGAGTCGCAAGCTTGAGCCAAATCTAAACCCCATTTTTGGTCATAAAAGTCAACAAAGGTGAGAGTCATCAAAGTTGTTTTGAAATATCTCGTGGAGATTGGAAATTATAGGTGATATCGTTTCCTTATAAGTATAAATTAATGAAATATCCATTTATAACAAAAATAAGATTGGGCATAAATGACATCTCTAGAGTAGGGTAGCATCTAGCTAAGACACTTACCTATATCAGACCAGTAATTCATTCATGTGGAGTGTTGATGAGCCATTAGAGGGTTATTGGCCGCAAGTGTGACTCCCATCATTGCTTCAACTCTTAGATCACTACATGTCTGATTCTCTCACTAACTCATGCCTTAGTTGAAGAAGATGGATGTGAAAAGAGGATATAATGGCGTTTTGTCAAAAGTAATCAAAATTAGGAGTTTGTAACGATTGAGAATCGTGACAACTACTTAAATGTGAAAAGATCTTTAAAAGTCAATATTGCCTCTCTTCTCCTTCTATGCATTTTAACTTTAGTTTTTTTAATTTTATGGAATGGATGGAGGAATGCACCAAATTGATGGTTAGGATCACGAGTCTAAAAAGGTAAAATCATGTAAGTTCTCAAATCTACAATAGGGCTTTGATTGATCAAGATTGAAGATTGGGTGTCCAAAAAGCTTCCAGTTATAAGCTGGCCTTCAAGGCCAGTGACTGTGTTGGTCAATTGTCTACTCCCTAGTGCATGTGTATTCTTATAGGATAAAGTTTATAGGAGGAGTGTTAAAATTAGTAGAGATTGGGCATTAGATGATTGTCCAGTGATAAGGTGGTCTCCACAACATGTGCTCCACTAGTTATTCATATGTTCTCTAGATTGGTGACGAGTGATTTATCCCCAATTTTATAGTTCTCACTTAATTAGATCAATCTTCTTTTGAACTACAACCCCAATGAGAAAGGATCTACAAATATCAGAATGATAACATATGTGATCATCTACAATCACCTACCATATGTAGGATAAAAATATATTGAAATGAAACCTTATGATTGGTTCACTTTTAGGTCATGATCTGGGATCATAAAAAGATTTGTAAATAAAAGCATAGGGTCATGATCCGGAATCATAAAAAGACTTGGACGTATGTGCACTAAAGTGTTTAGTTTTAGATCATAATTCATTTCTAAAGATTCTATATCTAACAGATGTCTAGATATAAGGTGTTATAAATTTGAAAAATTCTCAAGATATATAAGGTTTGGCGTCAGAAAAACTTCTAAATTTAAGGTAGCCTTCAAGACCAACTATTATATCGGTCAATTGTCAAATCCTTGGAGCATAAGCTAGTCATTCAAAGATTTTCACGTTGCTTATTAGGATCTTTGAAAACGTAATCTTGGTTGTTCTATCTCTTTTAAAGTTCTCAAGATGAAAAAGTTTAGGCACCAAAAAAATATCTCGGGTTCAAGATGGCGTTTATAACTAGTGATTATAATTGTATTGGGAGGACGTAATTACAAAAAAAATATCTTTAATTATCACCTGATTCATAAACTAAATCAAAATCCTAGTTGAGTAGTAATCATATTTGTGCGAATTAATAAGAATATAACATGGTTGGAACCACCAATAGCTTAAAATTCAAGATGAAGCATATAGCAAAGCACATAACAAGAGTGACATTACAAGTAGGCATTCAAGCTCCCGTAACAGCCACCTCTTAATTGTCGAAGTTGGCATGTAGAACTTGAACACTATTCTTTCGAGAAAGATCATTTTCACTGGGAAATTTATTAAACTTGACCATAATGGGTCTGTCAAGACCCTTTTTCTAGTCTCAAATTCACGAAGCCAACGCAAACTTGATTAGTCTTATTTGTCAATATTCCTTGTCACTAGATCCACTCGGTGGCAAAGTATACCTCACATCTCTCATTCTTGATATATTGTTGCTAACGAGATCAGTTCCTGGGAAGCAGGTAAATTTTTGTTGTTTTCGCTGCACTTATAGCTTCTACAATTTCTAGTATTTGTCTTACTTCTTTTTCTCTATCTCATCACTACTACAAAACTCGTTAAGAGTCAAGGCTGAATCCTTGACCAGTACCTTGTTTATCCCAAAGTATTACACTTTGTCGAAGGCCAATCCCAGAGTATTGTTCCTTGACTGGAGGCTTGGTGAGTAAAACAGTTTGTCAAGGCCAATCCTTGAGCAATTATATTTATAGCCCTGAGTTGTGTGCTCACAAAAACTAATATAATAATGATACATTTTCTTATTTCACTTAGAACGTAATGCAAAAATACAAAATGCAAAGTTTGTATGTGTATTCATACGAATGGGAAGAGAAAAAAGTGGCATGTGTATTCACTTGATAACATATTTATAAAAGTTTGTCGTACGTGGTTACAAAATTGATCGATATTGCAAATGGTTACATTGCTGATCATATCCACGTTTGGTACCATTAAACCAATCAGCTTTTGTTAGCTGGTATGTTTTTACTACAAAAAACAACAAAAAAATGTCCTAAAATGCAGCACCACTTTCAACCGTAGAACGCCCTCTATTGTTACTTTCCGTGCTACCACCTATGATATTTTCTCTATTACCACTGTTGCTCCCACCAACATGGTTGTTTCTGTTGTCCTATATTACCAAATACAATTAGTTAGTCTTCAAAAGAAACATCAAACAAACATTTCAATGTCAAGAAAGAAAACAACCAAGAATATCACATACAATACTCGAAATATGGACTGCATATTTGGCATGTCAAATACAAATAAAATGTCATCCAGTAAACCTCAAAAATTGATTTATGTAAAAATTTGCTTATACAAATAAGTTGATCTCTGAAAAAGGACATTTAGATGTGCAAATGTACAATAAATAAACTATATTCAATCTTAAAATGTGTGGCTGTCAAAAAAACTAACAACCACGTCCAACTTCTTCTATTCGAATTGTTCAAAAACTAAATTAGACAAGTGATTATCAATATACTAGTAGCAGCCACGTGAAGTTTGATGGTACTCTAATTGTTTAATCGTGACATCGAGCTAAAATGGTGGCATGCACATCATGTATTCCATGTATTGTATTTATAATAGTATAATCAAGTTTTGCTATAGTTTACAGCAATAACTATAATATCAAACCACTTGTTTGCTTGAGTTACAACTTGTTCATTCTGTAATATCACTATAAATTTATATTCTAAAAAGCATACAAAATTTCTGTCACGTCTGACATGGATATTCTCACAACTAGAGTAGAAACAAGCCTACAATTCTAGAATTCTAAGAATCAAACTAAGTCTACAAAACCTACAGGTCTAATATGACAAATAGAAATTCCTAAACTAAGTGTCTTCCTCCAGCAAGTCTAAATAAAACAATAGAAAATAATTCAGATTCTCATATAAACACATAGCACAAGATATGTTATGGAGTTATAAAATGTACAACTATTACGATACAGAAAAAAAATAGATCTTGTAGCTACTCCAAGAAGCAATGCTATCCAACCAAAACTAACTTTGTCATGGGACCCCACATACACCACTATATGTGGCCTATAATTTACACTTCCTTGTCATCTGCATATGTTTGTCATGCATTATTCATTGTAGGAAGAGTGATGAAGAGATGCAAATGTGAAAGTTTTAAGACACCATACTACTATATGAAATAATAAATACAGTAAAAGAATCTACAAATGGAATATGATTTTACCATGCAGCTATTACATCTTATCACATATATGTGTATTCCATTTAGATCAAGAGATAATACAAACAGATCAAGCTGATTCAGTTAGCTCTTCCCAATTCAAGTTGCTCAACACCAGTAAATAGATCTACATATCTATACTTCTAGTATTAGAAAGATGAGCTACATGGATCTATATTACATATTTGATGCAACATGGATCAAATCTACATGTACGAGATCAATTTGAATGAGTCTCCACTGGTGGTAACCATCAAAATAATTACTCATGAAAGCAAAATGCAAAAGACGATATGATAAAGACAAAAATTCAGGAGAATTGTGACACATTATTTTTATGTGTTATTAACAAGGACAAATCATATTTGTACGTATCGCAAAAATCAAGTTCGTTCTTTCACTGGTGACATCAGAGCATGTTTCATAAAATTGGTAACAAGGATGCCAATTGGGAATCACATGGTCCATATGTGGCTCCATCACTATTTTAACCCGTCCACTCATTGAGGTCATCATATAAGATGTTTCATTGTAAAAATAATAATATTATTGTGATAAAAGACAGCTTCGGTATTATTTTCTTATCACATACCTGAATAGATGAAGTCATAAGCCCTACACATGAGTAAGTGTATCCGTTGTATGGATACATGAATGGAGCACTCTGAGAATTGTTGCCAATCTAGACAAGGACAAAAAAGATAAAACATCAAGGTATGAAAAAATAGACACCAAGATCTATGTTGAAATTGTACAAGCCTCACATACATGTGGAGATGGCGGTGCATGTGATTGCCACATCCCAGGAAATTGAAATCCAGTGGTAGCTTGGGCCTATATTGTAATTAAATGTATTAACTTAAATTATTCAGACCTGAACTAAAAACAAAAGTATCGTATAAACTTACATGTACATCAGAAATTGGAGGTTGATGCAATTGATTAGAAGGCCTTCCATTTCCCTAGAAATCCACTCTTTGTTAATTTCAACCATCAAGCTAAAAATATTATTATTTATATATATGAGAGAAGTTGTCAACTCACTTGTAGTAGAGAAAGCAAAGGAGCTAATGTACTCATTAACTTTTGCGACATTTCATTCATCATTTCTCTTGCTTCTTTCCTTGATTCTTGCATCTCACTTTGTACTATCTCAAAAGCTTCCTACAAAATCAACATATAATAAAGAAGGGGAATCCACATTTGTAATGATAAAAATGTAATTGAATAATGATTTTCACCTTATATTTTTTATTTTCTTCTTGTAAAATAGTATTGGTCACACATAAAGAGGCAGCTCTTATTCCCATCTTGTCATGCCCAATACCAACTAATCGAGTCCGCTTAGTTTTGACAGGCTTGATAACATGGTTAACAGCATCATCCTCCAGACTTTCATTACCATCATTTGATTCCTCATTAGACATTAAGCTTTGTTTGGATTTATAATGATCCACAATTTGTTCCTGCTCACAAAGGATTCAAGATCTCATTGTATATTGAAATATATACCTAGTAAGATACACTATTTATTGCATAGCACGACATTTAGATCATTAGTGTAAGCAGCTTCCAATAAATCCAGTTTACTTGGAGTATGTCCAAGTTCTATTTCATACAACCAAATAATAAGTAATTAGCTACTTATAAAATATTTTGGTTCATATACAAACACATATACACACATATATACACAATCATATATATAAACAATCATCTTACCAATTCTTGACGCTTCCTGGAAAATGTTTTAGATCCAGTGCAATGATTAATCTTTTTCATTGATCTATTTACTTTGTTTTTCTTAGCAATCTCCTAAGGTATCAAATAGATCATGTCATGTATACACATATTCACAATAGGTTAATAACACAAGAAAGTTTGTTGAAGAACCTGAGTTTTTGGATCCTTCCATTTCTCAACCAAGCACAAAAATTGTTCAGTATCAATACGAGGATCTTTTGAAACCTCTTTCATCATGAAATCCATATCATGTTGATACTTTGACCAATATCTTGACTTCAATTCTGCCCTCCAATCTGTAAGACTAGAACTAATGTGTTCCCACACACGGTCCCAAGCTTTAGGATGTCCATTAAAGTCAAAATCAGCCTATTCACATGCAAAAAATATATATTATATGATTAAAGGTGTGTTCCAAGCAGGTATAAAAGTTTAATGTAAGATAAGCATACCTCTATGATAGCCATTGTATTTGTGAATGATGATTGACTCATTTGTGGCCAATATTTATCTACAGGCCACAAGTTTGCATTCCGGGCGAATATTCCACACATCAAGCTCAAATGTTTCCCCTCATCTCCTATTTCAAATCCTCTTTCATCAAATCTCACTTTGTGCTTCTTTCCAAATTTTGGCTTGATCTTTGTTATAGAATTAGGGCCCCTACCCCGCTTCTCTGTTGACTCATTTTCATGATCTTCCACTTGTCTGTCTTCACATGTAGATGAAGGAGGAAGGGTTGACTCAACTAATGCAACCACTTCTTGAGCTTCAAGTCTTTGTGCTAATCTTGATGACTTCCTTGCCATTTGTATTTTCTAGGCTGCAAATAATAGAGGATGATGCATTACAAGCATTTTGATGATGTTCATCTTGAATGTCATAAATCATAAATATGATGAACCCTAGATCTCAACTAAGGCCCATATTCAATATAAATAAAATAAAAGAGGTGTCTCATACCGTGAAGTGCATATACTTAATAAATGTGTTAATTTGATCAAATAATGTATAAAAAATGAAAAAAATTGTACCAATAGACTTTAATGAAATATCCATGATCGCCATGTTGCTTCTTGTTTGGCATGAGAACATCCTTTTAGAAGACATATGAAATGTACATGGTAATAAAAAATTATAAAGATATGATCTCGTCAAAACCATGATATTCATAAGAATAAACTCATTTCACTAATCCACCAGATACAAGCAAACAAAAATCTAGATATTACAGTTGTACAATAAAATATAATCCATAACAGTAGGTTCCAATAAAAGTATTGAGATTTAAACATGAAACATGAAATGTTCTAAATAATGACACTCCAAAATATAACTATGAGAAATCTTCCATTTCTCAATCTACAATAGTGTGCTCTACAAAGAAACCATCCATGTCTGGTCTACTCCAAGAAATGTCATGATAATCATCAAGGCTTGATTCCTCTATCGAAGACTCAACACAAAATTCATCTGTGTTTGACATATATGATAAATCCCTTGGTGGAACCTTGAAACCCACGTGCCAATTGTCGTCAATCGGATCTTGGAGATAAAAGCATTGTTGAGCATGTGATACAAAAATGAAAGGATCATCCCTATGTGTCATTTTTGAAAAATTCAAAAGAATGAATCCATATTCATCAACTTTATGGCCAGTAGAAGTATTCTCATCAAACCAAGTGCACCGAAATAATGGAATCTTTATATCGGGCCCATAGTCGAGCTTTATAACCTCCTCTAGCTGGCCATAGTAAGTGACATTCGAGGAAATAGGATTGCGATCCCTGGAGCTGGCATAACTTGAAGTCATTGCTGATAGGCAAACCCCACTATTTTGTGTCTTCCGACACGAATCTAACGATTTAGAATGAAATTTATAACCATTAATAGTGTAACCATCATATGTCTCTACTTCAACAGAAGGACCTTATGCAATCCATCGAATCTCCTCTATCACAGCTACACCATTGTTACGTGCCTGAAAAATATATTTTAAAGCAATTAATTTCTTGTTTTTGTTTATTAAAAATAACTTCAATGAGTAGAAATACTATTTCAAATACTTACATGATTCTGAAACCATTTAGGGAATTCACGATGATGCTTCAGTTCAATATTCTGAAGAGACATTCTACGATGACTCTGTTGTATATTAATAATGTGTTCCCTAGAGATTTGAGTCATGTAAGAACACAATGTAATTATAAAAAATAATTGCAATGATATTACCTTCTAAAAGGGTCGATACTCATTGTGTTGAAAAGAACATAACAGTGTGCTTGCTCTAATATTACTCGATCAAGGTGCTTTCTCACCCCAGCTCCCACAGGTGATTCTTCATGATTACGACGACTACAATTCCATCTTGTATTTGACCCTTTCAGATATCTTGCACAAAAAGTCAAACACTCTTCAACCCAATATCCCTCGGCAATAGATCCTTCGGGTCGAGCTTTATTGCGAACATACCTTTTTAAGGTTTTCAAGTATCTTTCAATTGGATACATCCAACGATAGTGGACCGGGCCAGCAATTTTGGCCTCAGATACTAAATGGATTGTCAAGTGCACCATTATTGTAAAAAATGAAGGTGGGAAGATCCACTCCAATTCATAGAGTGTAATAGCAATCTCCTTCTTTATCTTATCAAATTCTTTTAAATCAATCACCTTTGTGCAAATCATATTGTAATAAGTGCATAGTCTAATTATTGGCCCAAATACATCAGGAGAAGAACACTTCCTTAATGCAACGATCATTAATTTCTGCATTAACACATGGTAATCGTGACTTTTCAAAGGCAAGATTTTCCTATCTTGTAGGTTGATACGCTTGGAAATATTTGAGGAGTAACCATCAGGTAGCTTCATTGAACTTAATACAGACAAAAAGATATCTTTCTCCTTTGCGTTCATTGTATAGCAAGATGGTGGCACATAATAGCTTCTGTTGTCATTCTTCACTGGCCATAGTTCATCTCGAATGCCAAATGCTATTAAATCCAGTCGTGCTTGGACATTGTCCTTAGACTTTCCCTCCATGCTTAAGATTGTGTCCAATATATTTTCACAAACATTTTTCTCTATGTGCATGACGTCTAAATTGTGTCTTAGCAGCAAATATTTCCAATACGGCAAATTAAAAAAGATACTAATTTTTTTCCAAGGTTTTGGTGGATACATCTTATCTTCCATTTCAGAGCATCTTCTCTTTCTACCATGTTGTTTGTGTGCTTCTCTTGATTCCTTGCCAAATGTAACATTTTCAAACCTTGCAAGAAAATCAAATATCTCCTCACCACTGATAGATTGAGGAGCTTGCCTATATTCTGTTTTTCCATTGAAGTTCTTCTTATCTCGTCGATATACATGTCTATCACATAGAAAGCGTCTATGATCTAGATAGAAATCCTTCTTTCCATGTTTAAGCCTGTACCATCCAGTATCTGTATGGCAATGAGGACATGCAAACTCTCCTCTAGTACTATGCCCAGAGAGGTTGGCATATGCTGGAAAGTCATTAATTGTCCACAAAACTACTGCTCGCATGGTAAAATTTTTCTTTGAGAAAGAATCATAGGTGTTAATTCCAGTTTCCCATAATTGTTGCAACTCATCAATCAAAGGTTCTAGGTATATATCTATATCATTGCCAGGTTCCTTTGGTCCAGGAATAAATAGAGACATAATGAAATTTGGTTGCTTCATGCAAATCCATGGAGGGAGATTGTATGGTATCAAGATCACAGGCCAAGTACTATGAGAGATGTTACGTATATCAAATGGATTGAACCCATCACTGGCTAGACCTAGTCTTACATTGCGTGGCTCGTGGCCAAATTCAGGGAATTTTGCATCAAGTTCCTTCCAGGCTGCAGAATCTGTCGGATGTCGCAACTTCCCATCATTAACCCTTACTCTATGGTGCCATTTCATATCCTCAGCAACATTCGTACACATGAAAAGTCGTTGTAACCTTGGAATGATTGGGAAATGGAAGAATGTCTTTCAAGGGATTTTTGACAGTTTTTTCCTAGCTTCTGTTTCCTTCTTCCATCGAGAAGACCCACAACGAGCACATGCATCTAGTGCCGCTCTTTCTTTGTAATATATCATACAATCATTTGGACAAGCATCAATTTTATCATAGTCAATACCTAGATCTCTAATAAACTTTTTTTCTTCATAGAAGCTTTCTGGAAATGTCTCTACACCATCTAGAAATCCCTCTTTAGATAGTTTTAGTTGTGATGTGAAGGACTTATTGGTACAGTGGTTTTCAACCTTGATATTCAACATTTCCATTAGGTAAGACAATTTAGAGTGATTCTTGCAACCATTATAAAGAGGTTCTTTAGCTTTTTCCAAGAGCTTATAAAACTTTTCTTCGTCTAAATTTGTTGGCTCCTCTTCCGTCTCACCTTCGGCACAATTTTCAGAATCATGAACACCAAATACATCATGAAGCAACCCATGAATGTCATCATCTTCGATGTTATCACCTATATCATCTGATGGACCAAGTACTTGTCATCTACGTCCAGGAATTTCACCATGGTCAATCCAAATAAAATAATTAGGTAAGAAACCTTTAATCATGATATGCTCAAACACATCTTCCTTTGACTTTAAAAATCGATTACAACAAGCTTTGCATGGGCATAACAATTGGCCATCTCTTAAAGTTTTATGGTGTGAAAGAGCAAATTTTATGAATGTAGAGACTCCTTCTCGAAATTCTTTACTAAGGAAACGTTTTTCATTGTACATCCAACTCCTATCCTCTAAGTAATCCATCTACAAAAAAGTATTCATATTTGAAATCATTACAAATTTGGTATACAAAATATTTTTAGCACATTCATTAAAGCAAGGTAAGACAACTATATGGCAATTTTAGGGTCTAAGGGATCTGACATCATAGAAATCAACTCTTAAATATGAGTACTCTTCCTCCATCCCATTAGAAATTCTAATTGTAGCTAAGGAGCATCTTCTGATTACTTCCTCCTTCATTGGCATTCTTGATTTTTGCAAACCCCACTCATATATCTCCTTCCACAAGCAACTCTACATCATCTCATCTCATTCTACAACTTTCCTACACTCCTAAGTTTCAAGCATTCCCTCTCCTATTTTGTATTGTGCTTTTTGCAATAAGAAGGTAGTTAGAGTCTTTGTGTTGTGTTGCATGGAGTTTAAAATATGTGGTTTGAGTTTGTTGAGTGTGTCTAAGTGATGTGTGATGATTTTCCAAACATGAAATTTGTCATAACATTATTAGTTAAATAAAACTAAGACTTAAATCAACCATCTAGAACCATATACCAATTAAACTTGTAAGGTTTAGCTTTTATTGATGAATGTGTACCACCTAGCCTATTCTTGAACATTTGATCTCACTAGTGAGTGTATGATATGCACTTTGGTATCCAAGGAAATTTTGGCAACACTTCCCTATAGTTCTCTAAGTACACCGATGTGGATGAGTGAACTCACCCACATATGTACCCAGAGAACAGTAAGAAATACTGTCAATGTTTTCCTTAGACCAAAGAACATATCATACACTCACGTCCTAAGTGAGAACAAATCTTCAAGAACAGTCCCTCACCAGGGACTATCCAAGATTTACTCCTACTGAGCAAATCTTGGACAGGCATATCTAGGTCATATAAATAGTTATGAAACCCCCAACAAATTTTGACCAACTTAAGTCAAAAATTAGAAAATCAAGGCAAATCATTGTTGTATGGGTACTTGAGCAAATCTTGGACATGCATATCTAGGTCATATAAATAGTTATGAAACCCCCAACAAATTTTGACCAACTTAAGTAAAAAATTAGAAAATCAAGACAAATCATTGTTGCATGGGTACTTGCCTAAGTGGGGCCTAGAAGCACCTAGAAGACCACCTGGACTGTTGATCCTAGACACCCAACCTGATTTGACATTTCCTTTTTGTTTCTCATCTTTCCCAACCTCCTTGATGTTTTCTATTTGTTTTGTGTTCTTATTCTTATAATCTACTTTTCTTTATTTTTTGTGAAGGTGTGCCTAAGAGAATGTTGTCCTTACATTTTGTTCCACTTCTTTTTTTTTCATTATTTTTACTCAACTCAGACAAACACCAACATGGTTCCACTTTAATTATTACTCCTTCACATTATGTTTCCCTCTTGTTTGTTGGGACAAACAACAACATTGCTTCTTTACCATCACATGAATTGTTTGTTTTTCCTAGTTAGTCTACCAAGAAGAAATAAAATTTACCAGCACTTATACTTATATTTATATATATGAACTATATTAATTCAAAAAGTGCACGAATAGAATAATATATACATATATATACAATATATATATATGTATTTATATATACATAAATTTTTATTTGTGATCTATATAGCTTATTAAATATTTGATTGTATTAGTGTATAGCTTTTTGAAGTATTTGGTTATGGTATGATCTTTTGTCTTTACATGGATTGCTTATTTCATTGATGTTGACATGATGTATATTTTCTAGATTTTGTGATTTTTATTTGGATTCTGATTTTTATGCTTTTTTAATTCATACTTCCATATACTTTGTCAACTTGATTATATAATATTTTATGGTGTGTTGATGTCAATGAGTCAATCCCATAGTTGAATATGAGAACTATGAGCATTTCCTACTCAAGAGAACTATGGTGCTTTGTGTGTTGTCATACAAGAAAGCCTTAAGAAAATAAAAAATCTTGAAATCCAAGATCCAAATACTATAATAGAATACCACATATTTTATTTCTAAAACAAATAAAATATAAATTTTAGATGCATTGGATATTATGATATTTATTCTTTCCGTAATTGGTGTAGTATATATCTACACTCTACAAATTTTGAATATGTGTGTTTAACTAATTGGTATTGTTTAATAAATCTTTTTATGTTATTTTGGATTATTATAGTTCTAGATGATGTATGGGTTTTTGAGAGGATAAATCTACCTTTATATAGATATGGAAAATAAATTATCACAAAATAAAGTACAATTTATAGTGTATTTCTTGTATTAAATCTTAGGCTCTCTGATATAGATGTTTCATATATGATGATATATAACATTGGAGAGGCTTAGTAATATTAGGTTACTATTAGACTTATTAATGTTGCATTGGAAGCCATCAAAATTTAAAATCATTATATGTCCTTCCTTATTTCACTTGATGTTGTAGGCTTATTAGGCCTTGTTCAATCCAATGTATATGATTGTCGAGTTTAATTTTGAACATGAGAAGTTAAAATGCATAGAGATATAAAAAATTGAGATAGGATTGATATAGAATCATACCTCAATTTTTTTTAGGGTATACCTCAATTCTTTTTAGTTGATACCACATATATGTGTATCTGATTTGATGAAGCATTTTCTATAATCATAACCATTCATTTTTTTTCTGATGATCTTGGTGAAAGAAGTAAATTTATGCAACATCTTCGAGAGTAAATGGAGGTAAGATGCACAACAGGAAAAACGAACCATGTTGAGAATCAATGCAACTCAATTTCCCTACTGATCAATTCAATGTTGGAATGGAGCTATTTTGTTTCACACATTTGATAAATCTTGTAAGAACTACTTTGTTTAAAGTAGGAGCTCAATTTTCTTGGTTGAGTGCTAAAGTGTGTCCTCATCTTTTCCCTGATTTGCTATTGCATGGGGCTATTAGAATGTAGAAAAATAAGAACTAGTCTATAACTAAATGGGATGGTAATTAATTTGTCAAAGGTAGTGTTAGATATTGTTAAATAAGTTGAGGAATATATCAATGAGAAGACTTTTCAATGTATACCTTACTTTAGAGGTTAATTATATGAAGGAGTACCTTGATGATCTATGTTACTTCGAGTAGTGAGCACCCCAATTGCAAAAGTCAGATGAAAATCCTGTCACACTGGACCAGTAAAAGATGCATTTAAATGTAGCACATTATAGTATACATAGTTCAAAGTAAATAAAAATAGGAATATGGATATTACTTACTTTACCAAGTTCTTAAACTAGGCGAGAAAGACTAGAAACTCTACAGCAAAATTCCATTGGCCGTCAACACTGTGCAGACGTGTTGAAAAAGATGAAAGGAAAAATTTCTTAATCAAATATGAAAAATCATTGTTATATAAAAAATAAAACTAACAAAATAAACTAAGTCTCACCATCTGTTTTGATTAGAGATTCAATGATCAAGCCAGTAAAACTAATATCCAACGATGACGTGAGAGAGGACTGATTCTGAGCTGCTTCTTGTGCTACAAAGTGTGCTACTTCTGAAGGTGGTTTGCTCTCTGTCCGCATAGATCCCACGCCGTCTTCGGAATCCCGTTAGTGTTGGCGTCCATCGGCGTCCACCATCACAGAGGTCGACATTAGCACCAGGTTAATGATCGCGGTTGAAGTCCGGTGTTGGCGCAGAGCTTTTGTGTCCACGTCTGCGTCCGCGGCGGCCTCTCTGTAGACGGAGTCAGACACGAGCTGTTGGTAACCTCTATATGCGTCGCTCCGAAGCTAGACTGAGGCCAACAAAGAAGAATTGGAAGTGCTAAGTTGATCTCAGACCTTGGGGAGGCTAGCGGGTGTTCAACGGAGAGGGAGACGAAGGATTCGCGATGGGGGTATGGACGGCGCCGTGAGGGTGGGTTTCGGAAGGGGGAAGTTGAGACGGCATTATCAGAATTGTAAAATACTTGAGAGAGGGCAGCGATTGTTTTTGGCTATTGAGACATTCGTGGATGTTGGGCGGAAAGAACTAGGAGAATAATAAAGCAAAACTAAAAAATGGAAAGTGGTAGGATGGATATCGTGGTGGGAATCGATAGAGGCTTCGAGCCGTAACGAAAAAACTGGCGCCACCGCTAAACAATATGGTCTTTTGGTGCAGACAAATGCCGAAGGGGATGAGTAAAAATGGGTCACGGATTTGCCTTGGGAAATATTACTAAAATAGTCAAGGCGAATTTCCTTGACCAAACGGCCTTCGCCCTTGTCAATTTGTGGTGTAGTGCATCCATCGTATTCCAATTGTCCATGGTGGAACTCTACCGTGTGACACCATGAGCTGATTGAAATTTGTTATTGAAATTATAGTTTTTAGAGACGACGACATAAATATTTATGGTCATCCTTAGTCCTCGAAAACTAGCATAAATATAATCATTTTTATTTTCTTAATCAACCCTAAATCGGATCCTTTTCAACAACTCAATAATTCCAGGCAATAACGATTTTCTGGTGATGTTGGATTCCTAATACCATTCCTAGTTGTAATAGGATTTCTCAGTTGGATCTTTTTTGTTTGCAATTATGACAGGTTTAGGTTAAAATATGCTATTTTTTCGCAGTAACTATCATAGTAATAATTGTACCAAATTTCTTTTTTCTAGGGATGAAAATCATTTTGCGATGACAAGGTCGTATCACGGTCGCCATCTTCTACGGATTGAGAGAGTTATGGGACATCAACGAGCTGCATCATTGTCTCATGGATTGCCTCACAGTTTTCAAAAACGGAAGTCCTGAACATGTAGTGGAAAACTAGCTAGGATGCATCTTGAGTCAAGAAAAATGTGAACATCATTGTGACGCAATTATGAAGACTGGCGAGCAACGTGACGAGTTGATTTGGAAACGAAAGAGTGACTCCATGATCCATATGTAGTCACGGAGAATGACTGTGCACTGAGCTACAAAAACTAGTCGATCGGTCAGTTACGCATCGACGTCAGTGTCGATGTCGTCGTTGTTTACAGCGCAGGCGGGTGAGGCCTACCAATAGGCCCTCGTCCAAAGGGTGATAAAGTTCATTTTGTATAATATAATGGTAAATGCTGGAAATATAGGCCTCGGGCCTTCATACCAATTAACAAATCTGCTGCTTGTTTGGAAATCTACTGGGTTCGTTTCGGCATATAAAGGCGCCGGCCGGCCCATATAGCAACGGAATTCAATCGTATGTAGCAACTTCTTATTGGCAACACCATCGAAGCCACATCACGCATGCATGGCTGCCCTAGTGTCCTCCTCGACTTGTGTGATCTTTCTGTGCTGTCTCTATGGCGTCCAGCTGGTGGTCACTGAAGCAAGCCAAGCAGCTCGCCTCCTGCAGCTGATGTCTTCAACGTCGACGAGCAGAGGACCGCCGAGACCATCTGCTAGGTACAAGCTGGAGGTTGATCTCCATCTTCGTGCCGCACAGCAGTACCAGGACTACAGGTCGATGGAAGCAGATAAGATCGATCGGCCATTAACGCCGGCGGCCGCAACGCCGATTTCAACCAGTACTCCGGGTACGTGACGGTTAGTGCCACTGGTGGGAGAGCTCTCTTCTACTACTTCACTGAGTCGCTCGGGAACTCCTCTTCCAACCCTTTGGTCCTCTGGCTTAATGGAGATAACTAATTAATACCGATCGATCAAGTTTGATGTTTTAATAACTAGCGCCATTGATAGCTGCATTGACACATGATCAAATCGCATCATTGTGCTTGTAAACAGGACCTGGATGCTCTTCCTTGGGGTATGGATCTATGGGTGAGTTAGTCCCCTTCCGTGTCAACAGAGACGGCAAGACCCTCTACTGGAATCCTTACTCATGGAACAATGGTATAAATGCATGCGCCATTATAATCGTTAAATGTAGTAGTTAACTGTGTATTGCTTCTGGCACAGTGGCTAACATGTTGTTCTTTGAGTCCCCCGCCAGAGTCGGCTTCTCTTACTCGAACACGAGCTCCGACTACGACCACAGTGGAGACGAGAGGACGGCGGCGGACACCTATGTCTTCCTACTGAGATGGCTGGACAGGTTCCCTCAGTACAAGTCTCGTGACTTGCCATAATGCTAGAATAAAAATGGTGGTTAGGGTGGGAACGCTGGAGATGTGAGGTTGAAGATCAATGCTTCTAGATTTTTGAAAAAGCATGATGCTACTCTCTCATGCGGCCAACTAAAGCTATGTTGATGTTGACAACCAACTGATAGGATGAATCACTATTGCATCTCAGTTGCTCCTAAAACCTTACCCTCTATAGGGCATGGCAGTAAGCAACAAGCAAAGGGAGTCCAGAGGGAGAGGGTCTGGGTGTGTGTGACCGTGACGATGAGTGGGTCGTGGCAAGTAAATTTTGTGCCGGTTCTACAAAGCTTTATCCAGTGGGCCGGACATGTTCGAAGGAGTTAACCTGTCTCCAAGCACGTACAGAAAAACCAAAGGACCAGACACATCCAAGACAAATCCAATACGTTTTGGGTCATGTCGGTGTCCAAAATGCATCTGACACAGGCCCACCGTCCATGCAAAAGTGTATGTGCTTCATAGGTTCTATGATGCCTTTTATTATGTTGTTAAATTTAGAATGTGAGAATTTCTAATCGAATTTTATGACCCAAACACAAATGCAAAGTTCCTCCTCTTTTGAGATGGATAAATAATATTATTTATCTCCCCCTCAAATATTTCTTTCCTCCTCTAAGACAACCTAAATCATGTTTTGATATCAGATGGCTCGACACAATCTCTATCAAAGTAAAAACAAAAATTCAACATGTGGACACATGTATTATGCACCATCTCTATAAATTACGACCTAAATAACAATAACCAAATGTTCCTTCTACTTTCTAGTGACAAGAGTATCAATTGATGTGTGATCACTATCAAAACACAAGTGGAAGAAAGCTCAATTACCTTTATACCATAGTCTAGTGCCAAATTGATAGCAATCGACTCTATTTGAAATAACTATTGAGAAGTTCAAGAGACAGTAAATATTGCACGAATAAAGAATGAGATGACAAACACTCTTAATCTTGTGAATTTTTTTCTAATAAACATTTAAAAAGAGATGATGCAAACTAAGGAGTCAATAAATAAATTGGAATTATTAGAATATGCATCGGTTGTCATAAGGTGATCAGTAGTGAAATGTTGACCAAATGGTTAATCTTGAGGGTGAAGAAATTACCTTTGTAGAATCAAACATATGCTTGATTGTCTTCACCCTAGTCTCCCTCACGAGATGACAATGTAGTGAAGGAAGATTATCTTGTCTACTGAGTGGGGACGTGGTGGTAGTATACATGTATATTCATGATGTAAAGAAATTAAATATACATATCTGAAATTTGAAGCATGTATATGTATGAGTATTAATAGAAACTAAAACATATAAAACTACATATATAATTGAACAATACCACTTTTCATTTGTGGCGTACTATATTTTAGTCATAAGGAAAACCATGTCGTGCAAATGATTAGTCACAACTTGGTTGAATAAAAAAATATAACATCAGCTACAAAAGAATTGTGTTATCTAGAACACTTTTGGATAGCTTACCATAAAAAAATCTAAAAGATGGTATTTTAGATAAAAAAAGAAGTAACGACGATGTTTGACCAAATATATTTAATATATTTGCAACGGTTTACTAGTTCTAAAACCATCTAAATATAGATCTAAATTAATATAGAACTATACATTTAATGTACGATATTCTCAGGGCTTTTATGTTCATATCTCCCCAATCAACAACTAAAAATACTTTAACACTGTCACTGAAAGGATAATAGTACAGATAATTTTTCTTCAATAGCATTCAAATTATTTTTGAAAAAGTAAAAAGCCTAATATCACAATTACAATTAAGATTCAACATAGAGTAACCAAGAGCAATGAATGGGTATATAAAATTGAAAGGCTCAGTTGGTGTACCCAAGGAGGAAGAGAAGTCGAAGAAAATGTGCACCGAGAATGTGTTCCACCTATACACCATTTGCAAGGAGACAAGCACATTGATCACTCATGAACGAATAGTTAGTACAAGACAAATAAAAATGCCGAAATTAAAAATCCACACAGACCGATTTATGACAGAATATCGAACGGTTAAGCCTTATCTATCGGATAAGCAAAGGAACAACGATGACCCTCCTGGCTTACTACATCACCCTATACATCGACGGTGGGTGGTAGGGCGGCGGCCACTCGATCACTCCACCTCCTAGACAACTTCCCTATTTCTGCCTTCTGTAAGCAACGCTTTATGATGTACCACGATTCATGTGCTCCGGATGCAAGGGGAGGACGAGAGGAGGTGTATTACAACATTGGAGGCAGAGGAGTTGGGGAACATCTATGGGAGGGAGAGGAGTTAGGGTCATTGGGGGTTTGCAGTGGAGTCGGCTAGGTGGAGGGGGTTGATCGTGGACCGTGTCCTAATATAAAAATTTTATTATAAAAAAATACACACCACATTTTTTTAACAGTAAAAAAATAGTGTGGATATTTACAGCAAATTTTCGTAGTGTAGTGCAAACGGCACCAAAGGTGGACCGAAATAACTATATATATACCATTGGAAAATAGCACACATATATGTTTTACTTAGAAAGTGAAGGATATTATTACAAAGAGAATACATTTACACCAAGGTTATCAGAGCGCCAAATCATTGCAGCTTCCTTATATGTATAACTAGACTGTGTCGGTATAAGATCTTGGCCCCTGATTGGTTTCTACATCCTAAACTTCAACTATTATGTCGGCAGAGTTCAACCCTTCTTTTGTTTGGGATTAAGGGAATGTGATGGGTAGAAAAGTCATTTTGGTGTATTTTAAAAGTTATGACATATATACAAGAAGTGGAATGAACATTGAAAGTCACTGTGACTAATAAATATGTCATGTTGCAAAAGTTCATTTTGAAAGTGGAACCCTCTCAAGTAAAGTCTGCATATTACAAATCATGGAGGAAAAAAAGAATCTATAAACTAATATTATTTAATTTGATCATATTTATAGGGATAATTGTTCCAACATATATAATGACTTACCCCAAAAAATTGAAAAAATAATTACAATTATTTTTTCTAGAAAAATGTCATATATAGTACAGTTGGTCTCAATTTTGAAACTTAGCAGGACCATCCCTTTGCTTATCAAAGGCTACGATGGGAGAAAAGATTGAAGTGGAAATAAGCATAGACTATTTTGAAAGAAAATTATATCAGTTTATTCTAGGATATGATTCGTAGAATTTGAAGAAGATGAAGATATGCATAATATTTCACGGGATGAAAAAATATAGTGGAGTATTGAAAGATCTTCTAAATCCCGACCACTTTTCAAAAATTGATAAGTGCCTCTATTAAAATTGACAACACTCACTAATTTACCATTTGAAAAGGCTATAACAAATAAAAACACACAAATACACACACACACACACACACACATATATATATATATATAGAGAGTCAGTCACGTATACAATCGAGTGTACCAGAGACAAATTAAGCTTCACTCTTTTTCTTTTATCTAATATTTCTTATGAAAATCTAAACTATTAATCTTATACAACATAAAGGACATACAAAATATAAAATTTGAGGTCATTTGGAGACTTATAGGTCATGCACCTAAAGGTGGCAAAAGATAAGCAATTCCAACAAGTTTTCTTTCTAGATTTTGTTGGTCATCAAAGAGAGACCTATAAGAATCCTAATGATCTCAATTTTAGATGTATTTTATATTTGTTACAACAACTAATGTCAATAGTTTGTATTTGTCCAAAAAGGGTCTACATATGTAAACACTAGTTGAGTGTACGATGCAATATGTACACTTGAGTATATTCTTGCCTGACTATACATACACACACATAGATATATAGACATACACAAGTGGAACAAGGAGGCAAACTTTAAGTGTTTGTAGTGTGATGAAGAGGTGGAAAATTTTGATCATCTATTTGAGGCATGTAGATTCACAGTGACAATCTAGAAACATATGTAAGAAGAATGGAAGATAAAATTATGGTTACAATGACAAATGGAGGACACGCTGAGGAGGTCCAACAATGATATAATGAAACTTCTATTTTCTATATTGTGCTTTTAATATATGAAAGGAGAGGAATAATAGAAGGCATGGACACAAAAAGCTTACAACAAATATTATAGTAAAAAAGATTTATAAATATGGAAAGTATAGAACCAAAGTATAAGTAGAATAGGGGTGAGTAAAGATTGTAAGAGTGTAGTGTAGGGCTGCATGTAATTTGTTCTCTCTCTATTATTTGGGAGAATTCGAAATAAAATCTACCAGATTCGGATATAGAGACACACACAACACATGTATACACACACGCATATATATATATATATATATATATATATATATATATATATATATATATATATATATATATATATATATATATATATATATATATATATATATATATAATGTATGTATGTATGTATGTATGTATGTACATATTGTCATCATTAATTACAAATACTAAAAGTAGACACCCATAGATCATATATGTGTGTGTTTTAGGATCTCCTCGAGAGACAAATCAGAGTTATATGTAACAATGTGAAAAGTTAGAGTACTAAATAAAATTTTCAAAGGCTATGTTTGTGGTTCTTCAAAGGGATTTAACCCTCAAAATGAGTTAAGGGAAGAGGAAGAAGCTCATTAATATTTATTCTTTCTCTTACAAGAAATGGGGATTCTCACATAAGATAGGTGGTAATTGGAGACTATGACACTTAGAAACACAGACATGATATCTCAAAGATGGGTAAGATGTGAGTTTTATTAGATATGCAAATTCCCTAAGATGAATTGCCCTAGTTTAAAATATTTATTACAATTGCAACTGACTTTCCCATAGGCAGACAAATCAATTGCAACATAGAAGAAAATGAAACCCAAAAGACAATACTTTTAAGAAATAGCCTTTAGAACTTGTCATTAAGAACAATATTTAAAACCAATTTGTTTGTGAATGATTGTAGACTAATGATTAAATTAAAATATTATAATGTAATATATAGATTTTAGTGGGGTTGAAACCAATATTAAAGAATAGTGGAACATTTAGATTCCATCACCATCACCTACATAGTCATTACAATATAGGTATCACAATTAGTTAGATAGAGAATGTGAATTACACAAGGACTGAGTTCCCAGTGAGCTGTAGGTCTCATTAACCACCATTCATGATTCATTCATCCTATAGGGTCCCTCCTGTGATCACATCTAGAATCATATGCATCTAAATAGGGGTCTAATCCTAAGTTTCTTGGTCTCTGTGCTCATGATTATATTGGACATGCTAATTGAGAGATCAATTCAACAAGCAAGCACAAATCGAGTGAAGAACAATCTAATATAGTAAGACAAATTGAGTTTGATAACAACTAAGATAGAGTATGGGCAATGTGGCTACTTCCAATTCCTCAACACGAAGTACTAAACACTCATAGTCATGACAAGATCACAAATACGATGGGAGAGAGGACAAAGCATGTCACTAAAAGACAAGACAAAAGCAACCAAAGGTCTGTAACTTTTGCAATCCACTCTAACACCAATAAGTCTGAAGAACTCTACTAGGGTGGTCTTTTTCCTTGTCTTATCCCCTGTCTCCTTGCAAACAAAGTGTGTCATCAATTTAGACTGAATGAATGATGAATGATAATGTATTTCATCCTCCTTTTGGTTACAAATAGCTTTCAATTGATAGTTGTGAAAAATTGCTCAATGTACCGCGCTGATCGGGCGACCATGTGGTCTAGTCGACCAATCACTCACTTCGCGGAGTGCCTAATGGAGTTTTGGTCAGTTGACCAACAAGAGTGACCAATCAATTATCATTTTGAATAGTTCCTTGGACATTGAGTGGATCGATTGATCCAAGGAGTGGATCGATCAATCAAGTGGATGCTTGAAATTGATGTTAGCTTTTAATTTGGAGGCATAAATTCTGGTTAGTCGACCAGTGAGGTGGATCTACCTATTAGGCTTGTCTTTGAGGCACTCTTCCATAAACACATCGTTCAATCATGAAATTCGATCGGCTGATCATTTGGTCATAGTAATGCACTAGAGTTAAATGTCAGTTAGAAATACATGTGATTGATATATCACTTATGGTGTTGTACTGACCCAAACATCCCATGGATCCTTGCAGTTGTGAAACATTAAAGAAGAAAAAACATAAATAATCAATCAAGAAATCTTTAGGAGGTACCACCCGATTATATTCGTGAAGTAAGGAAAATGGAGGTAGATATTTAGATCTGTAAGAAAACACAAAAAGACCTGATTTTGACTCCACTCAAAGGAGGAAAAGAAAGATATGTATAATTTCAAAGATCAGAGTTAGACATCTTGTTACAAGTGGAAAAGGTTTCAACTACCCCATCTCAAACGAAAATGGTAACATATCCTTTTTCAGACATCTTGGTTAAAAATGATGATCATCAAGATTATTTTTAGAGAAGCACGGGAAAAAAATTAGGTTAGCGGACCTTTGAGACTGGAGATGGTTGTGGCTTCCCATCATAGCCCCAAAGGTCCTAACTTTTAGGTGTGTTATGGTCCCAATTGCCTCACAACCTCCCATAGTGGAGATACATCACTAGAACTTGGGACTGATGCAAGAAGAGAAAGAAAGATATAATAGAGATTTATTAGAGCAAGATCTAGATCTTTGAAAATTAATGTGCATATATCAATAGTTATGGATATACTGACAATTGTAATGAATGTAATAGAGAAAACAATAGTTGTAATAGTTGAGCAGCCTATCAATATTAACGTGGCAATTGGTGTTAGAGGAAGGGTCCTTTGATCACATACAGAAAACAAAAGAGGGAGGTAGCTCTCTCTCGGGCTTCAGGAGAGATAAAAGGAGCCCATAACACAGAGGGTGTGGGGGTTTATTTATAGGTGGTATATTAGGGTTCGAGGATTCTAATTGAAAGATTCTAAAAGAGCTGACATATCATGATACGTCGGGTCTATGGAGTGCACGGATCAAGGGAATCCTTCATGTGGCATGTGGAGATGGCTCAGATTAATCTGTCGTCCCAAGTTGGATAAAATTATGTCTCAATTTTATGGATATTTCAGGAATATTTTGGAAAAAATCGTAGAAAAGATGATTACAAATAAAAGGTAATAAAATACTAAAGGAGAGAAGAGCCATCGGATCAAGATTATGATTCACTAATATCCAAAAACTATGTATTTTTTGTGAGGATAAAGGCAATTGAATATTTGTGAAAAAGAAAATATTTTATTCAGGACATTCAAATGAAAAAATTATGAAAAAGGCTTATAAAAAGCAATAATAGGCAAATTGCACTTAAATCTAGATATTCTTTATAGAATGCCCCAAACTAGGTAAAATGGATGAAAATGGGTGGAATAAATAGGCGGGGAAATGTGGGAAAATATGGAAAAAAGGTGAATAAGGAGAAAATGGGTAAAATGTGAAAAAGGTGAAAAGGAGGGGGAATGTGAAAATAGCTAAAAAGGATAATATGTGAGAAATATGAAATTATAAAATTACTCAATCATTAGCCAGAGAATTAACATTTATAAGAATTTTTCTATTGAGTGAGAAAAAATTGGAGTGTGAACAGTTTGCCCCTCTCAAGAAAAGGTTTCATATAAGAGTGAGAGCCGCAAGCTTGAGCCAAATCTAAACCCCAATTTTGGTCAAAAAAGTCTACAAAGGTGAGAGTCATCAAAGTTGTTTTGAAATATCTCATGGAGATTGGAAATTATAGGTGATATCGTTTCCTTATAAGTATGAATTAATGAAATATCCATTTATAATAAAAATAAGATTGGGCATAAATGATATCTCCAGAGTAGAGTAGCATCTAGCTAAGACACTTACCTATATCAGACCGGTAATTCATTCATGTGGAGTGTTGATGAGCCATTAGAGGGTTATTGGCCGCAAGTGTGACTCCCATCATTGCTTCAATTCTTAGATCACTACATGTCTGATTCTCTCACTAACGCATGCCTTAGTTGAAGAAGATGGATGTGAAAAGTGGATATAATGGTGGTTTGTCAAAAGTAATCAAAATTAGGAGTCTGTAAGGATTGAGAATCATGACAACTACTTAAATGTGAAAAGATCTTTAAAAGCCAATATTGTCTCTCTTCTCCTACGCATTTTAACTTTAGTTTTTTTAATTTTATGGAACGGATGGAGGAATGCACCAATTTGATGGTTAGGATCACGAGTCTAAAAAGGTACAATCATGTAAGTTCTAGGGCTTTGATTGCTCAAGATTGAAGATTGTGTGTTCGAAAAGCTTCCAGTTATAAAGTTTATAGGAGGAGTGTTAAAATTAGTAGAGATTGGGAATTAGATGATTTTCCAGTGATAAGGTGGTCTCCACAACATGTACTCCACTAGTTCTTCATATGTTCTCCAGATTGGTGATCAGTGATTTATCCCCAATTTTATAGTTCTCACTTTATTAGATCAATCTTATTTTGAACTACAACCCCAATGAGAAAGGATCTACAAATATCAGAATGATAACATATGTGATCATCTACAATCACCTACCATATGTAGAATAAAAATATATTGAAATGAAACCTTATGATTGGTTCACTTTTAGGTCATGATCTGGGATCATAAAAAGATTTGTAAATAAAAGCATAGGGTCATGATCCAGAATCATTAAATGACTTGGACGTATTTGCACTAAAGTGTTCAGTTTTAGATCATAATTCTTGTCTAAAGATTCTATATCTAACAAATGTCTAGATATAAGGTGTTATAAATTTTGAAAAATTCTCAAGATATATAAGGTTTGGCATCAGAAAAACTTCTAAATTTAAGGTAGCCTTCGAGTCCAATTATTATATCGATTAATTGTCAAATCCTTGGAGCATAAGCTAGACATTCAAAGATTTTCACGTTGCTTATTAGGATCTTTGAAAATGTCATCTTGGTTGTTCTATCTCTTTGAAAGTTCTCAAGATGAAAAAGTTTCGGCAACTGAAAAATATCTCAGGTTAAAGATGGCGTTTATGACTAGTGACTATAATTGTATTGGGAGGACGTAATTATAAAAAAATATCTTTAATTATCACCTGATTCAGAAACTAAATCAAAATCCTAGTTGAGTAGTAATCATATTTGTGCTAATTAATAAGAATATAACATGGTTGGAACCACTAATAGCTTAAAATTCAAGATGAAGCATATAGCAAAGCCATAATAAGAGTGACATTAGAAGTAGGCATTCAATCTCCCGTAGCAGCCACCTCTGAATTGTCAAAGTTGGCATGTAGAACTTGTACACTGTTCTAGAAAGATCATTTTCACTGGGAAATTTATTAAACTTGACCATAATGGGTCTGTCAAGACCCTTTTTCTCATCTCAAATTCACGAAGCCAACTCAAACATGATTAGTCTTATTTGTCACATATTCCTTATGACTAGATCTACTTGGTGACAAAGTATACCTCACATCTCTCATTCTTGATATATTGTTCCAGAAGGAGGACCGAAGGCCAGGACAACTTGTGGTACCGAATTTTCTAAACCCCTGCGCATGTGAGGTTGACGAATTAGTCTTCTTTAGGGTTCAACAACTACTCACAGAATCCATGGATCTTCTACATTTATTGGCTTGGTGTTTCCTACCATGAAGGCCGGAACATCAGGAACAATGATGTCGGGCTTCAACTGTAGACGGTGGGTTTTCCAAGAAGGCTTGGGAGGTCGGCCTCCTTCTGGCGGAGACTACCGGTGCCCTTTTCTGGGTTGCTTATGGTTCTGCAATTCCTTACAAACCAGTGCCCTTTTCTGGGTTGCTTGTGGTTCTGCAATTCCTTACAAACCAGTGCCCTTTTCTGGGTTGCTTGTGCCCTTTTCTGGGTTGCTTGTGGCAGAGACAAATTAAAAGTGATGGTATCTAACTTGTCCAATTTGGATAAACTAGATTGTGAGT
Organism: Alisma plantago-aquatica; assembly: GCA_963693085.1. Lineage (NCBI taxonomy): Eukaryota > Viridiplantae > Streptophyta > Magnoliopsida > Alismatales > Alismataceae > Alisma > Alisma plantago-aquatica. Next base: position 325,651,291 of record OY856410.1, read on the forward strand.
CATGTCAGCTAGGTAAGCACCAATGATAACCATTCAGGTCCAGAACCCAAAATAGAGCAGAGTTGCCTTTTCATATCATTCACTCAAATGTCTGGGGTCCTAGTCACGTTCCATCAAAACTTGGATATAGGTACTTTGTCACTGTTATAGATGACCACTCACGAGTCACATGGTTATATTTGATGAAGGACAAATTTGAAGTTTTCTCCATCTTCCCATCTTTTTACCAAGAAGTTGAAAACATTTATGACAAACATATTCATATCCTTCGCACTGACAATGCTTGGGAGTGCTTCAGTCATAATTTTACTCAATTTCTATCATCCCTTGGCATCTTCCACCAATCCTCATGTCCACATACTCTACAACAAAATGGAGTTGCCGAAAGAAAGAATCAACACATCACTAAAGTTGGTCATACACTTCTTCTCCACATGAATGTCCCAAAAGAATTCTGGAGTGATGTTGTTCTAACATCAACTTAGTTGATCAAACACATGTGTAACGACCTGAACTTTTGAGTGTCTAAAACACCTTAAAGTCGTGAATCATTACTCATAAATTCTAGGATCAGATTCAAGAAATAATATAGAATAGTAAATAATTCCAATTAATGAACAAATACTTACATGTTTGCATAAAAAGCTCCTCTAAGGAGTCATATAAATTTTACAAAGAATTAACTTGTACATGTATGATGATATACCAGTATGCCTAAACCTTCATGAATAACTTTAATGTCTTCACTATCTTTATCTGTAACCTCATGTCCATGAATCAAGTATACCTGATACCTAAAACGCCGACAAACAAATATGCGATCAATATATTTCTATACCGGTACGTGGGTTCAAACAATAATTACAAGTACACATATAAGCAAACATCTTTATCTTGCATATAAGAACATAAACTTATTTTCATATTCTAACCCATATTTGGTCTACTACCTCAGGTGTAATCACTGTCCCTCTGGGGGTCGTGTGCATTACCCTTAAGATCTAGGGTTCAAAATATTGTTATTTACTTTGCATGATACTCGTATGAACTTTATAATTTGTAGGAAGTAAATAAACAAGCAAGTAGTTTATCTTTTATTCAATCTCATCAAGAAACCTCGACAAACTCATAGTTCGATACATGTATTCATAAGCATAACCACATACCTTATGTCATTGTAGAAACTATGTGGAGCATCATATGTACTTTAAGAGTGCATCCAAACATCTAAGAAACAAAGCATTCAATCTGAAATATACATATTACATATGTGTCACCATGTATTCGCATTACATTAATCAGATCTAGATCTGCTCCTAAACTAGGGTTTAGGGTTATCTCGTGTTTGGACTAGGGATTAGTTACAAATCCTAATTCCATCATATTATAGTTTCTAAGATTACAAACTCAGTTATGTGTATTACGTTAAACCCTAATTATCATCTTAAGCATTTTAGACTATTCATGATATCTAGATCACATTATCAACATTAGATCATATAAAGATTTCGACATTGGTTTTAAAAACCCTAAAACAACATGTATAAGATTATTAACCTAGCACCGTAAAATATTCATCATTATCAAGGATTTCCTTATTAGACATGTCAAGATCAGGTATTAACTCCACATATCCAAATCTACTCAAGTAAGCATCATTATAAAGCAAATATAGATTTTCCTTTACATTAAACACATCTAAACATGTATTGCATATCCTTTTATAATAGGAAGCCTATTTAGACTCTGATTATATGTTATTTAGATTCCTCTCATTTTTTTTGAGAAATTTGGTATACAGTTTTGCTATCATCAGAGTTACCACTAATTAACTACAATTTTTGCAAGATAATCTTTAATTTGCCAATAGGGAATTGACACGTCATCCACTTACCTCTGATTCTTGTCCACGCTGACGGCCGGTGGGGCTCAGGGAAATGTCATGTATGCCCTTTTTCTAGTACTTCCACTCTAGGGATATTTAGGGGCTTTGACAAGGACCTGTCCCTCTCCTCGCGACGGGCGTCCCGTGCGAGCACTTCGACGCACGGTGTTGTTGCGTCCCGCTGTGCTGAGCCACTACACCCCACTGCGTCGAGCAACAGTGCCATGCTTCACTTTGAAGAATGTCATCCCTAAGCTCCTCTCCTGCTGTTATTCATCCCCTTCCTCTGCTTCATTCTCTCACACCTCAGTGTTGCGGTCAACTAGCGAGCGGGTGGCTCCCTACTGGCCACACAGTGGGTGCGGCAGACATCGGATTGCCTCCACGCTTCCCTACCGACCCCGCTCGCCCCGCCAGAGATCCTCCATAGATGAGGATGAGGAGGATCAACCTTCGATCCCTGAAACTGGAAGGAGGACCAAAAGGCGAGGACACCTTGTGGTACCGACTTTTCTGAACCCCTGCGCATGTGAGGTTGACGAATTAGTCTTCTTCAGGGTTCAACAACTACTCGCAGAATCTATGGATCTTCTCCATTTATTGGCTTGGTGTTTCCCACCATGAAGGCCGGAACATCAGGAACAATGATGTCGGGCTTCAACTGTAGAGGGTGGGTTTTCCAAGCAGGCCTGGGAGGTCGGCCTCCTTCTGGCGGAGACTACCAGTGCCCTTTTCTGGGTTGCTTGTGGTTCTGCAATTCCTTACAAACCTCCTTCTATCGAGATCAGTTCCTGGGAAGCAGGTAAATTTTTGTTGTTTTCGCTTTACTTATAGCTTCTATAATTTCTAGTATTTGTCTTTCTTCTTTTTCTCTATCTCGTCCATCGTATTCCAATTGTCCATGGTGGAACTCTACCGTGTGACACCATGAGGTGATTGGAATCTGTTATTGAAATTATAGTTTTTAGAGACGACGACATAAATATTTATGGTCATCCTTAGTCCTCAAAAACTAGCATAAATATAATCATTTTTATTTTCTTAATCAACCCTAAATCGGATCATTTTCACCAACTCGATAATTCCAGGCAATAACGATTTTCTGGTGATGTTGGGCTCCTAATACCATTCCTAGTTGTAATAGGATTTCTCAGTTGGATCTTTTTTGTTTGCAATTATGACAGGTTTAGGTTAAAATATGCTATTTTTTTCACAGTAACTATCATAGTAATAATTGTACCATATTTCTTTTTTCTAGGGATGAAAATCATTGTGCGATGACAAGGTCGTATCACGGTCGCCATCTTCTACGGATTGAGAGAGTTATGGGACATCAACGAGCTGCATCATTGTCTCATGGATTGCCTCACACTTTTCAAAAACGGAAGTCCTGAACATGTAGTGGAAAACTAGCTAGGATGCATCTTGAGTCAAGAAAAATGTGAACATCATTGTGACACAATTATGAAGACTGGCGAGCAACGTGACGAGTTGATTTGGAAACGAAAGAGTGACTCCATGATCCATATGTAGTCACGGAGAATGACTGTGCACTGAGCTACAAAAACTAGTCGATCGGTCAGTTACGCATCGACGTCAGTGTCGATGTCGTCGTTGTTTACAGCGCAGGCGGGTGAGGCCTACCAATAGGCCCTCGTCCAAAGGGTGATAAAGTTCATTTTGTATAATATAATGGTAAATGCTGGAAATATAGGCCTCGGGCCTTCATACCAATTAACAAATCTGCTGTGCTTGTTTGGAAATCTACTGGGTTCGTTTCGGCATATAAAGGCGCCGGCCGGCCCATATAGCAACGGAATTCAATCGTATGTAGCAACTTCTTATTGGCAACACCATCGAAGCCACATCACGCATGCATGGCTGCCCTAGTGTCCTCCTCGACTTGTGTGATCTTTCTGTGCTGTCTCTATGGCGCCCAGCTAATGGTCACTGAAGCAAGCCAAGCAGCTCGCCTCCTGCAGCTGATGTCTTCAACGTCGACGAGCAGAGGACCGCCGAGACCATCTGCTAGGTACAAGCCGGAGGTTGATCTCCATCTTCGTGCCGCACAGCAGTACCAGGACTACGGGTCGATGGAAGCAGATAAGATCGATCGGCCATTAACGCCGGCGGCCGCAACGCCGATTTCAACCAGTACTCCGGGTACGTGACGGTTAATGCCACTGGTGGGAGAGCTCTCTTCTACTACTTCACTGAGTCGCTCGGGAACTCCTCTTCCAACCCTTTGGTCCTCTGGCTTAATGGAGATAACTAATTAATACCGATCGATCAAGTTTGATGTTTTAATAACTAGCGCCATTGATAGCTGCATTGACACATGATCAAATCGCATCATTGTGCTTGTAAACAGGACCTGGATGCTCTTCCTTGGGGTATGGATCTATGGGTGAGTTAGTCCCCTTCCGTGTCAACAGAGACGGCAAGACCCTCTACTGGAATCCTTACTCATGGAACAATGGTATAAATGCATGCGCCATTATAATCGTTAAATGTAGTAGTTAACTGTGTATTGCTTCTGGCACAGTGGCTAACATGTTGTTCTTTGAGTCCCCCGCCGGATTCGGCTTCTCTTACTCGAACACGAGCTCCGACTACGACCACAGTGGAGACGAGAGGACGGCGGCGGGCACCTATGTCTTCCTACTGAGATGGCTGGACAGGTTCCCTCAGTACAAGTCTCGTGACTTGTACATAACGGGAGAGAGCTACGCCAGCCACTACATCCCCCAGCTCGCCGCCGCCATACTCGCCAACAACGCGCTGCAGAACAATCATCAACCTCAAAGGCATTGCGGTGATCGAGCATGCGTCTATATGTACCAAACATCAGATCTTTTCTAACTCATTCCCAAAATATGTGGCGCAGATTGGCAATGCCTTCTTCGACGGCCTCTCCCTCGTCAACAACAACACAATGGCCATGTACGACTTCTTCTGGGCTCACGCCATGATCTCCGACCGGACGCACAATGCCATACGGTATCCCTGCATTCCGGGAGCCGGAAACGTCACGGCGGGCTGCTCTGAAGCCATGGCCAATGCCACCAAGGAGATAGGCAACATTGATTCATACAACATCTATGGCCGGCCTGCGTACCCACCACCACCTCGGCTGCCTTTGTGGGGAGGAGATATGACCGCACCTGCTCGGTGAGCGAAATTAATATCTATCTATAACTAATAGTTTTAACCGTGGAGTATAATTAAAGGTTTATAGTTCACAAATATTACTGTGGACTATGCTTCATAATTCATTGTTTTAACCGTGGAGTATGAAATGACCGTTGACTATTACCGTAGATTAGGTAGCCGTAGACTATTCTTCATACTCCACGGACAAACCGATGGACTTCCACTGTGATAACCGTGGACTATTATTCATTTATTATTAAATTAGATTTTACAGTCCATGGTTAAAACCTCATTTATATAAAATATCACATAAAAAGAAACCTGTTATATTGTGATATTCATTCATGATGTACTCATATTAGATCTTACAATTCTAAATATTTAATAATCACAACAAATTGTAACTGTAATATATGTTTATTTGAGATAATTAAAAAGACATAATACTTCATTCACACTCTGCTCAAATTCGTGGTAATCATATTACTAGTGATCTCGATAATAAAGTGATTCCATAAATAATATCCATATGTTTGAAACAAATAATAACATGATAGCTCAATCTGTCTCAGTCACATCTCTAGAAATTCTAAAAATGTCATAGTATTTCTGTATATATTCTGGATTTAAATATTACAACATGATGTGTTTTGAGAATCTGACGACATGGTATCACAGTAGCAGTAACTACAAAAATGTTGTATGATATTTTAGTGTCTTTCAGATCTTGACTCCTGAAGTATTCACTTTCTTCCCAAACATGTTGTGTAATAGCCATATTCCTATAAAAACAAAATATTCAAGTCAAACATACATGACAACAAAATATATTTCTCAACATTTATTTATATAGATAACTTAATGATAATTTTATAATCATAAACAATAGGTCATTGTGTTTGCACGTGTTATTGTTTCATAACAAAGCAATATAATACAAACATGGTTGTATCATGTAAAATAAATTCAAACATATATGTATCTATATTAAGTGAATGACACATTAAACATGACATTTTATTTAGTATCTAACCAGAAAAATACACCAATAACAGATTAACTAAACAAAAATATTACTTGTTATGCTTAAAGAAAAAGTAAATCCTACCCAAATGAGGAGAATCAATATTCGTTCCTTCTTGTATCAGTGATTGAAAAACAACATTAAAATATTATTCTATAGTGATATATAAATATAGAAAAATAAGATAGCTAGCATACTGAAGATTCTAGTGCATCCTCAAAACTAGATTCAAGAGTGATTATCTTATCCTGCAATAACTATATATAAATAATTTTTATTTTAACAAATCTAAATATTTAATATAATTATAATAGGTTTTAAATATTTAACAATACATGTGACTCTAATATCTTCAACCGAGCTCGTAAATCCTCAATTTCACTTTCTTTTTCTTTAATATGGCAATGTTGTTCTTTGATCTGATGGTATTTCTCTTACAACTGGGATTCCCAAGCTTTAGTCACACTTCTATTTGAATTTTCTAGCCGCCTCTTCTTCTTTAAATTTCTTCTAGTAACACCTCCGCTTATTCCTCTCTCATACCCTCCATGATGGGACCCATACATAGAGTCCACAACAGGACCAAACTTTAATGAATCATTTGTATTCTCCAGTCCCAATTCTATACATATTTCTATTACCTTTTCCTATAAGGTGAATTCACATATCGAGTTATTTTTCTTAATTTAGAAGAATATAGATGATGATATAAAGACTTACACAAATCACTATTATTTTTTCATCTATATATTCGTCATTCCTTTTATGACCATCAACCCAAGTTTGTAGGAGTGTCGCTTTCCCACCATTTTTCTCTTAAATAACATTTATATATGTAACATATGAAAAAGTATAAGTTATTTCAACTATTCTAAATTATATTATAAATCTTACCACATTAAAATTCTTTTCAGCATAAGACATCGGTCCAGTTGTGTGTGTAGCTTGTAAAATACTTCGATTGTGTTTATTAATACTCGCTTCTTGCTACTCAATGATCAAGTGAATTTATGAATTGGATATAAGTATGATTGGTAAAACATAGTAAGACAATGCAATATTTTTTTAAACTTTACCTGTTTTGATTGACTACTCCAAAGATCTATAAGTAATACCCAACTTTCTTGTGGAACTCAATCATCTATAATTTTCATTTGTTCAACAATGGGAATATTAGGATTTAACCTATGTTTTAGATCCTTACGAAAATCACACAATTGTTGATTGATCGCCTTTTGGACAGAAGTATTCACTTCATCATAAGAAGTCACTTTTGTATCATCTGTATTGAAAAATTCAAAGTCACGATGCATCGATAAAATGTAATATATATGAAAATAATAAGATTAAAAGTATATTTTTATTTTAGTTGGATAAAAATAAAAATATAAAAGCATCTGAAGAGTAGAACACTTACTAGAACATTAGTCATAACCATTTCAATCGCCGATTCATGATCTTGTCCCCACTCCTTATGTATCGGAAATAAAAAGGAATTACGAGCTAATATTCCTAAAAAGTTGCTCAAATGCGTCTCCATGGTCCAACAATTCTACAATCATTGAGAACAATGCATTTATGCTTCTGACCAGATGTAGGGGCCACTACCTTTAAACTAATTCTACCTCGTGTCCTTCTCTTGTTAACATTTGGTATGATAACATCTAAAAACATTTAGAAAATGTGATTTAACTTTTATTTTGATAATGAAAAATATTCATAGAAAAATATAACATATGTGGCATATTGCTCAATTGATTCTATTAAATTTGTATAAACTACATCTTGGCTTTGATCATCCACTCCTGGTATAGTAGAAAAATGAAGAAATATATACTCAACATAATAAAAGTGAATAAACATTAACATCAATATTACTTTATCACAAATATTGTACCTCTCATCTGTTGTCTATCATTTTCATTTTCTGGAGTTGTGGTACACATGTGCCTCTGTTCATTTCCTAGAATTTCATAGTAAAAATAAATAAACATCAACATCAATTATTTGATAACAAATATAACTTTATCATAAAATATTATACCTCCCATGTGTTTTCAACCATTGTCATTTCTCAGAGTTGTGGTACCTGTGTGCCTTTGCTCATGCCCTGCTAGAGTTGAGGTACGTACTTTTCTCTTTTCATTCACTAGAACTTATATAAGACAGGTAAATAAACATCAATATGCATTATTTGATAACAATCACATCATAATTGATATAGTTTATACCTCCATTGTGATGTCTAATATGCTCATTCTCAGTAACTATAGTTGAGATACACACTTTTCTCTTTTTATTCACTATAATTCATTAAATGGGAGTAATGAACATCAATATGAATTATTTGATATAATGACTATAGTAAGATTAATAAGTCTTATACCTCCTTTGTGATGTCTAATATGCTCAACAACTATAACTGGAGTTGTAGTACACACTATCCTCTGTTCATTTCCTAGAGTTGACATAACGAAAGTATGTAAATGTTTAAATAAAATATTAGATAAGAAATATTATTTTTTCATATAAATTGTACCTCCAATGTGCTTTGCGCCGTGCTCATTCCTAGATATCCCATTTGAAATTTTTTTTCTCTAGATCTGAATTTTTACTTTGAGAATTAACTTGGCCTTGATGATTCACTGCATATCACATTTGAGAAATAAAGAAAACATCATCTGTATATATCTAGTATAAAAGGTTATTCTACTTGTAACAATTACCTCCACTTGGTGGTCTATTCTGCCCATGTCTTATGAATTCTTTCGAGGCATTCACTTGTGTCTTTCCATTTCCTACATTTCATATATTGAAAATGAACATACATTGATCTAACATATTACTTTTAACTCAAATTGGTACCTTTCATGTTTTGCAAGGTTTTCTCTAGAGGTATTGCATGCTCAAGTTTTTCCATGCTTTGAACATCAATAGATTTAGCACACAACTGTTTAAAATAGAGGGACAATTCTATCAAAGCTTTCCCTACATGTTTTGAAGTGGTTTTCCTTAAGGCTAGAACAAGCAATTGTTGCATTAGAATGTGATGATCATGACTTTTTAGGCCCACAAGTTGATTCTCATGAAGTTGAACTAACTGAGAAAAATTACAAGAATATCCATGTGGCAATTTAAGATCTTTTAAAATAGCAAGAAAGGTTTCTTTTTCCTCAGGAGTCATGCTATAAGATGCAGGGGGATAACAACTTTTTCATTACTCATTGCCTTCTTTATGCACAAGGATTTCCTAATCTTCAACCTATCCATGTCCAAACGAGCATTTATGTTTTCTTTACTTTTTCCATCCTTATACAACAACCAACTTAATAAATTAGCACATATTTTTTTTTATATGCATTACATCCAAATTATGGCGAACTAACAATTTACTCCGGCATGGAAGTTCAAAAAAAATACTTTTCTTGTTCCAACCAAGAGGAAATTGTTTTCTGACATTTGGTACATTGGATGCTTCCCTCCCAAATATAACATTATCATAATCATCCCATAGTTACAAGATTTGTTGTCCAAAAAGAAAATTTGGTGCAGAATCAAGTTCAATAGTTCCATCAATGTGTTTATCATCATATCTCCATGGGTGGTCAATAGGAAGAAATCTTCTAAGCCTCATGTATGCTAATTTGTGACTAAATGGTAAATGAATGGATGCTATGTCAATGTGACATTCAGGACAACCATAAGCTTCACTAGTTTTTTGACCAGATAACATCCTATATGCAGGATAGTTACTTATAGTTCCTAAAAGAGCAGCCCACATCCTAAAAGTTTCACAGTTTTCAACATTATATGTATCAACACTTACTATCCACAACAACTTCAGTTCATCAATCAGTGGGTTTAAATAGACATCAATGTTGTTTCTCAGAGACTTAGGCCCATCAATTAGAAGAGACATCATAAAATATGATTGTTTTGTTACCAACCAAGGAGGCAGATTGTAATTCAGGATAATCACTGGCCAAATACTATGACTGGATCCATATGCCATATTAAAAGGACTGAACCCATCAGTAGATAGTGCTAGTCGAACATTACGAGGTTCACTACTGAATTCAGGATGTTTTTCATCAAAATCCTTCTAGAGTTCTAAATCCCGAGGATGACACATTTTACCTTCAGGTGGTTACGGGCTAGTATGGTGATATGTCATGAAATTTGTCGTTTTGGTTGAATTGAACATCCTCTTCAATCTAAGAATAATGGAGAGATAATGACAAACTTTCATCAATATTTTGGAATCTGTCTCTTTGTTAGGATTTTTAGGATTCCAACTTGATGTTTTACACCTTAAGCACTCATCTCGATTGGCTTGATCACCTCTATATAACATGCATTCGTTTGGACACGCATGTATCACTTCTTTTGTTAAACCTAAAGAAGACATCAACTTGTTCATCTCATACCAAGTCTTAGGAAAGTTGTTATTCACTGGAAATACCTTACAGAGTATCTGAAGAAGCTCATAGACTGATTTGTTGGTCCAATGATTATCACACTTAATGTTAAATAGATTAGAGACAAAATGCAATGTTGAATATTCACAACCTTCATATATGGGTGTGTTAGCTTGTTTCAAAACTTCTTCAAAATTTTCAGACTCATGATCTAGATTTGAAGAAAAATTGTGTTCCATTTCATCAACATCCCCAATTATTGCATCAGAAATCATTAGATCCACATCATCATTTGACTCAAGTGGTGAAGTTCTAGTAGTTTGATTGTTATAAAAAAGTTCACCATGGTACACCCATAGAGTGTAACGAGGGAAAAAATCGTACAGAACTAAATGCTCCCTAATTATGTTGTGTTCTTTGTGAAACTTATGCTCACATTTCATACATGGACAAAGCATCATTCTCGTCTTGACATTATTTGAGGCAAATTCCATAAAGAAATTTATCCGATCAATAAAATCATTATCCCGACGATGATCAAATCTTATTTTTGGCTTATACATCCATGTTCTGTCAATAAAATATTGATTGTCTATAGTCAAAGCCTAACATAAAAAGACATGTTTTATGAAGAGGACGATTTATATTGTCACAAATAATACCAGTTTCTGAACAACCAAAAATATTAAAAATTTCATCAAAATGTGTTGCTAATTCAAACAATATGGTTACCTATATTGATAGTAAATAGATGCATTATCTTCATATTTTTTCTCAATATTTTTAATGATAATATTTTTTTATCTGATAACAAAGTGTTTCAATTATTTGAACATTTAATATAAAACATGCAACTTGGTATCTCATATGAAAAAGACAATACCCATAGTCAACTACGAAACATAAGTATGAATATAAAGTAATATGCAAGACATAGGATAAAACATGGAGGATAAATACAAGCCTTAAACACTCGTCTACATCAGAGCATATGTGAAGTCATACATGAATATTGATCGATAAGTATTAACACCTTATAACAGTCGGTGATGGTGAAATTTAAAAAGATTAATGTAGTTGATGTTAGTTGTATATTGGAAGTAGAAAAAGTTAGAGCACTCATAGGAAGATGAAGTACGTGTCGGGACATATGCACCTATGACAAGATTCTTTTCAAAAGTACACCAAGAACCAATCTTCTTCCTAACTTTTCGATTCCAATCAACACCCTGTTGTGAGTATACATAGTTAATAACTTATCAAGTTTACACCATTTAAATTGTGAAATGCTTTAAAACCTAAACAAAATATATTTGTACATTTATTTGAAATCGTGGTCCAAACAAAGTCTTACGGTAGTGATGTGTGAAGATATTAATCATGGACTAAGCTACCAACCATGGATTATAGAAGATATTGTACTAGTGTGATGTGTGAAAATATTAACAAATTTACAATATAGACAAATTGCATACTTCCAAACACGATCAGTCATTGTAAAGTGAATACATTATAATAGAATTTTTTGTACTAGAGGTAGGAATTAAAATTGGTTATGCATTTTTGGTAAATGCACAACTCATAGAAAAAGATGTATGTTTTCATCTACACAGGAGGGAAAAATCATAGAGGACTAAATGCTCCCTAATAGTGTTATGTTCTTTGTGGACCTTATTCTCACATTTCATGCATGGAAAAAGCATCATTACTGTATTAACATTATTTGAGGAAAATTGTATAAAACAATCTATTCCCTGAATAAAATCATTATCCCGACGACGATCAAATCTTATTTTTGGCTTATACATCAATTTTCTATCCATAAAATATTGATTGTCCATAGTCAAAGCCTAACATAAAAAGAAAACCACATTTTAGAAAGAGTTTGAATTATATTGTCATAAATAATACTAATTTCCAAACAAACAATATTATTAAATCATTTCATACAAATATGTTGTTCATTTAAATAATATAGTTACCTATATTGATTTTAAACAAGGAAACTAAATGCAAACCATGGACTATTGAGGGTTTTGCAGTAGTGAAAATTAGTAATGGAGGTAGGAACTAAAAATAGTTATGTATTTGGTGATTATTTACATATGTAGAGGAGAAAAAGTACAAAAAGATGTATAATTTTGTGCACAAAAGTGTGTTTTGTATTATATAGGATCAGAATTGTTCACATGGTAGGCTAGAAGTGTTCACTAAGAAACATTTATTTGTGATAGGTATTTACCTATATATATCATTGCTAAGCATATAACTCATCCATAAAAGAGTTAAGCATCATAAGGCACTTCATCGGCTCCGTAAGAATGCTAGATTTTTGGAGTATAAGACTTATTAACTCCATTAAAAAGACATGTTTCCACAGCACAATCGACACACAATAAAAAAATATGTAGAAAAGGATGGAGCTTATAACTTTTTAAGTACCTATGTGTTCTTGGATGTCCGTGATGCCGACAACAATTTACTAACGTCGAACATCCACTGAAACAAAAAATAAAAGGCACCGCCGTCTTGTTCTGGGCGAGAATCTGACCGGAATTGGTACTTGACAATGTTTCTTGACTCTACGCGCCGCCGTTGCTCCGTGCAGATGTGCAGAATGGGGAAACGCCATAGTACTTCGGTAGTTCGGTTGTGAGGGACTAACTTAGGTAAGGCACGCAAAACGGCCACCAGCAGCGTTAATCGGGAAACTGCAAACTGAATAAAGAGAAATAGGGCATTGGGAGAAGTATTTGGTCTAGTGGAACTGGGATTAAAGCCCAGAAACTGTGGTCCAATATATACATGGAACAGACATCCAAATAACCGTGGACTGGTTAGGAAAATAACCATCAATCGTGGAGTATAAGGGTGTGTGTGCTAGTTCTAGAAAATTTATTTGCGAGTTGACAAAATGACTGGATTGTAGATTGTTATCAACCACTAGAACATCCACCTTCCTTCAGGGCAATCAACTCTAGTCTTGAGTGACCAATTACATGCCTTGTAAACGTCCCAGTAGTTATGATGGTCTGATATCATTTAGTTAAAACCACCCTTCTGCTGACCAATTTCAATTTAAGACTACTCAGTTTAGTAACAAAATATCATTTCTCTCATGCATGGTATATGTGATCTCTACCCTTAGACGACTACTAGCACAAAGCGCACTGGCTCAGCAGTGTAGTTTAGAAAAATGAGAAATGACGTCTCAGTAAAACAACTGAATTGTAGATTGTTATCAGCGTCTAGAACATCTAGACTGGAGTTACTAAAAGTTTCTCTCAGATAGATTGACGAGGGAAAACACACAAATTAGTGCGCAATCCTAACTGCTAGTAGTTCAACACTTCTAGGATGTGATATCAACTCAACTCGAAAATTAATAGAAGAGACAAACTATGATTGCGATCCTTCTGAGGCATTCTTTTCTTGGTATGGTATAAAGTGATAGTTGCATAAATTAGTTCCAATTTCAAGAATGCAGCTAGATATCCCAATGGAAATGATTTTAATTCTAGAATATAACTTTGTCTGATCACTATTTATCATAACGAGACCTTGAAATGATAATAATTACACAAAGAAAAAATTCATACATTGAATGATATATATATTGTTCATATGGTGTACATAGGACCTTCTTGTAATATGCAGATAAGTAAGGGTCTACATGCAAATTTGTAAGTTACTGATTTCATATATATACAAGTCATGGAGAGGTCTGCATCTAGGTCGTGTCTTTATGGTATTAGAGCACATGGTTTCAAACCATAATTCTTCTTTGGAACAACTACTACAGTCCAACAACATTGTCCCTTTGTTTGTTCAGTTGTTAGAGTGTTGCTACAATGTGTTACAGTAGCACGATGGCCACCAAAGTTGTTCTTGCTCCTTCTCCAGCCAACATTTGTCAAAGGAAACACTTAGGGTGGGTCTCCCTCTACCTTAATGGCCTTGAGGAGCATTCCTTCCGCGGTTGTATCCATCGTGGGTCTCCCTTGCATCTCCTTCATTTAGCTTCAGCAGAAGCAACTATTGTGGCTTGCTTTGGTAGTTTTTTTAGGAGTGCGTAAATGCCCCTTTTCCATTTGGATATTTGCTCTAGTAGGATGCCTCTACCTCTAGTCAGATCCTGTGGGGTCATCCTATCAATCTACAATAAGAAAGAGGGTTGTAACCATATTATTCCTCTAGTGCTCAACCCATTATTATTGTAGCAGCGTGTCAAAGTGCATAGTTTCAGCCACAGTTGTTGTCAGTTTGTCCTTTCTCAAGGTTCTCTTGTAATTTGTTGGTTGTAATGTCTAGAAATTATGAGGATTCATTCCATCAATCTTTATTTACATCCCAAAAGCATATCATCATCAAGCACAATTTGAATGAAAGGATTACTACAGTTATTGTTGATGATCATTGCTTAGTTCGGTGTTTTTTGTTATTTTTTAAGAATCATTGATTGGTTATTACTGAGAAACTTGTGGGAACTTCTAAGTTACTTGTTAAGATGTTACAACAAGTTAGCTTGATAGTTGATGAATACTTATGGTTGATACAGTTGTGTGCTTTGTCCACATCACATTGTCCAACTAAAAAGGTGGCATCATTAACATGTCTTTCTCAATCCTTCAGAATGACATAGCCATCCTCGGTTTTGGATTCAGGTGCCACAAACCACATTACTGGTACACCTCAGTTGATATGCACTCATTCAACCAAACTGTCTTTGCTCGATGTCACTATAATCGATGGATCCAAAATTGTTGTTCAAAATACTAGAACAATAAATCTGTTACCAAATATCTCTCTTGATTCAGCTTTGTACATCCCAAACTTCACATTTAATTTAATATACATCAGTCAACTCAAACATACAACTTCATGCTGGTGTTACCTTCCTTCCTAATAATTGTGTGACCCAAGATCTGAAGATAGAGAAAATCATTGGTGAAGGGTATGAGCATGCTGGTCTTTACTACCTTGGTGAGCCTTCAAAAGTGTGTGTAGTTGCATCCCCTTTGCATATTCATAATCATATAGTTCATATTTCTTTAGAAAAATTAAAAGTGATGGTCTCTAAGTTGTCCAATTTGGATAAACTAGATTGTGAGTCATGTCAGCTAGGTAAGCACCAATGATAACCATTCAGGTCCAGAACCCAAAATAGAGCAGAGTTGCCTTTTCATATCATTCACTCAAATGTCTGGGGTCCTAGTCGGGTTCCATCAAAACTTGGATATAGGTACTTTGTCACCATTATAGATGACCACTCACGAGTCACATGGTTATATTTGATGAAGGACAAATCTGAAGTTTTCTCCATCTTCCCATATTTTTACCAAGAAGTTGAAAACATTTATGATAAACATATTCATATCCTTCGCACTGACAATTCTTGGGAGTACTTCAGTCACAATTTTACTCAATTTATATCATCCCGTGACATCTTCCACCAATCCTCATGTCCACATACTCTATAAAAAAATGGAGTTGTCGAAAGAAAGAATCAATACATCACTGAAGTTGGTCATACACTTCTTCTCCACATGAATGTCCCAAAAGAATACTGGAGTGATGTTGTTCTAACGTCAACTTAGTTGATCAACCGCATGTGTAACGACCCGCACTTTTGAGTGTCTAAAAGACCTTAAAGTCGTGAATCATTACTCATAAATTCTAGGATCACATTCAAGAAATAATACATATCATTTGCATAAAAAGCTCCTCTAAGAAGTTATATAAATTTTACAAAGAATTAACTTGTACATGTATGATGATATACCAGTATGCCTAAACCTTCATGAATAACTTTAATGTCTTCACTATCTTTATCTGTAACCTCATGTCCACGAATCAAGTATACCTGATACCTAAAATGCCGACAAACAAATACGCGATCAATATATTTCTATACTGGTCATGGGTTCAAACAATAATCGCAAGTACGCATATAAGAAAACATCTTTATCTTACATATAAGAACATAAATTTATTTTCATATTGTATCCCATATATTATCTACTACCTCAGGTGTAATCACTGTCCCTCTGGGGCTCGTGTGCATTACTCTTAAGATCAGTCTAACCCAAGGTTCAACATATTGTTATTTACTTTGCATGATACTCGTATGAACTTTATAATTTGCAGGAAGTAAATAAACAAGCAAGTAGTTTATCTTTCATACAATCTCATCGAGAAACCTCGACAAACTCAGAATTCGATACATGTATTCATAAGCATAACCACGTACCTTATGTCATTGTAGAAACAAGGTGGATCATCATATGTACTTTAAGAGTGCATCCAAACATCCAAACAAAAAAGCATTCAATCTGAAATATACATATTACATATGTGTCACCATGTATTCACATTACATTAATTAGATCTAGATCCACTCCTAAACAAGGGTTTAGGTTTATCTCATGTTTGGACTAGGGATTAGGGTTACAAATCCTAATTCCATCATATTATGGTTTCTAAGATTACAAACGCAGTTATGCGTACTTGGTTAAACCCTAATTATCATCTTAAGCATTTTAGACTATTCATGATATCTCTAAGATTAAAAATTCATGTAGCAACCTACAGTTCTTTCATTTTCACATTCACACATGTATAAACATTCAGAAACATGTAGAAACATTCACACACATGACAATTCAAAAAAATTCATTTACAAAATATCATTCTTTAGTCATTATCTCTATCAACATCCCAATCATATTTAAAACCCCCACTACTTGTATGGATTTTGCCCATTCTTCTCTTACATCATTTAATTCTTCTGTCGTATAGGAAGCATGTACATCTGATAAGGCCTTACCTATAGTGTGGTCAGTTTTAAACACCTGCAAAGAGAATGATGTATAAGAGAATGATGTATATATAATTAATAATATATAAATAAGATTGATATATTTCATATTATCTAATGAGACTATATATAATACCTCAGGTATGGTATCGATGTCCACTGCGGTATATTTGATAATCATGTACATAAATCGCATCACGTAGTATGCACATGCCCAACCGTTGTCTTGTGTAGCACACTATAAATTGAAACATACAAAATATTAAAAAATACAACTAAGCACAGTTCACATAAATAATATATACATTGGAGTCGGGAACTTACTTTCACGTTCTCCCAAATTATTGACTGGTTCTTTTTCACAGGGACCTTTCCTCCTACCTTTTTGAACTCATGTAAACCCCTACATGTTAATGTAACACAGTAAATTGCATAATTAAACAGTAATGTAATAACAGATGTTAACGGATATAAAAATGAAATATTTCTCACCGGAATAATGTCATTTTCATTGCATGTCCATATTTTGGATTCAATTTAGTCCCCTTAGGATCTAGATAATAGACAGTGAACGTCTCGGGGATAATAACTAGCAACTCCCAATGCGTACCCCTAGAGGTAAAAAAGTTAAAAATTAATAACTCAAAATCCACAATAAAAATTTAATTGTGTTAAGTCCAAAATATAAGCAAAGTAAACTTACTCCACATTGAATGGAGCTATTATCACCGTCTTCGTATTTTGACCAAAATTTGTAAAAGCA
The DNA here is from genome assembly GCA_963693085.1 of Alisma plantago-aquatica. Lineage (NCBI taxonomy): Eukaryota > Viridiplantae > Streptophyta > Magnoliopsida > Alismatales > Alismataceae > Alisma > Alisma plantago-aquatica. The sequence goes on from OY856410.1 coordinate 325,669,351, forward strand.
TCACAGCAGTATTGTTGAACTGACGTAGGGTCTTTAGCTACTAGACTAATCAAAGATGGAATAAAAAATACTACATGTTCAAATGAAAAATCTGCACATATCTTGTCTAAGTAGCTGCAAAACATGTATTACGTATGCATTAATATATAAGAAACTAGATCACCAGATCCTACACAAGGTATATGGATGTATAAACAAGATCTCACCTTATCCATAGATCTATCACATATGTATTCAGCCAATCATAGAGAAACAACTCCAAAATATCTTATATAAATAGTTTGGTTTTGTGTGATTGACCTGCAACATCCGCATCTATAGAAATATTTATAGGGAAATTTATATCATGTTCGCCTAACCATACTTCCATACCCCTACAATTAGGACCTAATGGGGCAGGTAGGTCCTGTGGAACCCAACATGGTAATGTAGGAGGTGGAGGTGGAGGCCTAGATGCTCTAGATGTCTTCTTTTTAACATGTATATATAATTTCATATCAATTGACCTCATATATACACACTAACAATTTAACGTAATGTAAATTTACCATAGAATTTCAGTATAGACGACATCCGCTTTGGGCCATAATATCACTCTGCCTTCTGCCTCACCAAGTGTTTCACAATCTAGGTGGACATATGGCAATTGAAGATCTATCCAATTGGGGAATATACGTAGCGGGCTCACACGAACCCAACCATTTGGTAATGGAGACCCATGAAACATTTTCCCTGGAAGGGATGGGTAAGCCGACACCTTGCAATGGCGTATTCGTTACTTTTTAGACAGTATGGCTTCAACCCCTACAAATTTACGTAAAGAATGTTATATACATATCATCTTGAAAACATATCATCTTAAAAAGACTAGCTACTATGTCATAAAAATACTTACAGCAGATGTGCTAGGTGGTGGGTCTATAGGATTACTCCCAACCTCTACAGTAGGAGTAGAGCGGGACGCCATAGGTATTGTCTGAGTGGCAGTCTGAGATGCCTGTCACTTCACCATTGCTTCTTGGATTCTCCTATCAATTAACGCATCTACCTATACATGGATAAAAGAAACGTTAGCTTCTGATTATTGAATTCCCCTTTACAGTAACATTCTAAAAAAAGAATAGGTTACCTCTTCTAATAAAATTCCCACTTTTGGGACATGTTTGTGCTGGGATGGCCCAAAGAATGCTTTGATGCCCACACCAGCGCCTGCACCCCTAACACATCCAGGATGCTCTGGGTTATCCAAAGCAAGTGTCAATTCATCCCTTGTGCCCTCAGGGATGAACTTGCTTTGTTTCCTCAGCTCGTGCAGCTCCCGCTAATCACCATCAATAGAAATTGGTAAGTAAGTAAACACCACAAATAACCAATATTTGAATGAATTGCTCTAAGAGTTGTATTTTACCATTTTTGCAGCCTCCTCAGCAGTTGCAGGCTTCTTTATTTCTCCCTTCTTGTTTTGCCTCCCAGCTATCCAGACATCATGGCGAGGCAGAGGTGCGGTACCTATAGTAGAGGACTCCTAAGTAGCAGCAGACTGAGCAGTACACTCAGCCTGTAGTCTTTGGCAAATGCCTGCATAGCCCTTTAATTGGACCCATTGTGTGGTCATACACATTCAGTGCACACCTTTCTCTTTGCACCCCACTGATATCCTAGTTAGTATGCACATTGATTTGGTTAGTAACACTAAAGGTTAATCTTGAATAGGTGAATACAACGTATATTAATTAAATAGGGAGTAACACATAATACCTTGAATTCATCAGTGTTTTTTGAAGCAACAAACGTGTCCCATTCTTCTTGGTCCAGGAAGTTCCACTGTTCAGTGGCTGACTTCTTCCTCTTCTCACCATCTTTTATGTATTCTCGGGTGAGATTTGTCCTATAGTTTCTTAGGACCCTCCCACAGCATTGCATCACGCATTTACGATGCAACTTTTCATCCAACGCAAATATACTCTGCAAAATAGAATTGCTATTAACTAGTATCCAAAAAATTAGTAATCTACAAAATAGAATTACAAATAATAATAACTCACGCATAAATCCTTTCATATTAAGTCTTTCTTCCCCTTAGGAACTTTATGCCAAGAATCTATCTTACAACCACAATGGCTACGAGTAACATACCCAAGATATGAAACAAACGAATTGCGGTTCACTCGAATTGCATTTCCTGCATTATCAAAATCCACAACCAGTTTGGGTCCATTGCCCCTTAGCGCTATTAACTTCTTCATCATAGTGATGCCCCTTCTCTTGTTAACTTTTTGGTACTACTCATCAAGTTCCTCAAGTACTTCAGAGGGTACATGTGCATCATCAACCTATAATTTGACAAAATAAACACACTTACATGATATAACTATAAATGGACATATAGATAGAAATATATGATATATTTTTAAAACTTACATTGTGAGGCGGTGCATTGGTATCCTCACCATTCTCATCATGGACATCATGGTCATCATGCCCATGCTCAGCCATCTGAAAATTTCATTAAAAAATCAAACATTTAGCATTTGACATAACTAGAAGATAATGAAACATTGAAAAATGAAACATTGTATAGTTCACATATACAAATGAAACATATAAAAAAATATAAACATGCATGCCTCTAATATTGCGATCGTTTATCAATTAACAATCCTTCATTGTGATCTCCGCACACATACAAGTCATCATTAGCTTCAATATTTTGTGGTGTTGGCAACCTAACTGAGAATGGACTGGAGTCATCATACTTATCATAGTACTCTTCTTCATCTATAGGATCTTCAATGAACTATCTTTTACCATGAATAACAACCGACCATTTATCATTTGCAGGATCATCGATATAAAATACTTGTTTCGCATGTGATGCCAATATGAATGGTTCACCTTTCTCGCCAACCTTTTCAAAGTTCACTAAAGTGAAACCCAATTTATCCACTATAACTTCTTTGGTGTTATCAACCCAATTACATTTGAAGAGCGGAATTATAAAATCTATGTAGTCAAACTCCCATATGTCTTCAATGACACCGTAATATGACATTTTAGCTTCACGTGGACTCTTATCCTTTGTACTTGCAAAAAACATAGTTGACGCTTGAAGGGTGACCCCACTATTTTGGACGACACTCTTATAATCTTGGCGCTTTGTGTAATATATGAATCCATTAATGTCATACCCTTCATAAGACATAACATTCAATTTTGGTTTAAAGGCGAGGCATTTGATAGTTTCAGTAATATCATCTGGTGTTTGAGATAGTTGATGTAATACTTTATCTTCAAACCACTTAATAAATGTCTTGTTATGCAATCTAGCAAGCTACATTGAATTGGCTCGAGGATATTGTCTCTTGATGAAATTGGTATGTTCCTCGATATAAACACTCACTTCATCCATGTTGTGTGAAATATACAAGTGACCTTGTTCCAACTGCTCACGGATGATTACTTTCACCCGTGATCCCAAAATTCCTTTGCCAAATTGCTCCTCAATATTCTTGTCATTACCAGGAGTGTTATTACCACTCAGAAAGTCATTGCAAAAATCCATAACCTCTCACCACATAACCCTCAATAATACTCCCTTCAGGTCGATAACGGTTTCAAACATCACATTTAAAAACGCTCATGTATCGTTCAAAGGAATACATCCAATGCAAGAAAACTGGTCCCAACATTTTCACTTCCCTAGTCAAGTGGAAAACAAGATGTACCATGATATCAAAGAACGAAGGAGGGAAATACATCTCAAGCTGTAATAGGGTAACAACCACTTCTCTTTCCAAAGTATCGAGAGCATCAGGGTCAATAACTTTGCTGCATAGATTGTTGAAAAAGAAACAAAGTCTGGTGATTGCAAACCTTACATGCTTCGGCAATATAGATCGAATTGTCACGGGCAATATTTGTTGCATTAGAGTGTGACAATCATGAGATTTAAGACCTATCAACTTCAGATCTTTCATTGATACCAATCTACGGATGTTGGATGAGTAACCCTGTGGCACCTTAACATTTACCAAGCATTCACAAAAAGATTTCTTCTCCTTTCTAGACAACGTATAATAAGCGGGAGGTAAGTATGATCTCCGATTTCCCATTTCACGTAATTCTATTAATTCTGACCTTATTCCCATTTCACGTAGGTCCAGTCTGGATTTTATCCCATCTTTTGTCTTACCTGGTATATTCAACAGAGTACCAATGACACTATCACAGACATTTTTCTCAACGTGCATGACATCGATACAATGCATGACTGTCAAAGAACTCCAATAAGGAAGATCCAAAAATATTGAATTCTTCTTGAATAAAGATTTGTCACTCAGTGTGGCCATAGTACATTGTGATCTCTTACCAAATTCATTGACAAAGTCTTTTACTCTTTCATAAACAACCTCCCCTAGTATAGGTTTAGGTGCACTCCGTTCCTCATTCCATCCATTGAATGCTTTGCGCTTCCTACGATACGGATGGAATTTTGGAAGAAACCTTCGATGACCAAGATATACCGTCTTACCGCCATGTTTTAGTCTTGTTGAATTAGTGTTCTCTTCAGATATAGGACATGCTTTAGCTCCTTTGACACTATATCTAGACAAATTCCCATATGTTGGGAAGTCATTTATAGTGCAAAACAACATAGCGTGCAAACAAAATGTCTCTCTTCGTGAAGCATCATAGGTCATCACACCTTCACCCCAGAGTTTCTTTAAGTCATCAATCAGAGGTTCAAGATAAACATCGATATCATTTCCAGGTTGTTTAGGGCCCGATATCAACAATGACAACATAACGTACTTATTTTTCATACACAACCAGGGAGGAAGATTGTATATAACAAGCATGACTGGCCAAGTGCTATGTTGGCTGTTCAATGTCTTGTATGGATTCATCCCATCTATATAAAGCCCAAGTCTTAGATGCTCGACTTCTTCACCAAATTTAGGGTACAATAGATCAATCTTCTTCCACTGTGGGGAATCAGATGCATGTTGTAAGATCCCATCATTATTTTTCTTAACATCTGCATGCCACCTCAAATTCTTCGCATCTATCGGATTGGCAAAGAAGCATTGAAACTGTGATATTACAGGTATATACCACATCACCTTGGCAGGAGAACCAGTTTTGGACTCCCCCAAAGTCATCAATTTATACTGTGACGCACCACATTTTGGACAATCTTTCAAATCCACATAGTCCTTTTGAAATAATACACAATCATTCGGGAATGTGTGTATCTTCTTGGCCTCCATTCCCATTGGGCACAACCATTTCTTTACCTGGTATGTTGAGATTGGCAGCTCGTTTCCTTCAGGAAGCATTTCTTTCAACAAAGACAACAATGACGTGAAGCTTTTATCGCTCCATCTATTGTTAGCTTTCAGCTTATACAATCTCAACATAGCGCTAAGCTTAGTAAACTTAGTACAACATGTGTATAACGGTATCTCAACATCATGCACAATGTTTCTAAACATGGGAGGTGGATCGGTTTCAGTGTGCTCTACCCCACAACTATCCAGCATCGCATCAACGATGTCTACTAGAACGGGTTTGTTCACATCTACGTCATCGGAGGAAATTTCTTCTTCCACACAAGCACTGCTATCGACATCCACTGGTTTTGGGTTTGAAATCTCTCCATGCCAGTGCCATTCTGTATAGCCTTGTACAATCCCATTGCACATGACATGACTTTTGATTTCGTCACCAGTGCTGACTTTCAAGTTGTTACCACAATGCCTACATGGACAGTAGAACATATCTCCAGGTTGTTTCCTATGTTCCTCGGAAAATATAATAAACTGATCAAGACTAGAAATAAACTATGGGGTGCAGCGATTGCAAATGGACATCCATGATCTATCCATTCTATGATCAAAGAGAAAACAAATATATATTACAACAAGATTAGGGTCTAGGGTTAACAGATTAGAGTTTAAGCATGGTTAAAACTTTAGGGTTTAAGGTATTATATATAATTAAGATTTACTCCTATTGAGTAAATCTTGTATGGGTTTCTAGGCCAACAAATACATGTGTTTTCATTCTTATATATAATAAATGTGTACCACCTATCCCATTCTTGAACACCTAATCTCACTAGTAAGTGTATAATGTATATTGGGTTTTTAAGAAAATTTTGGCAGTATTTCCCCACTGTTCTCCAAGTACATATGTACTTAGAGAACAAATAGGGAAATGTTACTGAAATTTTCTTGAAAACCCAATACACATTATACCCTTACATCCTAAGTGAGATTAGGTGTTCAAGAACAGTCCCAAACTGGGGACTATCCAAGATTTACTCCTATTGAGTAAATCTTGGACGGGTTTCTAGGCCAACAAATACATGTGTTGTCATTCTTTTATATAATAAATGTGTACCACCTATCCCATTCTTGAACACCTAATCTCACTAGTAAGTGTATAATGTGTATTGGGTTTTCAAGAAAATTTCGGCAACATTTCTCCGCTATTCTCCATGTACATATGTACTTAGAGAACAAACGGGGAAATGCTACCGAAATTTTCTTGAAAACCCAATACACATTATCCACTTACTTCCTAAGTGAGATTAGGTGTTCAAGAATAGTCCCAAACCGGGGACTATCTAAGATTTACTCCTAATGAGTAAATCTTGGACGGGTTTCTAGGCCAACAAATACATGTATGTTATCATTACTATACCTACAATCCTAGTTTCATCATTCATATCCTAAGTTTTATGTAACGTCATTTAATCATGCTTGTCAGTAAATACTAAACAGTAAATTAATAAACCATGATTCCATATATCAAAGATTTGAATTAGGGGGTGATATAGCCCTATTTTAGGGATCCATCCTATGCCATTTTGTACTTAAATCACATCTAAACATGTGAGATTACAAGCTTTTGCCCCTAATGTGTTTATCATTGCCAAATGCAATTATGATGTTCTTTGCACTATTTTCAGGTACTTGGACCATGCCTTAGATGGAAGAGAGAGAAAGACGGAGTTCTAGGGCTCCTCCACTCATGGGGAGGTCCAAAGGAGGCCCCAAAATCTCCCTCAACCTACCTCCAATGGCCAAGAGTTGTCACCAAGCAAAGACATCCAAGAATGATGAAGTTTAAAGGATAATCAAGTGGTGCAAGACTCACCACGGCCGTGGGCACTTCCCACGGTCGTGCGAATTTATGACCAAGAACCAGCATTTCAATTGGGTTTTTCCCCAAGTCGCCACGACTGTGGCCAATGAAGAACAAAATGACCGTGATGCTTCTCCACGACCGTGGAGCAGCATCATGGTCGTTTTGTTCTTCATTGGCCACGGTTGTGGCATATAGCCACGGTCGTGGCGACTTGGGGAAAAACCCTGTTGAAATGATGGTTCTTGGTCATAAATTCGCACGACCGTGGGAAGTGCCCACGACCACATCCCCCTCCTCCAAAATGGCTGTGTGACCCAACACAGCCGTGGTGCCACTCACCCACCATGACCGTGGCACTCTGCCATGGCCGTGGTCACCAACATAGCATATCACCACCAGCCCCATACCACGACCGTATTCTTACCCCACGACCGTCCTATACTACCCTCACCACGGCCGTGGCACACCAACACGACTGTGGTGACCAACCTACCCTACCATTTCCACCACATATCCCCCTCAAATCCACTCCATTTCACCATTATCATTAGAGCTTGATATATCAACATACATACTAGGTCATATTTCAAGTCAAGATTTAGGCATTTAATCACCTTAGGGCGCATACATGATTCACAAGGTATTTGGGTGCACAAAGAATAATATATGTTACTGATTTAGGAGTTCACATTATCATTTTAGAAATAGAAGACCCACGTGTGAGTTAAGTTTGAGATTTAACATCAATGCATCTTTAACACGCATGTTTCAAGGTTCAAAGAACATAATCAAATCAAATTAGGATGCTAAAATGGACAAGTTGAATCTTATTTCAACATGCATCAAAATTTACTGAATTAGGTCAAGTATGAGAATTAGAAGCACAAATATATGCAAGTACAAGATTTCAATAAAAATGAAGTCTAATGGCACATTGGGAGAGTGAGATTATACCTCACTTGAAGGCTGAAGAACAAATATATGCAAGTTAACAACGCAAATGGATGACACAACAACTCAATTCAGCCCAAGAGCAGAAGTGCAATCAACACAATTTTGTTATAATGAATTAATTAGGTGTCAATAAGCATCAATTTTAGTGAGACTCTCTTAGTCCATGCTACTACAAATGGGAAATCAGAAAATATGATGCATGTGTAACCTTAATTGCAAAAATACAATCTAAGTCCACTAATGACAAAAATTACCCTAATGACAAAAGGGCCAGCCAATGGTGGTCGAGCAGGAGCAGGGTACCTTTAGGGCAGAAGAAGAAGAGGAGGAAGAAGGCCTTTGTGGCGACACCGGCAGCAAATAGGCGTGCAGGAGCTGTGGTCGGAGCAGTGACCTAGAGAGCAGGGAGCAAGAGAGCCGTGGCTTGGAGATCAGCGGCTAGAGCACCAACACGCGGCGGCAGTAGAGGCGAGCGGTGAGCGGCGGTGACGACGGCGAACAGAGCACCAGCAAATGGCAGCAGGAGAGCCGCGGCCTGGAGAGAAGCGGTCGGAGCACCAGCAAGCGGCGGCGGCAGAGGTGAGCGGCGAGCGGCGACCAGAGCACCAGCAAACGGCGGCTGAGGCGGAGGCGGTGAGTACAGGAGCAGCGTGCAGCGTTGAGCAGAGGAATCACCAGACCTAACCCTCAATTGAGATTCAATGAACAGAGAAAGGGGAAGAGTCTGACTCACGTGGGTGTTGTTAAGTTAACAATAGGCGTCGATCATTAGAACTAACCGATGCTTAAAACTATAAGCGTCGGTTACCAACAAGAAACTGACACTTCTGTTAGTTGATAGTCATCGGTTCCAACTAGAAAAACCGACGTCTATCTATATATGCCGACAAAAATAAATGTTCTCGAATTAAGACTATAGTCGTCGGTTTCCGTATAAACATTGATGCCAAAGGGAGGTGAAAATTTTCACGGTTAAGCGCGTGAAAACACATCGGCGTCGGTAATTGTAAGACAACCGACGATAAAAATTGGTCAAATTTGTCTCTCGCGGAAAACCTTTCGTCATTAGTTTCTTTGTTAAAAACCGACACTGTATGTTAAATTTTAGAGATAATTATTTTCACTGGAAAATTTGGATTTTGCGGTCAATTTTAGGCGTCAGTTTCTTAATAAGAAACTGACGCTAAATAAAAAGTGATACTTGCATCTGGTCACCCTTCACAGATAGATGTCGGTTATTTTATTTAACCGACACTATATGGATTAGGCGTCGGTTTTTGTATACAACCGACGCCTATAAATGTGACATTATAAGTCATTTATGTAGTAGTGTTGGGTGGGAACACTGGAGATGTGAGGTTGAAGATCAATGCTTCTAGATTTTTGAAAAAGCATGATGCTACTCTCTCATGCGGCCAACTAAAGCTATGTTGATGTCGACAACCAACAGAGAGTACTCTCTCATGCGGCCAACTAAAGCTATGTTGATGTCGACAACCAACAGAGAGGATGAATCACTTTTACATCTCAGTTGCTCCTAAAACCTTACTCTCTATAGGGCATGGCAGTAAGCAACAAGCAAAAGGAGTCTAGAGGGAGAGGGTCCGGGTGTGTGTGACTGTGATGATGAGCGGGTCGTGGCAAGTAAATTTTGTGCTGGTTCTATAGAGCTTTAGCCAGTGGGATAGACGTGTTCGAAGAAGTTAACCTGTGTCTAAGCACATACAAAAAAAACAAAGGACACTACTACAGAAATGGCTTATAACGTCACTTTTAAAGGTGTCGGTTGTATAAATACACCGACACCTAAACAATAAAGCATCAGTTTATAAAATAAACCGACATCAATCTGTGAAGGGTGACCAGACACGGGTATCTCTTTTATTCGGTGTCAGTTCCTTAATAAAAAACTGACGCCTAAAATTAACCGCCAAATCCAAAATTTCCAGTGAAAAAAATTGCCTCCAAAATTTAACATATGGCGTCGGTCATTAAATAATAAACCGATGACTAAAGGTTATTCGCGAAACAGAAATTGGGCACATTTTAATCATCGGTTTTACAACAATGACCGACACTTATGGGTTTTCCCGTGCTGTTCGCGGGAAATTTTTCACACCCTTTGAGCATCAGATTTTAAAAAAAACCGACGACTATAGTCATTATTTGAGAAATTTTTTTTAATCGGCATATGTAAATAGACATCGGTTTTTTTCTAGTTAAAACTGACGATTATCATTGAGAACAGGTGTCGGTTTCTGTGGTTAACCGACACCTTTAGTTTTATGTGTCGGTTTTGTTTAATAAACGACAGCGAATGTTAACTTAATAGCACGCGAGCGAGCCCGACTCTTTCCTTTTCTCTAGATCTCTGTTTCATTGCAATCAGCTTAGGGTCTGGCGATTCCGGTGAGCAAGCAGACTCCCTCCGCACCACCGCCCACCGCCGCCGTTCTCCTTCCTCTCCGTCGGCCACCTGCTGCTCGCCGCTTACTGGTCTCTGCTCCTCTGCCGCCGCCGCTCGCTGCTCCAGCGACATGGTCTCCTACTCTCCGACGGCCTGTTCTCTTGCTACTCCGGCGCCTCCGACGGCCTGCTCTCTTACTGCTCCGGCCAACTCCGGCGGCCTGCTCTCTAACTGCTCCAACTCTGGCACCGCCTTCTTGCTGCCTTCCGCCGCCACCACTACTTCTGCCGCTGCTCCGGCCAATCAAAGGTAATGGAACCATCTCCATTTCTACGTGTGTGCTATGTGTGTGACCTATAGGAGTACCTTATAGTCTGGTCTCCATCTTTGTTTCTACTGTGGTTGATCCACTGGTTTCTATGTGTGTGCTATTGCAACTAGGAGTACCGTACAGTCTGGTCTCCATCTTCATTTATTGTATCCAATGTTGATTTATGTAGGGTTCTTGTCTGACCCGACTCTAGTATTGGTGTCATTTTTACTTGATTAGTCCTTTAATACATTGTTAAGAGTGGATTTGTTGTCTACCTACATGGGAGTTGTGATCTTAATTGAATCAATATATATTTTTCCAGAGTATTTAAGACATGACTTTGTGCCTAATATTAGATCCTCTAAGGGAGTGTTTATTTAAATTAAACATTGTATATGAAACAAAATATGATTGTCTAGTATTATTTCAATGATCACTTCCATTATGGGTCTATCCAATACAACTTATTTTCAACAAATACATATATTGAGGAACATTGATATAACATTGCATTGTGAATTATTTTTTTATCAGTAGCATTGTGAATTATTGCATGTTTGAACTATTGAATTCTTGATTTATTATTTAATAATTCTATATAGATTAGGATTAACCATGTTTCTTGTATTTTATACACATTTATTATATATAAGAATGACATCACATGTATTTGTTGGCCTAGAAACCCGTCCAAGATTTACTCATTAGGAGTAAATCTTGGATAGTCCCCAGTTTGGGACTGTTCTTGAACACCTAATCTCACTTAGGATGTAAGTGTATAATGTGTATTGGGTTTTCAAGGAAATTTCGGTAGCATTTCCCTGTTTGTTCTCTAAGTACATATGTACTTGGAGAATAGCGGGGAAATGCTGCCAAAATTTTCTTGAAAACCCAATACACATTATACACTTACTAGTGAGATTAGGTGTTCAAGAATGGGATAGGTGGTACACATTTATTATATATAAGAATGACAACACATGTATTTGTTAACCCTAGACCCTAATCTTGTTGTAATATATACATATTTTCTCTTTGATCATAGAATGGATAGATCATGGATGTCCATTCGCAATCACTGCACCCCAGAGTTTATTTCTGGTCTTGATCAGTTTATTAGATTTTCTGAGGAACATAGGAAACAAGCTGGAGATAGGTTCTACTGTCCATGTAGGCATTGCGGTAACAACTTGAAAGTCAGTACTGGTGACAAAATCAGAACTCATGTCATGTGCAATGGGATTGTACAAGACTATACAGAATGGCACTGGCATGGAGAGATTTCAAACCCGAAACCAGTGGATGTCGATAGCAGTGCTTATGTGGAAGAAGAAATTGCCTTCGATGACGTAGATATGAATGAATCAGTTCCAGTAGACATCGTTGATGCGATGCTGGATAATTGTGGGGTAGAGAACACCAAAACTGATCCACCTCCCATGTTTAGAAACATTGTGCATGATGCTGAGATACCGTTATACACTGGTTGTAAGTTTACGAAGCTTAGTACTGTGTTGAGATTGTATAAACTGAAAGCTAACAATCGATGGAGCGACAAAAGCTTCACGTCATTGTTGTCTTTTTTGAAAGAAATTCTTCCTGAAGGAAATGAGTTGCCGATCTCAACATACCGGTTAAAGAAATTGTTGTGCCCAATGGGAATGGAGGCCAAGAAGATACACGCATGCAAGAATGATTGTGTATTATTTCAAAAGGACTGTGTGGATTTGAAAGATTTTCCGAAATGTGGTGCGTCAAGGTATAAATTGACGACTTCGGGGGAGTCCAAAACTAGTTCTCCCTCCAAGGTGATGTGGTATCTACCTATAATACCACGGTTTCAACGCTTGTTTGCCAATCCTATAGATGCGAAGAATTTGAGGTGGCATGCAGATGTTAAAAAAAATAATGATGGGATCCTATGACATGCGTCTGATTCCCCACAGTGGAAGAAGATTGATTTATTATACCCTGAATTCGGTGAAGAGGACAGGAATCTAAGACTTGGGCTTTGTACAGATGGGATGAATCCGTACGGGACATTGAGCTTCCAACATAGCACTTGGTCAGTTATGCTTGTTATATACAATCTTCCTCCCTGGTTGTGTATGAAAAATAAGTATGTTATGCTGTCGTCTTTGATATTGGGCCCTAAACAACCTGGAAATGATATCGACATTTATCTTGAACCTATGATTGATGACTTGAAGAAGCTCTGGGGTGAAGGTGTGATGACCTATGATGCTTCACGAAGAGAGACATTTTGTTTGCACGCTATGTTGTTTTTCACTGTGAATGACTTTCCAGCATATGGGAATTTGTCTGGATATAGTGTCAAAGGATCTAAAGCGTGTCCTATATGTGAAGAGAACACTGATTCAATACGACTAAAACACGGCGGCAAGACTGTATATCTTGCTCATCGAAGGTTTCTTCCAAAATTTCATCTAAATCATAGGTTGCGCAAAGCATTCAATGGACGGAATGAGGAACGTAGTGCACCTAAACCTATATCAGGGGAGGATGTTAAAGAAAGAGTGAAAGACATCGCCAATGAATTTGGTAAGAGATCACAATGTACGATGGCCACAAGGAGTGACAAGTCTTTATTCAAGAAGAAGTTGATATTTTGGGATCTTCCTTATTGGAGTTCTTTGACAGTCAGGCATTGTATCGATGTCATGCACATTGAGAAAAATATATGTGATAGCATCATCGTTACTCTACCAGGTAAGACTAAAGATGGTATAAAGTCCAGAATGGACCTACGTGAAATGGGAATAAGGACAGAATTAACAGAAGTAGTTAGTAGCGATCGGAGAACATACTTACCTCTCGCTTGTTACATGTTGTCTAGAAAGGAGAAGAAAGCATTTTGTGAATGCTTGGTAAATGTTAAGGTGCCACATGGTTACTCATCCAACATTCGTACATTGGTATCAATGAAAGATCTGAAGTTGATAGGTCTTAAATCTCATGATTGTCACACTCTAATGCAACAAATATTGCCTGTGGCAATTAGATCTATATTGCCGAAGCATGTAAGGTTTGCAATCACCAGACTTTGTTTCTTTTTCAACAGTCTGTGCAGTAAAATTATTGACCCTGATACTCTTGATAATTTGCAAAGAGAAGTGGTTGTTACCCTATGTCAGCTTGAGATGTATTTTCCTCCGTCTTTCTTTGATATCATGGTACATCTTGTTGTCCACTTGACTAGGGAAGTGAAAATGTTGGGACCAGTTTTCTTGCATTGGATGTATCTCTTTGAACGATACATGAGCATTTTTAAAGGTGATGTTCGAAACCGTTATCGGCCTAAAGGGAGTATTATTGAGGGTTATGTGGCGAGAGAGGTTATGGATTTTTGCAATGACTTTCTGAGTGGTAATGACACTCTCGTGAATGACAAGAATATTGAGGAGCATTTTGGCGAAGGAGTTTTGGGATCACGGGTGAAAGTAATCAGCCGTGAGCAGTTGGAGCAAGGTCACTTGTATATTTTACACAACATGGACGAAGTGAGTGTTTATATCGAGGAACATACCAATTTCATTAAGAGACAATATCCTCAAGCCAATACAATGTGGCTTGCTAGAGAGCATAACAAGATATTTATTAAGCGGTTTGATGATAAAGTCTTACATCAACTATCTCAAACACCAGATAATCTTACTGAAACTATCAAATGCATCACCTTTAAACCAAAATTGAATGTTATGTCTTATGAAGGGTTTGACATAAATGGTTTCTCATATTACACAAAGCGTCAAGATGATAAGAGTGTCATCCAAAACAGCGGGGTCACCCTTCAAGCGACTTCATTGTTTTTTGCAAGTGCAAAGGATAAAAGTCCATGTGAAGCTAAAATGTCATATTACAGTGTCATTGAAAACATATGGGAGTTTGACTATGTAGATTTCAGAATTCCACTCTTTAAATGTAATTGGGTTGAAAACAACAAAGGAGTTATAGTGGATGAATTGGGTTTCACGTTAGTGAACTTTGAAAAGATTGACGAGAAGGGTGAACCATTCATATTGGCATCACAGGCGAAACAAGTATTTTATATCGATGATCCTGCAAATGATAAATGGTCGGTTGTTCCTCTACTGCTGCTCCCGCACCTCTACCTCATCATGTTATGTGGATAGCTGGGAGGAAAAACAAGAAGGGAGAGATACCGAAGCCCGCAACTGCTGAGGCGGCTGCAAAAATGGTAAAAATAAAACTCTTAGAGCAATCTATCGATATTGATTATTGTTATGTTTACTTACATATTTTTTTTGATGGTGCTTAGCAGGAGCTGCACGAGTAGAGGAAGGAAGGCAAGTTCATCCCTCAGGACACAAGGGATGAACTGACAGTTGCTCTAGATAACCTAGAGCATCCTGGACGTGTAAGGGGTGTAGGCGTTGGTGTGGGCATCAAAACATTCTTTGGGCCATCCCAGCGCAAACATGTCCCAAAAGTGGGACTTTCACAAGCTGAGGTAACTTATTCTTATTTTAGAACGTTATTGCGAAAGGGAATTCAATAATCAGAAACTAGCATTTCTTTTATCCATGTATAGGTAGATTCCTTAATTGATAGGAGAGTCGAGGAAGTAGTTGATAAAAGACTCCAGGAAGCATTTAACAAGTGGCAGGCGTCTTAGACTGCCACTCAGACAGTACTTGTGGTGAACCTCTCTTATCCTACTACTCGTACTATAGAGGTTGGGAGTAATCCTATAGACCCACCTAGTACGTCCTCTGTAAGTATTTTTATGGCATATATAATAGCTAGTCTGTTCAAGATGATATGTTTGTGTATATATGCATATAACATTCTTTACGTAAATTTGTAGGGGTTGAAGCCACGTCGACTACAAAGTGAAGGATATATCATTGCAGATGCATCGGCTTACCCACCCCTTAAAGGGTGCATGTTTCATGGGAGTCCAGTACCAGATGGCTTGGTACGTGTGGGCCCCATACATATACTCACTGGCTGGACGAATCTTGCACTGCCTCATGCACACCCAGATGCTGAAACACTTGGTGAGGTAGTAGGTGGAGTGCTACTGTGGCCCGAAGCGGATGTCCTCTATACTGATATTGTATGATAAATTTTCATTACTTTAATTTGTTAGTGTGTATATATATATGAGTCAATTGATATGAAATTATATATACAAGTCAAAAAGACGAGACCCGCTACATCTCGGCCTACACCTCCTCAACTACCAAGTTGGCTTCCATGGGACCTACACGCTTCGATAGGTCCTAATTGTAGGAGTGTGGAAGTATGGATCGGCGAACATAATCCAAATTGCCCTATAAATGTTACTATTCTGGAGAATGCTGCAGGTAAATCATACGATAATAATCTATTTATACAAGTTTAGCATACATATTAATGCATACGTAATAGAAGTTCTGGATACGTATTTATGCAAGTCAAACATTCGGAAACAACATATTTATACAAGATATTTTGGAGTTGTTTAGTTATGAATGGCTGAACACATCTATGATAGAGCTGTGGATATGGTGAGATTAATTCATACGACAATCTGGTTTATACATCCATATATCTTATTTTATATATGGCAATATGGTTTCTTATATATTAATGCATACATAATACATGTTTTACATCCACTTATACAAGACATGTATAGATTTTGGGTTTTCCCATGTGGGATTTTTGGTTCCATCTTTGATTAGTCTTGTAGATACAGACCCTTCTTCAGTTACTTCATACTGCTGTGATGCTTTTGAATATTTTGGTAAAAATAATAAGATGGTGATAATAGCTCCATTCAATGTCGAGTAAGTTTACTTTGCTTGTAATTTGGACTTAAGCAAATTACATTTTTATTGCAGACATTGAGTTATTAATTTTCTACTTTCTTACCTATAGTGCTAAGTATTGGGAGTTATTAGTTATTGTCCCCAAGACATTCACCGTCTATTATCTAGATCCTGCGGGGAGTGAGTTGGATGTATTATATGGACATGCAATTAAAAGGCCATTATTCTCGTGAGAAATATTTTATGTTTTTATATATGTTAACATCTGTTACTGCATTACTATTTAATTATGCAATTTAATGTGTTACATTAACATATATAGGGCTTTACAAGAGTACAAAAAAGCTGGAGGAAAGGTCCCCAGGAAAAAAAATCTGACACTCATTTGAGAGAATGTGAAAGTAATTTCCTGACTCCAATGCATATATTATTTATGTGAATTGTACTTATTTGTATTTTTGAATATTTTGTATGTTTCAATTTATAGTGTGCTACATAAGACAACGGCTGGGCATGTGTCTACTATGTGATGTGATTTATGGACCTAATCATCAAACATGTCGTATTGGAAATCGATAACATACAACAGGTATTATACATAGTCTCATTAGATAATATGAAATATATAAATCTTATTATATATTATTATAATTATGTATGTACGTCATTCTCTTTATAGGTCTTTAAAACTGAGGACTTCAACACAGGTGCAAAGCGTTTCGATGTACATGCTCCCTATACGAGAGATGAATTAGATATTGTAAGAGAAGATTGGGCAAAAGCCCTACAAAGAGTGGGAATTTTTCAATATGATTTTGCTGACAATGATGACAATGATGAATAAAAAATAACTTTGTTCTCATAATTAATTTTGTGTGAATGTGAATGAATTTTTATGAATTGTCATATGTGTGTGAAAATCATCAATACATGAATCTTTCTACATGTGTCTGAATGTGAAAAGAGATGAAATAAATGGAACTGCAGGTTGCTACTGGTTTCTACATGCGTGTGATGAAAAAAAATATGAATTAAATATTCTTATACATGAGTGTGAATCACATATATATAATATTGTCCATCATGTTAATTTTGTAGGTTTGTGACCTGTTGTTGGCTGATATCAATGGATGTCGTAAAACATGTATTCATAACTGAACTGCAGGTTTCTCATCCTGCGACCAGCCACAGCAGGTCTGCACACTAACAAAATAAAAATAAAAATATAGGCGTCGGTTATTTGAACAAAACCGACACCTATGTTATACAGCGGCGGTTTTCCACCTAAAACCGACGTCTATGTGACCAGGTACCACGGCCGTACTAGGAAGCACGGCTGTGGTGGCAGAAAGGGGATAGGGTGTCGGTTATTATCACAAAACCGACGTCGGTTCAGATAATGTGGCGTCGGTTTCTCTTAGAAAATAGACGTCTATAATCCCTTTGCTGGCGTGTTTTGGTGGCGGGAAGAGTTTTGGCGGCGGTTGTTTAGTAAACAACTGACGCCTATAGTCTCTTTGCTGGCACATTTTTGGTGGCGGGAAAAGTTTGGGTGTCGGTTTTTAGTAAACAACTGACGCATATAGTCCCTTTGCTGGCACATTTTCAGTGGTGAAAAATGTTTTGGCGTCGGTTGGGATCCGACGCCGAAGGTGTCCCTCTTTAGCGGCGCCCACTTGGGTGTCGCTTTGAAACCGACACTAAAGAGCTTAAATAACCGACGCTAAAAGGCCTTTATGTAGTAGTGGGACCAGACACAGCCAAGACGAATCCAATACGTTTTGGGTCATGTCCGTGTCCAAAATGCATCCGACACAGGCACACGGTCCATGCAAAAGTGTATGTGCTTCATAGGTTCTATGATGCCTGCCTTTTATTGTGTTGTTAAATTTAGAATGTGAGAAGTTCTAATCAACTTTTATGACCCAAACACTTAAACACAAAGTTCCTACTCTTTTGAGATGGATAAATAATATTATTTATCTCCCTCTCAAATCTTTATTTCCTCCTCTAAGACAATCTAAATCATGTTTTGATATCAGATGACGCGACTCGACGCAATCTCTACCAAAGAAAAAACAAAAATTCAACATGTGGACACATGTATTATGCACCATCTCTATAAATTACGACCTAAATAACAATGACCAAATGTTCCTTCTACTTTCTACTGACAAGAGTACTAATTGATATGTGATCACTGTCAAAACACAAGTGGAAGAAAGCTCAACTACCTTTATACCATAGTCTAGTTTCAAAATGATAGCAATCGACTCTATTTGAAATAACTATCGAGAAGTTCAAGAGACCAAGTAAATATTGCACAAATAAAGAATGAGATGACAAACACTCTTAATCTTGTGATTTTTTTTCTAATAAACATATAAAAAGAGATGATGCAAACTAAGGATTCAATAAATAAATTGGAATTATTAGAATATGCATCGGTTGTCATAAGGTGATCAATAGTGAAATGTTGACCAAATGGTTACTCTCGAGGGTGAAGAAATTACCTTTGTAGAATCAAACATATGCTTGATTGTCTTCACCCTAGTCTTCCTCACGAGATGACAATGTAGTGAAGGAAGAATATCTTGGCTACTGAGTGGGGACGTGGTGGTAGTATACATGTATATTCATGATGTAAAGAAATTTAATATACATATCTAAAATTCAAAGCCTATATATGTATGAGTATGAATGGAAACTAAAACATATAAAACTACATATATCATTGAACAATACCACTTTTCATTTGTGGCGTACTATATTTTAGTCATAAGGAAAACCATGTCATGAAAATGATTAGTCACAACTTGGCTGAATAAAAAAATATAACATCAGCTACAAAAGAATTGTGTTATCTAGAAAACTTTTGGATAGCTTACTATAAAAAAATCTAAAATATGGTATTTTAGATAAAAAAAGAAGTAACGAAGATGTTTGACTAAATATATTTAATATATTTGCAACAGTTTACTGGTTCTAAAACCATCTGAATATAGATCTAAATTAATATAGAAAAATACCTTTAACCTACGGTGTTCTCAGTACTTTTATGTTCATATATCCCCAATGAACAACCAAAAATACTTTAACACTATCACTGAAAGGATAATAGTACAGATAATTTTTCTTCAATAGCATTCAAATTATTTTTGAAAAAGTACAAAGCCTAAGAACACAAAGGCTAAGATAACAGTGCAAATTACAGTTAAGATTCAACATAGAGTAACCAAGAGCAATGAATGGGTATATAAAATTGAAAGGCTTAGTTGGTGTACCCAAAGAGGAAGAGAAGTCGAAGAAAATGTGCACCGAGAATGTGTTCCACCTATACACCGTTTGCAAGGAGACGAGCACATTGATCACTCATGAACGAATAGTTAGTATAAGACAAATAAAAATGCCCAAATTAAAAATCCACACAGATCGATTTATGGCAGAATATAGAATGGTTAAGCCTTATCTGTCGGATAAGCAAAGGAACAACAACGGCCCTCCTGGCTTACTACATCACTCTATACATCGACGGTGGGTGGTGGGCCGGCGACCACTCGATCACTCCACCTCCTAGACAACTTCCCTATTTCTTCCTTCTACAAGCAACGCTTGACGATGTACCACGATTCGTGTGCTCCGGATGCAAGGGGAGGATTGGAGTAGGTGTATTATAACATTGGAGGCGGAGGAGTTGGGGAACATCTACGGGAGGGAGAGGAGTAAGGGTCATTGGGGGTTTGCAGCGGAGTCGGCTAGGTGGAGGGGTCAATCGTGGACCGCATTCGAATATAAAAAAATTATTATAAAAAAATACACACCACATTTTTTGAACAGTAAAAAAAATAGTGTGGATATTTACAACGAATTTTCATAGTGTAGTGAAAATGGCACCAAAGGTGGACCGAAATAACTATATATATACCATAGGAAAATAGCACACGTATATGCTTTTCTTGGAAAGTGAAGGATATTATTACAAAGAGAATACATTTACACCAAGGTTATCAGAGACAAATCATTGCAACTTCCTTATATGTATAACTAGACTGTGTCGGTATAAGATATTAGCTCCCGATTGGTTTCTACATCCTAAACTTCAACTATTATGTCGGTTGAGTTCAGCGCTTCTTTCATTTGGGATTAAGGGAATGTGATGGGTAGAGAAGTCATTTTGGTGGATTTTACAAATCATGACAGAGATACGAGAAGTGGACTTAACATTGAAAGTCACCATGACTAATAAATATGTCATGTTGTAAAAGTTCATTTTGAAAGTGGAACCCTCTCAAGTAAAGTCTGCATATTACAAATCATGGAGGAAAAAACGAATCTATAAACTAATATTATTTAATTTGATCATATTTATAGGGATAATTGTTCCAACATATATAATGATTTACCCCAAAAAATTGAAAAAATAATAAAATTATTTGTTCTAGAAAAATGTCATATATAGTACAGTTGGTCTCTATTTTAAAACTTAGCGGGACCATCCCTTTGCTTATCAAAGGCTACGATGGGAGAAAAGACTGAAGTAGAAATAAGCATAGACTATTTTGAAAGAAAATTATATCACTGTATTCGAGGATATGATTTGTAGAATTTGAAGAAGATGAAGATATGCATAATTTTTCATGGGATGAAAAAACATAGTGGAGCATTGAAAGATGTTCTAAATCCCAACCACTTTTCAATAATTGATAAGTTCCTCTATTAAAATTGACAACACTCACTAATTTACCATTTGAAAAGGCTATAACAAATAAAAACACACAAATAAACACACACACACACACACACACAGATATATATATATATATATATATATATATATATATAGAGAGAGAGAGAGAGAGAGAATCAGTCACGTATACATTCGAGTGTACCAGAGACAAACTAAGCTTCACTCTTTTTCTTTTATCTAATATTTTTTATGAAAATCTAAACTATTAATCTTCTAAAACATAAAGGACATACTAAATATAAAATTGGAGGTCATTTGGAGACTTATAAGTCATGCACCTAAAGGTGGCAAAAGAGAAGCAATTCCAACAAGTTTTGTGTCTAGATTTTGTTGGTCATCAAAGAGAGACCTATAAGAATCCTAATGAGCTCAATTTCAGATGTATTTTATATTTGTTACAACAACTAATGTCAATAGTTTGTATTTGTCCAAAAAGGGTCTACATATGTAAATACTAGTTGAGTGTATGATGCAATATGTACATTCGAGTATATTCTAGCCTGACTATACATACACACACATAGATATATAGACATACACAAGTTGAACAAGGAGGCAAACTTTAAGTGTTTGTAGTGTGATGAAGAGGTGGAAAATTTTGATCATATAATTGAGGCATGCAGATTCACAACGACAATCTAAAAAATATGTAAGAAGAATGGAAGATAAAATTATCGCTACAATGACAAATGGAGGACACGCTAAGGAGGTCCAACAATGATGTAATGAAACTTCTATTTTCTATGTTGTGCTTTTAATATATGGAAGGAGAGGAATAATAGAAGGCATGGACACAAAAAGCTTACAACAAATATTATAGTAAAAAAGATTTATAAATATGTAAAGTATAGAATCAAAGTATAAGTAGAATAGGGGTGAGTAAAGATTGTAAGAGTGTAGTGTTGAGCTGCATGTAATTTTTTCTCTCAGTATTGTTTGGGAGAATTCGACATAAAATCTATCAGATTCGGATATAGAGACAGACAAACACAACACATGTATACACACATGCATATATATATATATATATATATATATTTATTTATTTATTTATATGTATGTATGTATGTATGTATGTATGTGCATATTATCCTCATTAATTACAAATACTAAAAGTAGACACCCATAGATCAAATACATGTGTGTTTTAGGATCTCCTCGAGAGACAAATCAGAGTTATATGTAACAAAATGAAAAGTTAGAGTACTAAATAAATTTTTCAAAGGCTATGTTTGTGGTTCTTCAAAGGGATTTAACCCTCAAAATGAGTTAAGGGAAGTGGAAGAAGCTCATAAATATTTATTCTTTCTCTTACAAGAAATGGGGATTCTCACATAAGATAGGTGGTAATTGGAGACTATGACACTTAGAAACACGGACAAGATATCTCAAAGATGGGTAAGATGTGAGTTTTATTAGACATGCAAATTCCCTAAGATGAATTACCCTAGTTTAAAATATTTATTACAATTGCAACTGACTTTCCCATAGGCAGACAAATCAATTGCAACATAGAAGAAGATCAAACCCAAAAGGCAATACTTTTAAGAAATAGCATTTAGAACTAGTCATTAAGAACAATATTTAAAACCAATTTGTTTGTGAATGATTGTAGACTAATGATTAAATTAAAATATTACATTGTAATAAATAGGTTTTAGTTGGGTTGAAACCAATATTAAAGAATAGTGGGATATTCATATTCCATCACCATCACCTACATAGTCATTACAATATAGTTATCACAATTATTTAGATAGAGAATGTGAATTACACAAGGAATGAGTTCCGAGTGAGCTTGAGGTCTCATTACCCACCATTCATGATTCATTCATCCTATAGGATCCCTCCTGTGATCACATCTAGAATCATATGCATCTAAATAGGGATCTAATCCTAAGTTTCTTGGTCTCTGTGCTCATGATTATATTGGACATGCTAATTGAGAGATCAATTCAACAAGCAAGCACAAATTGAGTGAAGAACAAACTAATATAGTAAGACAAATTGAGTTTGATACCAACTAAGATAGATTATGGCCAATGTGGCTACTTCCCATTCCTCAAAAAGAAGTACTAAACACTCATAGCCATGACAAGATCACAAATACAAGAGGAGAGAGGACAAAGCATGTCACTAAAAGAGAAGACAAAAGAAACCAAAGGTCTGTAACTTTTGCAATCCACTCTAACACCAATAAGTCTGAAGAACTCTACTAAGGTGGTCTTTTTCTTTGTCTTATCCCCTGTCTCCTTGCAAAAAAAGTGTGTCATCAATTTAGACTGAATGAATGATGAATGATAATTTATTTCATCCTCGTTTTGAATACACATAGCTTTCAATTGACAGCTATGAAAAATTGCTCAATGTACTACACTGATCGGGTGACCATGTGGTCTAGTCGACCAATAACTCACTTCGCGGAGTGCCTAATGGAGTTTTGGTCAGTTGACCAACAAGAGTGATCGATCGATCATCATTTTGAATAGTTCCTTGCACATTGAGTGGATCAACCCATTGAGTGGATCGGTTGATCCAAGGAGTGGATCAATCAATCAAGTGGATGCTTTAAATTGATGTTAGCTTTTGATTTGGAGGCATAAATTATGGTCAGTTGACCAGCGAGGTGGATCTACCTATTAGGCTTGTCTTTGAGGCACTCTGCCATAAACACATCGACCAATCATGAAATTCGATCGACTAATCATTCGGTCATAGTAATGCACCAGAGTTAAATGTTAGTTAGAAATACATGTGATTGATAGATCATTGATGGTGTTGTACCTGACCCAAAAATCACATGGATCCATGCGGTTGTGAAACAATAAAGAAGAAAAAACATAAATAATCAATCAATAAATCTTTACGAGGTACCACGTTTATATTCATGAAGTAAGGAAAATGGAGGTAGATATTTAGATCTGTAAGAAAACACAAAAAGACCTGATTTTGACTCCACTCAAAGGAAGAAAAGAAAGATATGTATAATTTCAGAGATCAGACTTAGACATCTTGTTACAAGTGGAAAAGGTTTCAACTACCCCATCTCAGACGAAAATGGTAAAATATCCTTTTTCAGACATCTTGGTTAAAAATGATGATCATCGAGATTATTCTTAGAGAAGCATGGGAAAACAATTAGGTTAGCGGACCTTTGAGGCTGGAGATGGTTGTGGCTACCCATCATAGCCCTAAAGGTCCTAACTTTTAGGTGTGTTATGGTCCCAATTGCCTCACGACCTCCCATAGTGGAGATCCATCACTAGAACTTGGGACTGATGCATGAAGAGAAAGAGAGATATAATAGAGATTTATTAGAGAAAGATCTAGATCTTTGAAAATTAATGTGCATATATCAATAGTTATGGATATACTAACAATAGTAATGAATGTAACAGAGAAAACAATAGTTGTAATAGTTGAGCAGCCTATCAATATTAACGTGGGAATTGGAGTTAAAGGAAGGGTCCTTTGATCACATATAGCAAAAAAAAGAGGGAGGTAGCTCTCTCTCGGGCTTCAGGAGAGATAAAAGGAGCCCATAACATAGAGGGTGTGGGGGTTTATTTATAGGTGGTATATTAGGGTTCGAGGATTCTAATTGAAAGATTCTAAAAGAGCCGACATATCATGATACGTCGGGTCTATGGAGTGCACAGATCAAGGGAATCCTCCATGTGGCACATGGAGATCGCTCAGATCATCCAATCGTCCCAGGTTGGATAAAATTATGTCTCAATTTTATGGATATTTCAGGAATATTTTGGAAAAAATCATCGAAAAGATGATTCCAAATAAAAGGTAATACAATATTAAAGGAGAGAAAAGCCATCGGCTCAAGATTATGATTCACTAATATCTAAAAGCTATGTATTTTTTGTGAGGATAAAGGCAATTGAATATTTGTGAAAAAAGAAAATATTTTATTCAGGACATTCAAATGAAAAATATACGAAAAAGGCTTATAAAAAGCAATAATAGGCAAATTTCACTTAAATCTAGATATTCTTTATAGAATGCCCCAAACTAGGTAAAATGGGTGAAAATGGGTGGACTAAATAGGCGTGCAAATGTGGGAAAATATGGGGAAAAAAGGTGAATAATGAGAAAATGGGTAAAATGTGAAAAAGGTGAAAAGGAGGGGGAATGTGAAAATAGATAAAAAGGATAATATGTGAGAAATATGAAATTATAAAATTTCTCAATCATTAGCCAGAGAATTAACATTTATAAGAATTTTTCTATTGAGTGAGAAAAAATTGGAGTGTGAACAGTTTGCCCCCTCTCAAGGAAAGGTTTCCTATAAGAGTGAGAGTCGCAAGCTTGAGCCAAATCTAAACCCCATTTTTGGTCAAAAAAGTCAACAAAGGCGAGAGCCATCAAAGTTGTTTTGAAATATCTCGTAGAGATTGGAAATTATAGGTGATATCGTTTCCTTATAAGTATGAATTAATGAAATATCCATTTATAACAAAAATAAGATTGGGCATAAATGATATCTCTAGAGTAGGGTAGCATCTAGCTAAGACACTTACCTATATCAGACCAGTAATTCATTCATGTAGAGTGTTGATGAGCCATTAGAGGGTTATTGGCCGCAAGTGTGACTCCCATCATTGTTTCAACTCTTAGATCACTACATGTCTGATTCTCTCACTAACTCATGCCTTAGTTGAAGAAGATGGATGTGAAAAGAGGATATAATGCAGGCGCAGTGCTATGGAAGGCAATTAACGGCGCGCTGCCAACAGATGACCGTATTAGGACTTGTCGAATTCCCATGGTCTCTATGTGTTCCTACTGTGAGCATCCAGAAGAGGAGACAATCGCACATCTGCTTTTTGAGGGACAGTTGGCCAGAACCTTGTGGTCACATTTTTCTGACATCTTTGAGTCTAGACCCCGGTCCATCGCAAGTCTGAGAATGTTGAAACCGTCTGCAATGCTAGAAGTGTGGCTTCGAAATGAGATGATCATTCTTATCCTTTGGATGATATGGCGAGCTAGATGTGAAATATGATTTCAACAAAAGAAGAACAGGCCTGAGAAGATGTGGGATGATATCTGCTTCATTCTTAATAAAAACTTGTCAAAGAAGAAGCTCAGTAGTAAAGATGATGCGTCTTTGTATGAGAAGTTGGGAGCCAAAGGAATTGAAGTACACTGTTCAAGAATCAGGTCTATTAGCTTGATCAGATGGGCACCTCCTGATATGGCGAACTTGAAGTTAAACCTGACTATTGGAAAAGGTAAAGATGTTATGGGGTCTCAACGTAGATGGACCGCAGGGATCATCAGAAACAAGCATGGTCATGTGAATCTTGCTTTCCGATTCTGGCTTTTGGAGAAGGATTACTATGTGGCTTACATACAAGCGTGTCTCGTCACTTTGAAGATATCCAATGATCACAACCTCACGATATCTTGTTTTGAGATTGATGATCGGAGAACATATGACTGTATATGGAATGGCGCCTCGGGCCCGTGGAGAGCAGCTCCATACATTACTGAAATCAGAAATGTGATGGCAGAAGAAGCGATATTGGGCTTCCTGGTCCCTAAGATCATTAATTCCACACCGAGTTACTTAGGGATGTAGGGTAATCAGCTCGAGGAGGGTAAAGTTTGGACTGAGCAGATGAATCTCCCTATGCGTGTTAGAGGTATGATTTACCTGGAGAGAAATGGAGTCCCCCATATTCTTACAAGATGGACTAATATTAGTTGAGGAGGATAGGGTGGTATGTATGTTAATTGCCGGTCTGGTAAGCTGGATTTGCTTGTAATGAAGGCATGATGATCTTGTGCCCATTGCGGATCATGGGATGAATATAACGGATCCATGTTTTATTTAAAAAATAAATAAAAAAAAGAGGATATAATGGCTTTTTGTCAAAAGTAATCAAAATTAGGAGTTTGTAAGGATTGAGAATCGTGACAACTACTTAAATGTGAAAAGATCTTTAAAAGTCAATATTGTCTCTCTTCTCCTTCTATGCATTTTAACTTAAGTTTTTTTAATTTTATGGAATGGATGGAGGAATGCACCAAATTGATGGTTAGGATCACGAGTCTAAAAAGGTAAAATCATGTAAGTTCTCCTATCTACAATAGGGTTTTGATTGCTCAAGATTGAAGATTGGGTGTCTAAAAAGCTTCCAGTTATAAGTTGGCCTTCAAGGCCAGTGACTGTGTTGGTCAATTGTCTACTCCCTAGTGCATGTATATTCTTATAGGATAAAGTTTATAGGAGGAGTGTTAAAATTAGTAGAGATTGGGCATTAGATGATTGTCCAGTGATAAGGTGGTCTCCACAACATGTGCTCCACTAGTTTTGCATATGTTCTCTAGATTGGTGACGAGTGATTTATCCCCAATTTTATAGTTCTCACTTAATTAGATCAATCTTCTTTTGAACTACAACCCCAATGAGAAAGGATCTACAAATATCAGAATGTTAACATATGTGATCATCTACAATCACCTACCACATGTAGGATAAAAATATATTGAAATGAAACCTTATGATTGGTTCACTTTTAGGTCATGATCTGGGATCACAAAAAGATTTGTAAATAAAAGCATAGGGTCATGATCCGGAATCATAAAAAGACTTGGACGTATGTGCACTAAAGTGTTCAGTTTTGGATCATAATTCTTGTCTAAAGATTCTATATCTAACAGATGTCTAGATATATATAAGGTGTTATAAATTTTGAAAAATTCTCAAGATATATAAGGTTTGGCATCAGAAAAACTTCTAAATTTAAGGTAGCCTTCAAGACCAATTATTATATCGGTCAATTGTCAAATCCTTGGAGCATAAGCTAGTCATTCAAAGATTTTCATGTTGCTGATTAGGATCTTTGAAAACGTCATCTTGGTTGTTCTATCTCTTTGAAAGTTCTCAAGATGAAAAAGTTTAGGCACCAAAAAAATATCTCGGGTTCAAGATGGCATTTATAACTAGTGACTATAATTGTATTGGGAGGACGTAATTACAAAAAAATTTATCTTGAATTATCACCTGATTCAGAAACTAAATCAAAATCCTAGTTGAGTAGTAATCATATTTGTGCTAATTAATAAGAATATAACATGGTTGGAGCCACCAATAGCTTAAAATTCAAGATGAAGTATATAGAAAAGCACATAACAAGAGTGACATTACAAGTAGGCATTCAAGCTCCCGTAACAGCCACCTCTTAATTGTCGAAGATGGCATGTAGAACTTGTACACTATTCTTTCTAGAAAGATCATTTTCACCGGGAAATTTATTAAACTTGACCATAATGGGTCTGTCAAGACCCTTTTTCTCATCTCAAATTCACGAAGCCAACACAAACTTGATTAGTCTTATTTGTCAATATCCCTTGTGACTAGATCAACTCGGTGGCAAAGTATACCTCACATCAATCATTCTTGATATATTGTTGCTAACGAAATCAGTTCCTGGGAAGCAGGTAAATTTTTGTTGTTTTCACTGCACTTATAGCTTCTACAATTTCTAGTATTTGTCTTTCTTCTTTTTCTCTATCTCGTCTATCCTATTCCAATTGTCCATGGTTGAACTCTACCGTGTGACACCATGCGGTGATTGGAATCTGTTATTGAAATTATATTTTTTAGAGACGACGACATAAATATTTATGGTCATCCTTAGTCCTCAAAATCTAACATAAATGTAATCAAATTTATTTTCTTAATCAACCCTAAATCGGATCCTTTTCACCAACTCGATAATTCCAGGAAATAACGATTTTTTGGTGATGTTGGGTTCCTAATAACATTCCTAGTTGTAATAGGATTTCTCATTTGGATCTTTTTTTTTTGCAATTATGACAGGTTTAGGTTAAAATATGCTATTTTTTTCGCTGTAACTATCATAGTCATAATTGTACCAAATTTCTTTTCTCTAGGGATGAAAACCATTGTGCGATGACAAGGTCGTATCACGGTCGCCATCTTCTATGTATTGAGAGAGTTATGGGACATCAACGAGCTGCATCATTGTCTCATGTATTGCCTCACAGTTTTCAAAAACGGAAGTCCTGAACATGTAAAGCCATAACAAGAGTGACATTAGAAGTAGGCATTCAAGCTCCCATAGCAGCCACCTCTGAATTGTCAAAGTTGGCATGTAGAACTTGTACACTGTTCTAGAAAGATCATTTTCACTTGGAAATTTATTAAACTTGACCATAATGGGTCTGTCAAGACCTTTTTTCTAGTCTCAAATTCACGAATCCAACGCAAACTTGATTAGTCTTATTTGTCAATATTCCTTGTCACTATATCCACTCGGTGGCAAAGTATACCTCACATCTCTCATTCTTGATATATTGTTGCTAACGAGATCAGTTCCTGGGAAGCAGGTAAATTTTTGTTGTTTTCGCTGCACTTATAGCTTCTACAATTTCTAGTATTTGTCTTTCTTCTTTTTCTCTATCTCATCCATCGTATTCCAATTGTCCATGGTGGAACTCTACCGTGTGACACCATGAGGTGATTGAAATCTGTTATTGAAATTATAGTTTTTAGAGATGACGACATAAATATTTATGGTCATCCTTAGTCCTCGAAAACTAGCATAAATATAATCATTTTTATTTTCTTAATCAACCCTAAATCAGATCCTTTTCACCAACTCAATAATTCCAGGCAATAACGATTTTCTGGTGATGTTGGGTTCCTAATACCATTCCTAGTTGTAATAGGATTTCTCAGTTGGATCTTTTTTTATTGCAATTATGACAGGTTTAGGTTAAAATATGCTATTTTTTCGCAGTAACTATCATAGTAATAATTGTACCAAATTTCTTTTTTCTAGGGATGAAAATCATTTTGCGATGACAAGGTCGTATCACAGTCGCCATCTTCTACGGATTGAGAGAGTTATGGGACATCAACGAGCTGCATCATTGTCTCATGGATTGCCTCACAGTTTTCAAAAACGGAAGTCCTGAACATGTAGTGGAAAACTAGCTAGGATGCATCTTGAGTCAAGAAAAATGTGAACATCATTGTGACGCAATTATGAAGACTGGCGAGCAACGTGACGAGTTGATTTGGAAACGAAAGAGTGACTCCATGATCCATATGTAGTCACGGAGAATGACTGTGCACTGAGCTACAAAAACTAGTCGATCGGTCAGTTACGCATCGACGTCAGTGTCGATGTCGTCGTTGTTTACAGCGCAGGCGGGTGAGGCCTACCAATAGGCCCTCGTCCAAAGGGTGATAAAGTTCATTTTGTATAATATAATGGTAAATGCTGGAAATATAGGCCTCGGGCCTTCATACCAATTAACAAATCTGCTGTGCTTGTTTGGAAATCTACTGGGTTCGTTTCGGCATATAAAGGCGCCGGCCGGCCCATATAGCAACGGAATTCAATCGTATGTAGCAACTTCTTATTGGCAACACCATCGAAGCCACATCACGCATGCATGGCTGCCCTAGTGTCCTCCTCGACTTGTGTGATCTTTCTGTGCTGTCTCTATGGCGCCCAGCTGGTGGTCACTGAAGCAAGCCAAGCAGCTCGCCTCCTGCAGCTGATGTCTTCAACGTCGACGAGCAGAGGACCGCCAAGACCATCTGCTAGGTACAAGCCGGAGGTTGATCTCCATCTTCGTGCCGCACAGCAGTACCAGGACTACGGGTCGATGGAAGCAGATAAGATCGATCGGCCATTAACGCCGGCGGCCGCAACGTCGAGTTCAACCAGTACTCCGGGTACGTGACGGTTAATGCCACTGGTGGGAGAGCTCTCTTCTACTACTTCACTGAGTTATCGGGAACTCCTCTTCCAACCCTTTGGTCCTCTGGCTTAATGGAGATAACTAATTAGGCAAAAAAACCTAAATGGCACGTTTGCCAATTTTAATTATCTAAATGGCATGTTCTTGAACTTATTGCCCAAAATAGCACATTTTAGAGCAATACGTCCCCCCTGCTGGGACGCATTGCTCTCCCGCGAGGCAATGCGTCCCAGTGGGGGACGCATTGGTCCCATAGGAGGGCAATGCGTCCCGAGCCGTGACGCATTGCTCTGCTGTGGGACCAATGCGTCCCCCGCTGAGACGCATTGCCACGCGGGAGAGCAATGCGTCACGGCTCAGGACGCATTGCCCTTTGTGGGACCAATGTGTCGCGGCCCGCGACGCGCCCAACGGCTATAAAATTGCCACGCGGGCAATGCGTCCCGGACGGGGACGCATTGCTCCCAGCGCAACGGCTATTTTACCGTTGGGGCCGTCGCGCGGCGTCGGGCGGTGCCACGTGGGCGCAATGCGTCCCCAACCGAGACGCATTGCTCCCCTATATATATTGGCAATGCCTTCTTCGACGGCCTCTCCCTCGTCAACAACAACACAATGGCCATGTAGGACTTCTTCTGGGCTCACGCTATGATCTCCGACCGGACGCACAATGCCATACGGTATTCCTGCATTCCGGGCGCCGGAAACGTCACGGCGGGCTGCTCTGAAGCCATGGCCAATGCCACCAAGGAGATAGGCAACATTGATTCATACAACATCTATGGCCGGCCTGCGTACCCACCACCACCTCTGCTGCCTTTTGTGGGGAGGAGATATGACCGCACCTGCTCGGTGAGCGAAATGAATATCTATCTATAACTAATTAATTTAACAGGCGGCACCGTGATCAGCTAATGAATATATCGTATCAACTAACCAACCATTTGTAAATAACTGGGCCTCTAAGTTTCTCATTCAATGTTTTCTTTTATGACAGGTGTATTCCTACAATCCCTGCACGAATGACTACGTGGTATCGTATCTGAACCTAATTGAGGTGCAAACGGCTCTCCATGTCAAGATACCCACGGCATGGACTCACTCCAAGTATGCATCTGCTACGTATCCATCATAATCATCTTTTGCTAATATTCCAAAGTTTGTATATCCAAAAACAAAAATTACCGAAATGTCAAACTGCTAATATAACCAAACTGCATGAACATATATACATACAGAGATCTTGCCTGGACACAAGCATCGCAAGATATGCTCCCGGTTCTTAGCGAAATTATTGCTCAGGGTCTTCGGTTGTGGATCTACAGGCAAGTAATTATGTCATCAATTAAGTTAAAATCCTCCAATTAAGCATGCCTGCTAGTCTGCAAATGTCTCAGTACTCTAAGACCTGAATTGCGCGCAGTGGCGATGTTGATGCCGTGGTTTAAGTGACCTCAACCAAATACTCTACGTGCTTATGCTACCTGTCAAGAAGGATTGGCGCCCATGGACTGTTGACAGTGTCAATGAGGTATAACTTAGCGCGCACACATAAGATTTTTTAAGCGTCAACGTTGATAATAACTTTTGTAATCTTCAACTTTTTTTGGTTTCGGGCAGGTTGGAGGTTACGTTGTCGATTACAAAGGCTTGACTTTTGCAACAGTGAGAGGAGCTGGGCACGAAGTACCAAGCTATCAACCCAAGAGCGCGTTGGTCCTGTTCTCTGCATTCCTTCAGGGAAATCAGCTCTAGGCTTGAGTGACCAATTATATACCTTGTAGACGTCATAGTAGTTATTGTGAATCTGATATCATATAGTTAAATCCACCCTCCTGCTGGCCTATTTCAATTTAGGACTATTCAGTTTAATTAGTAACAAATTATCACTTTTCTTACGGATGGTTTATGTGATCATTATCCTTACACATACCACTGAACAAAAGTCGGCTGGCTTAGCATTGTAAACTAGATGAAAAAGGCTTATAGTCCACAAATATTACTGTGGACGATACTTCATAATCCATAGTTTTAACCGTGGAGTATAAAATTACCGTGGACTATTACTGTAGATTAGGTAGCCGTAGACTATTCTTCATACTCCACGGACAAACTCATGGACTATTATAAAACCATAGACTATTTGTATTCTTGTATCTCAAATTAAAAATCATATAATCCACTGTGATAACCGTGGACTATTGTTCATTTATTATTAAATTAGATTTTACAGTCCATGGTTAAAACCTCATTTATATAAGATATCACATAAAAAGAAACCTGTTATATTGTGATATTCATTCATGATGTAATCATATTAGATCTTACAATTCTAAATATTTAATAATCACAACAAATTGTAACTGTAATATATGTTTATTTGAGATAATTAAAAAGACATAATACTTCATTCACATTCTGCTCAAATTCGTGGTAATCATATTAGTGATCTCGATAATAAAGTGATTCCATAAATAATATCCATATGTTTGAAACAAATAATAACATGATAGCTCGATCTGTCTCAACCACATCTCTAGAAATTCTAAAAACGTCATAGTATTTATGTGTACATTTTGGATTTAAATATTACAACATGATGTGTTTTGAGAATCTGACGACATGGTATCACAGTACCAGTAACTACAACAATGTTGTATGATATTTTAGTCTCTTTCAGATCTTGACTCCTGAAGTGTTCACTTTCTTCCCAAACATGTTGTGTAATAGTCATATTCCTATCAAAATAAAATATTCAAGTCAAACATACATGACAACAAAATATATTTCTCAACATTCATTTATATAGATAACTTAATGATAATTTTATAATCATAAACAACAGGTCATTGTTTTTGCACGTGTTATTGTTTCATAACAAAGTAATATAATACAAACATGGTTGTATCATGTAAAATAAATACAAACATGTATGTATCTATATTAAGTGAATGACACATTAAACATGACATTTTATTTAGTATCTAACAAGAAAAAATACACCAATAACAGATTAACTAAACAAAAATATTACTTGTTATGCTTAAAGAAAAAGTAAATCTTACCCAAATGAGGAGAATCAATATTCGTTCCTTCCTGTATCAGTGATTGAAAAACAACATTAAAATATTATTCTAGAGTGATATATAAATATAGAAAAACAAGATAGCTAGCATACTGAAGATTCTAGTGCATCCTCAAAACTAGATTCAAGAGTGATTATCTTATCCTGCAATAACTATATATAAATAATTTTTATTTTAACAAATCTAAATATTTAATATAATTATAATAGGTTTTAAATATTAAACAATACATGTGATTCTAATATCTTCAACCGAGCTCGTAAATCCTCAATTTCACGTTCTTTTTCTTTAATATGGCAATGTTGTTCTTTGATCTGATGGTCTTTCTCTTACAACTGGGATTCCCAAGCTTTAGTCACACTTCTATTTGAATTTTCTAGCAGCCTCTTCTTCTTTAAATTTCTTGTAGTAACACCTCCGCTTATTCCTCTCTCATACCCTCCATGATGGGACCCATACACAGAGTCCACAATAGGACCAAACTTCAATGAATCATTTGTATTCTCCAGTCCCAATTCTATACATCTGTCTATTACCTTTTCCTATAAGGTGAATTCACATATCGGGTTATTTTTCTTAATTTAGAAGAATATATATGATGATATAAAGACTTACACAAATCACTCTTATTTTTTCATCTATATATTCATCATTCCTTTTATGACCATCAACCCAAGTTTGCAGGAGTGTCACTTTTCCACCATTTTTCTCTTAAAAAACATTTATATATGTAACATATGAAAAAATATAAGTTATTTCAACTATTCTAAATTATATTATAAATCTTACCACATTAAAATTCTTTTCAGCATAAGACATCGGTCCAGTTGTGTGTAGCTTGTAAAATACTTCGATTGTGTTTATTAATACTCGCTTCTTGCTACTCAATGATCAAGTAAATTTATGAATTGGATATAAGTATGAATGGTAAAACATAGTAAGACAATGCAATATTTTTTTAAACTTTACCTATTTTGATTGACTACTCCAAAGATCTATAAGTAATACCCAACTTTCTTGTGGAACTCGATCATCTATAATTTTCATTTGTTCAACAATGGGAATATTAGGATTTAACCTATGTTTTAGATCCTTACGAAAATCACGCAATTGTTGATTGATCGTCTTTTGGACAAAAGTAGCCACTTCATCATAAGAAGTCACTTTTGTATCATCTGTATTGAAAAAATCAAAGTCACGATGCATCGATAAAATGTAATATATATGAAAATAATAAGATTAAAAGTATGTTTCTATTTTAGTTGGATAAAAATAAAAATATAAAAGCATCTGAAGAGTAGAACACTTACTAGAACATTAGTCATAACCATTTCAATCGCCGATTAATGATCTTTTTCCCACTCCTTATGTATCGGAAATAAAAAGGAATTACGAGCTAATATTCCTGAAAAGTTGCTCAAAATGCGTCTCCCTGGTCCAGCAATTCTAGCATCATTGAGAACAATACATTTATGCTTCTGACCAGATGTAGGGGCCACTACCCTTAAACTGATTCTACCTCGTGTCCTTCTCTTGTTAACATTTGGTATGATAACATCTAAAAACATTTATAAAGTGTGATTTAACTTTTATTTTGATAATGAAAAATATTCATAGAAAAATATAACATCTGTGGCATATTGCTCAATTGATTCTATTAAATTTGTATAAACTACATCTTGGCTTTGATCATCCACTCCTGGTATAGTAGAAAAATAAAGAAATATATACTGAACATAATAAAAGTGAATAAACATTAACATCAATATTACTTTATCACAAATATTGTACCTCTCATGTGTTGTCTATCATTTTCATTTTCTGGAGTTGTGGTACATATGTGCCTCTGTTCATTTCCTAGAATTTCATAGTAAAAGTAAATAAACATCAACATCAATTATTTGATAACAAATATAACTTTATCATAAAATATTATACCTCCCATGTGTTTTCAACCATTGTCATTTCTCAGAGTTGTGGTACCCGTGTGCCTTTGCTCATGCCCTGCTAGAGTTGAGGTACGTACTTTTCTCTTTTCATTCACTAGAACTTATATAAGACAGGTAAATAAACATCAATATGAATTATTTGATAATAATCACATCATAATTGATAAAGTTTATACCTCCATTGTGATGTCTAATATGCTCATTCTCAGTAACTGCAGTTGAGATACACACTTTTCTCTTTTTATTCACTATAATTCATATAATGGGAGTAATGAACATCAATATGAATTATTTGATATAATGACTATATCAATATTAATAAGTCTTGTACCTCCTTAGTGATGTCTAATATGCTCAACACCTATAACTGGAGTTGTAGTACACACTATCCTCTGTTCATTTCCTAGAGTTGACATAATGAAAGTATGTAAATGTTTAAATAAAATATTAGATAAGAAATATCATTTTTTTCATATAAATTGTACCTCCAATGTGCTTTGCGCCATGCTCATTCCTAGATATCCCATTTGAAAAAAACATCTCTGGATCTGAATTTTTACTTTGAGAATTAACTTGGCCTTGACGATGCACTAGATATCACATTTGAGAAATAAAGAATACATCATCTATATATATCTAGTATAAAAGGTTATTCTACTTGTAACAATTACCTCCACTTGATGGTCTATCCTGCCCATGTCTTGTGAATTCTTTCAAGGCATTCACTTGTGTCTTTCTATTTCATACATTTCATATATTGAAAATGAACATACATTGATCTAACATATTACTTTTAACTCAAATTGGTACCTTTCATGTTTTGCAAGGTTTTCTCTAGAGGTATTACACACTCAAGTTTTTCCATACTTTAAACATCAATAGATTTAGCCAACAACTGCTTAAAACATAGGGACAATTCTATCAAAGCTTTCCCTACATGTTTTGAAGTGGTTTTCCTTAAGGCTAGAACAAGCAATTGTTGCATTAGAATGTGATGATCATGACTTTTTAGGCCCACAAGCTGATT
Organism: Alisma plantago-aquatica; assembly: GCA_963693085.1. Taxonomy (NCBI): domain Eukaryota; kingdom Viridiplantae; phylum Streptophyta; class Magnoliopsida; order Alismatales; family Alismataceae; genus Alisma; species Alisma plantago-aquatica. Next base: position 325,706,549 of record OY856410.1, read on the forward strand.
CTCATGAAGTTGAACTAACTGAGAGAAATTAGAAGAAAATCCATGTGGCAATTTAAGATCTTTTAAAATAGCAAGAAATGTTTCTTTTTTGTCAGGAGTCATGCTATAAGATGCAGGGGGATAACAACTTTTTCATTACTCATTGCCTTCTTTATCCACAAGGATTTCCTAATCTTCAACCTATCCATGTCCAAACGAGCATTTATGTTTTCTTTACTTTTTCCATCCTTATACAACAACCAACTTAATAAATTAGCACATATATTTTTTTATATGCATTACATCCAAATTATGGTGAACTAACAATTTACTCCAGCATGGAAGTTCAAAAAAAATACTTTTCTTGTTCCAACCAAGAGGAAATTGTTGTCTGACATTTGGTACATTGGATGCTTCCCTCCCAAATATAACATTATCGTAATCATCCCATAGTTCCAAGATTTGTTGTCCAGAAAGAGAATTTGGTGCAGAATCAAGTTCAATAGTTCCATCAAAGTGTTTATCATCATATCTCCATGGGTGGTCAATAGGAAGAAATCTTCTATGCCTCATCTATGCTAATTTGCAACTAAATGGTAAATGAATGGATGCTGTATCAATGTGACATTCAGGACAACCATAAGCTTCACTAGTTTTTTGACCAGATAACATCCTATATGTAGGGTAGTCACTTATGGTTCCTAAAAGAGCAGCCCACATCCTAAAAGTTTCTGTAACGTCCCCGCCTCCCGGTAACCCCCAATTAAGGGAGACCAAAAGGTCAGAGTCGTTATCCAATAACCCGGATCAAAGGTTCGACAAATAATCAATAACAATTAATAAACTTTACCAACTAAACTAAAAATTGGTATAAAATAAAACTTTGCTTACCTTTTAAAAACTGGGATTTCTAAACTTCTATCCATGAAGATACTAATCTAACTAATCCTCATGTGCACGTTAATCCTCATTTAATTCCACATATGCCACTTTACTGTTTGTTCTTTTCACTTGTGCCTAAAATGCTGGCAAACAAAACGTCGGTCAGCAAGAAGATGATATGTAATGGAAACAATAATTGTACAACTATGTTAACAATGTAGTCATCCAAATCTCATTTAACATCCAAAATTACATTTTAAGCAATACTACTCAATCCTTGCCTATCCCCTATCTCTGTGATATCCCTGCAGTGGACATGGATACTACCTCTCTCATATGGTAGATCCTTACCCCCATGGCCCTACCACACAGGTAGCCAATACCTAGGGTTATGGAGTCGCATGGCCCTACCCAAAGGTAGCCCAATCCCTGACTCATGATGACTTGATGGTCCTACCCCATTGGTAGACATGTACTAAGTCAATCCATTAGGCTACAGAGGGGACTAGGATCTGAGCTAGTAGGAACATTTCTTATGTGATAATCATATTCACATTATAATTTGCATGAATTAAATTCATCCAACAATAAATTCAAGCCACGATGTAAACATCGATAAAATCCTCAGAAAACTAATGCGGGATAATCATAAGCGTAACCACATACTTGATCCAGAGAGACTTGATTGTCCAAGCAATAAGGGTAAAGAACAAGCAACAAGCAATCAACAATATCCTGAAATTAATGCATGGGATCCGAGTGTTATAGTTTATCTAGAACATTCTAAAGCTAGACTTGGATTCCACCTTAGGCTTTCTAGGCCACTTTAGGGTTTTATTAGGATTTTAGCCTCCATAATACTTTTATCACATTTAATGCTCTCTTAGTTCACAAACCCTAATTTCAACATCATAAGCCCAATTAAAGTCGATTATTTCTCTTTTATACCAAAACTACCATCTTTATTCTTTTAAGTTATTTCAAGGTTATTAGACTCAATTATCACCTTTAGTTTCTTTCAGATTAACAACTCATAATTCATTATGGTCTAATTCACATATGAACTCTGTTTATTATTAATTCTACCTTGATTCATTCAAAAACCCTAATTTCTATATTAAGGTTATTTATGCACAAATTAGGAACTTTAATGCTCGAAATAGCCTAGGATCATCATATTTTAGGTTTATTCACAATTTTGAATAATTAAAGCCATTAAGAGTTGCATTCACCAATATCAGGGTTTTCAAGGCCCATTAAAGCATATTTATGCACATGAAACTCTAAATTAAAATAAATACATGCAAAGCTCATCCTTTTTGTTCCTAATGTTCCCTTTTATCATTAACAGGCTAATATCAACTTTAATTATCAATTAAACCCTACTAATCACATTAATCATATCAAAATAGGGTTTCTTAATCATCATTACATTAAAGTTATTCACTTCCATTACTTTTAGAATTTCAATTAGAATTAGTCTTCAAATATATTTTTATTACATTCCTTGCATTTTTCTGATCAAAAAGAACTATTTATTTGTCACGATCAGAGCTAGAAATAATTAACTATGATTTTTGCAAGGTTAAATACCATTGGGCCAATCAGTGGCCGCCACATCAGCCAAACGAGCCTTTTTTCATATTCACGTAGCAAGGCTTGTCTGAGTGGTTGATTACTATTTTTCCCTCGTTCCTCTTCACAGTCGCCGAGGGTAGGGGAGTCCTTTCTCCCTCTCTCATCTTCCTCCTCTCGCCAAACCATTGCACGCGAACAACAGCTCGGCCGTGGTCAACCCAGAGGTTGACCCAGAACTTTAGGCCATCGGAGAAGCAGCCCCGGTGCAGATCACCTCTACGGCCCTTCTCGAACTCAATGGTCATCTTAATTCTGTCAGAGATGTCGGGAAATCTGCGATATGAGGAGGTGGTCCTCCAGCAACGTGTGCGGCCAGGTCCAGTTCTTGACGGAGGTTTTTCAGCGATTTGTTGCTCTCACCAACTTGCCTCATCGTCGTGGACACACAGGGGTTTTTTGTGGCTATGCACATGGTGTGTAGTCCCCCCTATATATATAGGTTTGCATATGGCTGTCAAGAAGCCCCAAATTGGGCAAAACTCCTAGAGGCAAAGGAACACAGGGAAACTAGGGGTAGATCAACTCGGATTGATCCCCCAGATTCATTGGGAACGTTTGCTGCCTCTGACGTTCCTTGGCTTGCAAGAAATCCAATTTGGAAAACTCTGCTTTACGATTCTGACTTTCCTTATTTGTCCTGAGCTAGGTGATGATCTCCTGTTCGTCGGATCTTGATCCTACGGTAGTAAGCTCACACAATCCATTTATTTTAGGGATTTTCAAAAATCCATATCTCTTAAACCGAGTGACCAATTAATCCCAAATTTTGAGAGATACTTAGTAACGATTTAATCTACCTCTCTGCCAAATTTGGGCTCATTATCTAAAAGAAAACGTGCATTTTATTTAGGTGTAAGATATTACTCAAATATGTATATTTCTCACCTATTTTCTCTTTCTTATTTTATTATCTTATCATCTTGGATTCCTTGGACCTCAAGGAACCTAAAGGCATGGATTTCCACATTGGGGAAATATCTTCTTGCTTTTATCCCTTTATTTATGTTTATTTCACATATTCTCCTTATCTTCTTATTTCTTCATTAAAATATCTCTTTTGAGGATTTCTCTTTATCTTTTCTTTTTATTTTCCTCATTGGAATTCCTTTTAATATTAGGAATCCTTGGGATACGAAAATCCACCAAGAATAACTCAAATATACCTCTTTTCACTTATTTCTCACATTTTATCATTATTTTCAATTTCTTTCTTGATAAGGAAATATTCAATTGATCTTTCCTTTTCTTATTGTTTTATCTTTGAAATTTTGGACGCCTTGGGACCCAAGGAACCTAAGAGGCATGAAATCCAACTTTGGATTATACTCTTTTGCCTTCTAGAATTTTCCACATATTTCTTTTCTCAAAAACTCAATTATTCATTTATTAATTGAATTTCCTTGTTATTGGGCCCAATAGCCAATAAAGCCCACAACACAATCATCAAGGCAATTGTAAACGAAATCCATTTATTCAAAACAAATTATATCATTATTTGTTCCAATATATTTAATATGAGAAATTACATTTCTCACCAAAGGAACCCAAAAATTGGGGTTGTAACAGTTTCACACTTTTCAACATTATATGTATCAACACTTACTATCCACAACAACTTCAGTTCATCAATCAGTGGTTGTAAATAGACATCAATGTTGTTTCCCGGAGACATAGGCCCATCGATTAGAAGAGACATCATAAAATATGATTGTTTTGTTACCAACCAAGGAGGCAGATTGTAATTCATGATAATCACTGGCCAAATACTATGACTGGATCCATATGCCATATTAAAAGGACTGAACCCATCAGTAGATAGTGCTAGTCGAACATTACGAGGTTCACTACTGAATTTAGGATGTTTTTCATCAAAATCCTTCTAGAGTTCTGAATCCCGAGGATGACACATTTTACCTTCAGGTGGTTACGGGCTAGTATGGTGATATGTCATGAAATTTGTCATTTTGGTTGAATTGAACATCCTCTTCAATCTAAGAATAATGGAGAGATAACGACAAACTTTCGTCAATATTTTGGAATATTTCTCTTTATTAGGATTTGTAGGATTCCATCTCGATGTTTTACACCATAAGCACTCATCTAGATTGGCTTGATCACCTCTATATAACATGCAGTCGTTTGGACACGCATGTATCACTTCTTTTGTTAAACCTAAAGAAGACATCAACTTGTTCATCTCATACCAAGTCTTAGGAAAGTTGTTATTCACTGGAAATACCTTACAGAGTATCTGAAGAATCTCATAGATTGATTTGTTGGTCCAATGATTATCACACTTAATGTTAAATAGATTAGAGACAAAATGCAATGTTGAATATTCACAACCTTCATATAGGGGTGTGTTAGCTTGTTTCAAAACTTCTTCAAATTTTTTAGACTCGTGATCTAGATTTGAAACAAAATTGTGGTCCATTTCATCAACATCCCCAATTATTGCATCAGAAATCATTTGATCCACATCATCATTTGACTCAAGTGGTGAAGTTCTAGTAGTTTGATTGTTATAAAAAAGTTCACCACGGTACACCCATAGAGTATAACGAGGGAAAAATCTGACTGGAATTGGTACTTTGCAATGTTTCTTGACTCTACGTGCCGCCGATGCTCCGTGTTGATGTGCAGAATGCTGAAACGCCGCAGTACTTTAGCAGTTCGGTTGTGAGGGACTGACTTAGGTAAGGCATGCAAAACGGCCACCAGCAGTGTTAATCGGGAAACTGCAAACTGAATAAAGAGAAATAGGGCATTGGGAGAAGTACTTGGTCTAGCGGAACTGGGCTTAAAGCCCAAAAACTGTGGTCCATTATATACGTGGAACAAACATCCAAATAACCGTGGACTGGTTAGGAAAATAACCATCAACCGTGGAGTATAAGGGTGTGTGTGCTAGTTCTAGAAAATTTATTTGCAAATTGACAAAATGACTAGATTTTAGATTGTTATCAACCACTAGAACATCCACCTTCCTTCAGGGCAATCAACTCTAGGCTTGAGTGACCAATTACATGCCTTGTAAACGTCCCAGTAGTTATGATGGTCTAATATCATTTAGTTAAAACCACCCTTCTGCTGACCAATTTCAATTTAAGACTACTCAATTTAGTAACAAAATATCATTTCTCTCATGCATGGTATATGTGATCTCTACCCTTAGACTACTACTTGCACAAAGTGCGCTAGCTCAGTAGTGTAGTTTAGAAAAATGTTTGAGAAATGGCGTCTCAGTAAAACAACTGAATTGTAGATTGTTATCAACGTCTAGAACATCTAGACTAGAGTTACTAAAAGTTTCTCTCAGATAGATTGACGAGGGCAAACACACAAATTAGTGTGCAATCCTAACTGCTAGTAGTTTAACACTTCTAGGATGTGATATCAACTTAACTTGAAAATTAATAGAAGAGACAAACTATGATTGCGATCCTTCTGAGGTTGCGATCCTTCTGAGGCATTCTTTTCTTGGTATGGTATAAAGCGATAGTTGCATAAATTAGTTCCAATTTCAAGAGTGCAGCTAGATATCCCAATGGAAATGATTTTAATTCTAGAATATAACTTTGTCTGATCATTATTTATCATAACGATACCTTAAAATGATAATAATTACACAAAGAAAAAATTCATACATTGAATGATATATATATTGTTCATATGGTGTACACATGACCTTCTTATAATATGTAGATAAGTTAGGGTCTACATGCAAATTTGTAAGTTACTGATTTCATATATATACAAGTCATGGAGAGGTCTGCATCTACGTCGTGTCTTCATGGTATCAGAGCACATGGTTTCAAACCCTAATTCTTCTTTGGAACAACTACTACAGTCCAACAACATTGTCCCTTTGTTTGTTCATCCGTTAGAGTGTTGCTACAATGTGTTACAGTAGCACGATGACCACCAAAGTTGTTCCTGCTCCTTCTCCCGCCAACATTTGTCAAAGGAAACACTTAGGGTGGGTCTCCCTCTATGCCAATGGCCTTGAGGAGCATTCCTTCTGCTGTTGTATCCATCATGGGCCTCCCTTACATCTCCTTCATTTAGCTTCAGCAGAAGCAACTATTGTGGCTTGCTTTGGTAGTTTTCTTAGGAGTGCGTAAGGGCCCCTTTTCCATTTGGATATTTTCTCTGGTAGGATGCCTCTACCTCTAGTCAGATCCTGTGGGGTCATCCTATCATTCTAAATCAAGAAAGAGGGTCGTAACCATATTCTTCCTCTAGTGCTCAACCCGTTGTTATTGTAGCAGCATGTCAATGTGCATAGTTTCAACCACATTTGTTGTCAGTTTGTCCTTTCTCAAGGTTATCTTGTAATTTGTTGGTTGTAATGTCTAGAAATTAAGAGGATTCATTCCATCAATCTTTCTTTACATCCCAAAAGCATATCATCATCAAGAACAATTTGAATGAAAGGATTACTACTGTTATTGTTGATGATCATTGCTTAGTTCGGTGTTTTTTGTTATTTTTTGAAAATTGTTGACTGGTTATTACTGAGAAACTTGTGGGAACTTCTAAGTTACTTGTTAAGATATTACAACAAGTTAGATTGATAGTTGATGAATACTTATGGTTGATACAGTTGTGTGCTTTGTCCACATCACATTGTCCAACTAAAAAGGTGGCATCATTAACATGTCTTTCTCAATCCTTCAGAACGACATAGCCATCCTCGGTTTTGGATTCAGGTGCCACAGACCACATTACTGGTACACCATAGTTGATATGCACTTATTCAACCAAACTGTCTTTGCTCGATGTCACTATAATCGATGGATCCAAAATTGTTGTTCAAAATACTAGAACAATAAATTTGTTACCAAATATCTCTCTTGATTCAGCTTTGTACATCCCAAACTTCACATTTAATTTAATATACATCAGTCAACTCAAACATACACTTTATGCTGGTGTTACCTTCTGTCCTGATAATTGTGTGACCCAAGATCTGAAGATAGAGAAAATCATTGGTGAAGGGTATGAGCATGCTGGTCTTTACTACCTTGGTGAGCCTTCAAAAGTGTGTGTAGTTGCATCCCCTTTGCATATTCATAATCATCTAGTTCATATTTCTTTAGACATATTAAAAGTGATGGTCTCTAAGTTGTCCAATTTGGATAAACTAGATTGTGAGTCATGTCAACTAGGTAAGCACCAATGATAACCATTCAGGTCCAGAACCCAAAATAGAGCAGAGTTTCCTTTTCATATCATTCACTCAAATGTCTGGGGTCCTAGTCAGGTTCCATCAAAACTTGGATATAGGTACTTTGTCACCATTATAGATGACCACTCACGAGTCACATGGTTATATTTGATGAAGGAAAAATCTGAAGTTTTCTCCATCTTCCCATATTTTTACCAAGAAGTTGAAAACATTTATGATAAACATATTCATATCCTTCGCACTGACAATGCTTGGGAGTACTTCAGTCACAATTTTACTCAATTTATATCATCCTGTGACATCTTCCACCAATCCTCATGTCCACATACTCTACAACAAAATGGAGTTGTCGAAAGAAAGAATTAATACATCACTGAAGTTGGTCATACACTTCTTCTCCACATGAATGTCCCAAAAGAATATTGGAGTGATGTTGTTCTAACATCAACTTAGCTGATCAACCGTGTGTGTAACGACCCGCACTTTTGAGTGTCTAAAAGACCTTAAAATCATGAATCATTACTCATAAATTCTAGGATCACATTCAAGAAGAAATACAGATCGTTTGCATAAAAAGCTCCTCTAAGGAGTTATATAAATTTTACAAAGAATTAACTTGTACATGTATGATGATATACCAGTATGCCTAAACCTTCATGAATAACTTTATTATCTTCACTATCTTTATCTGTAACCTCATGTCCACGAATCAAGTATACCTGATACCTAAAATGCCGACAAACAAATACGCGATCAATATATTTCTATACTGGTCGTGGGTTCAAACAATAATTACAAGTAGACATATAAGCAAACATCTTTATCTTACATATAAGAACATAAATTTATTTTCATATTCTATCCCATATCTGGTCTACTACCTCAGGTGTAATCACTGTCCCTCTGGGGCTCGTGTGCATTACCCTTAAGATCAGTCTAACCCAAGGTTCAACATATTGTCATTTACTTTGCATGATACTCGTATGAACTTTATAATGTGTAGGAAGTAAATAAACAAGCAAGTAGTTTATCTTTGATTCAATCTCATCGAGAAACCTCGACAAACTCAGAATTCGATACATATATTCATAAGTGTAACCACATACTTTATGTCATTGTAGAAACTATGTGAAGCATCATATGTACTTTAAGAGTGCATCCAAACATCCAAACAACAAAGCATTCAATCTGAAATATACATATTACATATGTGTCACCATGTATTCGCATTACATTAATTAGATCTAGATCCACTCCTAAACAAGGGTTTAGGGTTATCTCATGTTTGGACTAGGGATTAGGGTTACAAATCCTAATTCCATCATATTATGGTTTCTAAGATTACAAACGCAGTTATGCGTATTTGGTTAAACCCTAATTATCATCTTAAGCATTTTAGATTATTCATGATATCTCTAAGATTACAAACATTCATGTACCAACCTACAGTTCTTTCATTTTCACATTCACACATGTATAAACATTCAGACACATGTAGAAACATTCACACATATGACAATTCATAAAAATTCATTTACAAAATATCATTCTTTAGTCATTATCTCTATCAACATCCCAATCATATTTTAAAACCCTCACTACTTGTATGGATTTTGCCCATTCTTCTCTTACATCATTTAATTCTTCCGTCGTATAGGAAGCATGTACATATGATAAGGCCTTACCTATAGTGTGGTCAGTTCTAAACACCTACAAAGAGAATGATGTATAAGAGAATGATGTATATATATATAATTAATAATATATAAATAAGATTGATATATTTCATATTATCTAATGAGACTATATATAATACCTCAGGTATGGTATCGATGTCCACTGCGGCATATTTGATAATCATGTGCATAAATCGCATCACATAGTATGCACATGCCCAACTGTTGTCTTGTGTAGCACACTATAAATTGAAACTTACAAAATATTAAAAAATACAACTAAGCACAGTTCACATAAATAATATATACATTGGAGTCGGGAGCTTATTTTCACATTCTCCCAAATTATTGGTTGGTTCTTTTTTTCAGGGACCTTTCCTCCTACCTTTTTGAACTCATGTAAGCCCCTACATGTTAATGTAACACAGTAAATTGCTTAATTAAATAGTAATGTAATAACAAATGTTAACGGATATAAAAATGAAATATTTCTCACCGGAATAATGCCATTTTCATTGCATGTCCATATTTTGGATTCAATTTAGTCCCCTTAGGATCTAGATAATAGACAGTGAACGTCTCGAGGTCAATAACTAATAACTCCCAATGCGTACCCCTAGAGGTAAAAAAGTTAAAAATTAATAACTCGGAATCCACAATAAAATTTTAATTTTCTTAAGTCCAAATTATAAGCAAAGTAAACTTACTCCACATTGAATGGAGCTATTTTCACCATCTTCGTATTTTGACCAAAATTTGTAAAAGCATCACAGCAGTATTGTAGAACTGACGTAGGGTATTTAGCTACTAGACTAATCAAAGATGGAATAAAAAATCCTACATGTTCAAATGAAAAATCTGCACATATCTTATCTAAGTAGCTGCAAAACATGTATTACGTATGCATTAATATATAAAAAACCAGATCACCAGATCCTACACAAGGTATATGGATGTATAAACAAGATCTCACCTTATCCATAGCTCTATCACATATGTATTCAGCCAATCATAGTGAAACAACTCCAAAATATCTTGTATAAATAGTTTGCTTTCGTATGATTGACCTGCAGCACCTGCATCTATAGAAATATTTATAGGGCAATTTATATCATGTTCGCCTAACCATACTGTCGTACCCCTACAATTAGGACCTAATGGGGCAGGTAGGTCCTGTGGAACCCAACTTGGTAATGTAGGAGGTGGAGGTGGAGGTCTAGACGCTCTGGATGTCTTCTTTTTAACCTGTATATATAGTTTCAGATCAGTTGACCTCATATATACACACTAACAATTTAACGTAATGTAAATTTACCATACAATTTTAGTATAGACGACATCCACTTTGGGCCACAATATCACTCCGCCTTCTGCCTCACCAAGCGTTTCACAATCTAGGTGGGCATATGGCAATTGAAGATCTATCCAATTGGGGAATATACGTAGCGGGCTCACACGAACCCAACCATTTGGTAATGGAGACCCATGAAACATTTCCCCTGGAAGGGATGGGTAAGCCGACACCTCTGCAATGACGTATTCGTTACTTTTTAGACGGCATGGCTTCAACCCCTACAAATTTATGTAAAGAATGTTATATACATATATACATATCATCTTGAAAACATATCATCTTGAAAAGACTAGCTACTATGTCATAAAAATACTTACAACGGATGTGTTAGGTGGTGGGTCTATAGGATTACTCTCAACCTCTGCAGTAGGAGTAGAGCGGGATGCCATAGGTACTGTCTGAGTGGTAGTCTGAGACGCCTGCCACTTCACCATTGCTTCTTGGATTCTCCTATCAATTAACACATCTACCTATACATGGATAAAAGAAACGTTATCTTCTGATTATTGAATTTCCTTTTATAGTAACATTCTAAAAAAAGAATATGTTACCTCTTCTTGTGAAATTCCCTCTTTTGGGACATGTTTGTGCTGGGATGGCCCAAAGAATGCTTTGATGCCCACACCAGTGCCTGCACCCCTAACACATCCAGGATGCTCTAGGTTACCCAAAGCAACTGTCAATTCATCCCTTGTGCCCTCAGGGATGAACTTGCTTTGTTTCCTCAGTTCGTGTAGCTCCCGCTAATCACCATCAACAGAAATTGGTAAGTAAACACCAAAAATAACCAATATTTGAACGAATTGCTCTAAGAGTTGTATTTTACCATTTTCGCAGCCGCCTCAGCAGTTGCGGGCTTCTTTATTTCTCCCTTCTTATTTTTCCTCCCAACTATCCAGACATCATGGTGAGGCAGAGGTGGGTTACCTATAGTAGAGGACTCCTGAGTAGCAGCAGACTGAGCAGTATACTCAACCTGTAGTCTTTGGCGAACGCCTTCATAGCCCTTTGGACCCATTGTGTGGTCATGCACATTCAGTGCACACCTTTCTCTTTGTGCCTCACTAATAGCCTAGTTAGTATGCACATTGATTTGGTTAGTAACACTAAAGGTTAATCTTGAATATGTGAATACAACATATATTAATTAAATAGGAAGTAACACCTAATACCTTGAATTCATCAGTGTTTCTTGAAGCAATAAATGTGTCCCATTCTTCTTGGTCCAGGAAGTTCCACTGTTCAGTGGCTGACTTCTTCCTCTTCTCACCATCTTTTATGTATTCTCAGGTGATATTTGTCCTATAGTTCCTTAGGACCCTCCCACAGCATTGCATCACGCATTTACGATGCAACTTTTCATCCAATGCAAATATACTCTGCAAAATAGAATTGCTATTAACTAGTATCCAAAAAATTAGTAATCTACAAAATAGAATTGCAAATAATAATAAATCACGCATAAATTCTTCCATATTAAGTCTTTCTTCCCCTTAGGAACTTTATGCCAAGAATCTATCTTACAACCACAATGGCTACGAGTAACATACCCAAGATATGAAACAAACGAATTGCGGTTCACTCCAATTGTATTTCCTACATTATCAAAATCCACAACTAGTTTGGGTCCATTGCCCCTTAGTGCTATTAACTTCTTCATCATAGTGATGTCCCCTCTCTTGTCAACTTTTTGGTACTACTCATCAAGTTCCTCAAGTGCTTCAGAGGGTACATGTGCATCATCAACCTAAAATTTGACAAACTAAACACACTTACAGGATATAACTATAAATGGGCATATAGATAGAAATATATGATATATTTTTAAAACTTACATTGTGAGGCGGCGCATTGGTATCCTCACCATGCTCATAATGGACATCATGGTCATCATGCCAATGCTCAGCCATCTGAAAATTTCATTAAAAAATCAAACATTTAGCATTTGACATAACTAGAAGATAATAAAACATTGAAAAACAAAACATTGTATAGTTCACATATACAAATGAAATATTGAAAAATGAAACATATAAAAAATATAAACATGCATGCCTCTAATATTGCGATCGTTTATCAATTAACAATCCTTCATTGTGATCTCTGCGCACATACAAGTCATCATTAGCTTCAATATTTTGTGGTGTTGGCAACCTAACTGAGAATGGACTGGAGTCATCATACTTATCATAGTACTCTTCTTCATCTATAGGATCTTCAATGAACTGTCTTTTACCATGAAGAACAACCGACCATTTATCATTTGCAGGATCATCGATATAAAATACTTGATTCGCCTGTGATGCCAATATGAATGGTTCACCTTTCTCGCCAACCTTTTCAAAGTTCACTAAAGTGAAACCCAATTTATCCACTATAACTCCTTTGGTGTTATCAACCCAATTACATTTGAAGAGCGGAATTCTGAAATCTATGTAGTCAAACTCCCATATGTCTTCAATGACACCGTAATATGACATTTTAGCTTCATGTGGACTCTTATCCTTTGCACTTGCAAAAAACATAGTCGACGCTTGAAGGATGACCCCACTATTTTGGACGACACTCTTATCATCTTGGCGCTTTGTGTAATATGTGAATCCATTAATGTCATACCCTTCATAAGACATAACATTCAATTTTGTTTTAAAGGCGAGGCACTTGATAGTTTCAGTAATATCATCTGTTGTTTGAGATAGTTGATATAAGACTTTATCTTCAAACCACTTAATAAATATCTTGCTATGCAATCTAGCAAGCCACATTGAATTGGCTCGAGGATATTGTCTCTTGATGATTTTGGTATGTTCCTCGATATAAACACTCACTTCATCCATGTTGTGTAAAATATACAAGTGACCTTGTTACAACTGCTCACGACTGATTACTTTCACCTGTGATCCCAAAATTCCTTTGCCAAATTGCTCCTCAATATTCTTGTCATTACCAAGAGTGTCATTACCACTGAGAAAGTCATTGCAAAAATCCATAACCTCTCTCACCACATAACCCTCAATAGTACTCCCTTCTGGCCGATAACGGTTTCAAACATCACTTTTAAAAACGCTCATGTATCGTTCAAAGGGATACATCCAATGCAAGAAAACTGGTCCCAACATTTTCACTTCCCTAGTCAAGTGGACAACAAGATGTACCATGATATCAAAGAACGAAGGAGGGAAATACATCTCAAGCTGACATAGGGTAACAACCACTTCTCTTTGCAAAGTATAGAGAGCATCATGGTCAATAACTTTGTTGCACAGACTGTTAAAAAGAAACAAAGTCTGGTGATTGCAAACCTTACATTCTTCGCCAATATAGATCAAACTGCCACGGGCAATATTTGTTGCATTAGAGTGCGACAATCATGAGATTTAAGACCTATCAACTTCAGATATTTCATTGATACCAATCTACGGATGTTGGATGAGTAACCATGTGGCACCTTAACATTTACCAAGCATTCACAAAAAGCTTTCTTCTCCTTTCTAGACAACGTGTAACAAGCGGGAGGTAAGTATGTTCTCTGATTTCCCATTTCACGTAATTCTATTAATTCTGACCTTATTCCCATTTCACGTAGGTCCAGTCTAGATTTTATCCCATCTTTAGTCTTACCTGGTATATTCAACAGAGTACCAATGACGCTATCACAGACATTTTTCTCAATGTGCATGACATCGATACAATGCCTGACTGTCAAAGAACTCCAATAAGGAAGATCCCAAAATATTGACTTCTTCTTAAATAAAGATTTTTCAGTCCGTGTGGCCATAGTACATTGTGATCTCTTACCAAATTCATTGACAAAGTCTTTTACTCTTTCATAAAAAACCTCCCCAGGTATAGGTTTAGGTGCACTCCGTTCCACATTCCATCCATTTAAAGCTTTGCGCTTCCTATGATACAGATGGAATTTTGGAAGAAACCTTCGATGACCAAGATATAGTCTTTCCGCCATGTTTTAGTCTTGTTGAATCAGTGTTCTCTTCACATATAGGACATGCTTTAGCTCCTTTGACACTATATCTAGACAAATTCCCATATGCTGGAAAGTCATTAATAGTGCAAAACAACATAGCGTGCAAATAAAATGTCTCTCTTCATGAAGCATCATAGGTCATCACACCTTCACCCCAGAGTTTCTTTAAGTCATCAATCAGAGGTTCAAGATAAACATCGATATCATTTCCAAGTTGTTTAGGGCCCGATATCAACAACGACAGCATAATGTACTTATTTTTCATACACAACCAGGGAGGAAGATTGTATATAACAAGCATGACTGGACAAGTGCTATGTTGGCTGCTCAATATCCCATGTGGATTCATCCCATCTGTATAAAGCCCAAGTCTTAGATTCCTAACTTCTTCACCAAATTTAGGGTACAATAGATCAATCTTCTTCCACTGTGGGGAATCAGACGCATGTTGTAGGATCCCATCATTATTTTTCTTAACATCTGCATGCCACCTCAAATTCTTCGCATCTATCGGATTGGCAAACAAGCGTTGAAATCGTGATATTATAGGTATATACCACATCACCTTGGCAGGAGAACCAGTTTTGGACTCCCACGAAGTCGTCAATTTATACCGTGATGCACCACATTTTGGACAATCTTTCAAATCTACATAGTCCTTTTGAAATAATACACAATCATTCGGGCATGTGTGTATCTTCTTGGCCTCCATTCCCATTGGTCACAACAATTTCTTTACCTGGTATGTTGAGATTGGCAGCTCGTTTCATTCAGGAAGCATTTCTTTCAACAAAGACAACAATGATGGGAAGCTTTTGTCACTCCATCTATTGTTAGCTTTCAGCTTATACAATCTCAACATAGTGCTAAGCTTCGTAAACTTAGTACAACCTGTGTATAATGGTATCTCAACATCATGCACAATGTTTCTAAACATGGGAGGTGGATCGGTTTCGGTGTGCTCTACCCCACAACTATCCAGCATCGCATCAACGATGTCTACTAGAACTGGTTCGTTCACATCTACATCATCGGAGGCAATTTCTTCTTCCACACAAGCACTGCTATCGACATCCACTGGTTTTGGGTTTGAAATCTCTCCATGCCAGTGTCATTCTGTATATCCTTGTACAATCCCGTTGCACATGACATGACTTTTGATTTCGTCACCAGTGCTGACTTTTAAGTTGTTACCGCAACGCCTACATGGACAGTAGAACCTATTTCCAGGTTGTTTCCTATGTTCCTCGTCAAATCTAATAAACTGATCAAGAATAGAAATAAACTCTGGGGTGCAGCGATTGTGAATGGACATCCATGATCTATCCATTCTAAGATCAAAGAGAAAACAAGTATATATTACAACAAGATTAGGGTCTAGGGTTAACAGATTAGAGTTTAAGCATGGTTAAAACTTTAAGGTTTAAGGTCTTATATATAATTAAGATTTACTCCTATTGAGTAAATCTTGGATGGGTTTCTAGGCCAACAAATACATGTGTTGTCATTCTTATATATAATAAATGTGTGCCACCTATCCCATTCTTGAACACCTAATCTCACTAGTAAGTGTATAATGTATATTGGGTTTTCAAGAAAATTTCAGCAACATTTCCCTGCTGTTCTCCAAGTACATATGTACTTAGAGAACAAACGGGGAAATGCTACTGAAATTTTCTGGAAAACCCAATACACATTATACACTTACATCCTAAGTGAGATTAGGTGTTCAAGAATAGTCACAAACCGGGGACTATCCAAGATTTACTCCTATTGAGTAAATCTTGGACGGGTTTCTAGGCCAACAAATACATGTGTTGTCATTCTTTTATATAATAAATGTGTACCACCTATCCCATTCTTGAACACCTAATCTCACTAGTAAGTGTATAATGTGTATTGGGTTTTCAAGAAAATTTCGGTAGCATTTCCCCGCTATTCTCCAAGTACATATGTACTTAGAGAACAAATGGGGAAATGCTACTAAAATTTTCTTGAAAACCCAATACACATTATCCACTTACATCCTAAGTGAGATTAGGTGTTCAAGAACAGTCTCAAACCGGGGACTATCCAAGATTTACTCCTAATGAGTAAATCTTGGACGGGTTTCTAGGCCAACAAATACATGTATGTTGTCATTCTTATACCTACAATCCTAGTTTCATCATTCATATCCTAAGTTTTGTGTAACATCATTTAATCATGCTTGTCAGTAAATACTAAATAGTAAATTAATAAACCATGATTCCATATATCAAAGATTTGAATCAGGGGGTGATATAGCCCTATTTTAGGGCTCCATCCTGTACCATTTTGTACTTAAATCACATCTAAACATGTTAAATTACAAGCTTTTACCCCTAATGTGTTTATCATTTCCAAATGCACTTATGATGTTCTTTGCACTATTTTCAAGTACTTGGACCATGCCTCATATGGAATAGAGAGAAAGAAGGAGTTCTAGGGCTCCTCCACTCATGGGGAGGTCCAAAGGAGGCCCCAAAATCTCCCTCAACCTACCTCCAATGGCCAAGAGTTGTCACCAAGCAAAGACATCCAAGAATGATGAAGTTTAAAGGATAATCAAGTGGTGCAAGCCTCACCACGGCCGTGGGCACTTCCCACGGTCATGTGAATTCATGACCAAGAACCAGCATTTCAACAGGGTTTTTCCCCAAGTCGCCACGACCGTGGCCAATGAAGAACAAAATGATTGTGATACTGCTCCATGGTCGTGGAGCAGCATCACAGTCGTTTTGTTCTTCATTGGCCACGGTCGTGGCAGATGGCCACGGTCGTGGCGACTTGGGGAAAAACCCTGTTGAAATGCTGGTTCTTGGTCATAAATTCGCACGACCGTGGGAAGTGCCCACGACCACATCCCCCTCCTCCAAAATGGCCGTGTGACCCAACACGGCCGTGGTACCACTCTCCCATCACGACCTTGGCACTCTGCCACGGCCGTGGCCACCAACATAGCATATCACCACCAGCCCCATACCACGACCGTATTCTTACCCCACGACCGTCCTATACTACCCTCACCACGGCCGTGGCACACCAACACGACTGTGGTGACCAACCTACCCTACCATTTCCACCACATATCCACCTCAAATCCACTCCATTTCACCATTATCATTAGAGATTCATATATCAACATACATACTAGGTCATATTTCAAGTCAAGATTTAGGCATTTAATCACCTTAGGGCGCATACATGATTCACAAGGTATTTGGGTGCACAAAGAATAATATATGTTACTGATTTAGGAGTTCACATTATCATTTTAGAAATAGAAGACCCACATGTGAGTTATGTTTGAGATTTAACATCAATGTGTCTTTAACACGCATGTTTCAAGGTTCAAAGCACATAATCAAATCAAATTAGGATGCTAGAATGGACAAGTTGAATCTTATTTCAATGTGAATCAAAATTTACTGAACTAGGTCAAGTATGAGGATTAGAAGCACAAATATATGCAAGTATAAGATTTCAATCAAAATGAAGTCTAATGGCACATAGGGAGAGTGAGATTATACCTCACTTGAAGGCTGAAGAACAAATATATGCAAGTCAACAACGCAAATGGATGACACAACAACTCAATTCAGCCCAAGAGCACAAGTTCAATCAACACAATTCTGTTATACTGAACTAATTAGGTGTCAATAAGCATCAATTTTAGTGAGACTCTCTTAGTCCATGCTACTACAAATGGGAAATCAGAAAATATGATGCATGTGTAACCTTAATTGCAAAAATACAATCTAAGTCTACTAATGACAAAAATTACCCTAATGACAAAAGGGCCAGCCAATGGTGGTCGAGCAGGAGCAGGGTACCTTGAGGGCAGAAGAAGAAGAGGAGGAAGAAGGCCTTCGTGGCGGCACCGACAGCAAATAGGCGCGCAGGAGTTGTGGTCGGAGAAGCGACCTGGAGAGCTGGCAGCAGGAGAGTCGTGGCCTGGAGAGCAGCGGCCGGAGCACCAACAAGCGGCGGCGGCAGAGGTGAGCGGTGAGCGGCAGCGATGATGGTGACCAGAGAACCTACAAATGGCAGCAGGAGAGCCACGGCCTGGAGAGCAGCGGTCGGAGCACCAGCAAGCGGCGGCGGCAGAGGCAAGCGGCGAGCGGCAACCAGAGCACCAGCAAATGGCGGTAGAGGCAGAGGCGGCGAGTACAAGATCAGCGGGCGGCGGTGAGTAGAGGAATCGCCAAACCTAACCCTCAATTGAGATTGAATGAATAGAGAAAGGGGAAGAGTCTGACTTGCGCGGGTGATGTTAAGTTAACAATAGGCATCGGTTATTAGAACTAACCGATGCTTAAAACTATAAGCATCGGTTACCAACAAGAAACTGACACTTCTGTTAGTTGATAGTCATCGGTTCCAACTAGAAAAACCGACGTCTATCTATATATGCCGACAAAAATAAATATTCTCGAATTAAGACTACAGTCATCGGTTTCCGTATAAAAACCGACGCTAAAGGGAGGTGAAAATTTTCACAGTTAAGCGTTGGAAAACACATCGACGTCGGTAATTGTAAGACAACCGACGATAAAAATTTGTCAAATTTGTGTCTCGCGGAAAACCTTTAGTCGTCGGTTTCTTTGTTAAAAACTGACACTGTATGTTAAATTTTGGAGGTAATTATTGTCACTGGAAAATTTGGATTTGGCAGTCAATTTTAGGCGTCAATTTCTTATTAAGAAACCGACGCTAAATAAAAAGTGATACCCGCGTCTGGTCACCCTTCACAGATAGATGTCGGTTATTTTATTTAACTGACACTGTATGGATTAGGCGTCGGTTTTTGTATACAACCGACGCCTATAAATGTGACGTTATAAGTCATTTATGTAGTAGTGTTGGGTGGGAACACTGGAGATGTGAGTTCGAAGATCAATGCTTCTAGATTTTTGAAAAAGCATGATGCTACTCTCTCATGCGGCCAACTAAAGCTATGTTGATGTCGACAACCAACAGAGAGGATGAATCACTATTTCATCTCAGTTGCTCCTAAAACCTTACCGTCTATAGGGCATGGAAGTAAGCAACAAGCAAAGGGAGTCCAGAGGGAGAGGGTCCGGGTGTGTGTGACTGTGATGATGAGCGGGTCGTGGCAAGTAAATTTTGTGCTGGTTCTATAGAGCTTTAGCCAGTGGGCCGGACGTGTTCGAAGGAGTTAACCTGTGTCTAAGCACATACAAAAATACCAAAGGACCAGACACAGCCAAGACAAATCCAATACATTTTGGTTCATATCCATGTCCAAAATGCATCCGACACAGGCACACGGTCCATGCAAAAGTGTATGTGCTTCATAGGTTCTATGATGCCTGCCTTTTATAATGTTGTTAAATTTAGAATGTGAGAAGTTCTAATCAACTTTTATGACCCAAATACTTAAACGCAAAGTTCCTACTCTTTTGATATGGATAAATAATATTATTTATCTCCCTCTCAAATCTTTATTTCCTCCTCTAAGACAATCTAAATCATGTTTTGATATTAGATGACTCGACTCGACGCAATCTCTACCAAAGAAAAAACAAAAATTCAACATGTGGACACATGTATTATGCACCATCTCTATAAATTATGACCTAAATCACAATGACCAAATGTTCCTTCTACTTTCTAGTGACAAGAGTACTAATTGATATGTGATCACTGTCAAAACACAAGTGGAAGAAAGCTCAATTACCTTTATACCATAGTCTAGTTTCAAAATGATAGCAATCGACTCTATTTGAAATAACTATTGAGAAGTTCAAGAGACCAAGTAAATATTGCACAAATAAAGAATGAGATGACAAACACTCTTAATCTTGTGATTTTTTTTTCTAATAAACATTTAAAAAGAGATGATGCAAACTAAGGAGTTAATAAATAAATTGGAATTATTAGAATATGCATCGGTTGTCATAAGGTGATCAATAGTGAAATGTTGACCAAACGGTTAATCTCAAGGGTGAAGAAATTACCTTTGTAGAATCAAACATATGCTTGATTGTCTTCACCCTAGTCTCCCTCATGAGATGACAATGTAGTGAAGGAAGATTATCTTGTCTACTGAGTGGGGATGTGGTGGTAGTATACATGTATATTCATGATGTAAAGAAATTGAATATACATATCTGAAATTCAAAGCCTATATATGTATGAGTATTAATGGAAACTAAAACATATAAAACTACATATATCATTGAACAATACCACTTTTCATTTGTGGCGTACTATATTTTAGTCATAAGGAAAACCATGTCGTGAAAATGATTAGTCACAACTTGGCTGAATAAAAAAATATAACATCGGCTACAAAAGAATTGTGTTATCTAGAAAACTTTTGGATAGCTTACCATAAAAAAATCTAAAAGATGGTATTTTAGATTAAAAAAAAGTAACAAAGATGTTTGACTAAATATATTTAATATATTTGCAACAGTTTACTGGTTCTAAAACCATCTGAATATAGATCTAAATAAATATAGAAAAATACCTTTAATCTACGGTGTTCCCAGCACTTTTATGTTCATATCTCCCTAATGAACAACTAAAAATACTTTAACACTATTACTGAAAGGATAATAGTACAGATAATTTTTCTTCAATAGCATTCAAATTATTTTTGAAAAAGTACAAAGCCTAAGATCACAAAGGCTAAGATAACAGTGCAAATTACAGTTAAGATTCAACATAAACACATCGACCAATCATGAAATTCGATCGACTAATCATTTGGTCATAGTAATGCACCAGAGTTAAATGTCAGTTAGAAATACATGTGATTGATAGATCACTGATGGTGTTGTACCTGACCCAAAAATCCCATGGATCCTTGAGGTTGTGAAACAATAAATAAGAAAAAACACAAATAATCAATCAAGAAATCTTTAGGAGGTACCACCCGATTATATTCATGAAGTAAGGAAAATGGAGGTAGATATTTAGATCTGTAAGAAAACACAAAAAGACCTGATTTTGACTCCACTCAAAGGAAGAAAAGAAAGATATGTATAATTTCAGAGATCAGACTTAGACATCTTGTTACAGGTGGAAAAGGTTTCAACTACCCCATCTGAGATGAAAACGGTAACATATCCTTTTTCAGACATCTTGGTTAAAAATGATGATCATCGAGATTATTCTTAGAGAAGCATGGGAAAATAATTAGGTTAGCAGACCTTTGAGGCTGGAGATGGTTGTGGCTTCCCATCATAGCCCTAAAGGTCCTAACTTTTAGGTGTGTTATGGTCCCAATTGCCTCACGACCTCCCATAGTGGAGATCCATCACTAGAACTTGGGACCGATGCATGAAGAGAAAGAAAGATATAATAGAGATTTATTAGAGCAAGATCTAGATCTTTGAAAATTAATGTGCATATATCAATAGTTATGGATATACTAACAACAGTAATGAATGTAACAGAGAAAACAATAGTTGTAATAGTTGAGCAGCCTATCAATATTAATGTGGCAATTGGTGCTAGAGGAAGGGTCCTTTGATCACATATAGAAAACAAAAGAGGGAGGTAGCTCTCTCTTGGGCTTCAGGAGAGATAAAAGGAGCCCATAACATAGAGGGTGTGGGGGTTTATTTATAGGTGGTATATTAGGGTTCGAGGATTCCAATTGAAAGATTCTAAAAGAGCCGACATATCATGATACGTCGGGTCTATGGAGTGCACGGATCAAGGGAATCCTCCAGGTGGCATGTGGAGATGGCTCAAATCAGCCAGTCGTCCCAGGTTGGATAAAATTATGTCTCAATTTTATGGATATTTCAGGAATATTTTTGAAAACATCGTCGAAAAGATGATTCCAAATAAAAGGTAATAAAATATTAAAGGAAAGAAGAGCCATCAACTCAAGATTATGATTCACTAATATCCAAAAGCTATGTGTTTTTTGTGAGGATAAAATCAATTGAATATTTGTGAAAAAAGAAAATATTTTATTCAGGACATTCAAAATGAAAAATTTATGAAAAAGGCTTATAAAAAGCAATAATAGGCAAATTGCACTTAAATCTAGATATTCTTTATATAATGTCCCAAACTAGGTAAAATGGGTGGACTAAATAGGCGTGCAAATGTGGGAAAATATGGGGAAAAAGGTGAATAATGAGAAAATGGGTAAAATGTGAAAAAGGTGAAAAGGAGGGGGAATGTGAAAATAGCTAAAAAGGATAATATGTGAGAAATATGAAATTATAAAATTACTCAATTATTAGCCAGAGAATTAACATTTATAAGAATTTTTCTATTGAGTGAGAAAAAATTGGAGTGTGAACAGTTTGCCCCTCTCAAGGAAAGGTTTCCTATAAGAGTGAGAGCCGCAAGCTTGAGCCAAATCTAAACCCCATTTTTGGTCAAAAAAAGTCAACAAAGGTGAGAGTCATCAAAGTTGTTTTGAAATATCTCGTGGAGATTGGAAATTATAGGTGATATCGTTTCCTTATAAGTATGAATTAATGAAATATCTATTTATAACAAAAATAAGATTGGGCATAAATGATATCTCTAGAGTAGGGTAGCATCTAGCTAAGACACTTACCTATATTAGACCAGTAATTCATTCATGTGGAGTGTTGATGAGCCATTAGAGGGTTATTGGTCGTAAGTGTGACTCCCATCATTGCTTCAACTCTTAGATCAATACATGTCTGATTCTCTCACTAACTCATGCCTTAGTTGAAGAAGATGGATGTGAAAAGAGGATATAATGGCGTTTTGTCAAAAGTAATCAAAATTAGGAGTTTGTAAGGATTGAGAATCGTGACAACTACTTAAATGTGAAAAGATCTTTAAAAGTCAATATTGTCTCTATTCTCCTTCTATGCATTTTAACTTTAGTTTTTTTAATTTTATGGAATGGATGGAGGAATGCACCAAATTGATGGTTAGAATCACGAGTCTAAAAAGGTAAAATCATGTAAGTTCTCCTATCTACAATAGGGCTTTGATTGATCAAGATTGATGATTGGGTGTCCAAAAAGCTTCCAGTTATAAGTTGGCCTTCAAGGCCAGTGAATGTGTTGGTCAATTGTCTACTCCCTAGTGCATGTGTATTCTTATAGGATAAAGTTTATAGGAGGAGTGTTAAAATTAGTAGAGATTGGGCATTAGATGATTGTCCAGTGATAAGGTGGTCTCCACAACATGTGCTCCACTAGTTATTCATATGTTCTCTAGATCGGTGATGAGTGATTTATCCCCAATTTTATAGTTCTAACTTAATTAGATCAATCTTCTTTTGAACTACAACCCCAATGAGAAAGGATCTACAAATATCAGAATGATAACATATGTGATCATCTACAATCACCTACCATATGTAGGATAAAAATATATTGAAATGAAACCTTATGATTGGTTCACTTTTAGGTCATGATCTGGGATCACAAAAAGATTTGTAAATAAAACCATAGGGTCATGATCCGGAATCATAAAAAGACTTGGACGTATGTGCACTAAAGTGTTTAGTTTTAGATCATAATTCTTGTCTAAAGATTCTATATCTAACAGATGTCTAGATATAAGGTGTTATAAATTTGAAAACTTCTCAAGATATATAAGGTTTGGCATCAGAAAAACTTCTAAATTTAAGGTAGCCTTCAAGACCAATTATTATATCGGTCAATTGTCAAATCCTTGGAGCATAAGCTAGTCATTCAAAGATTTTCACGTTGCTTATTAGGATCTTTGAAAATGTCATCTTGGTTGTTCTATCTCTTTGAAAGTTCTCAAGATGAAAAAGTTTAGGCACCAAAAAATATCTCGGGTTCAAGATGGCGTTTATAACTAGTGACTATAATTGTATTGGGAGGACGTAATTACAAAAAAAATATCTTTAATTATCACCTGATTCAGAAACTAAATCAAAATCCTAGTTGAGTAGTAATCATATTTGTGCTAATTAATAAGAATATAACATGGTTGGAACCACCAATAGCTTAAAATTCAAGATGAAGCATATAGCAAAGCACATAACAAGAGTGACATTACAAGTAGGCATTCAAGCTCCCGTAACAGCCACCTCTTAATTGTCGAAGTTGGCATGTAGAACTTGTACACTATTCTTTCTAGAAAGATCATTTTCATTGGGAAATTTATTAAACTTGACCATAATGGGTCTGTCAAGACCCTTTTTCTAGTCTCAAATTCACAAAGCCAACGCAAACTTGATTAGTCTTATTTGTCAATATTCCTTGTGACTAGATCCACTCGGTGGCAAAGTATACCTCACATCTCTCATTCTTGATATATTGTTGCTAACGAGATCAGTTCCTGGTAAGCAGGTAAATTTTTGTTGTTTTCGCTGCACTTATAGCTTCTACAATTTCTAGTATTTGTCTTTCTTCTTTTTCTCTATCTCATCCATCCTATTCCAATTGTCCATGGTGGAACTCTACCGTGTGACACCATCCGGTGATTGGAATCTGTTATTGAAATTATAGTTTTTAGAGACGACGACATAAATACTTATGGTCATCCTTAGTCCTCGAAAACTAACATAAATGTAATCAAATTTATTTTCTTAATCAACCCTAAATCGGATCCTTTTCACCAACTCGATAATTTCAGGCAATAATGATTTTTTGGGGATGTTGGGTTCCTAATAACATTCCTAGTTGTAATAGGATTTCTCATTTGGATCTTTTTTGTTTACAATTATGACAGGTTTAGGTTAAAATATGCTATTTTTTTCGCTGTAACTATCATAGTCATAATTGTACCAAATTTCTTTTCTCTAGGGATGAAAATCATTGTGCGATGACAAGGTCGTATCACGGTTGCCATCTTCTACGGATTGAGAGAGTTATGGGACATCAATGAGCTGCATCATTGTCTCATGGATTGCCTCACAGTTTTCAAAAACAGAAGTCCTGAACATGTAAAGCCATACCAAGAGTGACATTAGAAGTAGGCATTCAAGCTCCCGTAGCAGCCACCTCTGAATTGTCAAAGTTGGCATGTAGAACTTGTACACTATTCTAGAAAGATCATTTTCACTGGGAAATTTATTAAACTTGACCATAATGGGTCTGTCAAGACCCTTTTTCTCGTCTCAAATTCACGAAGCCAACTCAAACTTGATTAGTCTTATTTGTCACATATTCCTTATGACTAGATCTACTCGGTGACAAAGTATACCTCACATCTCTTATTCTTGATATATTGTTGCTAACGAGATCAGTTCCTGGGAAGCAGGTAAATTTTTGTTGTTTTCGCTGCACTTATAGCTTCTACAATTTCTAGTATTTGTCTTTCTTCTTTTTCTCTATCTCGTCCATCGTATTACAATTGTCCATGGTGGAACTCTACCGTGTGACACCATGAGGTGTTTGGAATCTGTTATTGAAATTATAGTTTTTAGAGACGACGACATAAATATTTATGGTCATCCTTGATCCTCGAAAACTAGCATAAATATAATCATTTTTATTTTCTTAATCAACCCTAAATCGGATCCTTTTCACCAACTCAATAATTCCAAGCAATAACGATTTTCTGGTGATGTTGGGTTCCTAATACCATTCCTAGTTGTAATAGGATTTCTCAGTTGGATCTTTTTTGTTTGCAATTATGACAGGTTTAGGTTAAAATATGCTATTTTTTTGCAGTAACTATCATAGTAATAATTATACCAAATTTCCTTTTTCTAGGGATGAAAATCATTTTGCGATGACAAGGTCGTATCACGGTCGCCATCTTCTACGGATTGATAGAGTTATGGGACATCAACGAGCTGCATCATTGTCTCATGGATTGCCTCACAGTTTTCAAAAACGGAAGTCCTGAACATGTAGTGGAAAACTACCTAGGATGCATCTTGAGTCAAGAAAAATGTGAACATCATTGTGACGCAATTATGAAGACTGGCGAGCAACGTGACGAGTTGATTTGGAAATGAAAGAGTGACTCCATGATCCATATGTAGTCACGGAGAATGACTGTGCACTGAGCTACAAAAACTAGTCGATCGGTCAGTTACACATCGATCGACGTCAGTGTCGATGTCGTCGTTGTTTACAGCGCAGGCGGGTGAGGCCTACCAATAGGCCCTCGTCCAAAGGGTGATAAAGTTCATTTTGTATAATATAATGGTAAATGCTGGAAATATAGGCCTCGGGCCTTCATACCAATTAACAAATCTGCTGTGCTTGTTTGGAAATCTACTGGGTTCGTTTTGGCATATAAAGGCGCCGGCCGGCCCATATAGCAACGGAATTCAATCGTATGTAGCAACTTCTTATTGGCAACACCATCGAAGCCACATCACGCATGCATGGCTGCCCTAGTGTCCTCCTCAACTTGTGTGATCTTTCTGTGCTGTCTCTATGGCGCCCAGCTGGTGGTCACTGAAGCAAGCCAAGCAGCTCACCTCCTGCAGCTGATGTCTTCAACGTCGACGAGTAGAGGACCGCCAAGACCATCTGCTAGGTACAAGCTGGAGGTTGATCTCCATCTTCGTGCCGCACAGCAGTACCAGGACTACGGGTCGATGGAAGCAGATAAGATCGATCGGCCATTAACGCCGGCGGCCTCAACGCCGAGTTCAACCAGTACTCCGGGTACGTGACGGTTAATGCCACTGGTGGGAGAGCTCTCTTCTACTACTTCACTGAGTTATCGGGAACTCCTCTTCCAACCCTTTGGTCCTCTGGCTTAATGGAGATAACTAATTAGGCAAAAAAACCTAAATGGCACATTTGCCAATTTTAATTACCTAAATGGCATGTTCTTGAACTTATTGCCCAATATGGCACATTTTGGAGCAATACGTCCCCTGCTGGGACGCATTGCTCTCCCGCGAGGCAATGCGTCCCGGTGGGGGACGCATTGGTCCCACAGGAGGGCAATGTGTCCCGAGCCGTGACACATTGCTCTGCTGTGGGACCAATGTGTCCCCCACCGGGACGCATTGCCACGCGGGAGAGCAATGCGTCCAATGCGTCGCGGCCCGCGACGCGCCCAACGGCTATAAAATTGCCACGCGGGCAATGCGTCCTGGACGGGGACGCATTGCTCCCAGCGCAACGGCTATTTTACCGTTGGGGCTGCCGCGCGGCGCCGGGCGGTGCCACGTGGGCGCAATGCATCCCCAACCGGGGCGCATTGCTCCCCTATATATATTGGCCGAAAACAACCCCCCAAACTCACACCATTCTTCATTTCCTTCATCTAGCTCTATACTCCCATTGCTCTGGAGCTTTTCTCGGATTTCTATTGCTTTGGGTGATTTCTAGCTTATTTCGAGCGATCTTGGAGCTGATATCTTCTGCTGTTCGGAGACTATTTGGAGCTTCTTCTTTCTCTTCTTCTATTCTTCGATTGTCAACAGATAACTCTCCATTTCAGGTATTTATTCTACCAAATTTTTAATTTTCAAAATATGAACTTACGAAATATTACAACTGAAATAATTGTATTGTTACTCTTTAATTGCACATTACTGAAATAATGATGTAGAAAATGACAATTGAAGGCTACTTAATACCTGAAAAATTATTGTTCGAAATTGCAAAATTGTTATTTTGAAATGTTAGTGTAACTATAAAATTAGCAAAATTGTTTTTATGAAATGTTAGTTGAAATGTTAGTTGAAATGTTAGTTAATTTTACTGAAAAAATTAGCAAAATTGTTGTTCACTGTTAATGTTATAGAAAAAATAATCCAATAAATTTAATTCCAAATTGATGTCATTGCTCTAAAATATTAATTTATGTTGATATAATGTCATAAAATATGAATTTCTTTCTGATGTTAATATAATATTCTAAAATATAGGAACATGGCATCTAGTTCAAATTCACGAATTGTGAAGATGCGATATGATGGGCAATTTCTCTCTGATGGGTCTTATTCTAGTCGATCTGTTAGACCCATAAACATTTCACTTATTAATACCCTATCTGAACTAAAATCATATATCTATACAACACTTGACATCAATCCCAACCACTTCTCTATCAAAATATCCTATCTTTTCCCTGGAGAAAATCATATGCTCGTACAAGTTGATGATGATGATGCATACAGAACCTTGTTATCACTTTCAGCTGATGCCTATATTGATGTGTTTCTTGAAAAAACATATATCCACCAACAACCTTGTTTAATGAGTCTATTGAATCAATTTCAATCTCAATTCTCTCGGAGTCAACCACCTCAATTCTGTCAAAGTCATTTAACTACTGAATGGAGTCAACCACCTCAATTCAGTCCTACACCTCAATTCAGTCTTAGCAATTTAACTGCTGAGTGGAGTCAACCACCTGAATTTTCTCAAAATCTTAGTACTGAGAATATTGGTGTTGAGGTTGAGGAGGGAGATAATGATAT
Source organism: Alisma plantago-aquatica (assembly GCA_963693085.1). Taxonomy (NCBI): domain Eukaryota; kingdom Viridiplantae; phylum Streptophyta; class Magnoliopsida; order Alismatales; family Alismataceae; genus Alisma; species Alisma plantago-aquatica. The sequence goes on from OY856410.1 coordinate 325,735,622, forward strand.
TGATCATGAAGGTGATAATGATAGTGATCATGAAGGTGATAACAATAGTGACATTGAAGGTGGTAATAACAGTGAACCACCTGAGGATGAGTCATTGACTGAAATCGATGATGAGCACACACATCCATTCCCTGACTCTATTGCAGCATTGAGTCATATTCCATCCATATTTGACAACCAATGGCCCCAACATGAACACATTGATTCCAACTATGAAGCTTTTCAAGATGATGACTGGGTGGAAGATTTTTGTCATGAATTTCGTCTCAATTACAATCCTTCCAGTGCTGTTATATATGAGGGTGCTTTATTTGCATCTAAAGTTGTACTGGTTGAGACAGTCCAAAAATGGTCGGTACAAAAGAATGTCCAGTACCGTACATTACGCTCAAATAATCGTCATCTTAAACTTGCTTGTATCCATGATGAACGATGTCCTTGGAGATTGACCGCTTGCCAGTCCAAAAAAGCAGGTGGCATGTGGAAGATAAAACGTTGTAAAGCAGGCCACAATTGTGAATTAACTGTTATGAATCATGATCATCACCAAGTCACAACATCTTATATTGCTCGAATGATAATGCCAATCCTAGTATCACGACTGGATATGTCGACATGAGAAATTCGTGAAAAGGTGAATGCTGAACTAAGGCTCAATATATCTTACAAGAAGGCATATGTAGCGAGGAGGAAGGCTGTTTGTAAAATATTTGGAGACTGGGAATCATCATATCATAGTTTGTTGTCGTTCCTAATTTCTCTGACACAATATATTCCAAGAATTATATATGCCCACCTTATTGATGATTATATCCTTCAAACTGAAGGCACTCGTAGATTCAAGCGGGTGTTTTGGGCATTTGGTCCAGCTGTGAGGGGTTGGGCCTATTGTAGGCCTGTTCTTACTGTTGATGGCACATTTTTAACAGGAAAATATACTGGCATACTTCTCCTTGCATGTGGCATAGATGCTGATAATGGTCTATTTCCACTTGCTTTTGCTGTTGTCGAGAAAGAAAATAAGGACTCATGGGAGTGGTTCTTTGGTTCTCTACAAACTTGTATTCCAATCATTCCACGACGTACAGACTTGTGTATTATTTCTGATCGAATGAGTGGGATTTTTCCAGCCCTTCAATCAAAATTTCATTGGGCTCAACATCGTTATTGTCTTCGACATCTTCGGGAGAACTTCCATAAGCAGTTCAAGTCCAAGGAGTTGAGGGACCTTATGTGGAAGGTGGGATCCACATCTGATATACATGAATTTGATCATCATATGACTGTTATAGAAACCATAGAACCAGCAGCGAAGTCGTATTTATTAGGCCAAAATCTAGTACATTGGGCTCTCGCATATGACAGAGGTTGCAGGTATGGGTCATTGACTACCAATCATGTTGAAGGTTGTAATGGAGTCTTAAAAGGTGTTAGAGGTTTGCCAATACAAGCGTTAATTGTTGCCACATACTATCGCTCTGTGACCATGTGGCTGTATAGGCGTAATCTCGCAAATAAACGTGCACAAGATGGGTTTAAATGGCCCTTTAAGGTTCATGATAAGCTTTATAATGTTCGAGAGGATGCAAAAAAATTGACAATACACATCTGTGTGAATAATGATGAATGGCTTGTTGGTGACATGGATGGATATAAATTTCAAGTAATAGTGCATCCAAATGGTGGCAGTCAATGCAGCTGTGGTTTTCCACAACAATGGCATTTTCCATGCTCTCATGTTTGGGTAGCTGCAGACTCTGTCAATTGGGATCTTGATGCACTCGTGAGTACATATTATACAAATGAGGCTTATCTAAATGCATACAGAACTGAATTTTGTGGCATTCCCGACAAGAGGTATTGGCCTCAATTTGATGAAAGTAGAGGTATTTATCCCTTATTACCCCCTAGGAAACGAAGGCAAGCTGGAAGACCAAAGAAAAAGAGAAGGCATTCAACTATGGATGTTGATCCAAATCAGTATACATATCACTGTCATAAGTGTAGAAGAAAGGGCCATAATAGACGCACTTGTCCTAATGTCATATGATGGCTGGCTATGTAATGTTTGCAATTTCAATTTACTCAAGTCATGTAATATTTGCAGTTTCAATTTCACTAAATTCATGTAATGGTTGTAATTTCAATTTCACTAAATTCATGTAATGGTTGTAATTTCAATTTCACTAAAGTCATGTAATGTTTGCAATTTCAATTTCTATAGATGGCTCATCGAAGGACATGGACATTTCACATGTCCGTAGAGTTAATCCAAATAATAGCTACGAAGTGCCTACAGGGAAAAATGGCTCATCAAACTCTATTGGATGATGACTGGAATGATGTACCAGATTTGTTGTACAACAAGTTAGGATTTATAGTGACAAAAGAACAAGCAAAATTTCATTGGCAATTTTTAAAGCAAATGTTTCACATGTATGAAGAACTTCTTGAGCTACCTGGTTGGTATTGGGATCACACAAAACAGAAAGCAATGCCAATCAACGAACAAGTAAAAAATCAGTTAGCTGTATCACATCCAGAGATACATCGAGTGGTACATCAAGTGTGGCCATTTTATGAACCTCTAGATGAGATACTGAATCAAATGCAGTAATTTCATGTAGTTCATGTTGTATTTTTATATTGTTTGTTCATGTAATTCATGTTGTTCATGTTGTAATTTCATCTTATCTAATGAAGAATCTTGACAATCTTAAATGTTGTACACTATTTGCACTTTTCATGTAATGTAATTTTTGCACTTTTCATTTAATGAAATATTTTCACTTTTCATAGATATGGCTCCTAGATAAGAAACCTACCGACTCTCCCAGCACCACATTATGTTGGCACAATGGCCTATTACTGACCAGGATGTTTCAGACAATATTTCCATAGCTGGTTTTGGGCTTGTTCATAGGCTACCATGTATCCACCTTGACCCTAGTTTAATCACTGCATTAGTTAACAGGTGGGACAACTCTAGCAATACTTTTAGGCTTCCCCCTTTTGAGATGAGTGTCACTCTTCAGGATGTTGCAGTTCTTTTAGGCCTGAGGATTGATGGCCCACCGGTTATATCTTCATATCCTTTAGGTGTAGATGAGGGGAAATTTTCTTCATGGACTCACCTTTGTGAGAATTTCTTAGGAGATGCACCAGATGGGATGTCTAAGGGGCATATCTCCTTGATTTGGTTGTGTGAGACCTTCAAGGATATGGATCTGACCGCGGGTGATGAAGAACAACAAGTAGAAATGAGGACAAGGTATACTAGGGAATATCTCTTATATTTCTTAGGTAGTTACCTTATCCCAGATAGTACAGGGGATAGAGTTCATGTTAGGTATCTCCCTCTTGTGTCCGATTTTGAACGTTGTGGCACTCTATCTTGGGGTGCTGCAACTCTAGCTTTCTTATATAGGGAGTTGTATAAGGCAACCACCCGGTCTAGGAGAACAGCCCATCTATCAGGTTGTGTGTGCCTATTACAGTTGTGGTGTTGGGAGAGGTTGAGAATTGGACGCCCAGGTACAATTAAAATGCGCTGGAATGATTGGCCAGAAGATGTTCCCTTGGGCTACAGGTTAAAGATCAACACAATTAACTGTTTTATTTGTCTAAATATTATGTAGTGTTTATCTAAATTTAGTTTCTCAATTTAATAGGTGGCCTACCTTTGTCCAAAGGAGTCAAACTATCAGGGAAACAATTCAATTTTACGATTCAGCATTTGACCAGATTTTGCCCTCACAGGTATAACTTACTTACCTCTGTTGTTTGATATGTTTTATTTATTTACAATTTACTCCGTTTTATATGATACACGTTGTTTATATGAATAACAGATAGAGTTGACTCCTTACACTGCTGAGGTTCTCGAGAGATTGCCTGCCATTTGTAGAGATGGTAGTGATATTTGGTTGGCACGAGTGCCTCTGTTGTGCTACACAATAGTGGAGTGGCACTTTCCCAAAAGAGTACTTGGACAGTTCGGCTTTGTTCAAGTACAACCTACTCTTAAGCTGCCGAAGCTTAGCCGGATAGATGGGAGGGGTCATGCGGCTGAGGATTGGATGCTTCATTATAGGCAGGAGGTGCATATGTGGAACAACAGACGTGAGAGCTTAGTTCCCGCTCCACCAGCTGATACAGTCTACAGTCCTCAGGTTCACTATGCATGGTATCATCCACAATACATTGTGCCCCCTCCAGATATGCCTCCAAGCATATACTACCTGCAAAGTTATCGTCAGCAGGAATTTGTGAGTATCATTATTATTTTCTTTTACAAATTGTTATTATTTATCTTTGTTATTTGTAATATATGTAATTGGTCTTTATTATGTGTACATACTTTATTTTACAGGTACAAACACATGTGGCGATCCGAGCGGTAGTACATCACGCCCCTGCACAGATCAGAGACAATATCTATACCATCCAGGGGAGTTACTTTGATAGTCTTCCCGACTATGCTCAGCCGTGGGATCCCATACCCACTCATACCACAGCCCCTGAGCCCACTCCTACTACTACTCCTACTCCTACTCCTACTGTTGAGCCCACTCCCACTCCCACTTCTCAGTTCATGTCATGGGGACCGACAGGGCCATATTTTTCAGGAGCTGCTTCATATTCCTCATTCATCACCCCACCTCAACCACCATCATACCATGGAGCAAGTTCTTCTTCTGCTCCATACACTCCATTCCCACCAGCAATTATTCCCGAGAGCCGACCACCATCTTATGTCACATATTCACCTACTCCGTTTGATTTCTCAGGATGCACCCCACCTGATGCATCCTATCCTGGTTTTCCTAGACCCCTCACCCCACCTCCACCTTTTCATTTCTTCCCTGATGCTCGCCAGCAGCCTCCTACGCAGTTGTCCCCAGTTCAGTAGTCTCCAGATGACATCGGTACAGAGGATCCTGATGTAGAGGGACGTGGGCGAGGACGACATACTTAGTTTTTTATATATTGTACAGTTTTGTATGTATGCCTTTGTGAGGACATCTATTGTATGTGGATCTATCATATTATGATATCACATTGGTTCATTTTGGATCATGTTGTTGTGGATCTATCATATTGTTCTGTTGTGTATTATTTTCTCGTCATGTTGGTTCATGTTTTAACCTTGTTTTTAATTGCTATCTCATTTATTTGGATTAAGTTCGTATTATATAATCAATTAGGAACCAACCAATGTTGGTTGCAATACACTTATATATTCCATATGCATGTTACGACCTATTGAAATTGACAAATTTATAATAATTGAGTATATTATAGACATCCAAATACAAGTGAACGAATTATAAATGTATAAATATAATCAATATTGTTAATTTACATATCAATAACCATGAAACAATATCAGTGACTGTAAAAAATGATTAAAAAAACCAATGCGTCCTGCATGGGGACGCATTGCTCCAATGCGTCCTGCATGGAGACTCATTGAGCAATGCGTCACGGTGGGGGACGCATTGGTCCCACAGGAGGGCAATGCGTCCCGAGCCGTGACGCATTGCACTCCTGTGGGGTCAATGCGTCCCCTTCCGTGACGCATTGCTCTCCCGCGTGGCAATGCGTCCCGGCGGGGGACGCATTGGTCCCACAACAGAGCAATGCGTCACGGCTCGGGACGCATTGCCCTCCTGTGAGACCAATGCGTCCCCCACCGGGACGCATTACCTCGCGGGAGAGCAATGCGTCCCTACAGGGGACGTATTGCTCCAAAATGTGCCATTTTGGGCAATAAGTTCAAGAACATGCCATTTAGGTAATTAAAATTGGCAAATGTGCCATTTAGGTTTTTTTGCCAACTAATTAATACCGATCGATCAAGTTTGATGTTTTAATAACTAGCGCCATTGATAGCTGCATTGACACATGATCAAATCGCATCATTGTGCTTGTAAACAGGACCTGGATGCTCTTTCTTGGGGTATGGATCTATGGGTGAGTTAGTCCCCTTCCGTGTCAACAGAGACGGCAAGACCCTCTACTGGAATCCTTACTCTCATGGAACAATGGTATAAATGCATGCGCCATTCACAACAACACGGGGAGTTGGAAAGCCACGCTGTTTTTCCCACAAAGTATGCAACGTGGCAACTTTCCAGAAAAACAATTGCTTTTAGTATATTATTTGCCGGGCAAACGGGTGACCCCCTTCCTTCTCTCATCCCGTCCCGCTCGGTCTCTCCGCCCCTTCCCTCTTTCCCAATTTCTTCGCCCGTGACCTCCTTATCTGCCTTGATGGTTTCACAATCTATTCCCGCCGTATCACAGAAGCACCCCACCCCGCCGAAGTTCTCTCCCACCACTTCCCTCACTCCTTCTACACCACAGGTCTATAATTAGGTCGATTATCATGGGTCGTCCCTCCCAGTTTGCAGAGCCGCATGGCGACGTCCGCTTGCCGGGTGTGGCAACTTCCGTTTGCACTCAAGGCGTGGGACTGGGAATCAGGTTAGTTCAAGACCCCTCTCCTTCTTCCTCGCACTCCTTCCTCGCATACGCTAGGCTGCGTGGGCTACGCGGCCTTCGGTGACAACTCGCCAGGGAACGTCCTCATCGGGTTCGTCAACGAGCCCTTCTGGCTGATCAACGCCGCAAACATCGCCGTCGTCGTTCCCGTGGTGGGTGCTTACCAGGTCTACGCCCAACCCGTATTCGCCAAATACGAGTCCTACCTGGCCGCCAACTTCCTGAACTCCTCTTTCCTCACGCACGCCTACAATGAAGGACGGATTTGCTTTTGCTTCCGATTTTAGCTTATACAAGTTAACGATTGCTCTGAACAAATCAGAACTGGTGTCTGATTCGATTTCTTATATTTTTTCCATTGTGTTTTCGTTCATCTTCTGATTGTTTTTCTCAAGTTAGCCGTCCGCTCCATCTTACTTTCTTCCTCCTTCAGTGTCCAAGCCACTCATAGGCACGGCAGGCACATAGCTATCTATTATGATGCCTTACCTTTCCATACTTCCTAATACAGGAAAAAGAATGACATTTTCCTAAATAGCTATTCATCCGTAGTTGTTCCGAATGGTTTCTTATTTAACTGTATTGATTATTAGACTCCTTTACAGTTTCAGTTCTGATCATAGCTAGCGCATAATTTGTTTACGTTTCCTATTTATTAGGCATTGTTTAGATCTTATAGCAAGAAGAGAGGTAACAAAAAGGAGGAATCTATTGTATTCAAATCGTGTTAGCCTTCTGTTTGTTTGGGTTTATTATTTTGTATGTACCATTTTAGATTTAATAGAAAGAAGAGAACAATAGCCTACTGCAACACTCTTCGAGAAATCAACTTTTGTGTTTAGGGGTTATTATAATTCTACTCACGATGCACAATGGGTGATACGACTGATGGCTTCTTTTTTTCATCATATGGCTGATTGTATAATGTTTAATCTTTGTGGGCCAGCAGGTAGTTGCGATTTAGACATTTGCATATAGTTTTCAGTATGGTTATTGCTCTTAATTGTTGTAGGATGATGCATGCATCTTTATAAAGAAAATTTTTTTGTCCCATGCTTTAAATGGATTGTAAACTAATTGTTTGTATTCACGAGTTTTCTAAGATATGGCACATAGAACTACCATGAACTTAGCCTAGACATATCCCACACATCAAACGGTGATGTCACTGTTACCAAAACATCTTAGCTAATGAAATCACATTTGCATCATGTTTCTTGAACTCATATTACTCGTAATCTTTGATTCTATTTACATAATCTGCATTCTAGAATATCATTTGGTGATTGTAATGTTAAAGTCGCTATGTTATAAATAATATCAAGAAGTAAGTATGTCAGTGGCAACCAACTGGTAATTCTATCCTACTATTAAGCTGTAAGTATTTCTTTGTTAATAAAATTATCAATGTATTCAAGAATAATTAAGTCATGATCCAATGTTGAGTTCAATAAAAATTGATTTACAATACTTATGCTCAACATGACTTACATAGAGCTTTATATGAAAATTTTATAGTCATTCATATGGTTGTATATTGTTCTTCACCCAATTATGGAGTAAATCTAGTTAGTACACTCTAGATTTGTATCCTAATTGGAGGAGTGTTGCGGGGATATAAATTTACCTCTCATGATACAGACTTCCTTCCGTAGAAGAGGACACAAAAAAAGAGAAATTTTTTTTTGGAATCTATGGGAAACCATAATAAAATTGATAGCATAGTACAATCTAGTCATTAGTACATCTATACATGATTTATGATTATTTATTAGTATTGCATATGTTGTAGATGCAATAGTTCTTACAACCAATTATTTATCTATGATATATTTGCTTTATAATATGTTTAAATGTATATGACCTTTTTTGTGCTAGAGATGATATTGTTTGGTGTTCCCCAATACCAAAAATCTAGGCTTCATAACTGTCCTTATGTTTTTTGGTTTTTCATTTTCCGATGATCCAGTCTCCTCTTCCGTCCCCCTTCCCACTACAGGTATACTTATTCGCTGTAATTTTTTTTATAGTTGGTAGCACGTCCACAAGAAGGCTACCGTCAGCCATTTGATTCTTCTGACACTGCGTCTTGGTAGAGGTCTGCCTCCTTCAAAATATTGACTATTTTTACAGTAAAAACAAGCCATCGGCTAGGATAGAAGCAAATGACTATGCCTATGATATGTGTAGGGTTTCCAGGGAAACTTATTTGAATTGGCCATCGGGGAGAGGTTTTCTGCAAGAGCAACAATTCTGACGGTATTGGAGGTATAGGTTAATTTTAATATTTGCTTCCATGATCTTGAAATTCTACTGAATGACTTAAGTTTATTTTCTATTGTCATAGATCTAACATATCTTTCAAGTAAAATATGCTAAATTTTGATGTATGCTTGCTTAAATCTACATATCATGTTTACAACATTTGAATTGGGTAATTGCTTTGAATAGAAAGGCTGATTGATATTCTTACATGTGTTGTTTACATAATATTAGTTTATGTCTATGTCTAAAGATTAACTGATATTAATTTTCTTGTATAAATTTGGTAGACATAACCTTTTATCTTATTGTCATTGCGTAATTTTTGTGCATTTGAATTGACTGAGCGATTCATCTCCAGAACTGAGTAAGTATGATGTTGTCTACTAATAAAGGGAAGAAAATTAACTAATAGAGCATGAATGACATCGTTTTGAAGGAAACTGGAAAATCTTTCATATATGTCCTGGAATTGACACATTTTTCATTATTTTGGACTTTCATTTAATGTAAACAAACCAATCTATTATATATATTATATATATATATAGTCAAATGTCTTAGAGGGCCCATTCCCTGATAAAGATCTGTTCATAGTTGTACATATCCTCTATTATCATGTTAGATAAAGTAGATATATGGAGTTCGTTGGTTCTGTGAGATATGGTTTCAGAATTTTAATTTTAGTAATTGAAATGTGGGTGATGGGGAATTACATGTCAAAACCTATAGCTCATAAGCGCTTGCCAATAGGTCACCTATTTGACCTATTTAATAGTGCTTATGTTTCAGAAATTGTATAAAAGTTGGAGTCAACTTACTTTTACATATTCTTCCATTGTGTATGTGTGTGCTTTTGGGGTTGGGAGTTGGGACCAAATTTACAACTCGTAAGCGATTTCTAGTATGATCACCTACTTGATGGAGGATACAACTCAAATAATAAAATTTATAAGCTAGATTCCTCTTGTATTTTCAATTTTATTTTGTGTAGAAAGAGGGAGGTGTTGGTTAGTTAACCAAATAACTCCAACAAGATTACTATCTCACAGACAAAAATATCATATCTTAAAACTTCAAACCTATTCATCATCATTTTCTATTAGCAATGGTGTCGGGTTCAATATTGATTACTTGAATTAGATTGTTTCTAATTTATAGAAAGTAGCAATGTAGAGAAAAAATGGGAGAAGAAAAGGACCATAGTTGTATAGGCAGCCATGCGACCATGACATTCCATATGGATGCCCAGGCAGTCAAGGAGCCTAGGTGTTTCTAGATGTTTATATTATATATATACATAAATATATATATATATATATACATACATACATACATATACATATATATATACATATATATATGTATGTATGTATGTATATAAATACATACATATATACATACACACATACACACACACACACACACACACACATATATATATATATATATTTAATATATATATTTATTATTTTAATAGATATATCTAAATTGCATACATAATAAAAATAGCACATTAAAAAACTTGAATTTGTAGTACTTTTTAGGAGATATTTTCCATTTTCCTTTATTGGGCTTTTGTAAAGCCGATTTGAGTTAATCACAAATTGATTACTCCTAAATCAGAAATTAAAAATGTTAACTATATTTGTATTTCTATTCATGAGGCAGTACATTTATAAACCAAAATAGTGGATTAATAAAGTCAAATAAGAGACAAGTTAAAACAGTACATTAATACTAATCAGTAGATAAATAAATAAATAAAAGTAGATAATTAATACAAATCAAACAGATAAGAAACACTAATCAGTAGATAAATATATACAAATCAGTAAATAAGTAAATACAAATCAGTAGATAAAAAAATCAAAACATTAGATAAGTAAATACAAATCAGTACATAAATAAATACAAAGCATTAGATAAGTAAATACAAATCAGTAGATAGAAATTCCAAAGTGTTCGATAAGAAAACTCAAAGCATTCAATAAAAAATACTAGCCAGTAGATAAACAAATACACATAATTAGTTAAAAAAGTGCAACTCAGTTGATAAATTAATATAAATCAATAAATGATTAAATAATTTTAAAAAGCAGATGAAAAAATATAAAGCCCTAAATATAAATAATGTGATGAATCAAAATTAGTAGATGAACAAATCAGTAGATAACTAAATACAAATCGGTTAATAAGTAAATACTAATCAGTTTATAAGTAAGTAAAAATCAGTAGATACATAAATACATATCAGTACATACATAAATTCAAACCAATAGATAAGTAAATTCAAATAAGTAGATAAGTAAATATAAATTAGTAGATAAGTAAATATAAGTCAGTATATAACTAAATACAAATTAGTAGATAAGTAAAAACAAATTAGTAGATAAATAAATACAAATCAGTACATACATAAATTCGAATTAGTAGATAAGTAAATTCAAACGAGTAGATAAGTAAATACAAATCAATAGATAAGTAAATATAAATCAGTAGATAAGTAAATACAAATCAATAAATACGTAAATACAAATCAGTGAATACATAGATTCAAATTAGTAGGTAAGTAAATACGAAGTCATAGATAAATAAATACAAATCAATATATAAGTAAATAAAAATCAGTTGATAAGTAAATACTAATCAGTTGATACAAATTAGTAAAATTAAAAGCTTGGTTACGTGCATTACTTCTGGGCACCCAGATTGGGGCGAGACTTGGGCCGCCTAGGCCGCCTAGACTCACCTATGTGTTTTATTAGTTCTGATTGGCGAAAAAACAAATTAGTAGATAAATAAATACAAATCAGTACATACATAAATTCGAATAAGTAGATAAGTAAATTCAAACGGGTAGATAAGTAATTACAAATCAATAGATAAGTAAATACAAATCATTAGATAAGTAAATACAAATCAATAGATACATAAATACAAATCAGTGGATACATAGATTCAAATTAGTAGGAAAGTAAATACGAAGTCATATATAAATAAATACAAATCAATATATAAGTAAATACAAATCAGTAGATAAGTAAATACTAATCAGTTGATACAAATTAGTAAAACTAAAAGCTTGGTTATGTGCATTACTTCTGGGCACCCAGATTGGGGCGGGACTTGAGCCGCCTGGGCCGCCTATACTCATTTATGTGTTTTATTAGTTTTGATTGGCAAAAATACAAATTTTAATTTTTCTTATTTCAAAAAAATAGTACTGAAGCCTTTATCTCTTTTTTTTGTAACTATAATGATCCCAAGATGTTGTTTATGTCTACGCTCTTATTCTATGATTATCTTTATATTCTTGTATTGAATAAAAAATCTCTATTATTTTTTCAGTAGAAACTTAGTAAAAATGTCCTACAAATTATTTTTATTTTTATAAATGTCACACATGCATATGCATTCTTTACTTTCAATATAATGTCTCCAATTTTAGATTTTATATAATCATCATGAAGGTAGTGTCTATCATATATTTGTTATACATTTTTAGGGAATGTGACTAATTTAAAGTATTTTTTTCTATTTTATAGATTTGCTTGTTGGAAATTTTTAATATGGATAAGAGTTGGATTGAACAACCTATTGGCTCTGAAGCTTATATTAAGGGAATGTATCAATTTCTTGATTATGCGAAGATGGGAATGGAGGATGGGAAGATAGTATGTCCATGTAGAAAATGTAAGGTAGGAAGGAAAAAGGAGTTTCCTATTGATGAGGTGGAAAGACATATCTTGTTCCATGGATTTTATAGAGATTATAAAAAATGGATTTTCCACGGTCCGAAGACTCTTTTTGAAAACCTTATTGCTGATCGACAAAATGAAAACAATGAACAACCTAATAATCAAGGAGACGATTCTGTAGGCCAAGATGATATGGAAGGATTGTTGACAGAGTTATTATTGGGGGAGAACGCTACTTATGTGGGAGATAGAGAATCTGGACAGGCTAATGAAGGGATCACATCATGTGATAATCCTCATTTAGGGGCCAACATTCCTCATACTTATGCTAATCATGACATGAGTTTTCAAAAGTTAGTAGACCTTTCTAATAAAGAGCTTTATCCTGGATGCACAAATTTCTCAACCCTCTCATTTCTTTTACGTCTGTTCAATTTGAAATGTATGTTTCATTGGTCAGATAAATCTTTCACGCAACTGCTAGAGCTTCTACTAGCTGCCTTTCCACAACTTACCATGTTCCCTTCTTCTTATTATGAAGCTAAGAAATTGATTAAGGAGTTAGGTCTTGGATATGAAAATATACATGCTTGTCCGAATGATTGCATGTTGTATTGGGGTGAAAATTCTCATAAGAGTAGATGTAGTGTGTGTGGAACTCCTAGGTGGAAAGCACAAAATTGTAATTCTGGTGATGACAATGCAGAAAGTAACACAAGTTCTAAAGGTCCACCAGCGAAGGTTATGAAATACTTTCCATTAATTCCAAGGTTGAAAAGGTTGTATATGTCCTCAAAGATAGCAGAAGATATGATATGGCATGAGAAAGGCCGAGTTAAAGATGGTAAAATTAGACACCCAGCAGATGCACTAGCATGGAAAGAGTTTGACATGAGATATCCAAGTTTTTCTTCTGATCCTCGCAGTGTGAGACTTAGCCTTGCTAGTGATGGATTCAATCCATATGGGATGCAAAATACCAACTACAGTACTTGGCCAGTCATTCTAAGTGTTAATAACCTACCCCCTGGCTATGCACAAAACCATGCTCTTTAATTTTATCTTTGATAATTCCTGGAAAATCTGGTCCCGGAAATAATATTGATGTTTATATGCAACCATTAATACACGAGTTGAAGTTGTTATGGGAAGGTGTTGATGTATATGATGCTTATATTGGAGAAAAATTTAACTTACAAGCATCTTTGATGTCTACCATTAACGACTTTCCTGCTTATGCTATGTTGTCAGGTTGGAGCACCAAAGGTTATCTTGCATGTCCATGTTGTGGTGAATCCACCCATTCATACCGATGTGGGTCAAAGATTTGTTATGGTGGTCATCGTAGGTGGCTACCAGATAACCACCCTTTTCGTTTCCAGAGTAGTTTATTTGATGGTAATAAGGAGTATGGCCATCCCCCAAATCCTATATCTGGAAGTGATGTTCTACGGGCACAACAACAACTTAATTTTGAATATGGAAAGGCTGGTGGAAAGGTTAGTAAGAAGAGAGGAAGAAGACCAAGAGATGCTTCGACTAGTAGTGCTGTTATGGATGACACATCTGATAAAGACAAGGGGATTTGGAAGAAAAGAAGCATATTTTTTGATTTGCCATATTGGGAATATCATCATCTACGTCATAACCTCGATGTCATGCACATCGAGAAAAATGTATGTGAAAATGTGTTGGTAACACTTTTAAATGTAGATGGAAAATGTAAAGACGATGAAAATGCTCGAATATTTCTTGAGGAAAAAAATATAAGACAACATCTTTGGCTCCAACCTCAACAAGATGGAAGTTTTTTAATGCCCCCTGCTTTGCATAGTATGTCTTCCAAAGAAAAGGAAAGCTTTTTAAATGTCTTATCTAAGCTTAAAGTTCCTGATGGATATGCATCCAACATTTCACGTTGTGTTAATATGAAGCAAAGAAAGCTAATAAATCTCAAGAGTCATGATCACCATATCATCATGCAAGATATTCTTCCTGTAGCTTTACGAGCATCTGGTGTGACTCGAGTTATTGATGTGTTGTCTGATTTATCTTCTTTCTTTAAGTCATTGTGCTCTACATGCATTACTATGGATGAGCTAGATGAGTTACAAGTAAGAATTGTAGAAACACTTTGTCGTCTAGAGATGGAATTTCTTCCTCCTTTCTTCACCATTATGGTTCATCTATTGGTTCATCTGGTGGACCAAGTCAAACATGGAGGACCTGTTCAATATGCTTGGATGTATCCCATTGAGAGGTTAGCATTTAGGTGAAATTTCATTTATCCTTTTTTACATTCTATAATAAATTCTAAAAGATTGATTCTTTATTTGGTAACCATGATAACTTCACTCTAGGTATCTCGCTCGGCTGAAAGGCTATGTGAGAAATAGAGCTCAACCAGAGGGTTATATTCTAGAAGAGACCGTTACCATTTGTTCTAGATATATGGAAGGCACTGAAACAATTTTGAATAGACCTAAAAGAAATGATGACAATTTTCCAAATAAGGCTCTATACTTATTCAATTCTGGTGGACGTCGTGTTGGGGCTGAAAAAGTCATCCGTCTTGATGAAAAAAGCATAGAACAAGCACATCGCTATATTCTACTTCATTGTGATGACATAATGAAGGACCTTAAAGAGTAAGTTGTGTTCCTGAAACACTCTTCATAAAAATAAAATAAAGTTGAGCTCACTTGTAGTGTTATTGTAGGCAATTCTTATATCAGAAGAAGGAAGAGTGCCTACAAAAAGGAATTAGAGTCAATCAATCAAACAGCCGAAAATTTCTACCAGATTCCCATGATAGTGTTAATTCACCTGTGAAAATCACTAAGATATCTTTCTTTTTGGCTGTTCGAACTATCAGATGTTGCTGTTGGAGCTGGTTGGCAAGCTACTGTTGCCTATATCAATATCGGGTGTTACTACCTTGTGGGATTGGTGATTGCTGTCATATTGGGCTTCACATTTGATCTGGGCTTAGAGGTAAGAAGCATAGACATCTTTTTTCATGCTTTGTATGACTAGGTATTGCTACAATATACATTTTTAAAATCATATTTACTTATTCAGGCTTACCATTTTTCATCATGTATATGTTATTTAGTTCTAAGTTGTGTTTTGCATTTGGGCTGGTGTTCTATTTGGTATTATTCTTCAAACCATAATCCTTATTGTAATGACAGTTTGAACTGATTGGGAAAAAGAGGTATATTCTACAGTATCTGATAGCATTTCACATGGAAAATAATATTGTTTTTAGTTAAAGATCTAGATAATTGACGAGATGATTGTGCTTTGTACTGCAGGCAAGATTAGCAAAGGAGAGAATTATAATTTGGGAAGGTGCAGACAATAATAATTATGTCGAGAGTGGTTAAGAGGAAGTAAGTTGATGTCTTATTTGTAGTACTTCTATCCTGTTAATTACATGAGTTTGCTCATTCAAACTATGATCCATACAGCACAAACTAGATGTGCTACAACCTTGCCACCAGTTTACGTAATCTACCTAATAGGAGATCTCAATCGTTATAATGTTTTAATACCTTACACTATTCTTAATTGGATCTAACAATTTCTTTAATGTCGGACAAACTAGCTACTTCTAGAAGCGGTGTACATAGAGTAACAATGCCTTAGATGATCCACATATGCTGCTACACACTACATCATCATGTTCTAGAATAAATCCAAAAATGAAGCCCTCTACTACCTTGTTATTGATGTCTACATCGCAGTGGTGAATGGCCACAATACACTCATTGAATCCTTACCCATGGTCTCCTCTTTGTTCCTCAACTTGTGTTCACCGACCCTGGAGTACGAGTTCTTTGCTGAACGATGTTGAATAGGGGCATGGACCTTTATAACATTATGGACAAGTAGGAGAGGGTTGTTACTGGTGTCACTTGCAAGTTCATGTTCTGCCACATGCACCAGCAGACCACCAGCGTAGCATGTATGTTGACGCCTTTGATTACTATCTTTTTGTGTCACTGAAAAGGCTGGTCATTTCTTTGGTTCCAATTTAATGATCAATAACACAATATCTTCCCCTTTTTTGGTTGCTAGATAAATATTCTCTCGTTCTACTCATGTAGAAAAGAAGTCTGATATTTTGGAAGTTATTTTTCAAGAGATTCTATATATATAATTATATCTAGTTGATTTTTTTTTAGGATATATGAGGCTGATTTCGCACAATTAGCTAAATATCCAACAGGTTGACAAATACCCCATCTTCCTAAGCTATGCATTCATGTTTGAGATCTACCCTATTCTATCTCATCTGAAACTTTTCATGATTAAATTATATGCATCCGAACATCCTAAGATGGCGGCCGCCATATTTGCAGACGCCAGCGGCGAGAATGGAGGGTAGCAATCAAGCTGCGGCGTCAGCAGCAGGAAACTTTGATGGTCAGGGTTTACGAGGCAAGCTTAAGAAGGTGGTACTTGCTTATAGTGGTGGCTTGGATACCTCTGTTATTGTCCCTTGGCTCAGGGAAAACTATGGTTGTGATGTTGTTTGCTTCACTGCTGATGTTGGCCAAGGTGACATGGAATTGGATGGGTTGGAAAAGAAAGCAAAAGCCAGTGGTGCTTGCCAGCTTGTGGTAAAAGATCTGAAGGAGGAATTTGTTAAAGATTATATTTTCCCTTGTCTACGAGCAGGTGCAATATATGAAAGGAAGTATCTACTTGGCACTTCCATGGCTCGGCCTCTCATAGCTAAGGCAATGGTTGATGTAGCAAATGAAGTTGGTGCAGATGCTGTATCTCATGGTTGTACTGGAAAGGGCAATGATCAAGTCAGATTTGAACTTTGTTTCTTTGCCTTAAATCTAGAGCTTAATATTGTGGCACCCTGGAGGGAGTGGGATATCAAGGGCCGGGATGATGCTATCGAGTATGCCAAGAAGCATAATGTTCCAGTTCCAATTCCAGTAACCAAAAAATCCATCTACAGTCGTGACCGAAATCTTTGGCATCTTAGCCATGAGGGAGATGTATTGGAGGACCCTGCAAATGAGCCTAAGAAGGACATGTACATGATGAGTGTTGACCCAGAGGATGCACCAAATGAACCTGAATATTTGGAGATTGGAATTGCATCTGGAATCCCTGTATCAGTCAACGGGAAAGAGCTCTCTCCTGCTACTCTTCTTTCAGAGCTAAATGACATTGGTGGTAAGCATGACATTGGGCGCATTGATATGGTAGAGAACCGATTGGTTGGCATGAAGAGTCGTGGAGTTTATGAGACCCCTGGTGGTACCATCCTAAATGCCGCTGTACGTGAGCTTGAGTCTCTGACCCTCGACCGTGAGACCCTGCAAGTCAAAGACCAGCTGGCCCTTAAGTATGCTAAGCTTGTTTACGCAGGCCGCTGGTTTGACCCTCTCCGGGAGTCCATGGATGCCTTCATGGAGAAGATCACAGAGACAACAACAGGTTCGGTGAAGCTGAAACTGTACAAAGGTTTTGTGGTTGCTGTTTCGCGGACAAGCCCTTACAACTTGTATAGGGAGGATATCACTTCATTTGAGACAGGGAATATCTATAACCAGGCAGACGCTATGGGATTCATTCGGCTCTATGGACTACCCACCAGGGTCCGAGCCATGCTCAAGAAGGGTATATGAGACACGGGGGTGTGTTTGTGTGAGATGTTGGGAGGGATATCTGCTGCTGCAGTTGTTGGTTGAATCAAACTGGCAATAACAATAAGAGAAATATGAGATGATGTTTAATATTGAGCGAGGCTGAGTTTTTGTCCTTATTTCATTAAAAAAATATTCTATGCATCCCCTTCCCTAGGCATATCATTGTTGTAGCAGGCCATTTTCTGTAGGATATCCAATCATCTAGATGCACATTGTTCTTTCTACTTTATTGGTTTCCTAGTTTCTTGTGCAAACTCCATAAAGAGAACATTAAATTCAACTTGAGGTAAGATGTACGTTTCTGGTGCTTTCTTCTTCTTTAAAATACATTGGTGTTCGAGGCTCTAATCTACTTGGTCAGTATGCTCTGAAAGATTGTTAGCCATACTACTTGATTATTTTTTTCTATTTTCTATGGTGCTAATCTTCCTTTCTTCCTTCTCTAGGGATACAGATTTCATGCTTGAAGGAGAGTTGTTAGATAGAGGAGGGTATGCCTACGTGGTACTAGTCTTTGCCAAAGACTTCGTGCTTTGAAGGTGCAGTGTGGAGAAATTGGTCGGCTTAGATCATTTATTATTAGTTGGATCTGATGGGTATATTTTCTGTTGCAGATGTTGTTATCGGTGCAAGTACAAAATTGGTGGACAATGTGTTGACAACAAAAAATATATTGATCATTCCTATTATATTCAGAGTGCAGACACAATAGTCCACATATAATGGATTTTCGGTACAAGTACATAAATAGAAAATATAACAAAACTTGGACGTTTAGTGAGCAGAGAATGAGGGACTTTCAGCAGAGTTGTGGCTTTGTTTTGGTTTATGTGCTTGAATTACATTCCAATAGGTTAGTTTGTCTTTGCACATAAAGTATCTAAGATTAATCCCTTTCTAGCCTATAATTACTTTTGCGATCACCAAATTATGGAATTCCACATTCACATACTAGCTATTGTATGCAGGGAAATCTCTATTTTCTTGGTCTTCCAGAGCAAAGTACATCAAAAAAATGAAATGACAATGGCTTGGCCAACCATGCCATTTCAAAGAGGAAATTGTTTACTGTTGGGGGGATTGATGGCGTTTTCATGAATACAATATATGAGTAAGTACATTATACAGAGCTTTGTGGTTATTATCTTTTGTTGGCATGACTGAATATAAATGCAGTCTCACCATGGCAGATCTGTTGCTGCGTGGAATTGTTGTTGTGAGTAGAGACGGATCCTTTTTATTCTAGCTCATAGAAGAGTTGACAGATTCTGTTAATTGGATGATGAGGCGGGGTGGCTTCTCTTCTTTGCTTCTATAGCTGGCCTTCCATGAATATGGAGGTTGGTGGATATACAGTACATTGAAATAGAAAGTTATGTGGAGTTTGTTGCTGTGTGGAACTGTTGTTGTGATTAGAGGTCAAACAAAAATAAATCCAGCTTATAGAAGAGCTGCAAGATTTGATTAGTTAGAAGATGACGTGGGATGGCTTCTCTTCTATGCTTATAAAGGTGTCATTTCATGACTACGGAGGTTGGTGGTCAAAATTCCTGAAATTTGGAGTTGCTAGATGGCGTGGGGATGATTTGTTTGGAGTCTTTTTCCTCTTCTTTTTCCTTGTAAGATTGTTGACATGTTTTAAATTTGTTTGTACGCTTCACTCCTCTTTTTTCTGTTTGTAAGATGAACCATTGTATGAGTTTGTTGGCCTGCTTGTGGGGTGCAGGATGAATAAAAATGACCCCATTTATTCTAAAACAATCGTCCTCTTGTTGGCGGGATTGATCCTTGAAGTTGTATCGTCTATTTATTGCAAAATGTGTGGGTATATAGCAGATTGATTGTTAATTTGCGTGGATGTGTGCGCTGTATACAACAATTCTCTACCTTTTTTTGAGTGGATAAATCATTCACCCTATTTTAACGACTAAAAACAGAATTGTGTTTCCTCCCTAAAAAGCGTGGTTATCTAAAATTTTGCACGCTGAAATGTGCAGAAAAAAAAGTGTCTCTATGTTTCCACTTTTCATTTAGTCACATTTTTGACCAGGGTGGATATCATATTTATCCAAGCTTTTAGGCGTGGAGAAACCATGGTATAAGCGTGGAAAATCACATATGTTTCTTGTAGTGATTATAATCGTTAGATGTAGTAGTTAACTGTGTATTGCTTCTGGCACAGTGGCTAACATGTTGTTCTTTGAGTCCGCCGCCGGAGTCGGCTTCTCTTACTCGAACACGAGCTCCGACTACGACCACAGTGGAGACGAGAGGATGGCGGCGGACACCTATGTCTTCCTACTGAGATGGCTGGACAGGTTCCCTCAGTACAAGTCTCGTGACTTGTACATAACGGGAGAGAGCTACGCCAGCCACTACATCCCCCAGCTCGCCGCCGCCATACTCCCAACAACGCGCTGCAGAACAATCATCAACCTCAAAGGCATTGTGGTGATCGAGCATGCGTCTATATGTACCAAACATCAGATCTTTTCTAACTCATTCCCAAAATATGTGGCGCAGATTGGCAATGCCTTCTTCGACGGCCTCTCCCTCGTCAACAACAACACAATGGCCATGTACGACTTCTTCTGGGCTCACGCCATGATCTCCGACCGGACGCACAATGCCATACGGTATTCCTGCATTCCGGGCGCCGGAAACGTCACGGCGGGCTGCTCTGAAGCCATGGCCAATGCCACCAAGGAGATAGGCAACATTGATTCATACAACATCTATGGCCGGCCTGCGTACCCACCACCACCTCTGCTGCCTTTGTGGGGAGGAGATATGACCGCACCTGCTCGGTGAGCGAAATGAATATCTATCTATAACTAATTAATTTAACAGGCGGCACCGTGATCAGCTAATGAATATATCGTATCAACTAACCAACCATTTGTAAATAACTGGGCCTCTAAGTTTCTCATTCAATGTTTTCTTTTATGACAGGTGTATTCCTACAATCCCTGCACGAATGACTACGTGGTATCGTATCTGAACCTAATTGAGGTGCAAACGGCTCTCCATGTCAAGATACCCACGGCATGGACTCACTCCAAGTATGCATCTGCTACGTATCCATCATAATCATCTTTTGCTAATATTCCAAAGTTTGTATATCCAAAAACAAAAATTACCAAAATGTCAAACTGCTAATATAACCAAACTGCATGAACATATATACATACAGAGATCTTGCCTGGACACAAGCATCGCAAGATATGCTCCCGGTTCTTAGCGAAATTATTGCTCAGGGTCTTCGGTTGTGAATCTACAGGCAAGTAATTATGTCATCAATTAAGTTAAAATCCTCCAATTAAGCATGCCTGCTAGTCTGCAAAAGTCTCAGTACTCTAAGACCTGAATTGCGTGCAGTGGCGATGTTGATGCCGTGGTTTAAGTGACCTCAACCAAATACTCTACATGCTTATGCTACCTGTCAAGAAGGATTGGCGCCCATGGACTGTTGACAGTGTCAATGAGGTATAACTTAGCGCGCACACATAAGATTTTTTAAGCGTCAGCGTTGATAATAACTTTTGTAATCTTCAACTTTTTTTGGTTTCGGGCAGGTTGGAGGTTACGTTGTCGATTACAAAAGCTTGACTTTTGCAACAGTGAGAGGAGCTGGGCACGAAGTACCAAGCTATCAACCCAAGAGCGCGTTGGTCCTGTTCTCTGCATTCCTTCAGGGAAATCAGCTCTAGGCTTGAGTGACCAATTATATACCTTGTAGACGTCATAGTAGTTATTGTGAATCTGATATCATATAGTTAAAACCACCCTCCTGCTGGCTTATTTCAATTTAGGACTATTCAGTTTAATTAGTAGCAAATTATCACTTTTCTTACGGATGGTTTATGTGATCATTATCCTTACACTTACCACTGAATAAAAGTCGGCTGGCTTAGCATCGTAAACTAGATGAAAAAGGCTTATAGTCTACAAATATTTTTTTTTGGTGAACCAGACATCCAAATAGTTTACAAATATTACTGTGGACTATGCTTCATAATCCATAGTTTTAACCGTGGAGTATAAAATGACCGTGGACTATTACTGTAGATTAGGTAGCCGTAGACTATTCTTCATACTCCACGGACAAACCCATGGACTATTATAAAACCATAGACTAATTGTATTCTTGTATCTCAAATTAAAAATCATATAATCTACTGTGATAACCGTGGACTATTATTCATTTATTATTAAATTAGATTTTACAGTCCATGGTTAAAACCTCATTTATATAAGATATCACATAAAAAGAAACATGTTATATTGTGATATTCATTCATGATGTACTCATATTAGATCTTACAATTCTAAATATTTAATAATCACAACAAATTGTAACTGTAATATATGTTTATTTGAGATAATTAAAAAGACATAATACTTCATTCACACTCTGCTCAAATTCGTGGTAATCATATTACTAGTGATCTCGATAATAAAGTGATTCTATAAATAATATCCATATGTTTGAAACAAATAATAACATGACAGCTCAATCTGTCTCAGCCACATCTCTAGAAATTCTAAAAATGTCATAGTATTTCTGTGTACATTCTGGATTTAAATATTACAACATGATGTGTTTTGAGAATCTGACGACATGGTATCACAGTAGCATTAACTACAACAATGTTGTATGATATTTTAGTCTCTTTCAGATCTTGACTCCTGAAGTGTTCACTTTCTTCCCAAACATGTTGTGTAATAGTCATATTCCTATAAAAACAAAATATTCAAGTCAAACATACATGACAACAAAATATATTTCTCAACATTCATTTATATAGATAACTTAATGATAATTTTATAATCGTAAACAACAGGTCATTGTGTTTGCACGTGTTATTGTTTCATAACAAAGAAATATAATACAAACATGGTTGTATCATGTAAAATAAATTCAAACATGTATGTATCTATATTAAGTGAATGACACATTAAACATGACATTTTATTTAGTATCTAATAAGAAAAAATACACCAATAACAGATTAACTAAACAAAAATATTACTTTTTATGCTTAAAGAAAAAGTAAATCTTACCCAAATGAGGAGAATCAATATTCATTCCTTCTTGTATCAGTGATTGAAAAACAACATTAAAATATTATTCTAGAGTGATATATAAATATAGAAAAACAAGATAGCTAGCATACTGAAGATTCTAGTGCATCCTGAAAATTAGATTCAAGAGTGATTATCTTGTCCTGCAATAACTATATATAAATAATTTTTATTTTAACAAATCTAAATATTTAATATAATTATAATAGGTTTTAAATATTAAACAATACATGTGACTCTAATATCTTCAACCGAGCTCGTAAATCCTCAATTTCACGTTCTTTTTCTTTAATATGGCAATGTTGTTCTTTGATCTGATGGTCTTTCTCTTACAACTGGGATTCCCAAGCTTTAGTCACACTTCTATTTGAATTTTCTAGCCGCCTCTTCTTCTTTAAATTTCTTCTAGTAACACCTCCGCTTATTCCTCTCTCATACCCTCCATGATGGGACCCATACACAGAGTCCACAACAGGACCAAACTTTAATGAATCATTTGTATTCTCCAGTCCCAATTCTATACATCTTTCTATTACCTTTTCCTATAAGGTGAATTCACATATCGAGTTATTTTTCTTAATTTAGAAGAATATAGATGATGATATAAAGACTTACACAAATCACTCTTATTTTTTCATCTATATATTCATCATTCCTTTTATGACCATCAACCCAAGTTTGCAGGAGTGTCGCTTTCCCACCATTTTTCTCTTAAAAAACATTTATATATGTAACATATGAAAAAATATAAGTTATTTCAACTATTCTAAATTATATTATAAATCTTACCACATTAAAATTCTTTTCAGCATAAGACATCGGTCCAGTTGTGTGTGTAGCTTGTAAAATACTTCGATTGTGTTTATGAATACTCGCTTCTTGCTACTCAATGATCAAGTGAATTTATGAATTGGATATAAGTATGAATGGTAAAACATAGTAAGACAATGTAATATTTTTTTAAACTTTACCTGTTTTGATTGACTACTCCAAAGATCTATAAGTAATACCCAACTTTCTTGTGGAACTCGATCATCTATAATTTTCATTTGTTCAACAATGGGAATATTAGGATTTAACCTATCTTTTAGATCCTTACGAAAATACACAATTGTTGATTGATCGTCTTTTGGACAAAAGTAGTCACTTCATCATAAGAAGTCACTTTTGTATCATCTGTATTGAAAAATTCAAAGTCACGATGCATCGATAAAATGTAATATATATGAAAATAATAAGATTAAAAGTATTTTTCTATTTTAGTTGGATAAAAATAAAAATATAAAAACATCTGAAGAGTAGAACACTTACTAGAACATTAGTCATAACCATTTCAATCGCCAATTCATGATCTTGTCCCCACTCCTTATGTATCGAAAATAAAAAGGAATTACAAGCTAATATTCCTAAAAAGTTGCTCAAAATGCGTCTCCCTGGTCCAGCAATTCTACAATCATTGAGAACAATGCATTTATGCTTCTGACCAGATGTAGGGGCCACTACCTTTAAACTGATTCTACCTCGTGTCCTTCTCTTGTTAACATGTGGTATGATAACATCTAAAAACATTTAGAAAATGTGATTTAACTTTTATTTTGATAATGAAAAATATTCAAAGAAAAATATAACATCTGTGGCATATTGCTCAATTGATTCTATTAAATTTGTATAAATTACATCTTGGCTTTGATCATCCACTCCTGGTATAGTAGAAAAATAAAGAAATATATACTCAACATAATAAAAGTGAATAAACATTAACATCAATATTACTTTATCACAAATATTGTACCTCTCATCTGTTGTCTATCATTTTCATTTTCTGGAGTTGTGGTACACATGTGCCTCTGTTCATTTCCTAGAATTTCATAGTAAAAGTAAATAAACATCAACATCAATTATTTGATAACAAATATAACTTTATCATAATATATTATACCTCCCATGTGTTTTCAACCATTGTCATTTCTCAGAGTTGTGGTACATGTGTGCCTTTGCTCATGCCCTGCTAGAGTTGAGGTACGTACTTTTCTCTTTTCATTCACTAGAACTTATATAAGACAGGTAAATAAACATCAATATGAATTATTTGATAACAATCACATCATAATTGATAAAGTTTATACCTCCATTGTGATGTCCAATATGCTCATTCTCAGTAACTATAGTTCAGATACACACTTTTCTCTTTTTATTCACTATAATTCATATAATGGGAGTAATGAACATCAATATGAATTATTTGATATAATGACTATAGCAATATTAATAAGTCTTGTACCTCCTTTGTGATGTCTAATATGCTCAACAGCTATAACTGGAGTTGTAGTACACACTATCCTCTGTTCATTTCCTAGAGTTGACATAACGAAAGTATGTAAATGTTTAAATAAAATATTAGATAAGAAATATTATTTTTTCATATAAATTGTACCTCCAATGTGCTTTGTGCCATGCTCATTCCTAGATATCCCATTTGAAATTTTTTTCTCTAGATCTGAATTTTTACTTTGAGTATTAACTTGGCCTTGACAATTCACTGGATATCACATTTGAGAAATAAAGAAAACATCATCTGTATATATCTAGTATAAAAGGTTATTCTACTTGTAACAATTACCTCCACTTGATGGTCTATTTTGCCCATGTCTTGTGAATTCTTTCGAGGCATTCATTTGTGTCTTTCCATTTCCTACATTTCATATATTGAAATTGAACATACATTGATCTAACATATTACTTTTAACTCAAATTGGTACCTTTCATGTTTTACAAGGTTTTCTCTAGAGGTATTGCATGCTCAAGTTTTTCCATGCTTTGAACATCAATAGATTTAGCACACAACTTCTTAAAACATAGGGACAATTCTATCAAAGCTTTCCCTACATTTTTGAAGTGGTTTTCCTTAAGGCTAGAACAAGCAATTGTTGCATTAGAATGTGATGATCATGACTTTTTAGGCCCACAAGTTGATTCTCATGAAGTTGAACTAACAGAGAGAAATTAGAAGAATATCCATGTGGAAATTTAAGATCTTTTAAAATAGCAAGAAAGGTTTCTTTTTCCTCAGGAGTCATGCTATAAGATGCAGGGGGATAACAACTTTTTCATTACTCATTGCCTTCTTTATCCACAACGATTTCCTAATCTTCAACCTATCCATGTCCAAACGAGCATTTATGTTTTCTTTACTTTTTCCATCCTTATACAACAACCAACTTAATAAATTAGCACATATATTTTTTTTATATGCATTACATCCAAATTATGGCGAACTAACAATTTACTCCAACATGGAAGTTCAAAAAAAATACTTTTCTTGTTCAACCAAGAGGAAATTGTTGTCTGACATTTCGTACAATGGATGCTTCCCTCCCAAAAATAACATTATCATAATCATCCCATAGTTCCAAGATTTGTTGTCCAAAAAGAAAATTTGGTGCAGAATCAAGTTCAATAGTTCCATCAAAGTGTTTATCATCATATCTCCATGGGTGGTCAATAGGAAGAAATCTTCTATGCCTCATGTATGCTAATTTGCGACTAAATGGTAAATGAATGGATGTTATGTCAATGTGACATTCAGGACAACCATAAGCTTCACTAGTTTTTTGACCAGATAACATCCTATATGCAGGGTAGTCACTTATGGTTCCTAAAAGAGCAGCCCGCATCCTAAAAATTTCACATTTTTCAGCATTATATGTATCAACACTTACTATCCACAACAACTTCAGTTCATCAATCAGTGGGTTTAAATAGACATCAATGTTGTTTCTCAGAGACTTAGGCCCATCAATTAGAAGAGACATCATAAAATATGATTGTTTTGTTACCAACCAAGGAGGCAGATTGTAATTCAGGATAATCACTGGCCAAATACTATGACTGGATCCAGATGCCATATTAAAAGGACTGAACCCATCAGTAGATAGTGTTAGTCGAACATTACGAGGTTCACTACTAAATTCAGAATGTTTTTCATCAAAATCCTTCTAGAGTTCTGAATCCCGAGGATGACACATTTTACCTTCAGGTGGTTACGGGCTAGTATGGTGATATGTCATGAAATTTGTCATTTTGGTTGAATTGAACATCCTCTTCAATCTAAGAATAATGGAGAGATAACGACAAACTTTCATCAATATTTTGGAATCTGTCTCTTTGTTAGGATTTTTAGGATTCCATCTCGATATTTTACACCTTAAGCACTCATCTAGATTGGCTTGATCACCTCTATATAACATGCATTCGTTTGGACACGCATGTATCACTTCTTTTGTTAAACCTAAAGAAGACATCAACTTGTTCATCTCATACCAAGTCTTAGGAAAGTTGTTATTCACTGGAAATACCTTACAGAGTATCTGAAGAAGCTGACAGATTGATTTGTTGGTCCAATGATTATCACACTTAATGTTAAATAGATTAGAGCCAAATGCAATGTTGAATATTCACAACCTTCATATATGGGTGTGTTAGCTTGTTTCAAAACTTCTTCAAATTTTTCAGACTCATGATCTAGATTTGAAGCAAAATTGTGTTCCATTTCATCAACATCCCCAATTATTGCATCAGAAATCATTTGATCCACATCATCATTTGACTCAAGTGGTGAAGTTCTAGTAGTTTGATTGTTATAAAAAAAGTTCACCATGGTACACCCATAGAGTGTAACGCGGGAAAAAATCGTAGAGAACTAAATGCTCCCTAATTATGTTGTGTTCTTTGTGAAACTTATGCTCACATTTCATACATGGACAAAGCATCATTCTCGTCTTGACATTATTTGAGGCAAATTCCATAAAGAAATTTATCCCATCAATAAAATCATTATCCCGACGATGATCAAATCTTATTTTTGGCTTATACATCCATGTTCTGTCGATAAAATATTGATTGTCCATAGTCAAAGCCTAACATAAAAAGACATGTTTTATGAAGAGGTCGATTTATATTGTCACAAATAATACCAGTTTCTGAACAACCAAAAATATTAAAAATTTCATCAAAATGTGTTGCTAATTCAAACAATATGGTTACCTATATTGATAGTAAATAGATGCATTATCTTCATATTTTTTTCTCAATATTTTTAATGATAATATTTTTTTATCTGATAACAAAGTGTTTCAATTATTTGAACATTTAATATAAAACATGCAACTTGGTATCTCATATGAAAAAGACAATACCCATAGTCAACTACGAAACATAAGTATGAATATAAAGTAATATGCAAGACATAGGATAAAACATGGAGGATAAATACAAGCCTTTAACACTCGTCTACATCAGAGCATATGTGAAGTCATACATGAATATTGATCGATAAGTATTAACACCTTATAACAGTCGACGATAGTGAAATTTAAAAAGATTAATGTAGTTGATGTTAGTTGTATAATGGAAGCAGAAAAAGTTAGAGCACTCACAGGAAGATGAAGTACGTGTCGGGACATATGCACCTATGACAAGATTCTTCTTAAAAGTACACCAAGAACCAATATGCTTCTTAACTTTTCGATTCCAATCAACACCATGTTGTGAGTATACATAGTTAATAACTTATCAAGTTTACACCATTTAAATTGTGAAATGCTTTAAAACCTAAACAAAATATATGCGTACATTTATTTGAAATCGTGGTCCAAACAAAGTCTTACGGTAGTAATGTGTGAAGATATTAATCATGGACTAAGCTACCAACCATGGATTATAGAAGATTTTGTACTAGTGTGATGTGTGAAAATATTAACAAATTTACAATATAGACAAATTGCATACTTCCAAACATGATCAGTCATTGTAAAGTGAATACATTATAATAGAATTTTTTGTACTGGAGGTAGGAATTAAAATTGGTTATGCATTTTTGGTAAATGCACAACTCATAGAAAAAGATGTATGTTTTCATCTGCACAGGAGGGAAAAATCATAGAGGACTAAATGCTCCCTAATAGTGTTATGTTCTTTGTGGACCTTATTCTCACATTTCATGCATGGAAAAAGCATCATTACTGTATTAACATTATTTGAGGAAAATTGTATAAAACAATCTATCCCCTGAATAAAATCAGTATCCCGACGACGAGCAAATCTTATTTTTGGCTTATACATCAAATTTCTGTCCATAAAATATTGATTGTCCATACTCAAAGCCTAACATAAAAAGAAAACCACATTTTAGAAAGAGTTTGAATTATATTGTGATAAATAATACTAATTTCCAAACAAACAATATTATTAAATCATTTCATACAAATATGTTGTTCATTTAAATAATATAGTTACCTATATTGATTTTAAACAAGGAAACTAAATGCAAACCATGGACTATTGAGGGTTTTGCAGTAGTGAAAATTAGTAATGGAGGTATGAACTAAAAATAGTTATGTATTAGGTGATTATTTACATATGTAGAGGAGAAAAAGTACAAAAAGATGTATAATTTTGTGCACAAAAGTGTGTTTTGTATTATATAGGATCAGAATTGTTCACATGGTAGGCTAGAAGTGTTCACTAAGAAACATTTATTTGTGATAGGTATTTACCTATATATATCATTGCTAAGCATATAACTCATCCATAAAAGAGTTAAGCATCATAAGGCACTTCATCGGCTCCGTAAGAATGCTAGATTTTGATAGTATAAGACTTATTAACTCCATTAAAAAGACATGTTTCTACAACACAATCGACACACAATAAAAAATATGTAGAAAAGGATGGAGCTTATAACTTTTTAAGTACCTATGTGTTCTTTGATGTCTGTGATGCCGACAACAATTTACTAACGTCGAACATCCACTGAAACAAAAAAATAAAAGGCATCGCCGTCTTGTTCTGGGCGAGAATCTGACCGGAATTGGTACTTTGCAATGTTTCTTGACTCTACGCGCCGCGTTGCTCCGTGCAGATGTGCAGAATGTGGAAACGCCGCAGTACTTCGGCAGTTCGGTTGTGAGGGACTGACTTAGGTAAGGCACGCAAAACGGCCACCAGCAGCGTTAATCGGGAAACTGCAAACTGAATAAAGAGAAATAGGGCATTGGGAGAAGTATTTGGTCTAGCGGAACTGGGATTAAAGCCCAGAAACTGTGGTCCATTATGGGCATGTTTGGTTATTTGGATTTTTGCTGTATTGGATTGTATTTTGGATTCCAATTCAACAAATTTTATGTTTGATTTGCAGGATTGGAAACTGAGGCTAATCCCGGGATTTTCAGACATAATAGGAATCCCGCATTTTGGTCTCCATCAAAATTCTCCCGGACGCCAAAATCCAACATGGCGAACGTCGTGGACACGAAAAAAAAAATCCCGCACTTAAAAAATCCAGCAAACCAAACATAAAATTTTATTTTGCGGGATTTTGACAATGCAATATTTTAATAATGCGGGATGGACAAAATACATGATTTCTAAAAATCTGGCAAACCAAACGTGCCCTATATACGTGGAACAGACATCCAAATAATCGTGGACTGGTTAGGAAAATAACCATCAACCGTGGAGTATAAGGGTGAGGCCTACCAATAGGCCCTCGTCCAAAGGGTGATAAAGTTCATTTTGTATAATATAATGGTAAATGCTGGAAATATAGGCCTCGGGCCTTCATACCAATTAACAAATCTGCTGTGCTTGTTTGGAAATCTACTGGGTTCGTTTCGGCATATAAAGGCGCCGGCCGGCCCATATAGCAACGGAATTCAATCGTATGTAGCAACTTCTTATTGGCAACACCATCCAAGCCTCATCACGCATGCATGGCTGCCCTAGTGTCCTCCTCGACTTGTCTGATCTTTCTGTGCTGTCTCTATGGCGCCCAGCTGGTGGTCACTGAAGCAAGCCAAGCAGCTCGCCTCCTGCAGCTGATGTCTTCAACGTCGACCAATTATATACCTTGTAGACGTCACAGTAGTTATATCAAGCTATCAACCCAAGAGCGCGTTGGTCCTGTTCTCTGCATTCCTTCAGGGAAATCAGCTCTAGGCTTGAGTGACCAATTATATACCTTGTAGACGTCATAGTAGTTATTGTGAATCTGATATCATATAGTTAAAATCACCCTCCTGCTGGCCTATTTCAATTTAGGACTATTCAGTTTAATTAGTAGCAAATTATCACTTTTTTTACGGATGGTTTATGTGATCATTATCCTTACACTAATTACCACTGAACAAAATCCGGCTGGCTTAGCAGTGTAATCTAGAAAATATGTTTGTGAATTGACAAAACGACTGGATTGCAGATTGTTATCAACCACTAGAACATCCGCCTTCCTTCAGGGTAATCAGATCTAGGCTTGAGTGACCAATTACATGCCTTGTAAACGTCCCAGTAGTTATGATGGTCTGATATCATTTAGTTATAACCACCCTTCTGCTGACCAATTTCAACTTAAGACTACTCAGTTTAGTAACAAAATATCATTACTCTCATGCATGGTATATGTGATCTCTACCCTTAGACTACTACTTGCACAAAGCGCGCTGGCTCAGCAGTGTAGTTTAGAAAAATGTTTGAGAAATGACGTCTCAGTAAAACAACTGAATTGCAGATTGTTATCAACGTCTAGAACATCTAGACTGGAGTTACTAAAAGTTTCTCTCATATAGATTGACGAGGGCAAACACACAAATTAGTGCGCAATCCTAACTGCTAGCAGTTCAACACTTCTAGGATGTGATATCTGCTCAACTCGAAAATTAATAGAAGAGACAAACTATAATTGCGATCCTTCTGAGGCATTCTTTTTTCGGTACGGTATAAAGCGATAGTTGCATAAATTAGTTCCAATTCCAAGAGCGCAGCTCGATATTCCAATGGAAATGATTTTAATTCTAGAATATAACTGTGTCTGATCACTATTTATCATAACGAGACCTTAAAATGATATTAATTACACAAAGAAAAAATTCATACATTGAATGATATATATATTGTTCATATGGTGTACACAAGACCTTGTAATATGCAGATAAGTAAGGGTCTTCATGCAAATTTGTAAGTTACTGATTTCATATATATACAAGTCATGGAGAGGTCTGCATCTAGGTCGTGTCTTCATGCTATCAATGCACATGGTTTCAAACCCTAATTCTTCTTTGGAACAACTACTACAGTCTAACAACATTGTCCCTTTGTTTGTTCAGCCGTTAGAGTGTTACTACAGTGCGTTACAGTAGCACGGTGGCCACCAAAGTTGTTCCTGCTCCTTCTCCAGCCAACATTTGTCAAAGGAAACACTTAGGGTGGGTCTTCCTCTACCTCCACGGCCTTGAGGAGCATTCCTTCCGCTGTTGTATCCATCGTGGGCCTCCCTTGCATCTCCTTCATTTAGCTTCAGCAGAAGCAACTATTGTGGCTTGCTTTGGTAGTTTTTTTAGGAGTGTGTAACGACCCCTTTTCCATTTGGATATTTGCTCCAGTAGGATGCCTCTACCTCTAGTCAGAGCCTGTGGGGTCATCCTGTCTATCTACATCAAGAAAGAGGGTTGTAACCATATTCTTCCTCTAGTGCTCAACCCGTTGTTATTGTAGCAGCGTGTCAAAGTGCAAAGTTTTAGCCACAATTGTTGTCAGTTTGTCCTTTCTCAAGGTTCTCTTGTAATTTGTTGGTTGTAATGTCTAGAAATTATGAGGATTCATTCCATCAATATTTCTTTACATCTCAAAAGCATATCATCATCAAGCACAATTTGAATGAAAGGATTACTACTGTTATTGTTTATGATCATTGCTTAGTTCGGTGTTTTTTGTTATTTTCTGAGAATTGTTGATTGGTTATTACTGAGAAACTTGTGGGAACTTCTAAGTTACTTGTTAAGATGTTACAACAAGTTAGCTTGATAGTTGATGAATACTTATGGTTGATATCGTTGTGTTCTTTGTCCACATCACATTGTCCAACTAAAAAGGTGGCATCATTAACATGTCTTTCTCAATCCTTCAGAACGACATAGTCAACCTCGGTTTTGGATTCAGGTGCCACAGACCACATTACTGGTACACCTCAGTTGATATGCACTCATTCGACCAAAGTGTCTTTGCTCTATGTCACTATAATCGATGGATCCAAAATTATTGTTCAAAATACTAGAACAATAAATCAGTTACCAAATATCTCTCTTGATTCAGCTTTGTACGTCCCAAACTTCACATTTAATTTAATATACATCTATCAACTCAAACATACACTTCATGCTGGTGTTACCTTCCTTCCTGATAATTGTGTGACCCAAGATCTGAAGATGGAGAAAATCATTGGAGAAGGGTATGATCATGCCGATCTTTACTACCTTGGTGAGCCTTCAAAAGTGTGTGTAGTTGCATCCCCTCTGCATATTCATAATCATCTAGTTCATATGTCTTTAGACAAATTAAAAGTGATGGTCTCTAAGTTGTCCAATTTGGATAAACTAGATTGTGAGTCATGTCAGCTAGGTAAGCACCAATGATAACCATTCAGGTCTAGAACCCAAAATAGAGCAAAGTTGCCTTTTCATATCATTCACTCAAATGTCTGGGGTCCTAGTCGGATTCCATCAAAACTTGGATATAGGTACTTTGTCACCGTTATAGATGACCACTCACGAGTCACATGGTTATATTTGATGAAGGACAAATTTGAAGTTTTCTCCATCTTCCCATCTTTTTACCAAGAAGTTGAAAACATTTATGACAAACATATTCATATCCTTCGCACTGACAATGCTTGGGAGTACTTCAGTCACAATTTTACTCAATTTATATCATCCCGTGGCATCTTCCACCAATCCTCATGTCCACACACTCTACAAAAAAATGGAGTTGCCGAAAGAAAGAATCAACACATCACTAAAGTTGGTCATACACTTCTTCTCCACATGAATGTCCCCAAGAATTCTGGAGTGATTTTGTTCTAACATCAACTTAGTTGATCAAACGCATGTGTAACGACCCGAACTTTTGAGCGTCTAAAATACCTTAAAGTCGTGAATCATTACTCATAAATTCTAGGATCAGATTCAAGAAATAATACAGAATAGTAAAAAATTCCAATTAATGAACAAATACTTACATGTTTGCATAAAAAGCTCCTCTAAGGAGTTATATAAATTTTACAAAGAATTAACTTGTACATGTATGATGATATACCAGTATGCCTAAACCTTCATGAATAACTTTAATGTCTTCACTATCTTTATCTGTAACCTCATGTCCACGAATCAAGTATACCGGATACCTAAAATGCCGACAAACAAATATGCGATCAATATATTTCTATATTGGTACGTGGGTTCAAACAATAATCGCAAGTACACATATAAGCAAACATCTTTATCTTGCATATAAGAACATAAACTTATTTTCATATTCTGACCCATATCTGGTCTACTACCTCAGGTGTAATCACTATCCCTCTGGGGATCGTGTGCATTACCCTTAAGATCCAGGGTTCAAAATATTGTTATTTACTTTGAATGATACTCGTATGAACTTTATAATTTGCAGGAAGTAAATAAACAAGCAAGTAGTTTATCTTTTATTCAATCTCATCGACAAACCTTGACAAACTCATAGTTTGATACATGTATTCATAAGCGTAACCACGTACCTTATGTCATTATAGAAACTATGTGGAGCATCATATGTACTTTAAGAGTGCATCCAAACATCCAAGCAACAAAGCATTCAATCTGAAATATACATATTACATATGTGTCACCATGTATTCGCATTACATTAATCAGATCTAGATACACTCCTAAACGAGGGTTTAGGGTTATCTTGTATTTGGACTAGGGATTAGGGTTACAAATCCTAATTCCATCATATTATGGTATCTAAGATTACAAACTCAGTTATGTGTATTAGGTTAAACCCTAATTATCATCTTAAGCATTTTAGACTATTCATGATATCTAGATCACATTATCAACATTAGATCATATCAAGATTTCGACATTGGTTTTAAAAACCCTAAAACAACATGTATAAGATTTTTAACCTAGCACCGTCAAATATTCGTCATTATCAAGGATTTCCTTATTAGACATGTCAAGATCAGGTATTAACTCCACATAACCAAATCTACTCAATTAAGCATCATTATAAAGCAAATATAGATTTTCCTTTACATTAAACACATCTAAACATGTATTGCATATCCTTTTATAATAGGAAGCCTATTTAGACTCTGATTATATTTTATTTAGATTCCTCTCATTTTTTTGAGAAATTTGGTATACAGTTTTGCTATCATCAGAGTTACCATTAATTAACTACAATTTTTTGAAAGATAATCTTTAATTTGCCAATACGGAATTGACACGTCATCCACTTACCTCTGATTCTTGTCCACGCTGACGGCCGGTGGGGCTCAGGGAAATGTCATGTATGCCCTTTTTCTAGTACTTCCACTCTAGCGATATTTAGGGGCTTTGACAAGGACCTGTCCCTCTCCTCGCGACGGGCGTCCTGTGCGAGCACTTCGACGCACGGCGCTACTGCGTCCCGCTGTGCTGAGCCACTGCACCCCGCTGCATCGAGCCACGGTGCCATGCTTCACTTTGAAGAATGTCATTCCTAAGCTCCTCTCTTGCTGGTAGTCATCCCCTTCCTCTGCTTCATTCTCTCGCACCTCAGTGCTGCGGTCAACCAGCGAGCGGGTGGCTCCCTGCTGGCCATGCAGTGGGTGCGGTAGACATCAGACTACCTCTGTGCTGCCCTACCGGCCCTACTCACCCTGCCAGAGATCCTCTATAGATGAGGATGAGGAGGATCAACCTTCGATCCTGAAACTGGAAGGAGGGACGAAGGTGAGAACACCTTGTGGTACCGACTTTTCTGAACCCCTACGCATGTGAGGTTGACGAACTAGTCTTCTTCGGGGTTCAACAACTACTCGCAGAATCCATGGATCTTCTCCATTTATCGGCTTGGTGTTTCCCACCATGAAGGCCGGAATAGCAGGAACAATGATGTCGGGCTTCAACTGTAGAGGGTGGGTTTTCCAAGCAGGTCTGGGAGGTCGGCCTCCTTCTAGCGGAGACTACCAGTGCCCTTTTTTGGGTTGCTTATGGTTCTATAATTCCTTACAAACTGAGAGGGAGATTAGGGCTCGTGGGAAGTGGATAGGGAGGATGAGGCATAACCATCTACAACCATCTATATATATACCCATCGTTCAAGAAACCCCAAGGGTTATGATGGAGAGAGGGATAGGGAGAGTCCAGTTCCCTTACGGATGGGAAAGACCACATGAGTTCTAACCTTACTAATATGGAAGGGTGTTTCTAATAATATCACACATCAAACCCTCTCGCCCTTCAATTCTCATAGGTCATGATCCTTTTTCTTTTATTTTCTTTAGATAGAACCCATATTATGATGATAATTGCTAGCCCTCCCATAGGACCTCCATTCACCTTCAAACTCTGGGATAAACCACATGTTTCTATTATCTATTTCCTATTATAGGATGGGAGACTAATATCTTCTCTAATTATCTGAAATATAATCCTTAATAAAAAGGTGGGTAATTCCTCAATTAATTATCCAAGCCACATAGAAACTTGGAACATTCTAGAAATTCTCCCATTATCATATATTCTGATTGTCTGTCAACCAAAAATATCTTGGATATCTAATATGATCACAAATATCCTCAATATCCAAAACATATCTCAAGGGCCCATACATAAACTCTGATTAACCAATTGGACTGAAAAGTGTCCCTAAGTCCCATGAATCACATCTTGGGCCTTCCGAAGGTTCCATGAGATTAGTCACATTCATAATTACCAAACTTGAGGCTTTGGTAACTATTGCATCTTATATTAGCCTCATATGATTACATATGCCCAAAGCACTTTTTGTCATTAAATGATCATTTAATCTAATTCTAGGGTTTGGAATTATCAATCCAAGATCCCTCAAAACACTTCATAGTTATATGTTCCCTAATTCATTTGGCATGAAATCTATGAATTTCAAGGATGTAACAGCATGCCACCATCTGTCATTCAAAATCAAATACCCTTTTCTGTCCTTCATCCCAAACAACCAATATACCATGTGCCACCTAAAGTCTTTGGGTGTATTTGTTTTGTTCATATATTAGGCGGTGGTAAGATAAGTTAAGCCCCAAGTCTAATAAATGTACATTTTTGGGCTATTCTCGAGTCCAAAAAAGGATAAAATGTTTTTGTCCATCAGAGTGTCGCTTCTTTGTCACTATTGATGTCACCTTTTTTGAAGACATGCCATATATTGGTGGTTCACAGTCTCTTGAAGAGGTCGAGGAGTCTTTGTCACTTCCAATCATCATTCAATCACAAATCATTGATTCGTCAGTAATATAACCGCAAGCCATTCAGCCAAAAGTCATTAAACCACAAATCATTCAACTATAAGTCATCCATCCGCAAGTCATTCAACCACCAATCATTCAGCCACAAGTCAGTCAGTGACCTTCCATACAATCACAAATCTAAGGGATTAACTCTCCTAGTTGTCCAGCCATTGCACAAGTTTACACACGTCATGAGGAGAATCTTACCTCAATCCATGTGAAGGACAATGCATGTCTCAATCCTTCTACAATTGTCACTCAGTCAGATGATTTGATGGAAACTAACAATCTTGTTGATTTGCCTTTTGCCTTACTCAAAGGTAAACGGTCTTGTACCTCTCATCTCATCTCCAATGTATTTTCCTATGCTCATCTTTCTCCATCATATTATGACTTTCTATCCTCTTTGTCTTCCATTTCCATTCCCTCGTCTATCTTAGAGTCCTTGAATCACCTTGGACGACATGATGTAATGATGGAAGAAATGTCTATTATCCAAAGTAATAATACATGGTCATTAGTTCATTGTCCCTCTGGAAAATCAATGGCTGGTTGCAGATGGGTATTTACAGTCAAGGTTGGGCATGATGGTTCTGTTGATAGGCTCAAGGCATGATTGGTGGCCAAGGGATTCACATAGATTTATGGTGAAGACTACTTAGAGACATTCTCTCCTATGGCTAAGAA